>OZ025302.1:215037574-215716949 GCA_964019185.1 Maratus speculifer
TAATTCATTTTTGTTCGGAAATGTATGAAACTAGCAGAAATTGTTGTTCAGAAACTATATAATCGCTCTCGATTTCCTTTTTTATTTATTTATTTGTTTGTTTATTTTTTGTAATCTCAATAGATTTTTCAGAAAATAGTGTCAAAGTAATACGTTTTAAACTCACTTTTCACGGGAGAGAGGAAAAATTAGTCCAAACTCGGGTGAAATTCGCCTTGTCACGTAATCAAAAATGTTTATAACAATACGTAAAATATTGATAAAAAAACAGAAAGATTTCACATCGCTTCCATGGTCAGTCTTTGCAATTTTTAGTATTTCCGTTAAAAAATGAATTTGTAAATGTGTCAAAACATTTTCCGCTTGTTGAGTAGAGCAGTTCAGAAACAGCCTTAAAACATAAAAGATTTAGAAGAGCTTAGATTTATGGCAATTGTTAAAGATTAGAAATAAAATCTAGCTGATTTCAGTTTAGTTTCTCTTGATAATTGAATTGGTTTTCTTATTTTGGCGAAGTCAATTAACAAAAATAAAATCAGTTGCAGAAATTTTTCATACGTGAAGAATTGAAAAAAAAAAAAAAAAAAAAACAATAATAATATTTCGATTTAAGACTACTCAGATTTATAAAATTATGTTTCTTCTTCCGTTTTTTATCGATATTTTCTACGAAGATAACAAATCAAAAATCGAAGATAACAATTCGAATCAATAACAATCAATTTTCAATAACAATTTTCAATAACAAATCGAAGATAACAATTCAAAAATTCTTTTTTTCATGACTTTCTACTCTCATATCTGCTACTTTAATTGACCGATGACACCTTTTTTTTAAATCTACTAAACACCTAAATTTAAATTTCTTTTTATGTAGGTTCGTAATTATATAAATGCATAGCACCTATAGTGGTCGTTTAGTCCGTCCTTCCGTCCGGCCGCATATAACAGAGCAAAACTTTCCCAACTGAATCACTTGAAATTTAAAATATATAAATATTGTATAATTTTCTCGAGTCATTTCAGGTTTTGTGAAAACCGGATGAATATATGAATTACAGGGACAATTAAAAGTATTCCGTTACATTACGGCCAATGGGAAAAAATTGTTTCAAGTGCATTTTATTGATGTTGCGATCTTTCGAATACAATAAAATTGATATGCATCTATGAAGTACATACTACGATAAACATTCTGTACAATCTGTGGTGCAAAGAATATTTGAACCGCAGGCAGAGAGAAATTTGACATCATACAATGCCTCGCAGTTATTACATTTGAGGTGCCTTTCTGGGAACAAGTACATTTCATAATGTTAACATGCCTATTGATTACGTTCTGGCTGTTTAATATTCGTCTGTGTGTTTCGGGACAATCTTTGATGTAGTGATTTATAATTGGCTATGTGTAACTGATTCAAATTAGCAAAAATAAATAAATAAATAAATAAAAAATAAAGGTATACGTCTTTTAATTAACTGTTTTTTTTTAAATTATCAATTACTTTTCTGATAAATAATGCTCGACAATCGAACACTTGTTGAAATATTTTCTGTTTTATTTTTAAACACAAAATCATGGCACTTATAACCATGTTTGTCAATGTGATTTGTAATAATTGAAGAGTATTTTTTTTTTCATTTTTCGATAAGCGAGTCATTATTTTCGAGGTATATGAAAAACAATTGTCTCACTATATGTGTTTTTTATTTTTTTAATTTGCTGTCGTGTCCGTAAATTTGGATCTAAGTACCAACTTTGACTTTCTTCCATCTTTACCGAAAAAGGGAAAAATAGTTCGACTACAAAGTTTTTTAATAAAAATAATCGCCAGCTTCATGTGCTTTTTTTCCCCCTTTTTTTTTTGAAAGAAAAAAAAAAAAAAAAAAAAAAAAAAAAAAAAAAAAAAAGGAAAAAAGAAATGCGTTAAAATTAGCCATTTGGATTTGAGAACAATCTTACATGTTCTTCATTTTTTATTTCATTTTATTTCGTATTATTTTGTTTTATTTATTTATTAATTTTGCTACAAATTTCATGAAAATTCCTTTGCAAATATAAGAATCTGCGCTATGCCGGAAAAATATTCAAAAATTGGAATCGGAGCATACGATAAAATATTTGGTAAATTAAAAAAAAAAAAAGAGCTATTTTTATGTTGTTGTTTATAATTTGGAAATTTCCATGTTTAATGAAAATATTCATTAAATAAATGTTTAAAATCAACTTTAAAATTAATTAATTTTAATAATGGTTCATGATATGCTTACCGCATGTTACTCTTTTTAACCTTAACAATGATTAACAATGATATCCAATATTGCTACATTTTTATCATGTATCAACTTACTTTGCGAAATTATATACATCATAAACTGAAAGCCCTAAGAATAACAGAATTTCATGTAGTACTTGAAATTTTGATAGCCTAATCATAACACTAAGTGATTTATTCTAACATTGCTAGCACTGCAGTTAATAGACAGCCAAAAGCTGAAACACCTGATAATAGTCCTAAAGTTATCAAAAATAATTTTAGCAATATCTATTACGATGAAATAGACAAGTCGGTAATATGTATGTTATACATATTGCTAGATTGCATATCTTAACTTTCCATGTATTGTCCACTTTATTTTCACCCGCTTCCATTACAATCGGGACAGAGAGAAATTTGACATCATACAATGTCCCACACTGATTACATTTGAGGTGCCTTTCTGGGAACAATTACGATTCATAATGTTAACATGCCCATTGATTGCACTGTGGCAGTTTGACATTCGTCTGTGTGTTTCGGGACATAATCAGTAATGCAGTGATTTTAACTGAAACCACATTAGATAAAATAATAATAATAATAATAATAAAATAGAAAAAAAAATAAAGATAAAGGAAGTCCTCTTGTAATTAATTAATTGATTTTTTTTTTACAATTCCCAGTTATTTTCCTGTTAAATAAGACATGACAATTGGACACTTTTACAACTTTTCTGCTCCATTAGAAAAAAAAAAAAAAAAGGGGCACTTTTAAGCATATTTGTCGAAGTGATTTGTAATAATGGAAGAGAATTTTTCATTTTTGATTCAAATTACTATCGAGGTATATAAACGACAATTGTCTCACTATATGCGTTTTAAATTCTTTTTCCTGCTTCATGTCCGTAAATTTGGTTCAAAGCGCCAACTTTGACAGAATTTTTAAAAAGATTTTCTGTCTTTACTGATAAATGGAAAAATAGTTCGATTACAAAATTTATTAAGTACAAAGTTTATTAATTACAAAGTTTATCTAGTCAATTTCATGCGTTTGAGAAAAAAAAAAAAAAAAAAAAGTGTTAAAATTAGCCCATTTGGATCTGAGAACAATCTTAAATGTTTTTTATTTTTGCTTTTATTTGATTTCATATTATTTGATTTCATTTATTTTTAATTTTGCTTCAAAATTCATAGAAATTGCTTTGCAAATATAGGGATCTGCGAAATTATATTGCATATATAGAGGTTATACTGGGAAAATATTTAAAAATTGGAGTCGGAGCATACAGTGAAATATTCGGTAAATTAAAAAAAAAAAAAAAAAAAAAAAAAAAAAAAAAAAAAAAAAAAAAACGTTATTTATGTAGCTGTTTGTAATTCAAATCAACTTATCAACTTTAGAATTAAGTAATTTTAATAATGGTGCAGGATATATTTTCTTTAAAGATTACACTTTCTTTAAACATTAGCAACAGTTAACAATGATATCCAATATTGCTGTTTTATCAACTTACCTTTGCTAAATAATACACACCGAAACTGAAAGCTTTTACAATAACAGAAATTCAAGTAGTACTTGAAATTTTGATCGCCTGCCTATAGCATTTAGAGACTCATTGTAGCAAAGCCAAGACTGCCGTTAATACACAGCCAATAGCTGACATATATGATAATAGTTCTAAAGTTATGAACATTAATTTTACTAATATCTTTTACGTTATAACGACAAGTCGGTTCCTATGGAAATATGTATGGCATGCATTCTGCCAGATTACGTATCTTAACATTCCATGCAATGACCACTTTATTGTTCACCCGCTTCCATTACGATCGGGATAGAGAGACATTTTGACATCATATAATGTCCCGCACTGATTACATTTGAGATGCCTTTCTGGGGACGATTGCGATTTAAAATGTTAACATGCCTATTGATTGCATTCTGGCAGTCTAACATTCATCCTGTGTGTTTCAGGACATAATCTGAAATGCAGTGATTTATAATTGGTTATGTGTAACTGAAAGCACATTTGCAGAAATAAATAAATAAGTAAATAAAAAATAAAAGAATATTTCTTGTAATTAACTGACCTTCTTGGGAATTATCAGTTATTTTCCTGATAAATAAGGCTCAACAATCGAGCATTTTTTACAGATTTTGTGTTCCATTTTTAAAGACAAAATCAGGGCACTTATAAGCATGTTTGTTGAAGTGATTTGTAATAATTGAAGACAGTTTTTCATTTTCCGATAAACGAATCGTATTCACGATAAAGGAATTATCCGAGGTATATAAGCGGCAATTGCCTCACTCACTATATGTGTCTTTTATTTCTTTTTCATGCTATCGTGTCCGTAAATTTGATTCGAAGCGCCAACTTTGACAGCATTTTTTAACGATCTTCTGCTTTCACCGAAAAACGGAAAAAAATAGTTCGATTACAAAGTTTCTTAATAAAAGTATCCGTCAATTTCATGCGTTTAAAAAAAAAAAAAAGCTATGAAATTAGACCATTTGGATTTGAGAACAATCTTAAATGTTCTTTATTTTTATGATTATTTTTTTATATTATTCTGTTTTATTTATTTATTAATTTTTCTAAAAATTTGATAAAAATCCCTTTGCAAATAAAGCGATCTGCGTTTTATTGTGAAAGTATGGTTCGTGTTCGAACATACGATGGACTGTGCGTTAAATAATTAAAAAAAAAGAACTCTTTTACTGATTCTGCTGATGAATTAGAAATTTCGAAGTTTGGTATAAATATTGAAAAAATAAATGTTTGAAATAAAATTTAGAATGAAATAATTTTAATAATGATTTATGATGTGTTTACTGCACAGTTCTGTTGTTAAACATTAACAATAGTTAAAAACTACATCCGATATTACTATGTTTTATCAACTTTTCTTTGCTAAATAATATACACCAAAACTGAAAGCCCTTACAATAACAGAAATTCAAGTAGTACTTGAAATTTAGATCACTTAATTATAACATTAAGTGACTGATTCTAACAAAGCCAACACTGCAGTTAATTGACAGCCAAAAGCTGACGCACCTGATAATAGTCCTAAAGTTATCAAATTAATTTTAGCAATATATTTTGTGTTATAATAGACAAGTCGGTTCCCATGGAAATATGCATGGTATACATTCTACCAGATTATGTATCTTAACTTTCCATGTTTTGTCCACTTTATTGTTCACCCGTTTCCTTTACGATCGGTTCAGTTTGAGATTTGACATCATACAATGTCCCGCACTGATTACATTTGAGGTGCCTTTCTGGGAACAATTACGATTCATAATGTTAACATGCCCATTGATTGCATTCTGGCAGTTTGACTTTAGTCGGTGTGTTTCGGGACATAATCTGTAATGCAGTGATTTGTAATTGGTTGTGGATACTTGTATAGCTAAAATCTCAATAACAAAAATTAAAAGGAAACATAATTTAATTAAGTTATTTTTTAAATTATAGTTTTCAGGGTTTGTACGATTGAAGAAATTTTAAGCTCCTTTTATCAGAATATTTGTAAAATAATATTTTGCCTTATTCTATGATTATATACACCAAAGCTGAAAGTCCTTGAAATTTAAGTAGTACTTGAAATGTTATCGCTTAGTTATAGCATTAAGTGTGTCATTCTAACAAAGCCAACACTACCGTTAACCCCTTCGTGACGGGAGACTTTTAAGAATTTTTTAATGTTTTGTCACCAGTTTTTAAATACAGAAATTTGTGCTTTGTTAAATCGGGAAAATGCTCCGATTAAATAAGGCAAATTTAATAGCATAATTTAACTGGTGGGAATAAACAAGAATTTTTAAGGGTGTTCTTAAATCAAAAAGGACAACGTTGTGACAAATGCTTTAATTTATTTTTGTTCGGAAATGCATGAAACTAGCAGGTGTCGTTACTCAGAAACTGTCTAATGGCACTCAATTTTCTGTTAAAAAAAAAAAAAACAATAGATCTTTTATAACAAGCCTTCAAAGTGGACGTTTTTGAGCACATTCCCCGACGAAAGCAGAAAAACCGGTCGAAAAGCAGGAGAAAAACGGGTGATCACGCGATCGAAAATGCTTATAACTCAATAGGTAATTTATTGATCAAAAATTGGAAAAATCAGTTCTATTCGAAATCTCTTCCTTAGTCAGGCCTTCCAATTTTATAACTATCCGTTAAAAAATGAATTTGTAAATCTGTCAAAATGTTTTACGTTTGTTGAATGGAGCAGTTAAGAACACCTTGAAGCCTTTTTGAGGCACGTATGCTGTCGCTCGTCCCCAAGAGTTATGAAACAGCAAAAAACAGACACATCTGATAATACTCGCAAAATTATCAAAATTAATTTTAGCAATATCTTTTATGTTATATATAAACAAGTCGGTTCCCATGGAAATATGTATGGTATACATATTGCCACATTACATATCTTAACTTTCCATACATTGTCCACTTTATTGTTCACCGCTTCCCATTACGATCGGGGCAGAGAGACATTTGACATCATACAATGTTCCGCACTGATTACATTTGAGGTGCCTTTCTGGAAACAGTTACAATTCATAATGTTAACATGCCTATTGATTACATTCTGGCAGTTTGACATTCGTCTCTGTGTTTCGGGACATAATCTGTAATGTATTGATTTATAATTGGTTATGTATGCTTGTATGACTGAAAGCTCAATAATAAAGAGTAAAAATAAACATAATTTAGTTGAAATATCTTTTAAATTATAGTTTTCAGTATTTGTACGATTCAACAACTTTCAAGAACCTTTTACTAGAATATTTGTAAAGTATTATTTGGCTTATTTGATAAAACAAATTTCTGATCTTCTGATATAACGAATAATACTTAACCAAAGTTCTGGCACCAAAACAACTTCATATTCGCCTGTGTGTTTCGGGACATTATCTGTAATGCATTGATTGATAACTGGTTATGTATACTTGTATGACTGAAAGCTCAATAACAAAAAGTAAAAAGAAACATAATTTAGATAAGATATTTTTTAAATTATAGTTTTCAATGTTTGTACGATTCAAGAATTTTCAAGGACCTTTTACCAGAATATTTGTAAAGTAATATTTGGCTTATTTGATGAAAAAATTCTACCTTCTTATTTAACGAATAGTACTTTACCAAAGTTCTGGAACCAAAACAATTAAGATCCCCCGAATCTCTTTGTCAGGCTCTGATGTGCAGATACTATTTAAAATTACTATTTAATGACATTATCTTTTTACTTGTATATTGTATTCATGTCAGCTTCTGTGTTACTTGGACTTTTTATAATCTAACTATTATCATACCTTTTTCTTTATTTTTCTGTATCTTTAGACAGATTTTTCATTTTGTAAAACAGCAATAAACACAAAATTTTTATGAAAATACAAGAAAAAGTAATTGTATTATAATATTTAATGAGAATAATTATCTAGTATTACGCAATTTTCACTGACCATTAAAATAAATAAAAAGATTATTTAACATAAAATAAATTAACATATTTATATCTATAATCTGACTATAATGATAATTTTTTCTCGTTCTTTTTTAATCGTGTTAGACAGGTTTCGGATTTATTACCATGGTAACAAATATACAGCTATTCATAGAAATACAATAAAAAGTGAAAAGCTGTCATAATCATTCCCTATAATTATTCAGTAATCGGCCATTTTCACTGACCATTAATGAAAATGAAAAGGTTAACCAATGGAAAATATTTCCTCTTTCCCTTTAACATGCGATTTTCGGTGATTTTCAGTATTATTGTTCTGCAAGAGCGGTCAAGAATATGACGTATGTATGATTTTTACAGATGGTAAATAGTGATTCTGCATGGAAAGGTTTTTGTTAACAAGTTTCCAAGCATTCTAAAAATAAATTTCAGAAGCTCATCTCTTTGTGTTTTGAATGACAGGCGTGAAATTACATAGTAGTTTTATTAGGAAGTGATGACTAAGGATTGAGGATTTTTGTTATAATCCATTATCGGAAGTATATGAATATCTAGTAAAGCAAAAAATGCAGTGAAGCACTATTTAAGGCTGTCGTTTTGCGCTTGTTAACCAGAGCTGATGAGAACAGTTTTACGAACAGACTTATATTACCTATTAATACACTAAGAAAAACAAGAAATTTCCAATATTTATATTTTTTCTGTAAAGAAATGCATGTGTATCAATGCCAAGTTTTGAAACAGGCATACTGAAAACAATAGCTCTAACACTATAAAAATTGCATAAAAAAAATACGGGCATGGAATATTTAAGATAGACTAACCCAACGAAAATTCTCATTCCGAGAAAATGCGATTTAAAGCTTTATTTTTAGTGCAACTCAATAACTGCTCATAAATTTGAAATATTTGATTCTTCGCTAAGGAACGTTGCAAATACATGCGGTGTTTTGAAAATAATGCAGGTAACTGCAGGTGACTGGTTACTTTATGACAAACATTCTAATTAATTTTTATTCGGAAATGCATGAAATTAGCAGGTTTTGTTGCTCAGAAACTATCTAATCACACTTATTTTTCCGTTTTTTGCAAACGCAATATATCTTTCAGAACAATCCGTAAAAGTTAGTGTTTTGAACCGCAATTTCAAAAAGTCCTTCGAAAAGTCCGCAATTTCAAACCGCAATTTCGAAAGTACAAAAATCAGTCAACGAATAGGGAAAAACACGTGATCCCGTGATCGAAATCACTTATAACTCTATAGGTTATTTAACTATCGTAATATGGAAAATTAAGTTCGATTCGAAATCTCTTCCGCAGTCAAGCCTTCCAATTTTATATCTTTCTGTTAAAAAATGAATTTGTTAATGTGTCAAAACATTTTGCACTTGTTGAGCAGAGCAGTCGTGAACAAGCCTTAAAATTTGACTGCATTAATAATAATAATAATTACTAGTAAATCTGCAAATCAGGAGCCTCAAAGTCAGGTCTGCAAGTCATTATTTTTAAACATACTTTGGATAATATTCAACTTTCTACAAACTGCAATTTAAAGTTTTCAAATTACGTAACTATTTATAAGAATAAAAATTACGAAGTTTTCAGACATTAGAAGAGTTAAATTATAGATGTTTTTATGTTAAATGTTATAAATGTTTTTACTATAAATGTTCCCTACTTGCCTGCCAACTACAAACACCTACATCTGAAGTATCAGGTACTTTTATAAATGTAAACTGAGGACTCTAATTTAGAAATCTAATGTTTTCCAATTTTTGTGTCCTAAAAATAGTTTTAATTGCCAACAGACAGACAGACGGAAACCAAAAAATTTCGTGTCTCCACAGTAAGCCTTTACTGACGTTTCGACAATTATACGGAGTTTATAAATAATGAAAATAACTGTAAGATTTATTTATTTTTTTATATTACCAATCATTTTTCTTAAATATCATTTATGTTCCATTTCATATGATATAATATGAATTTGCCTTGAGCTATTTATGACATGTATCAGAATTACTAGTATGTAATACTGTTGCCAGATTTATAAATTAAATTTAGTTAGTACCGAGAACATATTATGTTCTGAGTGTATGATATTAAGTTCCCATAGTATTTCATATAATGTATATATTATCAGATAATTATCTTAACGCTTTACTCCAGAATGCATTTCATTAATACTGTTCGGTGTTCAAAAAACGCAAATCGGTGTTAATTTGGCGTCAAGTGGCTTATAAAATGCAATGAAATTTTGTGTTTTTTTCCATCAGGGTGTCCAAATTTGAAACATTTGTAACATCGCTGAGAAATGTTGCAAATGCATGCAGTCTTTTGAAAATGGTGTAGTTAAGAATGAAGTATATTAATAATATTATCAAATAAAAATTAAATTTTTGCTGATTTTTTTCCAAATTGAAGCTCTACGGTCTCATAAATATAACCTCTTTTTAATTTGAGAACAGCATTAAATTAATTATGCAGAGTTCATAAATAGTGATAATAACAGTAATATATATATATATATATATATATATATATATATATACATATATTAATGTTCCTAATCATTTTTCTCAAACATCACTTAGGTTCCAATTTATATGATATTATATGAATTTGCTTTGAGCTATTTAAACCATACATCCCAATTACTAGTATGTAATAATGCTGCCAGATCTCTAAATTAAGTTTAGTTAGCACTGAGAACATATTATGTTCTGACTGTATGATATTAAATTCCCATAGTATTTCATATGATGTATACATTATCAGATAATTATCTTAACGCTTTACTCCAGAAAGGGCTTCATTAATACTGCTGGCCAAATCGTTGTAAAGCTAATGTGTAAGATGATAATTTGGCTTCACAATTTGCTGATTAAATGTAATGTAGTTTTGTGTTTTTTGTCAATTACATTGTACATATTTGAAATATTTATAAAATCACTAAGAAATGTTGCACATGCATTTATTGATTTGAAAATGATGTAGTTAAGATTGAAATATAAATTAGTAATATTTTTTATTAAAAAAATTTTATTGTTGTTGATTTTTTCCAATTTTAAGCTCTAGGGTCTCATACACAGAAACAACTGTTTTCTTAAAATAACCAAATTTTAATTAGTATAACCCCGACCAAAAATTTTGGTTTAAATACCCTAATTTTAAACAAACTTTTGTTAAAATAACAAAATTATTTAATCAGTCCAATTAGAATTTGGCTATATTAACCAAAATATTTGGTTAGATCTATATTAATTAAAACTTAGAGTTTTTAACAGAATAGTTTTTTTCCGTGTAAACGCAACCTCTTTTTAATTTGAGAAAAAACATTAATTTAATTATGCGAAGTTTATAAATAATGAAAATAACAGTAATATATATATATATATATATATATATATATATATATATATATATATATATATATATATATATATATATATATATATATATATATATATATATATATATATATATATAAATTTATTTATATTCCCAGTTGTTTTTCGCAAATATTAATTAGGTTCTAGTTTGTAATATAATATGAATTTGCTTTGAACTATTTATGCCATATACCAAAATTACTAGTTTGTAATACTGTTGCCAGATCTCTAAGTTAAATTTAGATAGTACCGATAACATATTATGTTCCGACTGTATGATATTAAGTTCCCATAGTATTTCATATGATGTATATACATTATCAGATAATTATTTTAACGCTTTACTCTAGAATGCGTTTCATTAATACTGCTGGCTAAATCGTTGTAGAGATAAGCTGTAAAATGATGATTTAGCTTCACAATTTGCTTATTAAATGTAATGAAATTTTGTGTTTTTTGTCAATTATGGTGTCCAAATTTGAAATATTTTTAACATCGCTAAGAAACGTTATAAATGCAAGCAGTGTTTTGAAAATGATTGAAGTATATTAATGAAGTATATTATACTTAATATTGAAGTATATTAATAATAATAACAATAATAAATCAATCTTTTGTTGATTTTTTTAAAATAGGAGCTCCTCTGCTATCTCATAAAATGCAACCTCTTTTTAATTTGAGAATAGCTTTAAAATAATTATGCAGAGTTTATATATAATGATAATAACTCTGAGATTGATATATATATATTACCTATGGTTTTTCAAATATTAATTAGGTTCCAATTTGTATAATATAAAATGAATTTGCTTTGAACTATTTATGTCATATATCTGAATTACTAGTATGCAATACTGTTGCCAGATCTCTAAATTAAATTTAGCTTGTACCAAGAACATATTATGTTCAGACTGTATGATATTAAGTTCCCATAGTATTTCATATGACGTATACATTATCAGATAACTAACTATCTTAACGTTTTACTCCAGAATGCGTTTCATTAAGGCCCCTGTCCTCGTTCGAGGAAACGCTCGCGAGCTAATGCTATTCCTATGGGGAGGCATTTTTCTAATAACTCTTTCGCATTTTGACATTTTTGAATATTTTTTTTTTTTTTTTTTTTTTTTTTTTGCATTGGATAGCCGAGGTGCATGCCGACAGCGCACCTTTTTTACTTTTTCGATTTTGGTTTCAGATATTTTTTACAAAGGTAGTTTCACTTTCAAAACCGGTTTCGAAACTGAAAGTGCTTTTTAAAAAATATATCTGCAACCAAAATCGAAAAAGTAAAAAAGGTGCGCTGTCGGCATGCACCTCGGCTATCCAATGAAAAAAAAAAAAAAAAAAAAAAAAAAAAAAATTCAAAAATGTCAAAATGCGAAAGAGTTATTAGAAAAATGCCTCCCCATAGGAATAGCATTAGCTCGCGAGCGTTTCCTCGAGCGAGGACATGGGCCTTAATACTGCTGGCTAAATCATGGAATTTTGTGATTTTATAAACTACGGTGCACGTATATTTGTAACATTGCTAAGAAATGTTGCAATGCATGCTGTTTTGAAAATGTTGCAGCTAAGATTGAAGTATATGAGAATTTTTTTTTTCCAAATTGAAGATTTAAGGTAAACATAACATCTTTTTAATTGGGGAGCAGAATTAAATTAATTATTCGTAATTTATAAATAATGATAATAACAGTATTAGATATATACACATTTAATACTGTTAATATATATACCCAATCGTTTTTCTTAAATATCAATTATGTTCTAGTTAATATTGAAATAATATGAATTTGCTTTGAACTATTTGCGCCATATATGAGAATTACTAGTGTGTTATACTGTTGCCAGATCTCTAAAATAAATTTAGTCAGTACCGAGAATACATTATGCTCTATCCGTATGATATTAAGTTCCCATAGTACTTCATATTATGTACATTATCAGATAATTATTTTAACGCATTACCTCAGAATGGATTCCATTAATACTGATGGCTAAATTGTTATAGAGCTAAGCTGTAAGTTGATAATTTGCTTCATAAGAAACTTATAAAATCTAATGAAATTTTGTGTTTTTTGTCATTACGGTGTGCAAATTTGAAATATTTGTAACTTAACTAAGAAATGATGCAAATTCATGCATTGTTTTGAAAATGGTGCATTTAAGATAGAAGTATATTAATAATATATTTTTAAAAAAATCAAATTTCGTTCAATTTTTAAAAAATTTAAGCTCTACGGTCTAATAAATATAATCTCTTTTTAATAGGAACAGCATTAAATTAATTATGCAGAGTTTATAAATAATGATAATAGCAGTAATATATATATATGTATATATATATATATATATATATATATATATATATATATATATATATATATATATATGTCCCAAATACTTTGGACCTACAAATGAAGTGTGTAGTTTCATCTTCGTATTTGCCATGAAAAAGCAAAACAATACGAATTTGGGACAACATATATATATATATATATATTTATATTCTCAATCGTTTTTCTCAAATATCACTTATGTTATATTTTATATCACATTTTATGAATTTGCTTTGATCTATTTATATCAGAATATATATCAGAATTACTGCTATATAATACTGTTGCCAGATCTTTAAATTAAATTTAGTTAGTAAAGAGAACATATGTTCAGACTGTATGATATTAAGTTCCCGTTGTATTTCATACACTGTTAAAAATTTTGTGCTACTTTGAACCGAAATTCGGTGCTTAGTAGCTGCCACCGTAAGATGGTGAAATCTTGTTCCAAGATTTGGAACTTCGGTTGAACCATAGTACTATTTTTTCAAATAATATGGTGTAAACTCGTTCCAAGATTTGGAGCTTCGATTGAACCATCCTATGGTGGCAGGTGGTAATAGCTGCGAGCACCAAATCTTGGTTCAAAGTAGCACGAAATTTTTAACAGTGCATGATGTATATATTATCAGATAGTTATCTTAACGCTTTACTCCAGAATGCATTCCATTAATACTGCTGGGTGAATCGTTGTAGAGCTAAGCTGTAAGATGACAATTTGGCTTCACAAACAGCTCATAAAATGTAATTTGTGCTTTGCATTTTTATATTAAAGATTTTAGTGTATAGTATAATATTAGTATGAAGATGATCCGCATAAGTTTCTTTTAACTTTCTTCAATCTGTGCAAGATGAAAATATTGAGTTCATGATATTTTTTAATTCCGATTTTCAACGCATTTATACTTTTTAAGGCTCAGAGATTTAAAAAAAAAAAAATGTTTTTACAACATGCCGCGCTCTATCTTAAGAACTAATGCATGTAATTTAATAAACATTCATATTCAGGTAGTCTCTGATATAAAATGATGTTGATTAGTTTTTGGTGTATATCGCTCAACAGGAGACGCTGCTAAGCTACCTTTTTTATGCAACAGCTATATCTTAAAAACTAATGCACGGATTTCCATTAAACTTCAGATTCAGCTAATTTTTTAGAAGGGCTGATGCTTTTTTGTATTCCAAATCGTTTTACTCAAATATCACTTAGATTTCAGTTTATATGATATAATATGAATTTGCTGTGAGCTATTTATGCCATATGTCAGAATTACTAGTATGTAATACTGTTGCCAGATCTCTAAATTAAATTTAGTTAGTACTGAGAACGTATTATGTTCTAACTGTATGATATTAAGTTCCTATAGTATTTCATATGATGTATACATTTTGGGATAATTATCTTAATGCATTATTATCTTAATGCTTGCTCCAGAATGCATTTCATTAATACTGCTGGCTAAATCATTGTAGAGCTAAGCTGTAAAATGACAATTTGACTTCACAAGTTGCTTATAATATGCAATGAAATTTTGTGTTTTTTGTCAATTATGGTATACAAATTTGAAATATTTGTAACTACGATACTAAATGCTGCAAATGCATGCAGTGCTTTGAAAATGATGCAATTAAGATTGAAGTATATCAATAACAATTAAAAAAAAAAGAAAAATTTTGGTTGATTTTTTCCAAATTGAAGATCAACGGTCTCATAAATATAACCTCTTTTTGATTTGAGAACAGCATTAAATTAATTATGAGGAGTTTATAAATAATGATAATAACAGTAATATAAATAAATAAGTATATTTTTTTATTTATATTCCCAATCGTTTTTCTTAAATATCAATTAAGTTTCAGTTTGTATGATATAATATTAATTTGCTTTGAGCTGTTTATGCCATATATCGGAATTTGTAGTATGAAATACTGTTGCCTATCTTCTAAATTATATTTAGTTAGTACCGAGATTATATTATGTTCTGATTGTATGACATTAAATTCCCATATTATTTCATATAAGGCATACATTATCAGATAATTGTCTTAATGCTTTACTCCAGAATGCATTTCATTAATACTGCTGGCAAAATCATTGTAGAGCTAAGCTGTAAGATGACAATTTGGCTACACAAGTGGCTTAAAAATGTAATGGAATTTTGTTATTTTTTTTAATTACAGTGTACAAATTTGAAGTATTTGTAACATCGATAAGAAATGTTTCAAGTGGAAGCAGTGTTTTGAAAATGATGCAGGTAAGATTGAAGTCTATTAATATGTATAACCAATCCAACCAAAAATTTTGGTGGGAATAACCAAAATTTTTAACAAACTTTAGTTAAATTAATG
The DNA here is from genome assembly GCA_964019185.1 of Maratus speculifer. NCBI lineage: Eukaryota > Metazoa > Arthropoda > Arachnida > Araneae > Salticidae > Maratus > Maratus speculifer. Next base: position 215,053,399 of record OZ025302.1, read on the forward strand.
AATCTTTTTGGTCTGTCCAATTAGAATTTGGTTATTGTAACCAAAATATTTGGTTAGAGATATGTTAGTTAAAATTTGTTTTTTTTTTAACAAAACAGTTTCTTCTGTGTGAATAAGACGTCTTTTTAATTTGAGAGCAGCATTAATTTAATTATGCGGAGTTTATAAATAATGATGATAAGAATAATATATAGATATATATTTATTTATATTCCCAGTCGTTTTTATCAAATAACACTTAGATTCCATTTATATGATATAACATGAATTTGATTTGAGCTTTTTATGCCATATATCAGAAATACTAGTGTGTAACAATAGTTTTGCCAGATCTCTAAATTAAATTTAGTTAGTACTGAGACCTATTATGTTCTGACTGTATGATATTAAGTTCCCATAGTATTGCATATGATGGATACATTATCAGATAATTATCTTAACGCTTCAGAATGCATTTTATTAATACTATTAGCTAAATCGTTGTAGATCTAAGCTGTAAGTTAATAATTTGGCTTCACAAGTGGCTTATGAAATGTAACGGAATTTTGTGTTTTTTGTCAATTATGGTGTACATATTTGAAATATTTGTAATTACGTTAATAAATGTTGCAAATGTATACAATGTTTTAAAAATGGTGCAGTTAAGATGAAAAAAAAAATAATAATAACAGTAATAATAATTTTTGTTGATTTTTGTCAAATTGAAGCTCTATGCTCTCTTGAGTATAATTTATTTTTAATTTGGAACAAACAGCATTAAATTAATTGTACGGAGTTTATACGATAGATAATAAGGCAAGATTTTTTTTTTAAATATTCCCAATTGTTTTTCTTAAATATCATTAGGTTCCAGTTTGCATGATATAATATAAATTTGCTTTGAGCTATTTACGCTATAAATCAGAATTATGAGTAAGTAATATTGTTGCCAGTTCCCTAAATTAAATTTAGTTAGTACCGAGAACATATTATGTTCTGAATGTATGATATTAAATTCCCATAGTATTTCATATGGTGTATACATTATCAGATAATTATCTCAACGCTTTACTCCAGAATGCATTTCATTAATACTGTTGGGTAAATCGTTGTTGAGCTAAGCTGTAAGATGGCTGTAAGATAATATGGCTTCATGTGGCTTATAAAATGTAATGAAATTCTGTGTTTTTTGTGTTTTGGACTTATATATTAAACATTTAAAGGTATAGTAAAATATTAGTAGGAAAATGACTCCATAAGTTTTTTTTTAAACATAAATTGAGGAAAAAACTTAATATCTAGTTAAACGTGTATTTCTGGGACAATTCATTGGCGCAGAATGTCCCTCAACGGACTTTGCGCCATAAAATCCCATGCAACCAACCAACCAACCGTGACAATTCGAGGATTATCTGAAGTGGGAGCCATTGAATGTTTTTTTCCCAACTGGCAACTAGGCACATTTTTTTTTTTTTTTTTTTTTTTTTTTTTTTTTTTTAATTATCGGACAATTATTCAATATTCAAACTCCCTCACTCTAATTCCTCAATATTCAATTATTTAATACTATTTTCCAACTTTTACGCTTCTGATTGTTGATATTTTTTTTACTACCTATCGTTTTAGATTGCCTTATTGTAATATCCATTTCATTTGTACCGTTGGTTATATTGTCAATTAAGGTGTTGTTCCATGCATGTTTTACATTAAATTACAGTGTTTTATTATAATGCACTGTTAAAAAGAATGAAAATATTTGACGGGACGCGATTTTCACCTTTTTTTAAAACATAAAATGTATAATATGATGTTGGCATAGCCTTGCGAATATGTAATAGTGAGAAGTTCCAGGCTGAGTGTCGTTCCATGTGGTTTAGTGGGTAGAAAGATTGTGCGCTATACTGCTGACCCGGGTTCGAATCCCGAAATGGAAACCTTTTTCATTAAGTTAGCATTTGAGTCTCTTTTGCAATTTGATTTTAAAATATTGTATACAAGGTTAATTTTCATTCTGCATAAATTTTAAAATGTTAAAATAATCTGTATATATATATTTTTAATTTTACGATTTGCCATTATGACACGAGGTATTCAGCTGTAAGTACACAAAATTTTAAGTCTCTGATTCATACAGATTTTGTGTATGGACTATATGACAGACAGACAGAGGAGTGGGATGAATAGGATTTCATCAGATGATCAAAATCTTATAATCGAATCAGTGAAATGTGAGAAAATTTCATGTTGTTGAGCGGGGAAAAAAACCATTTTTATTGTTATAAAGTAAATAACTGATAAGTGATAACCGTTTTACAAATTTAAAAGTATTATATATATGTACATTATGTATATATATGTACATTATGTATATATATATATATATATATATTTCCATTCAGCTTTATCTTTTTTGTTTGTTATGGATAACTATTATTTTTACTTACTTTCAACTCCTTTTTGTAAAATATCTTTGTTCCTTGTTTAATAATTTGGTTTTTGTGTGTTGGTAGTCCCAAATTCGTATTGTTTTGCTTTTTCATGGCAAATACGAAGATGAAACCACACACTCCATTTGTAGTTCCAAAGTATTTGGGACCTGAAGATTCTGCTTTGGTTCTACAAATTTCAATTGTATTCATATTATTCTTTTTTTCCTTCCATGTTCAATGTGCTATAAGTTATTAAATTCAATGGTTAATTTCAAATGGTTAATATTGTTTACTATAATTCAATTTAATTCTTCGTTTTGGTTTATTGTTTTATTGATAAAATCCGTTGGTGAATCTTGTCTACTTTTAATGGTATTATATATATATATATATATATATATATATAGGGTTATCCTATATTCATATAGATGTTAAGGGTGTTCTTAACTGTTGCATTCAACAAGCGCAAAACGTTTTGACACATTTACAAATTCCTTTTTTAATAAAATTATATAAAATTGGAATGCTTGACTATGGAAGCGATTTCGAATCGAACCTATTTTCCCATTTTATGATAATTAAAATACCTATCCAGTTATAAGCTGTTTCGATGACGAGATCAGACGTTTTTCTCCTATTTTTCAACCGGTTTTTCTGCTTTCGTCGGGAAATGTGCTCGAACGTGTCAACTTTGAAGGCTTGTTATAAAAAATCTATTGTGTTTTAGAAAACACAGAAAATTGAGTGCAATTAGACAATTACTGACTAATAGCACATGCTGTTTTCATGCATTTCCGAACAAAAATAAATTAAAGCATGTGTCACAAAGTTGACCTTTTTGATTTAAGAACACCCTTAAATAGTAGTATTGTATAATGTCTCTCTCTCTCTCTGTATATATATATATATATATACACACTGTAAAAAAACCGTTAATGAACACAAATTTTTCCGTGAAGTTTTATGGAATAGATTCATTTTTCTGAAAAAACAGCATGACTTCCGTTGTTGACATTTGAGATTATAAATGCAGTATAAATTTTCTGGAAACAGTATTCTAAGCAAAAAATCTCGTGGAGCCATTTATATCTGGAATAGAAAAATATTATAGCGAGCTGTTTTATGATCGACTTGCTATAATAATATTAAAACTGTTGTTAGCTTTCGTTTTTTCAAAAACTAAAACAAAATCACTTCACCTTTTTTCATTCACGTATAAAAACATTTCATATTTATTTACTTAGAAGGTGTCACAAATAAAAATTAAATTAAAAAGTTGACATGTTTCGGTTCATTCATAAGAACCGTATTCATAACATATAAAATCAGTAGAAAATTAAATGACACTGGATATAAATATAATTTAAAAATCAAAACAAAACATTGCGCCCCCTATGATCGTGAATATATATATGCCGCGGTGGCAATGGCTATATTCACGATCATAGGGGGCGCAATGTTTTGTTTTGATTTTTAAATTATATTTATATCCAGTGTCATTTAATTTTCTACTGATTTTATATGTTATGAATACGGTTCTTATGAATGAACCGAAACATGTCAACTTTTTAATTTAATTTTTATTTGTGACACCTTCTAAGTAAATAAATATGAAATGTTTTTTGCTATAATAATTTTCTCTTTTTCACTCTGTTCTAATAATGGAAAGCTAACATGTTTTTACAATATTGAAAAAATACTAAAAACGTATAAAATTGTATTAATCATTTTTAAGTTTGAAATAGTTGAAAAGGAAAGTTAGTTTATTTTCATTATGATTTTAAAATAATGTTCAACTCATTTATAGCATATTTTTTAAAAAATGTGTAGGATATTTTAAAATGGAAAAAAATTTCTGCTTTTAATTTTAATATATTTTTTAAATCTATTCACTTTAAGAAATGCGCCCATAAAATAAAAAAAAAATCTGAATTATATTAACGAAATTATTATAATGTTGACGATTAGCTAAGTTATAAAAAACAATAAAGGAAATTTATTTTAATAACCCGTTATAACTTTCTTTATTGTATTTAAAATCGATCGTCATACAAATTAGAGGTCTGCACGGGCCGGAATTTCCAGGCCTGGGCCCGACCCGGCCCGTATAAAAGTTATTTCGGCCCGGCCCGGCCCGTTGTAAAACTCAAAAGTTCGGCCCGTTTATATTTTTATATTTTAGGCCCGGCCCGTACAAAAATCAGCGAAAACAGGCCCGGCTCGTTTTGGCCGTTACAATTTCTACGATTTCTAAAAAATTCAGATTTTTATCATATAACTAAGATTCCTTTAAAGAATACTGCATACATATCTATGGAATGATTTTACAGTATATTTTACAGCAAATACACATTAACAACATTAATGATTATTTAGATCCTTAGGCTTTCAACATTCGAATAAATATTCATTAAAAAATTAATATGTCTTAGAATAAAAGAAAAAAGAAAGAAAGCTAAAAACATAGTTAATTTTGAAACTGTTTAATAAAAGAAGATTTATAAATATATTTCTATATCATTTTATTATAGATTTCAAATCCAAATTCATTCTTAAATTCAAAGAAGCTCCTTTCTGATACATTTCTAAATTCATTTTTTTTTTCTTCTCAGAAACGCATAAGATTAGCAGATATCATTATTCAGAAACTATATAATCGAATGGCGTTATCCATTTTTTGATACAAGCAATTTAAGAATACTGCAAACAAATAAAATACTGTCATAATTAGCGTTTTGAATAGAATTTCCGGAAGCAATAGCAAGGGAAGGGAGAAAAACCTGCAATCATTTGAGAAACTATTATATCACAACAAGGTTATACAAGTATTTTATTTACCAAAAATGAAAAACGCTATTCGATTCTAAATACCTTCAATAGTTAGGCTTATAACTTTTATACTTTTACAATTTAAAATTAATCAAAAAATGTGTCAAACTTTCGCATTATTGAGAAATTAATTTAAAAATCATCAAGAAGTATATATCCGAAGACTAAGCTAACGTAAGTTCTTTATCGCTGTTAATAATTTTACAAATCATGTTTTCTGCCAATAATTAAGTCTAGTACCGGTCCGGCTAGTCTATATGTAGAAAAATAATGCAAGCATGATCTCGGACCGGCATGAGTCAGCTAAAATAATATTAAAACGGGTTACACATAATGTAATTCTCCGATGCCGATACACTGTGCATTTTTATATTGATGCTGTCAAACTAGTATGGCCACATTTATACTTATTCTCGTTAAAACCATTTTCGTTGAAAATAGCTCATATTTTATCGTTTGTGCTTAAATCTTTAGAACGGGCCATCAGGCCCGAAAATTTTTTTTATCGGCCCGGCCCGGCCCGTCTAGCCCATTCAATTTTTTTGCCGGCCCGGCCCGTTTATGTTGTTTGTCGGACCGGCCCGCGGGCCACGGGCCAAGCCCGTGCCCGTGCAGACCTCTAATACAAATACTTTGTTAAAATAGATGTTTTTTTTTAAAAGTATGTTAGTATCCTTTCAAAAATAAATAAATAAATAAATAACTATGAATAATATTACAATAAAACAGATATTAAAAGGCTGTTTACATAAAAAGCATCGGGTTCGAGGATACAGAATGTTTCAAAGAATTCTTTTTTCTACTAAGAAATTTTGATATGGAAGGCGCGAGTTAGTTCTGCATAGGTGGTCGGGCAGTTAGTCTTAGTTCACAGGTGATATAGAGAAAGACGAAGTGGCCACTTATTTGGAATATAACAGTTATTTCTCCAATTAGATTAATTTTGCCGGTCAAATTAGAGCATTTTCCTCTCCATAAGACGGCATTAAAATAAAGTACCGTATTTACTTGTGTATAAGGCGCACTTTTTTCCAAAAGAATTAGGGCAAAACTCCTAGGTGCGCCTTATACACGGAATAATTTTTTACTGTTGGATGTAGTCGAACGATATCCATATGAAACAAGAAATAATTCAAAGAAGATATTAAAACTCAGAAAATGTTACTTAATTGAAGTATTACTGCATATTTATTTCATTCCTTGCAGTTTTTCATACAACAGAGCTAATGGCAGTATCTAAACGCTAATTAGCAATTCTCTTTACCGTCACTCATTCCTATTTCCCGTCATTCTCTTACAACCCAAAGTCTAAAAATGCATTTTTGTCTTGTTTTCTGGTCTCGTGTAATGTTTGTTTCGACTTTTTTTTTTTTTTTTTTTTTTTTTTTGTTTTTTACTGAAATTTATTTGGTCATTCTTCATTAGCGTATCAAATTTATCGTGCGCCTTATATACGAGATTTTAAGAAATCGCCATTTTAACTTGTACAGTAGGGGTGCGCCTTATACACGAGTAAATACGGTATTTTGGCTGTTAATGTTTAGTTTCTTTCATGAAGCCTCTACATTCTTTTATTATTTATTTTTCACTCGTCACGAATCCTGTGTTGAACAAACCTTTCGTCTTTTTACTATAAATATATATATATGTACAGTAGGGTGGAGCGAAAAAAATTATTTTTAAAAAATCAAAAACGGGTAGGTGCCAAAAGTTGCCTTTATACTAGTACATCAACTGCGTGAAATTTTACCGCTGAAAAAAAATGTCTTGAGTCTGCGCTTTTGCTCCAAAAATCGAAATGTTGGGTAAAATTTGACATTTTTTGAAATTTTTTCAAAAAAATTAAAAAATTCCTACAGAGTTGGTAATTATTTAAAAATCCTATTTAAACCTTTGTTATTAATTACTTAATGTAATTAAACTATAAAACAATATGTTTTATCCGTATGGCTGGGTCAAAGAAGACAACTTTTGATAAAAAAACGGCATTACCACTCTAATGGGACATGCAACGAATTATTGTTTTTAATACAGCTCTTGTTTTCAAAAATATCTTGGACATACGTCGTTGAGGTGCCTATATTTCATAACACACCCGCCAAAATTACTGGATCATCTTAGTACAGTGTTTTATTTATACATTGATTTGTGATTTTCCTTATCAAAATTTGACATGTTTTCGATGCATCCACCTAGTTTATCTGTTCTTTGTATCCACATGCTGCTGTGACTAATTTTCATGTATATTTTTACTGCTTATACGAAAAAAATGACAAACAGAGTAATGCACGGGAATATTATTAAAGGGATTCGGCCATCTATTATCTTTATCAAACTTGCATCTAGTTGATGAATAGTGATTGGAAGTTCTGTTTTTTTTTTTTCTTTTCTTTTCTTTTCTTTTTTTTTTTTTTTTTTTTTACGTAATGATCTTTAAAGATAATTTCAGGTATTTCAACTATAAGTATGCCATCATTTATTCTACTTTTGCTTTTTTTATATGTTGAGAAGCGAGCTGTTTCATGTGATGGTGATCGTCAGAGAGAATTGCAATGAGAATTTGTTCTGCATGTGCAGAGCAACCGTTGTTGTAAATAACTTTTTTTGCATTAGTTTTATGCCATTTTCTAAGTGTTTCGTAGCCAGGTAATTTCCCATTAACTTTTAGATCTCCTTTTTATAAGTGGACAACTTATAATGCACAGTAGTTTTTGAGAGAATGTACAGACTCTAATGGGCAATAAGTACTCATTTAAAATTAGGAGAATTCTATTTGTCACTGTGAACCATTTTGCATGGGGTAACCTTAGAATTGTGTATAATAATGGATCATATGCTACTTTAACTCCAGTGAATTTTCTCTGGGTCAATTATTAGAGATGTCGATGTAAAACTTTCTAATCTACATGGATTCACTGGATCAATAAGAAAATTTTTGTCTACGTACTATTCATTTCCTATTACAATTTTTTATAACATAGAGAAAAATTTCGAAAAATTATTTTCCCAAATTGAGAAAAAGATACTGAGAACAGACTAGAAATTTCTGCCGGAGGTTGCAAAGCAAATTCATGAGGACAGCTATTTCTCAGATGAATTGGGGAATAAGAATTTGAAAATATCTCACACAAAAGACAGCTCATAAAGCGAATAAAAGTTTCCACTTTATATAAGCACAGATTGGCAATCAGAATCTATAGGTTCACTCACAAAATATATAATCCAAATCTACACTGCAGGATGTTTTATACCAAATATAATACACACCTAAAGAATAGGTCTAAAAACTTATTAGAAATTACTCGATTACGAAGCAACACAGGAAACGACTTAAAACAAATACTAAAACTTCTTTAGAAATATTGCTGCTTTACATGCAAATTTTGTTTGCAATCCTCTGTGACAATCGTCATAATATTAAACAACTAGCTTCTCAGCATATATTCAATGTAATAGGTACAGTAAATGATGGCATACTAGAAATTGAATTCATACAATCAATTTTTAGGAATATTATATATAAAATGTAATTGATTGAAAAAATGCTGTGGTAACAGAACTTTCAATCATGATGTATTAATTGCATGAAATTTTAAAGAAGATAATAGACTGCTGAATAGGTTCAGTTAACAACATACCCAATACATTACTCAGCTTATCTTCTGTTATACCAGGTATACAAATATACGTGCAGTGGGTCACACCAGCAGCATCCAAAATCAGTGAATTCAAAGAAGAGTTAAACTACTTTGATACATAGAAAACTATGCGCGTCTTCGGGGAAAAAAATAACAATTCAATACATAAATAAAACACTGGTCCTAGATAGTCGGGTGGTTAAGAGGGGTGGGATTTGAAATGCAGCCAGCTCCACGAGTTATATCTACACTGTTAAAAATCTGCTGCATTTTGCTGCAACGCACTCCCTGCTTGTATAGAAAACGGTTACTTGACCGTGAAATGGCGCTTTCTCATTGGTTGGAATAGAGATATTATATACAAGTGGTGGAGGGCGTTGCAGCAAAATGCAGCAGATTTTTAACAGTGTAGGGTAATTTTGAAAGCAGCTACGTAAGAATTGCATTCAAAACAACAATTCGTGGTATGCTCCAATAGAGTGGTAATGCCGTTTTCTTATCAAAAGTTGTCTGCTTTGATCCAGCTATAGGGATAAAAGATATTGTTTTATAGTTTAATTATATTACGTAATTAATAACAAAGGTTTAAATAGAATTTTTAAATAATTACCAGCTTTGTAGGAATTTTTTAATTTTTTTGAAAAAATGTCAAAAAATATCAAATTTTACCCAAAATTTCGATTTTTGGAGCAAAAGCGCAGACTCAAGACATTTTTTTTCAGCGGTAAAATTTCACGCAGTTGATGTACTAGTATAAAGGCAACTTTTGGCACCTACCCGTTTTTGATTTTTAAAAAATATTTTTTTTCGCTCCACCCTAATGTACAGGGTATTTCAGTTAAACGTTTCAGAACTTATGAAAGGGGTAGAGTGCATCCTGGCGACTCGAAATCATATAGCATTGGGGGGGTCAGAAATGCTTTCCCGACGCGCTAGATGGCGTTGTGCAAAAGTTCCGAACTTTCATGCAGGAAATCGTCACCCGACCTATCATGTCTTGATTTTTATTGCTGAGGTCATATGAAAACACTGGTTTATATTAGGACTCCTATAACTCAGGCTGAATCATCAAGCATCTTGTTTCCCAGTTACCGTTTGTTTCCCATTGATTCCTATGAGGCGAGAAATGTTTGAATGATTTTAAAGCAACAAAATCATTAAAAATGGGCGATTGTTGAGCAGAAAATTATTCAGACATGTTCAGGAATGGCTTTGGAGTATTTAAATTCCATATAAATGAAGAAAAGTGGAATAATTTGCCTATAAATGTTTAAAAGAATAGATCTGGATTGGAGAACTTCGCCAAATATTGCGCCAGCCTAATCACTTGTACACAACAAACCGGTTCTTCGAATGTTCTATTCTCACTTTTTCCCGTGAAAGAGATTGAGTAAGTAAAATTCACCTCGCCATCTGCGCGATAAGACGCCAAGTCAGGCAACCATTTTGGAAACTTAATGGAGGCGTGATTCAGCCCGTATTGTAGGAGCCTTAGTTTATATGACACCCCTGTTGACAATGCTGTGGAGCTGGTTGTAAGAATCGCAGTAGCTGCCGGAGAAATTCGCGGTATGCCTGGAGTATTCGAGAATGTTCGGATTTCTATTCGCCGAAGATAAGTGAGGTGTGCATTGTAGTCGGTAGCAGAAATTTCGAACTCTTTCACCAATGTACCTTTTGCTTTTTTACATGTATTAATAAAACGATTTTTCACTTACGGTGTCTCTTCTTTATGGTGCTTCTGTGTACATCACCTCTTCAGGAAAGCATTTCCGACCCCATATTGCTATATGATTTCGAGTCGTCAGGATGTATCTTATCTCTCTTAAGAGTTCTGAAACGTTTAGCTGAAACACCCTGTATATATAAAACTAGTATTTTTGTATAGCATAATACTTATTATTTCTGAAAAATTTTAATTATATGACATGCATTTACTGATTCAAATATTTAATTTAGTGCATTAGAGGTCATGTCTCGAAACATATCAGCTATTGTCAAACTGCCAGAATGGGCATGTTAACATTATGAATTCTAATCTTTCCCAGAAAGGCACGTCAATTGTAATGAGGGCAGCATATTATATAGTTCCAGATTTCTATCATAATGGATCATAATGGATTCTAATAAACAATTAAAGCAAACAGTTAATCTAAAATTAGGATAATTAACTGGTTTAATTAGTGTATATACATATTTCCATGGGAATTAATTTTCGGATTGTTGTGAATTGTGTCGTAATAGACTAATTAACAAATTAATTTTGATAGTTCGATGGATTTGTATTAAAGTTAATTGGTTTTTACCGTAATATAAGGTATATGAGTTTGTACAAGTGAAGCTGTAAAAAAAGTTTCGTGTCGTTAAGTATTTTTTTTTTTTTTTGAGAATCCTTTTAATTTGTATTCTTACAAAATAAATAATTAATAACCGGTTAACTAAATTATTCTAAATTAATTAAAAAATATAGAGATTATAATCAACACATAAATACATTTAAAAAAATCTATGATTTGCATGTAACATGCTTTTTTTAGATTTCTGAAAATTTTTGAATTGGTGACTTATGCTGTCTTTGAAACGACTAATTCAAATAATGAAGTTAAAGTTTTGCATACCATCACTCAAAATACACCAACTATTGTTACACTGCCAGAAAGCAATCATTAGGCATGTTAACTTTGTGTATTACAATATTTCCCAGACACACTGCAATTTTAACCAATGCAGGACATTGTATAGTGCCAAATTTCTGTCCAACTGTACCGAAATGAATTCCAGTAAACAACTGAAATGTTGAATAAAAAAATTAAAGCAGTTATCTGACAATATGTATGTCATATTATTAATTTTTTCTTTGGGATATTTCTTTTTTATAATGCTAAATTACTGGCATATTCACTAATTTTCAACACTTTAATAATTAATTCTATTTAAATTCTCCTTAAATTAATTATTATCTTACTATTACTTAAACATTGTAAAAAATTTAGTTTATTCCTAAATTGTATCATCATTTTTCACCATTTGTATTATTTAGGTGTGTATTCAAATGTTTTTAAGTGGGCCATTTTTTTTTCCTTATTTTATTCCGAGATATTTCGCGCGCCGGGATACTTTTTACTGCCAATATTATTGCGCTTCCATTGACAAAACACTTTACAGAATTACTCTCATTGAGCTTTCACATGTGTTGTTGTTATTCCTGACTAATGGGCAGAACGCGCGCGAAGTCATGATTTGTCTTAATGCGAGGTTTGGACAAAAAACAGATGCAATCGATGAGGAGCTAGGTTTGTTAAAATTTTCCACCTGCTAATACCTTTGCTTACTAGTAGTTTGCTGATAATCATAGCAGAACTGACAACTTCTATGCCTATTAAAATGAAATAAACATGTTTTAAACCAGAAAATATATTTAATAAAATACATGATGAATTTATTTCATGGTATGTAATATTACATACGATTTAACTTGTTAAATAAATTTTTTTGTTAGAATGGGTTTATTTAAATGTAAATGGGCATAGAAGTTGGCAACCGTGCCATAGCTTTTTTTTTTTTTTTTATCAATTTCTTCTAATACCAACAATATGATTCGTAACATCGTAAGTCCTGAGTTTTGTAATGAATGGTATGAGCTGTTTTAGATGATATGCCACTAATAAAATTATAAAATTACAAGATGGCTTACATTTATTTATTCTACTGCTTATTTGAGCTCACTTTGGATGTGTCAAATATATGACACATATTTCGATGGTAATTAATTGTTTGAGTGTTATTGCACTGTGTCGTAATAGAATGTTTAATAAATCAATTTTGATAAAATGGTAGTCGTTGAATTGATTTGATAACTGAGTTGAGATGGTAGTTGTATTTTCAAGTTGATTGTTTTTTTGTCTTTATATAAGTTATGTTATGATTTTGTCCAAATGTAGCTTTAAAGCTGCTTCTAAATAAAAAAAGCGCAACTTTATGACGTAAGTTTTAATTTATTTTCGTTCGGATATGCATGAAACTAGCAGATGCTGTTGGTCAGAAACTACCTAATTGCACTCATTTTCCCGTTTTTAGATTTTTCTGAAAATAGTGCGAAAGTGGGTGTTTTGAACGAAATTTCTGCGCAGAAGAAGAATAATCACTCAAACTGGAATGAAAAACGATTTTTCACGTGATCGAATTCACTTATAACTTAACAGGTAATATTCAATAAATATAAAAACTTTGTTAAATCACCATAAAAGAAAAATTATACAGGACGCGTTTCGAGCTGCAAAATTACCGCTCGTCTTCAGCTGGTCCAAACACGTGTCACAACGGACAGAGTGGAAATAACAGTGAAAAAAAGAGGGAGGAGATTACTCAGAGTGCGACAGGTGGCGCTGCTTGTCAGAGCCAAAGGGAAAGAGAAAAGTAAAGATAAACTCAAAGAAGGAGGGAGGAGATTACAAAGAGTGCCCCAGGTGGCGCTGGCTAAGAAACCAGGGGCAGAGAAAAACTAATGAAAGATAAAGAAAACAATTGAAAAATAAATAAAATAAAATAAAATAAAAATAAATAAATTAATAAAAATGAAATAAAATAAAAATAAATAAATAAATAAAAAATAATTTAATAAAAACTAAAAATAATTATAGTAATAATAATAAACTACAAAAGTAATTTCCATGCAGGAGAAAGGGAGGGGGATGAAGAGAGATCGTTGACAAGAGTATTACAATTTTTATAAATAAAATAAGCTTCGTGAGTATCTAAATGAGAAGGAGAGGCAGGATTAGAAATAATTCTGGCCATGGAAAAATTGAAAAAATGACCGGAAGACCAACAGTGAGAAGCAATGGAAGACCTAGATAATTCCTGATTTTTAATGTATCTCTGATGTTCATCCAATCTTTTCTTCAACGCTCTTCTGGTCTGACCAATATAACCCAAATTGCAAGAGCAGGGAATAAAATAAACACCCCACCGGTTCTCAACAGGAATAGGATCTTTCAAAGATGAGAATTTAATTTTATTCATAGGTTTAAAGATAACTTTAAAATTGAAACGAGAAAGGATTTTAGCTAATTTGAAACAAAGAGGAGAATAAAAAGGTAGAACTATAGAGTTAATATTAGACGAATTATTAGAATCAGTAAGAAGACGTTTAGGCTTATTAAATTTATACAGAGCTTTGTCAATCAAAGAGGGATTATAACCACGAGTGAGGGCAAGAGATTTGAGGTAACTAATTTCCTTATTTAGAGCAGAAGAGTCAGAAGAAATCCGAAGTGCTCTGTAAACAAAAGTATAAAAGGAAGCCACTTTCTGCTGTGGAGGATGGTTAGAAAAAGCATGCGGAGGTAGAGATACAGCGAAAGGTTTTCTATAAACAGAGGTAGAGAACCGAACCAGCGAAAGGTTTATAGAAAACCTTTCGCTGTATCTCTACCTCCGCATGCTTTTTCTAACCATCCTCCACAGCAGAAAGTGGCTTCCTTTTATACTTTTGTTTACAGAGCACTTCGGATTTCTTCTGACTCTTCTGCTCTAAATAAGGAAATTAGTTACCTCAAATCTCTTGCCCTCACTCGTGGTTATAATCCCTCTTTGATTGACAAAGCTCTGTATAAATTTAATAAGCCTAAACGTCTTCTTACTGATTCTAATAATTCGTCTAATATTAACTCTATAGTTCTACCTTTTTATTCTCCTCTTTGTTTCAAATTAGCTAAAATCCTTTCTCGTTTCAATTTTAAAGTTATCTTTAAACCTATGAATAAAATTAAATTCTCATCTTTGAAAGATCCTATTCCTGTTGAGAACCGGTGGGGTGTTTATTTTATTCCCTGCTCTTGCAATTTGGGTTATATTGGTCAGACCAGAAGAGCGTTGAAGAAAAGATTGGATGAACATCAGAGATACATTAAAAATCAGGAATTATCTAGGTCTTCCATTGCTTCTCACTGTTGGTCTTCCGGTCATTTTTTCAATTTTTCCATGGCCAGAATTATTTCTAATCCTGCCTCTCCTTCTCATTTAGATACTCACGAAGCTTATTTTATTTATAAAAATTGTAATACTCTTGTCAACGATCTCTCTTCATCCCCCTCCCTTTCTCCTGCATGGAAATTACTTTTGTAGTTTATTATTATTACTATAATTATTTTTAGTTTTTATTAAATTATTTTTTATTTATTTATTTATTTTTATTTTATTTCATTTTTATTAATTTATTTATTTTTATTTTATTTTATTTTATTTATTTTTCAATTGTTTTCTTTATCTTTCATTAGTTTTTCTCTGCCCCTGGTTTCTTAGCCAGCGCCACCTGGGGCACTCTTTGTAATCTCCTCCCTCCTTCTTTGAGTTTATCTTTACTTTTCTCTTTCCCTTTGGCTCTGACAAGCAGCGCCACCTGTCGCACTCTGAGTAATCTCCTCCCTCTTTTTTTCACTGTTATTTCCACTCTGTCCGTTGTGACACGTGTTTGGACCAGCTGAAGACGAGCGGTAATTTTGCAGCTCGAAACGCGTCCTGTATAATTTTTCTTTTATGGTGATTTAACAAAGTTTTTATATTTATTGAATATATTTATCGCCAGTTTTTTCGGTGTTTCTCATTATAACAGGTAATATATACCGGGTATCCTAAAAATGACTGATGGATTTTAAAATTCAATAACTTGCAAACGGGGACAGATATTTAAAAAAAAATTTGCAGGAGGATTATGTATAATGTCAGGAGTTTTTTTACCGTAATTTTTTTTATTTTAGTTCGCATCTCAAACAATAGGTGGCGCTGACAGCAATTGAAGGCCAGGTCGACGCTTCACTCAGCACTGATCACCTGGTCTTCAATCGCCGTCAGCGCCACTTATTGTTTGAGATGCAAACTAAAATAAAAAATTACGGTAAAAAAACTCTTGACATTATATATAACCCTGCTGCAAAATTTTTTTAAATAGCTGTCACCGTTTGCAAGTTATTGAATTTTAAAATCCATCAGTCATTTTTGGGACACCCGGTATATATGTATGTATATATACAGCAAAACCTCTAAGTAGCGGCCGCCACCGGGAGCAAGATTACGTGGCCGCACTTTGGAAATTACCGATATTTAGAGGTTCCACATTTCAAAATCTCAAAATTACATTACATTAAAATCAAAATAACTGACCAAAATCATTTTATTTTTACAATTAAAAAATACAAACTATTATTTTATACTAAAAATATCATTTATTCGTTTTTTTTTCTTTTTTTTTTAAGCATATGCTTTTTCTCTAAACACATAATCATTTCCAGAGATTTGTTGTACAATTCGTTATCATTTTTAGTGAGCGCAAAAATTTCAATTTGCCATACTGCTCAAATTTTGTAGCTTTTGTTGCACAGTCACTGCACCATTTTTATATAATACAACTATTTTGTCCAATTTGACTGTTCTATAATACAGTCAAGCTATCGTTTTCTATAAAAGTGGCGGACTGACCATGCAGCAAATCTCCAGATTTTTAACAGGGGCAGTTTTTCGGCAATTTCTGGGGTACTTACCTGCAACATTTCTCCAGGAATTTGGAAAATTTTCACTGGGCCATTCGAAAGCCATTCATTAAAGCAACTTATCAATCTCATCATAACCAGCTCTTGAACGCTTAGTTTCAGATTCCAATTTTACACCTTGAAGCGTCTATTCTAAGAAAAAGTCATTTTTTTTCAGAATATTATCTATTTGGATATTTCCACATTTGTACTTTTCAGCTTATTTTCATTCACTTAAACCTTTTTAGCTATCCTGGATAACTTTCAACTAATCAATTGAACTAATAAGAATGTATTTATTAAAATACAACACATTGCTCAGTGGTGCACAAAACAAGAATTTTAATATACATTTGTACAATTAAAATAAAATAAAACTTATCAACGTTTCGCGCCGTCTTCTGCGGGCGTCTTCAGGAAAATATGATAATGGAAGGACTAAGTTTGCACGGCCCGAAACGTTGATAAGTTTTATTTTATTTTAATTGTACAAATGTACATTAAAATTCTTGTTTTGTGCACCACTGAGCAATGTGTTGTATTTTAATAAATACATTCTTATTAGTTAAACTTTATGGTGCAACTGTCCTGTATATATTTAATCAATTGAAGTTAGCCCTTTGCATTCATCTTTCTTTGCTAAATTTCTTTTTAGAACCAGTAACGAAGGAAAATAAAATTGTCTTATTTTAATAAAGCATTTTTGATGTAATTATACGTAACTACTTTTTAAAAAGTGAAGTCAACCGAATAAAATTGGTGTAAGAGACGGCAGAGTCGAAAAGGTTAAAATTCTTCATAATTTCAGTTTTAACAAAAAAAAAAAAAAAAAAAAAAAAACATAGCGTGTAAAAGAAAAAAAAAAAAGTGCTGTGAGGTGGCCATTGTTCGGAATTCGCTGTTGGGAGGTTTAATTATTTCTATGGAAGAGATTCGGTAACACTAAAATATGACCGGTATTCAGTGTGACCATTGCAGGAGGTTTCATCGTATATAAAAAGAAATTTTGTTCAATTCCAAATTGCTTCAATAATCAGGCTTTCCAATTTTATATCTTAAAGCTAAAAAAGAAAGTTGTAAATGTGTTAAACCGTTTTGTGCTTGTTGAGCACAACAGATGAGAACAGCTTTAAGTACCAAGTATGCTGTTCATAAGACCATAAATATGTCAGAAAGTTTCGTGTCGTTAAACAATTTTTAAAATTTTTTTATTTAATTAATTTTATTTTTTATGTGAATTGCCTTAATTTTTATTCTTATAAAATAAATAATTTATAATCGACTTACAAATTTAGAATTGAAAAATATAATCACCACAATAAAGGTAAATAAATAAAAAAAAATATATCTAGCATTTCTATGTAGCATAATTTTCTTTAAATTCCGGAAAATTTGAAATGACTAATTCAAATAATTCATTTGAAATTACTAATTATTACATTATTTAAAACGACTAATTCAAATAATTCATTTAATGCATTAAAGGTCATGTCTCGAAATATACCAACTATTGTCAAACTGCAATGTGCAATCATTATATAGGCATGTTAACATTATGGATTGCAATCTTTCCCAGAAAGGCACCTCAATTCTAATCAGTACAGGACAATGTATGGTGTCAAAATTTCTATCTGACTGTACTGTAATGGATTCTAATAAACAATTAAAATGATAAATATAAAATTAAAATGATTATCTAGCAATATCTATATGGTACATATTCCCACAGAAATCTATAGACGGGTGTTCCTGCATTGCATCATATTTGTTTGCTTAATAAATTAATTTTGGTGACTCGAGAGAGCATGTTAAAGTTCATTGCTTTTATATAAATTGTATTAGAATTGGCTGTATATTCATCAGATTTCTGAGCCTGGAGTATAGGCTTTTTCGATGCTCAAACACAATAAATTAACAAGATTAACACTTAGGTATATTGAAATAATAATAATAATAATTATTATTATTTGTTATTGTTATCAACTGTTTCCGAGACGTGAGTAGGACGCGAGTTCCCGTCGCTGCACGAGGTGCCTACAGAAAACCGAGAACTATATTCCTTATTTTATAGCCAATATTTGTTTTTTTTCTAAGTTAAGAATACAAAAAGAAACATTTAAAAAAACGGTACTTATGTATTAACGCCACCGCAGCTACAGATTTGGCAGTTTTTAAGTACCGCCAATCTGCATCTAAATTTTTTGCGACAAATCATAAAAAAAAACTTTATTTAAAATCAAAACACTTTCAAAATTCAAAATACTTTATTTAAAAATAAAGTACTCAATCGGATTTCGGTGTAAAATGAGCCAATATAGAGTTTAACATAGATCCAAAATAAAATTGCATCTTGTTCTGTTTTTGGCAAATCCCAAATGCACATTTTCGTAGCCCTAAAAAATGGCTTCAAAAATCAGCAAACAACAAGGCAACAAGGAATCCAAAAGATAACTGCGCGCGGGTGTCACAACAAGATTGCTCTTCATTGGCGCTTTAGTGCAACTTCTGCTGCGGTGGCGTTAATACGTAAGTACAGTAGAACCCCGCTAATTCGGACCCCGTTAATCCGGATCGGTTTCAACATTTTTTTTTCAAGTTTGAGAAGCGATTGGCTAATTTCCAAAACATTAACTTGTTTCATCGTCGTATTCAAAAAAAAAAAAAAAAAAAAAAAAAAAAAAATTCTGAAATCTTTTTGGAAGAATTAAGAAAAATAAACATTTTTACTGTCTGTAAATATTCAATAAGTTTAACATAAAGGTGATTTTCTGTAAGTATGCTTTATTTTATTTCATATTTTCCCTAAATCTCCGGATAATCCGGATTTTCAATAATCCGGATAATCCGGATTTTCGATAATCCGGATTGGGTTCGGTCCCAATTAATCGGAATTATCCGGGTTTTACTGTAACAAAAAAAAAAAAAAAAAAAAAAAAAAAAAAAATTGACTTAGAATGTGGCTGTAGTGTCCGAATTAATCCAACCAACCAATTTATTCATTTGGTTTAACTCTATTTTCCACTTAAGGGGGTACGAGAAACAAACATTTTATTAAAAAAAACTTTATCGCATTAAAGCTTTTTCTGTTTCCTTTATGCTTGAAATGACGCTTAAATGACGTTTCTATCTTAATTAGAAGAGAAAATATCCATTTTTTTCGTTTTGGATTGTTTTTAAAATCTAGCTTTGAAGCAACGGTTGTGATGGAAATGACTTCTTGTAAAAATGCGTTTTTTTTTTTTTTTTTTTTTTTTTTTTTTTTTGTGATCGGTTTTTTTTCACAATTTCTCGAATGTAAATTGTTATAACTCAAGAACCGTTAAAGATAAATGCTTCAAACTTGAAACATGTCTTTTTGGATTTTTTTTTTTTTTTAATTTTTAATTCAGCAAATTTGAAAAAAAATGTTTGCTTTTGAAAATATGATTTTTTTAAAATAAAAGCTACATCACTTTTTTTCAGAGTTTTACTTCAAATATTTTTATTTTTTTTAATTGATATTTTTAAAAATACTGAATCAAAATTAAAATTTAGATATTTCTGTTTATTTAAATGTAAAAAAATTGCAACTCTACAGATAATATTTTAATTTATAATGATTTTAAGTTATCCCACTTTTTTGATAAATTTTAAATTTATTTTTTTTTTAATTGTGAGAAGTTTTATCATGCGATTTTATTTACAAATAATATGGTTAATCATAATGAAAAATTCGAAATTTTCATTCAACAAATAAAAATTATTTTAAAATGCGTCCTGGACCCCCTTAATTAATTATATGTACGTTTAAAATTTATATTAATAACAAGATGAATATGCCTTCACGACACTAGTTTTAAATGCAGTGTTTTGATTCTATTCTACCACTGCCAATATTTGTGTTTCTTTAAGGGGGCTCAGGGGTTGAAAACTTTTCAAAAAATCGATTTTTTTATAATCTAATGTGATTATTCATTTAATTTTTAACTCAATGCAAAAAACCGCATAAAAATATTTGCATTTTTAACGGAGTTTAAGCATTATAGGAGTTAAGCATTTATGTAACAACACTTTCATAGCCGCATCCATATAATTTCAACATTAAGTCGCGTTTTCTCAAAACTTGATTTTTGATGACTAACACCAAGATAAAAAAAAAAAAAAAAACTATTTGATGGAATGGCTTAATTTTTTGAGTATTTTTAATGGAAAAAAAGTTGTATCTTTTAGGGTTTTTTTTTTAATTTTCAACTTTGAGAGATTTTTTAATACTGTTTTTATTAAGTGATAGTTATATCCTTAATTCATAATCTAGATTATAATGTTATATGCATGAAAAAAAAAAGTTTTTTTTAAATCTTGGTGTTAGTCCTAAAAAATCAAGTTTTGAGAAAACACGACTTAAAGTTGAAATTATATGGATGCGGCTATGTAACTATTGATACATAAATGCTTATAACTCCGTTAAAAATGCTAATATTTTTATGCGGTTTTTTGCATTGAGTTAAGAATTAATTGAATAATCAAACTAGATCATAAAAAAATCGATTTTTTGAAAAGTTTTCAACCCCTGAGCCCCTTAAGTTAAGAATACAGAAAGAAAAATTTAAAAATTGACTTAAAATGCGGTTCTAATTAATCCAACCAACCAACCTATTCACTTGCTTCAACTGTATTTTCCACTTAAAACCTTTGACTACAACGGCGATGAACTTACTATATTCATATGGTATTCGAGAATTTCTATTAAAGTATTTGATGTATTCCAGTTACTGAGCTCATATCTATATTTTCTACATTAGATGTAATGATGCAACGATGGCACAGTATTTGGATGGTATTCGATCTTCGCAAGGATTCGATTATCGATAAATTCCAATAGTGGGTTCGACTTTATATTCGGTGAAAAGCTATTAAATAGAATGGCGGCGTAATATCGGATGATATTCGGCAATTCGAGTACATTGCTTGAATACATTTTCGTTGTAAATATTGAAATTTTGAAGCATTATATATAAGATTAATTGCTTTTTGAAATTATAATTAAAAAATATCTAGAGAAATTGTATTTAGTTGAAGCTTTACTCAAAAAAAAATTTTTACTCCACTCAACAATGCGAAACTTTTTGATATATTTTCTGATTCGTTTTCATGTAAAAGAAAAAGCATAACATGCGGAGGCTGATTATTGAAGTGATGTGTAATCACACAGTTTGTTTCATCTTTCGATAAATAAATCACATCTTAAATTATAAGCGACTATCGTCTGACGATATCGATTTTTTTTTCTTATTTTACGCTGTCGGGAAATTTGCTGTAAAAAGACAACTTTGATCTTTTGTGCCTTTCCCGAAAAACGGAAAAATTATTGCAAAGACTTAGAATGAATATCTGCTAATTTAATGCATTTGGTACCAAAATGAAATAAAATTCCTTCTGAAAATAGCGAATTTGGATTTAAGAACAGTCTTTATTTGGATGTGAAAATCGGAAAACTTTCTTTTATTTCGCATATCTTAAACTTAAAAAAATAGTTGCAAATGTTAATACTCCAGTAATATTAGTTCAATACTATACAAATTTCCATTTTAATCTTAGTTTTCTAATTCAGTCAATTAATCGGAGTAAAAACGAATTAATCTTGATTTACATTCAGAAATTAATACTCAGATTTCAGAAAATTTTGTTTGTTTTTGACGAAGCCGTTCGTAGGAAATGCCTTAAGCGAATATATTTTGAAATTAAGGAACTTACTTTCTTCCCTTGTTAGAGGAAACAAATTTAAAAGTGCAATAAGAAGACTGGTGATTCCATCTGTTGAACAGTTTAGAAGCACCTGTATTTATTGACAAAGGAAAAAATAATGTCTTCGTGGTGATTCGAATTGACCACCTCTGGTGTGAGAGTCCGTTGTTCCAACTATCATGCCGTAGAGTCCTCGAATGGATGTGATTTTAAAGACATAAAGCGGATTCTACTGTGTATTTATATTTTCCTAGCGGAATATTCCAAATTTCAAACAGGACTGACTGGCCATAGCGAAAAACTTACATAAAACTTTTCGTTCAATTATATGTACAATTTTACATACTTTTCGATGATTCAATAATGAAAATTGAACAAAAATCACTATTACGGCGCCTCCTTCCAGCAGAACATTTCCAAACTGAAGGAGAACTTGGTAGCCATAGCCGCCCCCCCCCCCCCGCCACCCCCATCCAAAAAAAAAAAAAAAAAAAAAAAAAAAGGGTTCATTTCTATTTTTATAACATCATACACTTTTCGATGGTACAATAATAAAAATGACAGAAAACTCGTTTTTATAGATCTCGCTTCTGGCAGGATATTTTTAAATTCATGAAGGACCTGCTGGCCACAACCAAACCATACATAAAAAAAATCATTTAATTCTATGCATAACTTCATACACTTTTCGATGGTACAGTGGCGACACATGAACACACTTAGAGTCATTTTGTATAAACATGCTTTTCAGGTACTCTGACTCCATAAATGTGTAAATCCGTCGAATATCGAAAGTCGAAAAAAATACAATACTTTTCTTTAATAGTTAGAAAGGTGTAAAAATAATTACTAAAACAGTTGCTATGATTTTCATAAAATAAATAACAAAAATTAAAGAAATGCTGAAATAACGGGTAACTCAAACTTTTGACATTCTTTTATTTTTTGTTTTTCGATATTAAATTTATTCGGAAATACATTTATTCATGGCGTTCTAACCTCAAATTATTTCCATCCGAGCGAAAAATTTCTTCGAAAAACGCCAGGATTATTATCGCAAAGTATCCAGTGATCATTAAGTGCAAATGGGAAGATTTTCTGAATCAATGACATATGATTATTCAAGCGGTTCGACCAATGGTCGACGGGCTATTTTGTTTCTTTTGTGTTTCGAACAAAACAGAAGAATAGCTGTCAGTTCAGTTTTTCTGAAAAGCATTACTTTTTGAGTGCTTTTGATTAGCTTGATTTCTCAGCCATATTTAAATCTTGTTATTCTTCTTTTTGTTTTTTTTTTCTTTTTTTCGTATCAGCTTTTACATATCCGATTGACTTCGGAGTTCATATAGTTAACCTTTAAAATGCGATGCTTATAGTGAAAAAGTGTTTATATGTTTTTGAATAATTGTTTTTTTCATTTTTTATAGGATTTTGATTGTTGTAATTTCTTTTTACATTGTTTATGTTTACACTGTATTAGATTAACTTTAACACAATTATTCTATTGCAATAAATATGATTTATACTTTAAAACATACAAAGTTGTTCAATGGTATATATAAATAAGAGTTTTTACATTAACTTGTACAAATAATAAACTGTTAAGCGCAAATATCGTTACTAAAAGAATAATAAAACTTCGTAAAAAGCTATACAACATAGGGTTGGGTATAGCTATATATTGCATATATTGGAAAAGTATGAAATTCGAAAGCAAAAAATTTCAAAGATATATGAAGCATAAATAGCATAAAATATTCCTATTTTATAAAATTATTTTTTTAATCTTATCCTAAACACCTTTTTTAATGTATTGACAATAAAAATAGTGCGTATCAAAACTTTATTTGGTTTTTATAAAGCTAAAATCAACATAATCATAATCTTTTTATATATAGAGTTGCGAAAACAAAAGAATTGTTCAAATTTTAAACTTGAAATTGTGCTAAACATGCTTCGAAAGGATGCCGTAATCTTGCAACGCGCCGTCAAGTTCCATGACGACTCTTTCCAAATAGATTTTAATTAACTTTTAAAGAAACGGGAGATGTATAGAGAGATACACCCAAAGCAAACCATTTGCGAATACCATAGTATTTATGTAATTTATTCTAAGTAAATCAATCTATTTTCAACAGTTTAACGTTCATTTATGTGATATTGCTACTGGACGTTGCTTTACACAAATAAATCTATTAAAAGTTGCTATCTAGGCTTTAAAAGCTAGATAGTGTACGCCGCCCAAATCATTATGTATATCCAAGCCGACCGTACTTAGTATCTTTATGGGTTAAGTTTGTTCTTAAATGAAAAAGGGCAACTTTGTGACACATGCATTAATTTATTTTTGTTCGGAAATGTATGAAAATAACAGGTGTTGTTACTCAGAAACTGTCTAATTGCACTCATTCTTTTGTTTTTTTAAAAACACAAAAGATTTTTCATAACAAGCCTTCAAAGTTGACACTTTTGAGCATATTTCCCGACGAAAGCAGAAAAACCGGTCGAAAAAGAGGAGAAAAATGGGTGATTGCGTCATCGAAATAGCTTATAACTCGATAAGTAATTTAATTATCATAAAATGGAAAAATAAATTCAATTCGAAATCGCTTTCATAGTCAGGCATTAAAATTTTATAACTTTCTGTTAAAAAATGAATTTGTAAATGTGTCAAAACGTTTTTCGCTTGTTGAGCGGATCAGTTAAGAACACCCTTAATATCTCGGATAATTACCAAAGAATTTTTCAAAAGTCATTCTCAAAAATTCATTTATACTCCTGTTACGATAGCTGCCTACAGCACTTTTGAACAGCTTTGCTGATTGCTCGCAATTTGCGCACTAATGGAAATTTATGTTTAACAGAAAAATGTCATTTTCTCAAAAACTAATTTTGAATTTTGTGAGTTATTGACTAATTTTGTGAATTAGAGAAATCGCTATAGTTTTCCTACACGGTTTAATCTAAAGTTTACAACCTCTAATTTTTCATAATTTTATTTTCAGTAGATTCGGAAATAGATGAAGGGAGAAGGGACATATTTTTTGCACAACATTTTCGACAATATATCTGAAAATTTAATGCCTAAAATTAAAATAAATTTATTTTTGAGTTCAGCGTTACGAAAGCTTTCATCCGATATCCCACACGATATACAAAGAAAAGATTTTTTTCCAAATAATGCAATTAGTTTTTCTACCTTTTCCATAAATATATTTGTGAATTTTAACAATCTGTAAATATGTGAAACAATAGTCTTTATTACTTCTCCAAGTTCGAACTTTCCACATTCCATAGTTTAAGATTAAAGTACTCGTGACAGACAGGCAGGCAGACAGACAATCACAGGAGTGATGTCAAAAAGGTTCCTTTTTCATTTTTTAAGTAACGAATCCTAAAATTAACGATAAAGTATAATATCGATGTTTCGAATGCCTTCTGCACTCGTCTTCAAGATAAATATGATGCTGCAAATGTTGAAATGCTTAACCGTCTAGAGACGAAACCTTTTGTTGATTCTTGATTAATTATATAAATGGAAAACTGCAGTTACATAAGAAAATTAAAAAATAAAATACGATGAAACAGTCAAAGGTTCACTTAAAGACCATGGAGTGTCACCAACTATGCAATCTTCTATTTTTCTATTTGAATAACGATGGCTGCGATTTTAATTTTGAGTAGCCGAAAGTTACAGTTCCAGGTAATAACTCATTTGAAAACATGGTCAGAGAATCAGTCGAAATCATTGCACGTGAGCATAATGCTTTTAACAATAATTTGTTTTAAAATGTATCAAAAATCTGGCTTAATATCACAAAAAAGCCTTTTACCTGTTTGCAATAGAGTAGAGCGTCGATTATTCGATCCGGTTAATGAAAAATCTGAATAGTTGAACAACTTTAAGGTATTTTTACTACAGTTTTTTAGGTAACATTATAAACGGCGTGTTTAGATTATTTTTCTTTTTAACTTTTTAAAAAAATTTTGATTTTTACAAAACTGGTATAAAGCTGTGCAGAGAAGTACACGTAGAAATTATTACATTATATGTATGCAGAATGCATATAATGTACAGGTCATACATAAAAACAACAACATTGTGATAAGGAAAATAGTCGTCTTCTGATAGGAAAAGAAAAAAGAAAACATTCATGGTACTTTTGCGCATTAGAAGTGAAATCTCTTTAGGCTCTAGAATCATTTCATTTTATGCATTGCTTTCTTTGCATTTGTTGGCGATTTTATCATTTCAGGATTAGAAAACCGTTATGTAAGGCTATTCTGAACTGTTCTGCTCAACAACAGCAAAACTTTTTGACACATTTACAAATTCATTTTTTAACGCAAAGATATAACAATTGGAAAGTCTGATTATGGAAGCGATTTGGAATCTAACTCAATTTTCTATTTTTTGATTAATAAATTACCTATTGAGTTATAAATGTTTTCGATCACGTGAAAAGACGTTTTTCTTCCATCATTGACTGGTTTTTCTGCTTTCGCACGGAAAGTCGGTTCAAAATGCCCACTTTGATACTATTTTCTGAAAAATTCTATTGTGTTTGAAAAAAAAAAAAAAAAAAAAAAAAAAAAAAGGTGAGTGCTATTAGATAGTTTCTGAACAACAACACCTGCCAGTTTTATACGTTTCCGAACAAAAATAAATAATTAAAACTTATTTAATAATATTGCCCTTTTTTTTCGTGTGTAAAAACACCTTGAAGCTGTATTTTAATCTAAATTGCTTATTTTCTGATTTATTTTTAAATCCATTTTTGCTCTTGAACGCATCAAACTGACAAATTCTCTAGAAACTACATACGCCTCAATTGTCGATTTTTTAATAAATGCAGAAAATATTGCAAAAAGTTTTGTTAAATTTGGCAATTTGAACAAAATTTTCCGGAGTGCAGCTTTGGTTATACTGAGAAGAATAATTGTTTATAAACCAAATTCTAATTAATTGAACGAAAAATGAAATCACACGGCCTCTTATACATCTTTTTAAAAACCACCTGAGAAAGTTTCATATTTTTCCTTTTAAAAGTAATTCTGAAATTGTCTCAGAAAAATTCGAGGTGTTGAGAATTGAAAAATATTTTTTCGAATACACCTCAAAGTCCACTGATCGTTGTATGATGTAGTATATGGAATCTAATCATTGGTCGACAAATCACTTTAGTAAACTGTTAAAGTGATATTGACTTAAGGTTACAGCGCTGAGATAATTATCTGACAATGCATATTAAATGTATTCTTCTGTGAATCAAATGTTCGAGTATTGTAATATTGCAACTAATATTAATTAATCTTAAATTGGTTATCTGAAGCAGAACTATCTTAATTATCTTAATTAATGCAATATAGAACCTTATTTAAATAAACAAAAGTATAATTACGAACTGAAAAAAAATGGTGAAAAAGAAAAAAAATAATTTTCTTTATTTAAAGACTTTTTTTACGAATAAGATTTGTAAAAATATTAAAGATTAAAGATATTTTTTAATTACCTTTATTTCAAAATTTCTTCAAAATTTGTCTTTGTGGGTACCTGTGTCAAAATTTGCTTTTCCTTCAAATTTTACGATTTTAACTATTTAACTGATCAATATTTTTGAAAAAAACTTTCAAATATTGCCTATTTTTATCATGTCTTTCACAGAATTTTTAATCTTTTATCACCAATTTTTCAATATATACAGGGTGATTCATAAAAGATGGGCAGAACTTTAAGGGGTTATAGTACACTTAAAGACAAATAATATTAAATAGGAGACTAAGGGTCCCAGACGTATTCCCAAGGAGATAGGGGGCATTAAAGTTTAGGGTCCAAAATTTCAAATGATTATAAAAAATGGAAAAATTGGTCGATTCGTTTGCGGTTTTTGCAAAAAATTTTCTTTATGCCAGTATTTTCTTGAAATAAAATTTTAAAGTTCAGTTTCAAAAAATGCCGATAGGGGGCGCTTTAGACTTTGGAGTAACAAACAACTATTTTTTAACGTTATTTTTTGTATTTCTTTAAATGATTTCGAAAGCTTAGACTTAAACTTAAATTTTGATCTAAAAATCTGAGTCCTAACGAGTAGTTAAGTAGCGTAAACTGAAATTTGAAATTTGAAACCCTTCTCCCCCCAGAACAAAAATCAGTTATTCCCGATCTTTGTGTCGTAGATTAGGCTCTAACTACTGCCGCGTTTTGCTAAAATTATTCTTTATGTCAGTATTTTCTTGAAAATAAATTTTAAAGAAAAGTTTCAAAAAATTCCGATAGAGGGCGCTTTAGACTTTGGAGTAACGAACAACTATTTTATACCGTTATTTTTTGTGTCTCATTAAATGCTTTCTAAAGCTTAGACTTAAACTTAAATTTTCAGCTCAAAATCTGAATCGCTGAGCGTGGTTCAGTAGCGAGGGGAGGAGGTTCAAATTTCAACTTCTGAACATAGTTCAGTTTGCACTACTTAACCATGCCCAACGATTCTGTGCTGTGATACGAGGCAAAAATACAACTTTCGTCAAGGACTGCATAGTCGGAATTCACTCATAAAGGCACTGGCACAGTTGGAAACGTCGCTCATGCAAACGTTAAAGCTCCATTCCTGACGCTAGTCACCGGGTGAAGAAGGAGACAGAAAGTATCCAAATGTCAAATGGGGAAGAAGAAGAACACGTATGCAAAATTTCGACACGATTCAGGCATAAAAACCACTGAACGGTGAGTCAAGTGTAAGTCGCTGTAGTAATGAATCGGAAGATGGTGCCCTTCACGAATAAGGAAAAGGCTGAGATGCATTTAATTTACGGAGCGGCAGATGGAAATGGTGCAGAGGCACAACGAATGTACGAAGAGCGATTTCCCAACAGGCGGTTGCCTAACTGCAAAACTTTCGAGCGCTTGCACAGACAGTTGTGTGAGACGGGATCATTTCTCGCTTCCCGGTCGAATGCAGGTCGTGCAAAAAAGGACGAATCAGTAGTTGTTGCAGAAGCCATTCTGGATGTAGTAGCGGCGCAGCCAAGTACAAGTACACGAACAGTGGCTAGGCAGGTGGATACCTCACAGTCCATGACTTCGAGGGTACTGAAGGATGAACATTTGCTCCCGTTTCATGTGCAACGAGTCCAGAAACTGTCTCCAGGGGATTATCCAAATCGTATTGAATTCGCCCGCTGGTTTCTGCAGCAGAACGCGCTAAATCCACATTTTGGACGAACTGTGCTTTTCACCGATGAATGTACCTTCACACGTGAAGGTACATTTAACACACACAATGCACATGTATGGGCGGATGTCAATCCACATGCTACGTATCCACATGCTCATCAGAGACGCTTTTCCATCAATGTTTGGGCAGGAATCATCGGAGACCACCTAATCGGACCGTACCTTCTTCCTGAACGCCTCAACGGTAAAACATACCTCACATTTCTGCAACATGTGCTGCCAGACCTGTTAAACGTTGTTCCTCCACGCATCCGGCGGATCATGTGGTTCCAGCACGATGGAGCGCCAGCCCATTACGTACGAGACGTCCGCAACTATCTGGACATCACATTTCCGAACAGATGGATTGGTCGAGGTGGTCCTGTTGCTTGGCCTGCTCACTCGCCAGATCTTTCACCCCTCGATTTCTTTTTTTGGGGACAATTGAAGGCTCTTATGTATGAGACACCCATTGAATCCCCCGAGGAACTGGTCGCCAGACTTTCCGCCGCTTTAGGGGAAGTGCTCGAAAAGCCTGATGTTTTCGCGAATGTTCGCCGTTCCATTCTTCACCGTTGTTCTGCGTGCATAACCTCTGGGGTCACAATTTTGAACATTTATTGTAATTACATGTTAATAAATATGCTTTGGTAACATAATCCTAATTTGTGTCTTTTTACCTCGTATCACAGCACACAATGTGTGGACATGGTAAACTGAACTGTGCTCAGGAGTAGAAATTTCAAACCCCTCTCCCCAGAAACTTAACCACGTCTAACGATTCAGATTTTGGGCTGAAAATTTAAGTCTAAGCTTTAGAAAGCATTTAATGAGACACAAAAAAATAACGGTATAAAATAGTTGTTCGTTACTCCAAAGTCTAAAACGCCCTCTATCGGAATTTTTTGAAACTTTTCTTTAAAATTTATTTTCAAGAAAATACTGACATAAAGAATAATTTTAGCAAAACGCGGCAGTAGTTAGAGCCTAATCTACGACACAAAGATCGGGAATAACTGATTTTTGTTCTGGGGGGAGAAGGGTTTCAAATTTCAAATTTCAGTTTACGCTACTTAACTACTCGTTAGGACTCAGATTTTTAGATCAAAATTTAAGTTTAAGTCTAAGCTTTCGAAATCATTTAAAGAAATACAAAAAATAACGTTAAAAAATAGTTGTTTGTTACTCCAAAGTCTAAAGCGCCCCCTATCGGCATTTTTTGAAATTGAACTTTAAAATTTTATTTCAAGAAAATACTGGCATAAAGAAAAGTTTTTGCAAAAACCGCAAACGAATCGACCAATTTTTCCATTTTTTATAATCATTTGAAATTTCGGACCCTAGACTTTAATGCCCCCTATCTCCTTGGGAATACGTCTGGGACCCTTAGTCTCCTATTTAATATTATTTGTCTTTAAGTGTACTATAACCCCTTAAAGTTCTGCCCATCTTTTATGAATCACCCTGTATATACATATATTGCCAAATTGAATCCGAAAAATGCTCGGAATAAATAATGTAAAATTTACTGGTGAGAATAAAAAAATCATGCTTGGAATATGCATGCCCGTTCGTGGTACGAACAAATCATGATTGGCAAACACATGTTGCCCGTATGACGTACGGGCAAATCAGAGAAACTGTTAAAACAGTGGTTGAGACTAAGCTTTACTATATGTTCCCCTAGCAAACTTGTCCAGTGTGGGCTGCGTGGTATTATCGAGGGCCTTCTGGGTAATATAAAGGAAATCCGAGTACGCTAAAAAATATAACTATAGTGTTGACATTACATTCATTTTCAGGTGCGTTTATGATTATATAAATACTAGGTGGGGCTTGTTGAGCTTAAGCCATTTGGTAGGCCTCCCCACCTAGCTGAAACTGATTATTTAAATACGTAGCACCTATAGTTGTCATCTCACCCGTCCGTTTGTCCTCATAAAACAACGCAAAATATACCTAGCCGAAAAGTTTAAATAAATCTATTCAACTCTTGGAAATTTTTCTGTAGAAAATTTCACACTCTGTGGAAAATTTCTCTCAAGCCCCACCAGCGGCTGAGAGGTTCTCCTCTCGAAGCTGGTAGATGGGAGGTGCTGGGTTTGAACACAATCGCGCCCGTTGGCCTAATCGTTCGAAATATTAAGTGGTTTTCTTCGAACCTCGGATTTCTTTGCGTAATTGCGTAAATTAGGTTTATTGAGAAAGACCCCTCCCCCACACAGTGGGCATCCTCTCTTTTGGGTTTATGTCCCGCGTGTTGATAATCGGCCGTTATAAATAAAACCAAATCAAACCTTGCATTCAATAATATTTCAAATTTTATTTGTTTAAAAGGCGTATAGCCGATAGGCGAAAAAGTAACCAAGATGGGAATCAAACTTGTGTCCTCGGGATAGCACACCGACGATCAATCATCTGAACTGCTTGCAACGATATCCAGCTTGGCACTTTTCACTTTCATTTGCTGGCACAGTGGCGTCAACTTTTGAAAAATATTGGGTTGGCTCAAAAATATTGGGTGGGCTCAAAAATAGTTTGGTAAAATTGTAAGACCAGTTTGTTTTTCTTTGAAGGGTGAACAGATGGTGAAAGGTGAAATTTTAAATCAGGTTAACATGTTTTAATAAAGTTGCAGTTTTATTAAATAATATTTTCATGTATTTTTTTCCTTATAAAGACACTAATATGTATTGCAATATATCATATAAAGACACTAATATGTATTGCAGTCATGTACATATCATGAACATGACTGCAAACTGTAACAGCAGAAAGTTAAACATGGAATTAACTTTCTTGGAAAGTTTAACATTTGAGACATTTGTTATTTATCGGTATCAGTTGATAATTAAAATACATGGTCATTGGTAAAATAAATTTTTAATAATAAAATAATAAATAACTAAAACAGTGATCATTGCTATGATTCAAAATTATTGGGTGGGCTCGAGCCCCACGGGCCCATATAAATTGGTGCCACTGTGCTGGCAAGTCAACAACCGCAGCACAACGTGGAATATTTTTCCATGACTCACCGACTCTGGAGCAAACACGAAACTATAGATAGTTCAGCATTCGTGTTTTTATTCCAGCATTTTCGTGTTTGTCCCAAAGTCGGTGGCTCAAAAATATTCCACCTTGTGCTGCGACTGCAGCACTATCAACATTTGAATGTGAGAAAATGCCAGGCTGGATATCGTGCCAAGTGGTAGAACGTTCTTTCGCTGTTCGGAGGACCCGGGTTCAATTCCCGGTTTGGATACTTTTTCAGTCTATTAATTATATGCGTTTTAAGCAAATAAAATTAAAAATATAATAGAATAGTTTGAAATGTAATATATACATAATCGTTGCAGAATTTTGTTGAGTCCTTTCAAAATTGATAAAAATCGAATCAAAACTTAAAAGTCTATTAATATTTTTTTTTTCATTCTGTTAAAATCTTATCACATTTATTTTATTTAATTAATTTAATGATATCCCATGAAAGGTAGTGATTCTAAGTTGCCATGGTGATGACGCATTATTTAAGATGGAGTCCTATTATTCCTAAAATACTGCATTTAATACAAGCAATCGTATTAAATTTTGTATTCATGCATTTTTGCGCAAGAGTGCAACTGCCATTGCGCCAAGATTTGAATGCTTATAAAACTAGTTATAGTATGCACGCACCTCATTTGTCACGTTTGACATACGATTTCCGACTTGTTTTAAACTATTTTATTTAACTTGGCTTAGGTAACTATAGATGGAATTTCGTAATCGATTTTTCCCTCACATCAAGTAACGTCAGAAAAAATCCAAAATATTATGTACAGATGTATTTTCGATGGTAAATACAACATTTTAATAATTATAGAACTTAATTAAAAATTAATAAATTAATTTTAAGGCGTCTTAAATCAAAAAGTGCAAATCTATGATTTAAGTTTTGATTTATTTTTGTTTGGAAATTCATGAAACTAGCAGATGTTGTTGTTCAGAATCTATCTAATGGCACTCATTTTCCCTTTTTTTCTTAAACACCTGATTTTTTAGAAACTAGTGTCAAAGAAGGCCTTTTGAACTGAATTTACGCGCAAAATAAGAATAACCCCTCAAACTGGGGCAAAAAACATGTTTTTCACGCGATCGAAAATGCTTATAACTCAATAGGTAATTTATTGATCCAAAAATGGAAAATTCAGTTCGATTCCAAATAGCTTCCATAGTCAGGCCTTCCAAATTCATATATTTCTGTTAAAAAAAATAATTTTTGTAAATGCGTCAAAACGTTTTGCGCTGTTGAACATAGCAGTGGAGAACAGCTTTAAGAAGCTTTTATACTAGCAAGACTCAAGTGATAAATAATATATACAATAATATAAATAATATATACATCTGTTTGCTAATACTAATCCTATGGAAGAAATTTATAAAGATATCTCGGTTGCATTTTTTTTTTTCATTGGATAGCTGAGATTGATATGTATGCAGGCCATTTTTTATTTTTTCGATTTTGGTTACAGATATTTTTTATGAGGATGCTTTCATTTGGGGAACCGGTTTGGAAAGTGAAAGCACCCTCATAAAAAATATCTGCAACCAAAATCGAAAAAGTAAAAGGCAGCCTGCATACATATCAATCTCAGCTATCCAATAAAAAAAATCATTTAAAAATATTGAAATGCAACAGAGATATCTTTATAAATTTCTTCCATAGGATTAGCATTAGCGAACGGGTCTTTTCATTTGACTGAAGTAGGCCCTTAACCCTTTCCGGCGCACTACTCTTTAAAGTTGGAATTTAAAGAAAATAAAAATTAGATATGCTATTTAGGCCTAGAGGAGTACACAGGTATTGTTTTGTAAAGATTGCACTAACCGTTTTAATTATACAGCTGTTGCCGAAGTAGTAACCTCCCATAAGTAAAGCATCGATAAGCCCAGTGAGAAGAGCATTGCTGTAAAGCGCGTATTACAGTAAAACATCTTACCTATTATTTAAAAACAGTAAAGTTTGATCTCTGTGGTGCTGCCATCTCGAACTCATAAGAAAGATTTAAAGTAGCCATTAGTGTAGTTTTTGATATAGTCATGGAGTTTTTGTGTCTCTAAACAGGGGGAAATTTAGGTGTTGCCGACCCGGCAACACTGCGCGTTAAAGGGTTAATTATGCACCATATCACGCTTGATATAATATGCCAACTGGGTGTGAAACTGCAACAATGAAATGTACGCTTGTACTATAATATACGGTGGTGCGTGAGGTATTACTACGTTTTCTGGATTTAGGTAATACTATAAAAGGTAACATCACAACGTGATATAGCTATTACTGCAAAAAGTGAAAAAATATGGAAACGCGAGAGATTTTGAGATATTGTTTAAAATACTTTTATTTTGAATTAGTGTTTTTTTTTCAGTTGTTAGTTTTTACTAATAAATCTATCAATAATTTAAAAAAAAAAATAATCATTTTTGTAATCAATAAGAACAAAACAGTTAAAGCCGTGCTATTTTATGAAAATTACGTACCGCAATAAGTACCATGTTTGGTTCGTACGTGGTTGAAAATGAGCAGAATTAATAAAATATTTAACACTACGAAACCTGCAACATCATCATGCTTAATCAGTGAAAATTAAAACACAATCAAGCGAAAAGGTAATTATATGAAAATCTTAGAGACTTTGGAAAATTTGGGTGTTCTCATCTGCAACGCTCAACAAGCGGAAAACGTTTTGACACATTTACAAATTCATTTTTTAACAGAAAGACATGAAATTGGAATGCCTGACTATGGAAGAGATTTCGAATCGAACATATATTTAATCCATTTTATGATAATTAAATTACCTGTCCAGTTCTAAGCTATTTTGATCACGTGATCACCCATTTTTCTCCTCCTTTCCGACCGGTTTTTCTGCTTTCGTCGGAAATGTGCTCGAAAACGTCAACTTTGAAGGCTTGTTATGAAAGATTTATTGTGTTTTTAAAGAAAACCATTGAGTGCAATTAGACAGTTTCAGAATAACAACACCTGCTATTTTCATGCATTTCTGAACAAAAATAAACTAAAGCATATGTCACAAAGTTGCCTTTTTTGCGATTTGGTGCGTTTTTCAGTTAATAGTTTCACTAACTCAACCTTTCAAATAATAAAAATCCTTTCTGCAAGCAATCAATCAATTTTAATGACAAAATTGATAACTAATTTATCGAAAATCTTTATGGACTTTAAATTGTAACGTACTGAAATTCTATTTGGAAAAAATCAATTAGATTTAAAAATCAATAATTATATATATTTAAAAAAAAATTCTCTTTAAATAAATGGCTGAAAAAGAAAAAAAAACATATTTCTCTGAAATTTTATTAACTACAATCTAAAAACTGCAGATTTTTTTTTTTCAAATTTTAAAAATTTGTATTGATTGCTCATTTTAATATTCTCTATTTTGTTTATTTTTTTTCGTTTGCTTTTTAAACTTTTTTTTTTTTTATCATCTGGCGTTATTTCAAAGCCAAGAGCAAAATATGGCAAATGAGAAAAAAAAAAATCTTGAAATTAGATTAAATGTGTTTATTTTTTAAGATTTCCAAAATTTCATTAAATAAAAATATTTTATCAGACATTCTTCAAAATATTTATTTGATTTAATCAATCAGTCAGAAAATAAATTTTTCTAATATTAAACTTATAAAATATATGTGTAAGTCTGATCGCAAAATGCTCACAGGGCTTTCGCTTAATATTTCTTACAATATATCTGTGGCTTCCGGTAATAACCAGTTAATGCACATTTTTAATATTTTGAGTAATTAAGGTTTAAATTTTTCAAAAATGTCTTTTTACCATTATTTTTATAAAATAGATTAGAACTGAATAATTTTCACTACATTCAATTAGGATATAAGAACCCCTTTTTTTGTCAATATAAAAATGGTTTTTATTAATTGAGAACCAATTAAAATGTAACTTTTATCTGGTTATTACCTTTTTACATTTATTTTTAATAAATGTAAATAAAATTAAATATTTATTTACATTTTAAACATTAATTTCACAACAATTAAATACATTGTCAACTTTTTACTTTTTTATGTTATTATATTTTTATGTTATTTTTATAATTATAGACGATTTAAAGAAATAAATAGAAATCTTATCTGGTTATTACCATTACTTTATGCACTTACCCGATTATTACTGTTTTTTCAATTTTTAAATGAAAATTTATAGTCGCTTTTGACGGGAAGTGTTAGATTTTCATTTTTCAGAACTATGGCAGATGAAAATATTCTTTTAAAGCTGCGTTACCCCAAATTATCTCATTTTTTTCAAAAATGTGCCTTACCTCGTTATTACCGGAAGCCATCAGAGATATATACATTCATAAAGTTGTTTAATTAGTATTTTATTTTTCAAAATATTCTGATTATGCCCAGTATGGAGACCTTCCTTGTAAGAACCTTCTGTTTACCAGCTATATGCTTTACTTTCAAACTAAGATGCCTGCATGAAAAACATTGAAATTAAAGTTATCTTCTGAAATTTTAATCGCAAAAATGGGCGGATAACAGTTGAAAAATTAATTTAATTAAAATAATAAACTTTTTCAAAATTTTATGATTTATCGTGAGACACGAAGTATTCAGCTGTAAGTACACTAAATTTCAAGTCTTTGACTTATACCATTTTCTGTGTACGGATAATGTGACAGACAGACAAAGGAGTTAGACGAATAGGGTTTCATCAGATGAACGAAACTCTAAAAACGAAATAAAATGTGTTAATTTTTCAAGATTATGAAGATTTCACAAAAAATATTTTTTCAGACGTACTTAAAATTTACTTTTTCCTTAAGGGTGTATTCGAAAAAACGCCTTTCTACCTTCAACAGCTCGAAAATTTCCGATACAATTTCAGACGCATTTTTAAAAGTAGAAACATGAAACTTGATGAGGGAATTTTTGAAGAGACATATAAGGTATCGTATGATGTCATTTTACGTTCAAGTTTTTAAAATTTGATTTATAAACAATTATCTTCTTAGTATGACCCTTTTTTCGTTACCAAATCTCCCGATTCGGAAAAATCGGTTCAAAAGGCCGATTTTGATTGCTTTTTTTGAAATATTTTCTGCATTTATCAAAGAATCGACAATCACGGCACATTGTGTACTTTCTAAATGAAACAATTTGCCAGTTTGATGCATTTGAGAGCAAAAATGAATTAAAAAATAACTCGGAAAATAAGCAGTTTGAATCGAAATACACCCTTAAATAATCGATCTCTCAATAAAGGAATAAATCTTTCTGATAGACGAAAGAATCATTTTAAATGTAGATATGTTTCAATCAGTTTTATCGAACTTTAATTTATCCATTTATAAATGTAAAGTTAAGGAAATAAATTCTAGGAAATCTGTATGGTATTGAAAACAACAAGTTAAAAGCTCTTAATTTTTCCAACATTTTCCTTTTAAACGAATAAGTGAAGACGAACACATTTTTCTGATACTTTATTAACTATTTTTTAAGTGCGTTTGTAACCATGTAAATACGTAAGCACCTACAATTTTCGATTAGTCCGTCCGTCTGTCTGTTTGTCCGTTCGTGTGTCCGCATATAACAGAGAAAAAACTGCTCAAACGAATCATTTGAAATTTAAAATATATAATTGTTGCATAGTTTTCTAGAGTCATTTCAAATTTTATAAAAATCGGATGCATAGTTGAATTACAGGGACAACCAAATGCATTCCATTACGTTACGGCCAATGGAAATAAATAGTTTCATGTGCATTTGAATGTTGTTACATTCTTTCGAACACAATAAAATTGATATGTATTTATGAAGAATATACTAAAATATACATTCTGTACATCTGTAGAATATGTGGTTAAAAGAATATTTGTTATTAATTTACACGGCTACACAAAACTGTTCCATTACATAATGGTATTAGAGGTGGGAAACATTGTTTGAGGGATCGTTTTAATAACATTAAAATGTTTCACATTTTATAAAATTGATGTATGTAGCTGAGGTTTATTACTAGTTCTTCCTGTATAATAGAAAGTAGATAGTATTTACTTGGATGCACAAAAGATTTCAGATACTCTACTGTATCTGAAGTACTTACATTACTATTAGACCAAGACCAGAATATTTTTAAAATATCCTTATACTACGAACGCACCTCATTTGCTACGCTTGACGTGTAATTCCCAACTTACAGGGTAGTCATAAAAAGAACTTTGTCGATATATGGAGCTCTAGCGGCCAGTCCGTTCAATCGATCGAGGTGAAATTTCAGATATAGCTATTCAGAGTTATGAGCTCGAGATTCTGTGAACGGTAACAAAATGGCGCTCACGGTTACGGTTATAGTTACAGAAACTCGAAATTTTCCAATAGCAACACCCATTTGTTTTCATTGCAAAATACTCAGCGCATGCGAAAACCCTAAAGAGCGTTGGAACGGTATGGTTATTGCAATAAACGGACGCGTTATGCTCGCACAAAATCAGCTCTACGAACTGCCCCAAAAAATCACAACCAAGGCGCACGAAGAAAATTTGAATATGACAGAGACAAAATACAAATCACGGAGCGTCGTTTGTCAGATAGACAGCGTAAAAAACGGATAAAAAGTAGGGTGGAAATGTTAGTTCTTCAGTCGGAGCTCGGAGATGCCAACAAAATGACTCCGTTCGTGGTGAGTATCTATTATCAAAATAAAAAGAAGGCTGCGAAAACCTGGCGCGTTTACCGTCGAAACTATCACCAAATACGTGGCCTATGCATTTTACAAGCTCTTCGTGATTTAGTAATGAAATTCGAAGAAATTGGCTTCACCTGTGATACTCCGCCATTCGGACGACCAACCGTTCCTGAGGATACTGTTATGGAAGTGCATCACATATTGACCAGAGAACGCATGCAAACAGGTGCATCTCGTGTATTTGATATATACCAAAACGATGGTCTTAAAGTTATTGCGCTCTGTAATCCGCATGTTTCCTTACCGGTACCAGCGCGCCCAGATGTTGGAAGTGAGAGACCATCAACAACATATAGACTTTGTTAATGAATTTCTTATCCAATATGATGGAGATAATGATTGGCCTCTTCGCATATTATGAACGGACGAGGCACATTTCACCTTAACTGGTTACGTCAATGGCCTCCGCAATCCCCCGACGTCACTCCCATGGATTTCAGGTTCTGGGGATATCTAAAATCTAGAGTGTACATGTGCAATCTGCAAACTTTGCCAGATTTGAAAGATTCTATCAAACGCGAGATTGCAAACATCCCTCATGCGATGTAACGTTCGGTTGTATTGCCCACAGTCGCCACAGTGCAATGTGTGATTGCCTGTGATGACACTGTTGTGGAAAATGTGTAATCAAAATAAAAGTTTTCTTTTCTCCGATCTGTATTGTAATCAGAGATTAGTGTACTGACTCTGTGCCATATGCAAATTTACTCCTTGCGCCCCAATCGTGTTTTTTAATGGGAGGGGGGGGGGATTCGCAGATCAGTTTTTTGTGCGTGCATAACGTGTCCGTATCTTGCTATACACGTACGGTTCCAACGCTCTTTAGGGTTTTCACATGCGATGAGAATTTTGCGATGAAAAAAAATGGGTGTTGTCTTTGGAAAATTTCGATTTCCTGTAACTATAACCGTAACCGTGAGCGCCATTTTGTTGCCATTCAGAGAATCTCGAGTTTATACCTCTGAATAGCTGTATCTGAAATTTCACATCGATCGGTCGAAAGGACTGGCCGCTAGAGCTCCATATACCAGCAAATTTTTTTTATGACCACCCTGTATTTAAATTACAGATAATTAACTCAAGTTCCTGAATTCCAATTTAAAAAATAGGATGACATGAATGCGTTTAATTTTCTATATTTCGTTTCACACAGTAATAACTTCAAAGCCTTTTTTAAACATCTGACGTAAGCGAAAACCAAAATATAGCAAATGCAGAAAGAAAGAAAAAAAAATCTATTTCTTTATTAAGATTTTCACAATCCCCCTAAATATGCATATTTTATGAGATGCAGATCAAAATTCGTTGTTTGTTTGACGATCAATCAGTCAATAAATTAATAAAGGTTTCTAATAATCAACTAACCAATAAAGTTAAATTTAGAATTACCCCAATCAATTTTATCGAATTTAAA
The DNA here is from genome assembly GCA_964019185.1 of Maratus speculifer. Classification (NCBI taxonomy): domain Eukaryota; kingdom Metazoa; phylum Arthropoda; class Arachnida; order Araneae; family Salticidae; genus Maratus; species Maratus speculifer. Next base: position 215,093,926 of record OZ025302.1, read on the forward strand.
TTTATCTATTTAAAAATGTAAATTTACTGAAATAAATTCTGTAAAATCAATATGTTAAACGCTTTCAATTTTCCTCACTACTTCTTTTTGAACGAACAAGCGAAGAGTAACAATTTATTCTGCCAATTTATTAATTACTTTTTCAAATTATAGGTTATTTTTTCTCAATTTCCAGAATCCCAATTTTAAAATTAGGATAACATAAATGTGATTAATTTGCTTTATTTCATTACACATAATAATAACCCCAAAGCATTTGCCCCCACCCCACCTCTTTTTTTATTATCTAATATAAATAAAAAAGCGAATATGAAAATATAGCAGTTGCAGACAGATAGGGGGAAAAAATGTGTTTATTTATGAAGATTTTCACAATTTCACTAACTAAGCATATTTTATCAGATGAAAATCAAAATTCGCTATTTATTTGACAATCAATCAGTCAATAAATTGATAAAGGTTTCTAATAATCAACCAATCAATCAAGTTAAATGCAGAAATTCTCCAATCAATTTTATCGAATTTAAATTTATCCATTTAAAAATGTAAAGTTACTGAAATAAGCTCTAGAAAGTCAATATGTTAAACGCTCTTAATTTTTCTTCAGAATTTCTTTTTAAACGAATAAGCGAAGAGTAATAGTTTATTCTGGCATTTTATTAACTACTTTTTTAAAATTCAGGTACTTTTTCGTAATTTCCAGAATCTCAATTCCAAAAATAGGACAACATGAATGCGTTTAATTTTCTTTATTTAATTTCATATAATAATAGCTTCAAGGCATTTGTCTTTTTTTAAAAAAACCATCTGATGTAAATTAATAAAAAGCGATGACCAAAATATACCAGATGCAGGGAAAAATATGAATAAATAAATATGTTTATTTTTCAAGATTTTTACAATTCCACTAAATAAGCTTATTTTATGAGATGCAGATCAAAATTCTTTATTAGTTTAATGGTCAATTTGTCAATAAATCAATAAAGGTTTGTAATAGTCAATTAATCAATCAAGTTAAATGTTGAAATGTCCCAATCAATTTTATCGAATCTAAATTTATCCATATAAGCATGTAAATTTACTGAAATAAATTCTAGAAAATCAATATGTTAAACGCTTTTATTTTACCCCACTATCTATATATTAAAACGAAAGCCAGAAAAAGTAAGCATAGGTTTAAATTCGTCTCTACGCATCGACATTTGCGCCGATGTCTGAGAACGTGAACCAATCAGAGAAGAGTACTTACTCTCTGAAAACACAGCAAGCGGTAAATATGGGATTGCATTATCACTGTTGAATGAAAATGAATGCGAAAAGAAGGATTTCTTTTTCTTTTCATAATTTTATTGTTCTTGGTTAATATAATGATCTTCATTTTTAGGATTTTTTTTTTTTTTTCCGTGTCTCACTTTATGTAAGTTATTTTATTTCCATTTCTATTCCATTTTTTAGCCAGCAAACATAGTTTAGGCTTAATGTAGCTTAAACAATTTTTTTTTCGACAGTTTCCGATGAAATTGAAACATTCAATAGTTAATGATTACAGTTTTTTTTTTATTTTCTTACCGATTAAGCATTTTCCGAATAATAATTTTCAAATTTGTATTAAGTATGTGTAAAAAAACCAGGTTAGATATCACGTTTTTTGTTTTGTTTTGTTTTGTTGTGTTTGTTTGTTTTGCTTTTTGAAGGGAGAAAAAAGCAGGGATTTTTGACCGATGTTATTGACTTTATGGATATAAACATATTCGCAAATCATTATTTATTTTGTGCTTCATTTTCTTATAATACTCATGTCAAGAAAACTGTGATTTTATATATATATATATATATATATATATCTGCGATATCTGTATAACATCTGTGATTTTTTTCCCCCTTAAAATTTCATTTTTGAGCTAACTCATAATTTTTAGGAAGTATTTACATTACATTATTTTCGCCGAAGAATGGTGAATTGCGTATGAAATGAAAAAAAGCCCAGTTTTAAACAGCTTTGTAAATCATTAATATTTATTTAATGTTTAACATTTTTTGTCTTGAGTTGACTCGAAGTTCCCTTTAAAAAAAAAAAAAAAAATCCTTTTTTTAATAGTGTTTCTGTGACGAAATTTACTGAGTGTTTTTTTTTTTTTTTTTTGGGGGGGGGGAGGGGGGACAGAGAAGAAAATATTTTGATGAAATTTGCTATGTATATATATATATATATTTCAATCTCTTGATCTCTCAACAATGTTTTTCCAAAAATATGAAGATCATTATAATCAACGAAGAAAACTAAAATTATCACAAGAGATCCCTCTTTTTGCATAGCATTCATTCGTGATAATGCAGACCTTATGTACCATATTTACTGCTAGCTCTTTTTTTTATTATTATTATTTGGCAAAATTTGCATTTTTTGTAGTAAGGTACCCTGGGGTAATAACGCCAGACGGGGTAATAACGCCAAGTGCTTATATTTTGCATAATTATGAAATAATCAGGTAAATGACACCCATGTGCTCTGCGCAGAAGGGTTTTGAGTCATATAAATCGCAAAAAACAGCTTCAAGTTAATTTGTTTCATTTTAAGGTCTTATTGTTTTTACAAGCAACTAAAATTAACGCTTGATCTAAAATTTGCGACATAAGGTTTTTGATCTGAAGACTATATTTTTTATCTAGAAATACTTTGTTTATTACATAATTTTGTAGTGTATTTCATGTACTTTCAAATTGTTGTAGAAGATTTTGGATATCTTCTCGAGATAATTTGTAGTTTAGGATTTACTGCGCAATAAGTATCCCGGGGTAATAACGCCAGCGATTTCCTTTTTCTTTCACTTTCACAAAAAATCAATATTTTCTATCGCATAGAATGCATACATGGGAATATAAATACTGGTTCAAATAATCCGTGCAATGTTTCTAATAATTCTATTTAAATGGTCATTTTTAAACAAAACGTAGCTTAGAATATGATATTCTTTTGCCTCCTCCCCCCGCCACCACCACAGCTTTCTTTTTCTTTCAAAGTCACAAAAAATTTTTACATTTTCAGTAGCTTAGATTGCAATTTGTCAATTTCTAGAGCTGTAGAGTTTGCATTTTTAGAATTGGGCAATTTACATGCCATTATTCCATCTTATTTTACAGTTTTGTTTGCATGGCGTTATTACCCATATAGGTGGGTATTAACGCCAAATAGCATTGGTCAAGAAAAAACGCCATTACATTTTATGAATACATATCTGTTAAATTATTTTATCTTATATAGATAGTCAATGAGTTGCTGTATCAGATCCTATATTTGTTTGAAAAATACAATCTAAAACTAAGCCGTGAAAATTGGTAGAACCTTAACGTGGCGTTATTACCCCAGGGTACCTTACCTAGACAAATTTTATGTATTTTCATGATCTTTTGACAAAATTCATGTCTTTTATGATACTAGGACAAAATTATTTGTTTTCTCAGGGATTTTCGGTAAAATTTGTCGTTTTTTCTCGCTGTCTTTCAATGTAATTTGCTGTTTTATCAAATTCATCCTTTTTTCATGATTTTTTTGTGAAATTTGTTGGGGTTTTTTTCGTTATTTTTAGAAATTTGTCATATATTCGCTTTTTTTCTGCAAAATTTACCTTTTTTGTGATCTTTTGATGAAATGTGCCTCTTTTTTTCATCTTTTGACAAAATGTGTTTTTTTCTCACAATCTGTTTACCAGTATTTGCGTTTTTTGAAGTACCTAGACAAATTTTATGTATTTTCACGATCTTTTGAGGAAATTCATGTCTTTTATGATACCAGGAAAAAAAATTTTGTTTTCTCAGGGATTTTCTGTGAAATTTGTCGTTTATTCTCGCTGTCTTTCGATGTAATTTGCCGTTTTATTGAATTTATCCTTTTTCGTGACTTTTTTTTGTGAAATTTTTCGTTTTTTTGTTATTTTCAGAAATTTGTCATTTTTTTTCACTTCTCTTTTGCAAAATTTACCTTTTTTGTGATCTTTTGATGAAATGTGCCTCTTTTTTTCATCTTTTGACAAAATGTGTTGTTTTCTCACAATCTGTTTACCAATATTTGCGTTTTTTGAAGTACCTAGAGAAATTTTATGTATTTTCGTGATCTTTTGACAAAATGCATGTTTTTTATGTTACTAGGACAAAATTATTTGTTTTCTTAGGGATTTTCGGTAAAGTTTGTCGTTTTTTCTCGCTGTCTTTCAATGTATTTTGCCGTTTTATCGAATTTATCCTTTTTTCATGATTTTTTTGTGAAATTTGTTGGTTTTTTTTTCGTTATTTTTAGAAATTTGTCATATATTCGCTTTTTTTCTGCAAAATTTACCTTTTTTGTGATCTTTTGATGAAATGTGCCTCTTTTTTTCATCTTTTGACAAAATGTGTTTTTTATCACAATCTGTTTACCAGTATTTGCGTTTTTTGAAGTACCTAGACAAATTTTATGTATTTTCACGATCTTTTGATGAAATTCATGTCTTTTATGATACCAAGAAAAAAATTTTTGTTTTCTCAGGGATTTTCTGTGAAATTTGTCGTTTTTTTCTCGTCATCTTTCGATGTAATTTGCCGTTTTATCAAATTTATTCTTTTTTCGTGATTTTTTTTTGTGAGATTTGTCGTTTTTTTCGTTATTTTCAGAAATTTGTCATATTTTCTCTTTTTTTCTTTCCAAAAATTACCTGTTTTGCGATCTTTTGATAAAATGTGCCTCTTTTTTTCATCTTTTGACAAAATGTGTTGTTTTCTCACAATCTGTTTACCAATATTTGTGTTTTTTTGAAGTACCTAGACAAATTTAAAGTATTTTCAAGATCTTTTGACGAAATTCACATCTTTTATGGTACCAGGACAAAATTATTTGTTTTCTCAGGGATTTTTGTCGTTTGTTTCTCGCTATCTTTCGATGTAATTTGCCGTTTTATCAAATTTATGCTTTTTTCGTGATTTTTTTTGTGAGATTTGTCGTTTTTTTTCGTTTTTTTCAGAAATTTGTCATATTTTCGCTTTTTTTCTTTCCAAAAATTACCTGTTTTGCGAACTTTTGATAAAATGTGCCTCTTTTTTTTCATCTTTTGACAAAATGTGTTGTTTTCTCACAATCTGTTTACCAATATTTGTGTTTTTTGAAGTACCTAGACAAATTTAAAGTATTTTCAAGATCTTTTGACGAAATTCACATCTTTTATGGTACCAGGACAAAATTATTTGTTTTCTCAGGGATTTTTGGTGAAATTTGTCGTTTTTTTCTCGCTGTCTTTCGATGTAATTTGCCGTTTTATCAATTTTATGCTTTTTTCGTGATTTTTTTGTGAGATTTGTCGTTTTTTTCGTTATTTTCAGAAATTTGTCATATTTTCGCTTTTTTTCTTTCCAAAAATTACCTGTTTTGCGATCTTTTGATAAAATGTGCCTCTTTTTTTCATCTTTTGACAACATGTGTTGTTTTCTCACAATCTGTTTACCAATATTTGTGTTTTTTGAAGTACCTAGACAAATTTAAAGTATTTTCAAGATCTTTTGATGAAATTCACATCTTTTATGGTACCAGGACAAAATTTTTTGTTTTCTCGGGGATTTTCGGTGAAATTTGTCATTTTTTCTCGCGATCTTTCGATGTAATTTGCTGTTTTATCGAATTTATCCTTTTTTCGTGATTTTTGTTTGCAATATTGTTGTTCTTTGTTATTTTTTTAAGAAATTTGTCGTTTTTTTCCACTATTTTTAGCTAAATTTACCTTTTTTTGTGATCTTTTGATGAAATGTGCCTCTTTTTTTCATCTTTTGACAAAATGTGTTTTTTTATCACAATCTGTTTACCAGTATTTGCGTTTTTTGAAGTACCTAGACAAATTTTATGTATTTTCACGATCTTTTGATGAAATTCATGTTTTTTATAATACCAGGAAAAAAATATTTGTTTTCTCAGGGATTTTCTGTGAAATTTGGCGTTTTTTCTCGCTGTCTTTCGATGTAATTTGTCGTTTTATTGAATTTATCCTTTTTCGTGACTTTTTTTTTGTGAAATTTTTCGTTTTTTTTTGTTATTTTCAGAAATTTGTCATTTTTTCAGTTTTTTTTTTTTTTTTTTTTTGCAAAATTTACCTTTTTGTGATCTTTTGATGAAATGTGCCTCTTTTGTTCATCTTTTGACAAAATGTGTTGTTTTCTCACAATCTGTTTACCAATATTTGTGTTTTTTTGAAGTATCTAGACAAATTTAAAGTATTTTCAAGATCTTTTGATGAAATTCACATCTTTTATGGTACCAGGACAAAATTTTTCGTTTTCTCGGGGATTTTCGGTGAAATTTGTCTTTTTTCTCGCGATCTTTCGATGTAATTTGCTGTTTTATCGAATTTATCCTTTTTTCGTGATTTTTGTTTGCAAAATTGTTGTTCTTTGTTATTTTTTTAAGAAATTTGTCGTTTTTTTCCACTATTTTTAGCTAAATTTACCTTTTTTTGTGATTACCTGGATAAATTTTATGTGCTTTTTGAGATCTTTGGGCGAAATTCACGTCTTTTATGATAACTGGACGAAATTCGTCATCTTGAGGTCTTTCGGTAAAGTTTATCGTTTTTCTCGAGTTCTTTCGATGAAAGTTGTCGTGTTGTCATGATTTTTCGATGTAATTTGCCGTTTATTGAAGATCTTTTTGCAAAATTTATCTTTTTTGTGATTATTTGATAAAATTTGCTTTTTTTTCAATCTTTTGACGAAAATTGTTGTTTACTCACAATCATTTGTCGAAATTTGTTGTTTTCTCACAATTTTTTTTTCATATGTTTACAAATTTGCCATTTTTTAGGGATTTTTTTGTCAAAATTTGCCTTTTTTTTTAAAAAAATTTCATAAAAATTGCCATTTTTTAGACGTTTTGGCAAAATTTTGATTTTTGTGCAATACTTTTGCGAAATTTGTTTTATTTGGGATACCTAGACAAATTTTTTTTTCAGTTTTTTGACAAATTTTTTAGAGATCTTTTGAAGAAATTTGTTGTTTTTTGCAATCTGTTGACGAAATTTGTTGTTTTATTTTTCCACATCTATTTATAAAATTTCCGGGAGATTTTTTTTTTTTTTTTTTTTTGGGGGGGGGGAGATATTTTGACGAAATTTGCTATTTTTTGTAATTATTTGCCAAAATTTGCATTTTTTATGGTACCTAGACAAACTTTGGTACATAGCAAATGATTTCTAGCATTTGTTAAAGTGTTTGTTTTTTTTTTTTGGGGGGGGGGGGGTATTTTGACGAAATTTGCTATTTTTGTGATTATTTGCCAAAATTTGGGTTTTTTATGGTTCCTAGACAAACTTTGGTACATAGCAAATGATTTCTAGCATTTTTAAGTGTTTTTTTTGGGGGGGAGGGGGGGATTTTGACGAAATTTTCTATTTTTTGTGATTATTTGCCAAAATTTGCATTTTTTATGGTACCTAGACAAACTTTGGTACATAGCAAATGATTTCTAGCATTTTTTTTTTTTAAACTTTAACAGTTGAAAAATCTTCAAACATTTTCAAGAGTCTGTTACGTGTGTCGCAGGATTGCACCAATTCTGCGCCCGGTATCATGTCATGTTGGTGTTAAGTTGGTAAATGGAAAAGCATATTGAAATTTTTAATAAATATTAATCTTTAAAAAAAAAATTTTCTTTAAAAATTTTTTTATAGTGGCAAAATACTTTTTTTTCTTTGATTTTCTCATATTGTTGCCGTCAAGTTTTGACGGGTTTCACCTAGCCAGAATAAATATTATCATTAATTTTTTTAATATGTGAAATTTACATGTATTTTTGATTTATGAAAAGGTAATAGAAAAGTAATTGAAAATGCAAATGTTTATTTGTTGAATGGGGTGGGTAATGTAACAACAAATTAACCACTGAGCGGATCATTGTTATAGTTGTTGCTAAATGGCAAACTATAAATTCCGTCTTATTTTGCTGCGAAGTAAGTGAAGTATGTATATTTTGTATGAAATGAGTAATGACAGTAATTTATTATTTATTCATGTCATGTACAATTTATTGGTGTGGTATTTGTAAATGGAAAATTATCAAATGAGAGAGATTCTAATTCTATGACAGCATGTTTGAATGTAACTCGGCCAATTGCGGGTCATTTGCCTGGATGTAAAAAGCAGGTTTTTCTTTTATTTATTGAAATTTTTGCTGAAGATTAGTCGTTAAAAAATCCTTTAATAGCTGGAAAATAACTTTTTCTTTCTTCGGTGCCGTCAAGTTTTGACGGGTTCCATCTAGTTTCTTTTTAAACGAATAAATGAAAAGTAACAGTTTATTCTGTAATTTTATTAACTACTTTTTTAATTACAAGTAATTTTTCTCAATTTCCAGAGTCTCAATTTTGAAAATAGGATAACATAAATGCGTTTAATTTTCTTTATTTCATTTCACATAATAATAACTCCAGAAAATTTGCCCCCCCCCTTTTTTTTCTTATAATCTGATATATATCTAACAACGAAGACCAAAATATAGCAGTTGCAGAAAGAAAGAAAAAAATGTGTTTATTTGTTAAGATTTTAAAAAATCTACAAAATATCCATATTTTATCAGAAGCAAATCAATTTTTTTTTTTTTTTTTTTTTTTTTTTTTTTTTTACGATTAATAAGTCAATGAATTAACAAATATTTCTAATAATCAACTAATCAATCACGTTAAATGTATAAATGGCCCAATCAATTATTCGAATTTAAATTTATCCATTTAAAAATGTAACGTTATTTACATAAATTCTAGAAAATGAATACGTCAGACCCTCATTTTTTCCCCCACTATTTCTTTTTAAACGAATAAGCAGAGAGTAACAGTTTATTATGGCATTTTATTAACTACTTTTTTTTATTTACAGGTAATTTTTCGCAATTTCCAGAATCTCAATTCCAAAAATAGGATAACATGAATGCGTTTAATTTTCTTTATCAATATTTATTTCATTTCACATAATAATAATTTAAAGGCATTTGTCTTTTTTTTAAAACCATCTGATGTAAATAACAAAGCGAAAACCAAAATATAGCAGTTGCAGACAGAAAAAAAAAAGTTATTTATTTATGAAGACTTTCACAATTTCACTAAGTAAGCATATTTTATCAGATGCAAATCAAAATTCGTCATTTCTTTAACGATCAATCAATAAATTAGTAAAGGTTTCTAATAAACAACTAATCAATCAAGTTAAATGTTGAAATGTCCCAATCAATTTTATCGAATCTAAATTTATCTATTTAAGCATGTAAAGTTACTGAAATAAATTCTAGAAAATCAATATGTTAAATGCTCTTATTTTACCCCACTATTTCTTTTTAAACGAATAAATGAAAAGTAACAGTTTATTCTGTTATTTTATTAACTACTTTTTAAATTACAGGTAATTTTTATCAATTTCCAGAATCTCAATTCTGAAAATATCCCCCGACCTCACTCCTATGGATTTCAGGTTCTGGGGATATCTAAAATCTAGAGTGTACATGTGCAATCCGCAAACTTTGCCAGATTTGAAAGATTCTATCAAACGTGAGATTGCAAGCATCCCTCATGCGATGTTCGGTTGTATTGTCCACAGTCGCCACAGTGCAATGTGTATTGCCTGTGATGGCACCGTTGTGAAAAATGTGTAATCAAAATAAAAGTTTTCTTTTCTCCGATCTGTATTGTAATCAGAGATTAGTGTACTGACTCTGTGTCATATACAAATTTACTTCTTGCGCCCCAATCGACCGCGCGAAAATAGGATAACATAAATACATTTAATTTTCTTTGTTTCATTTCACGTAATAATAACCACAGAGAATTCCCCCCCCCCGCCTTTATTTTCTTATCATCTAATATAAATTAAAAAGCGAAGGCCAAATATAGCAGTTCCAGAAAGAAAAAAATATGTGTTTATTTATTAAGATTTTCACAATTTCACTAAATAAGCAAATTTTATCAGATACAGAATTCGTTATTTATTTGACGATCAATTAATCAATAAATTAATAAAGGTTTTTAATAATCAACCAATCAATCAAGTTAAATGTGGAAATGTCCCAATAATTTTTTTCGAATTCAAATTTATCCATTTGAAATGTAAAGTTACTGAAACAAATTCTAGAAAAATCAATATGTTAAACGCTCTTAATTTTCCTCACTATTTCTTTTTAAACGAATAAGCGAAGAGTAACAATTTATTCTGGAATTTTATTAAGTACTTTTTAAAATTACAGATATTTTTTCTCAATTTTCAAAATCTCAACTGCAAAAATAGGATAACATAAATGCGTTTAATTTTCTTTATTTCATTTCACATAATAGTGACTTAAAAAGAAAAAAAAACCCTAATGTAAATTAAAAAGCGAAGACAAAAATACAGTTACATGAAAAAAATTAAATTAAACGTATTTACGCTCAAGATTTAAGTAGAAATTTATATTTTATCAGATGCGAGGCAAAATTTCCCATTTACTTAAAACCAATCTACCAATACATTAATAAACATTTCAAATAATTAAGCAATCAACGAATCTACAAATTTAAATGTAGAAATGGTTTAATCAATTTTATCGAATTTAAATTTATCTATTTTAAAATGCAATGTTACTGAAATGAATTTTAGAAAATCGATAGTGTTTGAAAAATCAATAAGTGAAACGCTATTAATTTTTCCCTCGAATGAGCGAAGCTAACATATTTTTCTGACATTTTATTAACTATATATTTTTTAAATTCTGGGAAATTTTTCTAATTTTCCAGAAAAAATTGGTAAACATGGATTCGTTTAATTTTCTTTACTTCATTTCACATAATGATAACTTTGAAGAATTTGTCTTTTTTTAATCATCTGGTGTTAATTAAAGAATAAAGAATAAAATACAATATGTAAAAAGAAGTAGAAAAAAAAGAAAAGAAAAGAAAGAGAAAAATTATGCGTCAAGCACAGATTATGAAATTTTCAGCACTTCCAGAATACTGTAATGGAAATTTTCAATTTAATAACATGAATGAAGATATGTTAAGTAAGCAATTCAGAAAACGCATAACAACTAAAAACGTACTTTTCAAATACTGTAAGGAATTTTTCCGTTTCATAACATGAATGAAGATATCTCGAGTTCTCTCAATTTACAAAACGCACACCAACTGAAAACGTATTTTCGGGACAGTACGTTTTTCATGCAGTAGAATACGGCACATCCAGTACTCAGGAAATACCTGGCACACTCATACAACCATGCAACCATTTGAAACTGCAAGATATAAATTGCCCACGTCAGAAAGCTCTAAAGTCTGTTTTATTGGTTCGAATAAAATCAAATTTGAAATACATAAAACTCAAATGTTGAGCTTGACATTAGTTAAATAATTATTATTATGAGAATTCACCAATGAAACCAAACTTGATTTCATTTGGACCAATGCCCACAGAAGTGGAGCCCACAGGTACTCTGCCCTACTCTGTATATAGATGTGAATAATATTTGGTATGAAATTTATGTATACATATAATAAGTATGAAGTTAAATTTTAGTCATTTCCGAATAATTTACGAAAAATTTCAAAAGATAGAAGAGGGCTTCCCGAATAATGTTTGCCCCTCCCTCTGTCTAAGTAGGGCCCTCCCGTAAGGCATGGTGACGTCACATCGACGTCGTTGTGAAGTCACATTGTGACTTTGTGACCATCGATTGTCGATGTGAAGTCACAGTCACTAAAATGTGAAGTCGTTATGGCCGTTTTGGAGCTCTTTTGTGACGTTCCACAAAGTGGTCACAATGTGACAAATTTGTGAAAAATGTGTCATTTGTGACTAATTTGACATTAACATTGTGACGAAACTGTGACAAAAGCAACGATATTTAAATTGCCAGAAACATGTTTTTAAAAGTAAATAACATGTTTTGAAGACTTTTTTATAATTTTCTAAAGATTTTTAAAAAAGTCATATCTCAGTCACAATGTGACGTCACTGAGTGGTGGCAGTTTGGTCACAGATGTGATGTGACCAAAGTGACTCACAGTGACGTCACTGTGACCATGCATGCTATGAGGGCTGTGTATGACTCTAACTCAAATTTATATTCATTGAATAAATTGTCAAATTAATAATATGCATCGCCATTTCCTTTTGTAATATTTCGATGGAAGACACCTCAGCAGCCAGTAATCACCAATAAAGCTCATGGGTGTCAAGTTTATGCCTCGTCAGACTTCCGTCGTATTTCGTATTTCTTGAACTATTAAATTCCAAGCAGATCAGCAATAGAGCTGCTAAGATAGTTGTCGAGATACGTGTGCATTACATGAGTTGTTACCTTGAAACTATTACACTTTAAGCAGATCAGCAATAGAGTAACTAAGATAGTTGTCGAGAAATGTATGCATTATATCAGTTATTAATATTAAATTTATATGTGGAATAAATATCGTATATTGCTATCTAACGTATCTTATTTCCAGACTTACGACGTAAAACCGCTCATGTTTTGTAACAAATCTGAAAATTTTAAGACATTTCTGATTGTTGGTTACAGTCAGGATTTTTGGGATGTTTGTATTTTCGACCATCAGCGGTACTTTTGCATTTTACATATTACATTATTAGGATGAGCGAAGCGAATCCTCTACTAGTCCACTCAAATTACAATTTGTCGTACGCTTTACAAAAAAACTATTCAATATTTTAACTTCAAATTAAACACAAAAATAAATTATGATCTGTAGATTTGCAGAATATAATTTTTTTTTACAGTAAAACGTTAAAAAAATTATTAATTTAATTAATTTATTTTACATGCATTTCCAATACGGACGCATTTTAGCAAATAAATAAAAAATGAAATGCGTATATTTTCAGAAAAAAAAGTTTAAATCATGGAGTAAATAATTATAGATAGAATCATGATTAATTTATTAAATAAAACATGTTTTCATTATCCCGCAAAATCGTTTGCACAGATGACACTTAAACATTTCAAAAGAATTGTATTATGGATTTTTTTTTTTTTTTTTTTTTTGTAAACTGGCAACAAAATAATTGTAAACAAATAAAATTAATTCTTAAATTTGTTATATAAATGAAAAATTAAAAGATCTGCGTGAAGTTGTTGGTTCAAGCTCTTTATAAATATTTTTGCGAAGGTCGTATTGTGGCTAAATAATATCGACTCATTAATCAGAAGGATTTTATAGAAAAATAAGACTTTAATAAGTTCGCAAACACAACAATAATTATTCGTGAAAACGTCACTGCGAGAATGAGAGAGCGCTTCGTTAAAAGGTAATTCCATTAATTGAGTTGCCATTCGCAGAAAGTAAAAAGTTCTCCCACGCGGAGAGAATTACAGCAATTCTCATATGCTAACATGTATAAAAACGAAGAAATTAAAATGTTTTACAGTTAAAAATTCATAGTATCAACGAAAGCAGATTTCAAATGTTTTTTCCAGAAAATAGGATTTTGAAGAAGTAACTTTCTTCAAGCTTTCTTCAAATATATTATTCTAAAATAGCTATCAAAGATTATCGGATGTTGATTACAAAGATTGGAAACATGCATATTTCAAACAATTAAAAAACACCAGTGGCTACTTGAAATTGTAAAAACATCTTTAAAAGAGCTTTTAGTTGAAAATTTAAAAAAAATTTGTAAAAGTTTGCTTCGAAAATATCTTATTATGCCAGTTTTACATCATAAATAAAAAATTAAAATGCGCCAAAACATAAAATAACGTTTTTGTTTAATAAAGATGCAAAAATAATAATACAAAAATATTGTTACTTTCAAATATCTGTTTTATAAAATAATGCTTCGCGAATCCAAACAAAGCATGGCTTTTGCTAGTTTCTAAAAAATGTATAAATCATTTTTTTAAAAATAAGAAAATTATGGATAAAAATATTTGAATTGAAAACAGACCATCATTACATACATTCATCTGCAATATAAACATAGTTTATGTTGGTCTTTTATGGTCTTTTAATGGTCTTATATATATATATATAGGGTGATTCATAAAAGATGGGCAGAACTTTAAGGGGTTATAGTACACTTAAAGACAAATAATATTAAATAGGAGACTAAGGGTCCCAGACGTATTCCCAAGGAGATAGGGGGCATTAAAGTTTAAGGTCCGAAATTTCAAATGATTATAAAAAATGGAAAAATTGGTCGATTCGTTTGCGGTTTTTGCAAAAAATTTTCTTCATGCCAGTATTTTCTTGAAATAAAATTTTAAAGTTCAATTTCAAAAAATGCCGATAGGGTGCGCTTTAGACTTTGGAGTAACAAACAACTATTTTTTAACGTTATTTTTTGTATTTCTTTAAATGATTTCGAAAGCTTAGACTTAAACTTAAATTTTGATCTAAAAATCTGAGTCCTAACGAGTAGTTAAGTAGCGTAAACTGAAATTTGAAATTTGAAACCCTTCTGCCCCCAGAACAAAAATCAGTTATTCCCGATTTTTGTGTCGTAGATTAGGCTCTAACTACTGCCGCGTTTTGCTAAAATTATTCTTTATGTCAGTATTTTCTTGAAAATAAATTTTAAAGAAAAGTTTCAAAAAATTCCGATAGAGGGCGCTTTAGACTTTGGAGTAACGAACAACTATTTTATACCGTTATTTTTTGTGTCTCATTAAATGCTTTCTAAAGCTTAGACTTAAACTTAAATTTTCAGCTCAAAATCTGAATCGCTGAGCGTGGTTCAGTAGCGAGGGGAGGGGGTTCAAATTTCAACTTCTGAACATAGTTCAGTTTGCACTACTTAACCATGCCCAACGATTCTGTGCTGTGATACGAGGCAAAAATACAACTTTCGTCAAGGACTGCATAGTCGGAATTCACTCATAAAGGCACTGGCACAGTTGGAAACGTCGCTCATGCAAACGTTAAAGCTCCATTCCTGACGCTAGTCACCGGGGGAAGAAGGAGACAGAAAGTATGCAAATGTCAAATGGGGAAGAAGAAGAACACGTATGCAAAATTTCGACACGATTCAGGCATAAAAACCACTGAACGGTGAGTCAAGTGTAAGTCGCTGTAGTAATGAATCGGAAGATGGTGCCCTTCACGAATAAGGAAAAGGCTGAGATGCATTTAATTTACGGAGCGGCAGATGGAAATGGTGCAGAGGCACAACGAATGTACGGAGAGCGATTTCCCAACAGGCGGTTGCCTAACCGCAAAACTTTCGAGCGCTTGCACAGACAGTTGTGTGAGACGGGATCATTTCTCGCTTCCCGGTCGAATGCAGGTCGTGCAAAAAAGGACGAATCAGTAGTTGTTGCAGAAGCCATTCTGGATGTAGTACCGGCGCAGCCAAGTACAAGTACACGAACAGTGGCTAGGCAGGTGGATACCTCACAGTCCATGACTTGGAGGGTACTGAAGGATGAACATTTGCTCCCGTTTCATGTGCAACGATTCCAGAAACTGTCTCCAGGGGATTATCCAAATCGTATTGAATTCGCCCGCTGGTTTCTGCAGCAGAACGCGCTAAATCCACATTTTGGACGAACTGTGCTTTTCACCGATGAATGTACCTTCACACGTGAAGGTACATTTAACACACACAATGCACATGTATGGGCGGATGTCAATCCACATGCTACGTATCCACATGCTCATCAGAGACGCTTTTCCATCAATGTTTGGGCAGGAATCCTCGGAGACCACCTAATCGGACCGTACCTTCTTCCTGAACGCCTCAACGGTAAAACATACCTCACATTTCTGCAACATGTGCTGCCAGACCTGTTAAACGTTGTTCCTCCACGCATCCGGCGGGTCATGTGGTTCCAGCACGATGGAGCGCCAGCCCATTACGTACGAGACGTCCGCAACTATCTGGACATCACATTTCCGAACAGATGGATTGGTCGAGGTGGTCCTGTTGCTTGGCCTGCTCGCTCGCCAGATCTTTCACCCCTCGATTTCTTTTTTTGGGGCCAATTGAAGGCTCTTATGTATGAGACACCCATTGAATCCCCCGAGGAACTGGTCGCCAGACTTTCCGCGGATGTAGGGGAAGTGCTCGAAAAGCCTGATGTTTTCGCGAATGTTCGCCGTTCCATTCTTCGCCGTTGTTCTGCGTGCATAACCTCTGGTGGTCACAATTTTGAACATTTATTGTAATTACATGTTAATAAATATGCTTTGGTAACATAATCCTAATTTGTGTCTTTTTACCTCGTATCACCGCACACAATGTGTGGACATGGTAAACTGAACTGTGCTCAGGAGTAGAAATTTCAAACCCCTCTCCCCAGAAACTTAACCACGTCTAACGATTCAGATTTTGGGCTGAAAATTTAAGTCTAAGCTTTAGAAAGCATTTAATGAGACACAAAAATAACGGTATAAAATAGTTGTTCGTTACTCCAAAGTCTAAAGCGCCCTCTATCGGAATTTTTTGAAATTTTTCTTTAAAATTTATTTTCAAGAAAATACTGACATAAAGAATAATTTTAGCAAAACGCGGCAGTAGTTAGAGCCTAATCTACGACACAAAGATCGGGAATAACTGATTTTTGTTCTGGGGGGAGAAGGGTTTCAAATTTCAAATTTCAGTTTACGCTACTTAACTACTCTTTAGGACTCAGATTTTTAGATCAAAATTTAAGTTTAAGTCTAAGCTTTCGAAATCATTTAAAGAAATACAAAAAATAACGTTAAAAAATAGTTGTTTGTTACTCCAAAGTCTAAAGCGCCCCCTATCGGCATTTTTTGAAATTGAACTTTAAAATTTTATTTCAAGAAAATACTGGCATAAAGAAAATTTTTTGCAAAAACCGCAAACGAATCGACCAATTTTTCCATTTTTTATAATCATTTGAAATTTCGGGCCCTAAACTTTAATGCCCCCTATCTCCTTGGGAATACGTCTGGGACCCTTAGTCTCCTATTTAATATTATTTGTCTTTAAGTGTACTATAACCCCTTAAAGTTCTGCCCATCTTTTATGAATCACCCTGTATATATATAACGATTCGGCGGAATGATCTGTAATTTTGGATTTCTATATTTGAGGACCCTAAAAGTTTATTGTTGTCACAGATTTCATGAGTTACAATTAGAGGTCTGCACGGGCCGGAATTTCCAGGCCCTGAATCAGCCCTACCCGGCCCCGTGTAAAACTCAAAAGTTCGGCCCGAGAGCGGCCCGTTTATGTATTATATTTCTAGGCCCGACCCAACCGATCTGACCCAACACAATTTCTACTATATCGAAATAATTTATATTTTTATCATAATATTAAGATTTCTTTATAAAATACTGCATGCATATTTATGTGATGATTTTACATATATTTTACAGAAAATACACAATAGCAACATTAATGATTACTTAGATTCTTAGACTTTCCACATTCAAATAAAGATTCGTTAAGAAATGAATTAATTAGGGTTTAGAATAAAAGAAATAAATGAAAGCATTTTTTTTTTCGAAAAGCTTTTTTTTTTTTTTTTTTTTTTTTTGAGATTTTTTATGTTTAGTGTTTTGTGACATTTTTTGCTATTAATGAAAGAACGCAGATTGCAATATTTTACCCCATTATAGTAATTTTTTTTCCACTGCTGTTTTTTAATATTAGCGATTTTTAGAGATTTTTGTCGGTCCGTGTCCATATTTTGTTATTCATGAAGATTTTCTCATTACTATGTTTTCTCTCTAATATTCAGTTTTTACAACAGTGACTTTCAAACATGTAGTGTTTCTTAAAGCAATTTTCAATGCGATTTTTAGTTTTTCTTCGAGTTTTGTAGCGATTTTTTGACATTCGAAAACTGATTTCGATTTCAAAATTTATGCATGGTATGGTACATTTTTCGATTGAAATGTTTTATCTCTTAATAGTAAATTTTTATACTAGCGATTTTAATGTTTTGTGATTCTTAATGAGGTTTTCAATGAGATTTTTCGGGTTTCACAATGATTTTTTCAAATTTTTAAAAAGAATTATATTTAAATTTTTTGGCCTGATAGAAATTTGATTTAAACTTTTAGCCTATTATGGTAAACGTTCTGCTGCACTATTATTGAAATGTAACTATTTTTAATGCGATTTTAAGGTTTTTTTTTTTTTTTTTTTTTTTTTTTTTTTGGGGGGGGGGGGGGTACTACTAGGTTATCCCGCAGACCAAAAAATTATCGCCAAACTATAAGATTAAATGCCAATAATGGAGGATCGTGAACGTCACATTCAATGACATTAAATACAATTCACGTGTTTAAAATGTCATTTAGTGATTTTTATTTCGACCTTTTCATTTCTATTTTTATTAATATTCTACTAATTATTTTTCTTTTTTTGTTATTTAAAATAAAATTATGTCAATATTTATAATTTGGCTATTAGTTTGGCGATTTGTATATTTTGGTGAAATGGGTCGACGGGATAACAGATTAGTACCTTTTTTTATTTAGAGTTCGCAATAACTTTTTGAGATACGGAAATGGGTAAATATAATACATTTTCTCCAGTATGATTTTTACTATTTAAACTCTTTTTTTTCTTTTTCTTTTTCTTTTTCTTTTCTTTTTTCTTTTTTTCTTTTTTTTTTTTTTTTTTTTTTGCAATTTTTAGAGGGTTGACGCCTTTTATGGTTTGACATTTATCAAAAGAATTACATTTGACACTTTTAGCCAAATATTAGTAAATTTTATTTTTCGTGATTTTTGAAATTTTTACGTTTTTATCGCTATTTACTGCTAATTTTTCTTATTCAATTTTTAACCTAATATAGTAAATTCTGCCCTCTTTTCAATAATTTTTTATTGAATTCATTTCATATTTATTCAGCAATTTTCGAACCTTTTGTAAATCTTTTAAAAGTTTTTTTAGTGTGTTTTCGCGATTTGCTATGATTTTCACACATTAGTAAATGGAATCAAGTTAAAGTATTCTAACCCAATAAAGTAATTCAGATGTAAATTTTCGAAGGGGTTGAAAAAAGTTCGGACCAGGATTCGAACCAGGGATGTACTGGCTGAATGCTCTTCCAACTGAGCCATCCCGGACACGGACACTGGAGGACTATTTCACCCAAATAACTTTAACGATCACATGCTCAGTTAGAAAATCATTGGCGGCTTCAGCCAATGCATCCCTGGTTCGAATCCTGCCCCGGACTTTTTTCACCCACTTGGATAATTTACATCTGAATTAATTGATTTACTGGTTAAAAAATCGTCCTATAAATTAATCGAATATGAGTTCGCATGCAGAGTTTTCTGAAGTTCCATATATTGATCTACGATTTATTTTGTTGAGCTGATTCATAGTATCAGACCAGATTATGTGATCGTTAAGGTTATTTGGGTGAAATAGTCCTCCAGTGTTGGTGTATGGGATGGCTCAGTTGGAAGAGCATTCAGCCAGTACATCCCTGGTTCGAATCCTGCCCCGGACTTTTTTCACCCACTTGGAAAATTTACCTCTGAATTAGTTGATTTACCGATTGAAAAAGCGTGTTATAAATTTATCCAATATAGTATCTTTTCTTCTCTTTTCGAGGAAGTTTATTCGAAATTCTTGCAGTGTTTTTTTTTTTTAATTATTCGCGATTTGTTATTGTGATTATTAGATTTTTTTCGCAATTTTACTTTCAATTTTTTTTTTTTTTTTGACGCACCCGGTCAAGTTAGCTAGTAAAAAAAAAATTCAATATTAGGCATTTGAAATTTAGAACGTACTTAATTTCTTGACCAAATGACATTTCGTTCAGTATATGAAAGCAAAATTTACCTAAGAATCCAAATATGATGTCAAATTTAGGTATTCGTGCAGAAAAGTATGAAGCTTTATACAATTTATGAATGTAGGTGTCCTTTTAAATAAAATGTAAGTAAGGTACCCTGGGGTAATAACGCCACGTTAAGGTTCTACCAATTTTCACGGCTTAGTTTTAGATTGTATTTTTCAAACAAATATAGGATTTGATACAGCAACTCATTGACTATCTATACAAAATAAAATAATTTAACAGATATGTATTTATAAAATGTAATAGCGTTTTTTCTTGACCAATGCTATTTGGCGTTAATACCCACCTATATGGGTAATAACACCATGCAAACAAAACTATAAAATAAGATGGAATAATGGCATGTTGATTGCCCAATTCTAAAAATACAAGCTCTACAGCTCTAGAAATGGACAAATTGCAATCTAAGCTATTGAAAATGTTCAATTTTTTTGTGACTCTGAAAGAAAAAGAAAGGTGTGGTGGTGGCGGGGGGAGGAGGCAAAAGAATATCAGATTCTAAGCTACGTTTTGCTTAAAAATGATCACTTAAATAGAATTATTAGAAACATTGCACGGTTTATTTGAATCAGTATTTATATTCCCATGTATGCATTCTATGCGATAGAAAATATTGATTTTTCGTGAAAGTGAAAAAAAAAGGAGTGAGGGGGAGCTTCAACAGAATATAACACCCTGTGTCTCTCTTTGCTTAAAAAGTCCCGCTTAAATATGATTATAAGAAACATTGCATGGTTTTAACAATTCACAATGTAATATTTTAATCATGTGAAGTTTTATTATAGCTAGATTTATATGTAATAAATATTTTTGTTAAACCTTAACTGCTGTTAGCGTCTCACATACCGCTGAGTTTTTCAAGTTTCAGAGTTTAACTTGCAATTTTTAGTTTAACTATAGATACTGGGAAAATTTTGCTTCATTTGGAGTCCTATTACTATATCTAGAGTCTTTTGAATAGCTGAATTTTATTTATAAATGTCCTGTATATAAGGTTCAATACAAAAATAATATTCTAAAAGTTAATTTAACATTTTATTCATCGTTATATTAAGCGATCTGACAGGCCGCTCACATTAAGTTATGCGACAATTTTTGTCACAGCAGTTAAGGGTTAATACTATTATAGTAATCTAGTAAATAGTTTTTAACCCATAACTCCACACAAATGCGTATTCTCCAAACCTACAGTTAAATTGCCGATGTTTTAAAGAACATGCTTTAATAAATTTTAATAAATTGAATAAAATTTTTGATTAAAAAATATTATCCCAAAGAGATCTCTTATTCAATTTTATACATAATTCATATGGTTATATATCATTATCTCTATATTAGCAACAAAATTAACCTTTAACTGCTGTTAGCAATCTGACTGAACACTGTACCCCCCCCCCCCAAAAAAAAAATAGCATTTAACTTGTATTTTCCAGTTTAACTATAGTTACAACTGAAATTCTCTTTCCTTTGGAGTTCTCGTAATATTATTAGAAATATTTGAATAGATTAAATTTAATTAGAATCAATTCTGTACAAAAAGTTTAGCGCAGGAACAGTATTCTATGATTTTTAATCATGGATCGCCTTTTAACCTTTAACTAATGTTACCGGTCTCGAAGCTTACTATTTTTCTTTTAATTTTTTAGTTTAACTTGTAATTTTCAGTTTAACTGCAAACACTACCGAAATTTTGTTTCATTTGGAATTTTAGTACTATCACCAGATACTAAATAGGTGAATATTAAGTATAATACTCTTGTATAAAAAGTTTAGTAGAAAAACACAATTCTATGAGTTATTCCCGCCTTTTATTCATCTTTCAATTTTGCGGTCTCACAAAGCGCATGAATGTGAATTCATACGTTACAATTTCTGTCACATCAGTTAAAGGTTAAATTTATAAAGTTTTGAAAAACCGAACGCTGAGAAAGCGGACAGTTAAAATTTCGAACTCATTTGAACAATCCAGTGGAAATTTAATAGAAACCTGATTTTGAAGATGTTCGAATTTGAATCTCGAAAACATTTTGATATAGTTTTATTTACAAGAGTTAAAAATTATTTTTTACATTAGTAAATAATAATAATAATAATAATATAATAAAAAATAAAATAGAGACATTATTTTTAAGTGTTGGGTACCCCCCTCCTTAATCTTATCATTTCAACAATGATGATAATGCTGTCCCATATTAATATATAAACCCCCTTCGGATATAGTTCGGCCGCTGTTGGGAATCAACCGGGGTAATAACGCCAATCCCTGGCGTTATTACCCCGGGATACTTATTGCGCAGTAAATCCTAAACTACAAATTATCTCGAGAAGATATTCAAAATCTTCTACAACAATTTGAAAGTACATGAAATACACTACAAATTTATGTAATAAACAAAGTATTTCCGGATAAAAAATATAGTCTTCACATCAAAAACCTTATCTCGCAAATTTTAGATCAAGCGTTAATTTTAGTTGCTTGTAAAAACAATAAGACCTAAAAATGAAACAAATTAACTTGAAGCTGTTTTTTGCGATTTATGTGACTCAAAACCCTTCTGCGCAGAGCACATGGGTGTCATTTACCTGATTATTTCATAATTATGCAAAATATAAGCACTTGGCGTTATTACCCCAGGGTACCTTATATTTGGGGGGTTGGGCGTTTTTTATTTTATTATTTTTTTTTTCCGTTGTGTGATTGATTAGATCTATGCCTACCTGTAAATGTGAATATCTCTACTTTTACTTATTAAAAAACTATTTGTAAAATCAAGGGTCAATTGACATTTGAGATATAATTTATAAGAGATCAAGGTTTTGATCATGGCAGCATCGGAAAAATGTGAAGTATCATGTATATCGGAATAATATATCAACTATGCATATTAAATGAAATCAGAGCTTTCATAACAAAAATCAGTGAATGTGCTAAAAAATTAAACTGACGTACAGTTGGATATAGATTAAAAAAGTTTTAATCTAAACAAATTTGTGAACTTTTATTCATAGCCCTTTAATAGAAATGCAAAACCTTCAATAGAAATGAAATTGCATAGCACTGGATTAAGCAAGGATTTATTATTATTATTATTATTATTATTATTATTATTATTATTATTTTGGCTACACTCTTTCCAAACCTTAATCTTCATGGTAGGTCTCTAACAGACAATTACGAAGTTTATCGTTTTGAAGTAGCGGTAGACGAAATAGTTAAATAACGATGATCTATAGCAACAATATACTAGTAATATAAAAAAATGCAGTTTTTCACCAAATCTTGTAAAAAACGACATGCATAGTGCAATGAAATCCAAACCATTTTAGTGTAAATCTGTATCAAATTTATGTTAATTGATTAGATTGCAAAGTGAACATCATCAATCTTAATCTATCCGTTGAAGACATATCAGTTAGTTAGTTATTAATGAGCATTAAGTCTGATCGTATTCTACTGCATTTCTAGAACTACTAAAGTAAAATAAAATTATCACTAAAGTTGTGATTGTAATTATTGGGAAATGTTTGCATTATATAAATTACTAGCAGCCTTCGCCCGCTACGATGATGGTTTCTCTAAAGGAATTAAACAAAATACATTTAACAAAAAAAAAAAAAAAAAAAAAAAAAAAAAAAACAAAAAAAAAAAAACATATAAATAAACATCTATAATTGCTGTCTTATTCATATAATCTTACATTATCCGGCTCAAAGTCGATGTTGACGACATTATAGACAAAATAACTGTAAAATGACTGAAATACATATGTTTAACTATTTTTTTAGTAGGTGTGTTACCTTGAATTTCCCGCTTCTTCCTAAATCTGCTGCCTAAATATGGCAAAATGTCCTAAAAGTATGACCACCCCATTTTAAACCCGCTCAGGCGAGATTCTTTAAAACAGATAAAATATATGTTTAAGTTTGTTTTAGTGGATTAGTTAACCTTATATTCATGCCTCTGCCTAAAACTGCAGCTGAGTTATGGCGGAATGACCTAAATTTTCGTACGTCTTCTTAATCCTTTTGGACAGGGAGGTGGGGATTGCAAAATAGCTGAAATAAAGATTTAATAATGTTTTTTAATAGGCTTTTTATTTTGAATTTCATGCTTCTACCTAAAACTACATCTAAGATATGGCTAGTGGTGAGCCTTTCACGAAAATTTATCAATCGAAAAAAAGAATCGTCATCGTAAAAAATACAATCGATTATTTCCGAGAATCTGCAATCAAGATGTCCTACAATCAACCATTAAATTAATTGTTTTTACATGCTTATAAAGGATTTTAGTAAATACATGGCAGCTAAAAACGGATGGAATTAAAATACAGTGCACCGAATAAAGGTTAAAAGGAACTCACAATAATGGAAAAGTCATGTGACGGCACACTCTGGTTTCAGAAAAGACGCGAGATAATATAAAAAAATAAGGAAGTTGAGTATAGAAAATTAGAATTTTTCGGTAATTAGCAACAAAATGGCCAAAGAAATAAGAAATAAATGCATTTTCTGGTGGCAAAAACATGAATTATGTGAATGATAAATGGAATCAACATTTTTTTTTTTTACCGATTTTTCTACGTCATTGTAATCAGTTCTGTAATTTTTCCATTATTGGAAAATCCTCTGATGGAATACGACAACCATACTCCCGAGAGGGGCGAAGTTGGGGGGAAGGGCACGAAAAGTGTATAATATGAATAAGTGCTCACAGGGTTTTTCATTGATGTATCACCTGAGGGGTGTCGGCTAAATTTAAAGAAGTGTCTCTTCCAAGGAGGCAAAGAGAGAGTGGAGAGAGTGGAGGTGCAAGAGGTGTATAATATGAAATAATGGTCAGAAAACTTTTTGATGATATATCACATGAGAAATGTAGGTCAAATTTAGAAAATTCCTACCAGAGTTACAACTTTCACGCTCCCCCCCCCCGCCCCCGCGGAATAGACCCTTCCCCTCTCTTTGAAATTTTCATACATTATAAAAAATATTTATGAAAGGGTCGCATAAAAAATTTCCGATCTAAAATGATAAAACGCTAAGATTTGACAAAAGTCCGAAAATTCTCCGCTGGAGAGACAAATTGGCGGACGGGAAGAAAGATATACAATATGAAAGAGCTGATCGAGGGCTTTACGATGATATATCATATGATGGATCGAAAAAAGTTTGAAATTTTTCCATTTTAGCCCCCTCGGTGGTGAAAATTTTAATATCGCTGAAACAAGTGTTTAATTATTTTTTTAATACATGTATTTTCTGCTGTTTCACGTTCCTACTTAAAACGACTGCTGAATTTAAAAGTTCTAAATTTTTCGACACTCTTAGGAGGGAGATTTTTTTTTTTTTTTTTTTTTTAATCTGTGAAATGTGTGTTTAGTTATTTTTTTAGTAGATTTATTTTCTAAAATTTATCACTCCTACCTTGGCTTCTGATATATACCTAGATGTTCCAGAATATTCACCCTTCCATTTTCCCCCCTTAGGGTGGAATGTTCAAAAATCCCGCCTTAATGTATACCTACGTCATAAGAAGTATTGTCTCCCCAATTTTCATGCTTCTAAGTTTAGTAATTTAGGCTATGCGTTGATTATCAGTCAGTCAGGAAAAACTATTTTATAAATGTATAGATTACTTTGAATCTTATACATATGGTAATGCACTGTTGCTGTCTATCAGACCTAATTTTGAATACAATAGTTAGAGTTTACTTCATCTTTTCCTAAACATTAATCTTCATGGTATGTTTCTAATACAAAACAACATTAAGATTAATGTTTTGAAATAGAGGATGATAAAATTGGTAAATAATGGTCATTTACAGCAACCATGATACTGTAATCCCAGAAAAAAAAAAAATATATTTTATAATGTATATTGTAAAGAAATCCATGTCCTTTTAGCATAAATCTGTATCAAATTTATGTCAACTGGAATCGCTTGGAAAGTTAACATCATCAATCTCAATTTATCCGTGGTAGATATAACAGTAGTCATTTATTAGTGAGAATAACTTAACGCCCGTCAGATTCAAATACATTTTTAAACTACTAAAGTAAAATAAAATTATCACTAGAGTCGTAACTAGTGTAATTATTAGAAAATCTTTGTATTATATAAATTATTCCCTAGGATCTTATACATAGGATAATACATTGTTGCTTTCTGTCAGACCTACTTTTGGCTATAAGAGCTAGAATTTACTTCGTTATTTCCCAAATACTATCTTCATAGTAGGTTTCGAACAGAAAAACAGCTATAAGATTTTTGTTCTGAAATAGCGGAAGTCGAAATTTATAAGTAATGGTCATTGATAGCAACCGTGTCTCAATAATCTCAGATAAAAAGTCCGGATTTTTCCCGAATCTTATAATGATATGTATATTGCAATGAAATTCAAGTCCTTTTAGCATAAATCAGTATCAAATTTCTGTCAAGTGGAATCGATAGGAAAGTTAACATAATCAATCTCAATCTATCAGAGGGAGACATCCAGTAGTCAGTTATTAGTGGGAATTAACTTAATGTCTATCAGATTCTAATACGTTCCTTGAACTACACTGTAAAAAAAATCTCTAAAGGTACTAAGCATTTTCTAGGAAACTGGGATTCCAAGAACTTTTCATGTAACGATAACAGAAAAAATCCATGTAACCGATTCTAAAACTTGAGTTTTTGTTGTTACCGTTACAGGAAAAGTTCTTGGAATCCCAGTTTCCTAGAAAATGCTTAGTACCTTTACAGATTTTTTTTTACAGTGTACTATAGTAAAAGGAAATTGTCATTAGAGTTGTTAATGTACTTATAAGATGTATTAAAACCTAGAATCTTATTCATAAGATAATGCATTGTTGCTTTCTATTAGACATAACTCAAAAAGTGGAAAGAGTGAAAAGCTGACTTTTTGGAAGAGTAAGAGGCATTTTCACTCTTTTCAGAGTGAGCTTTTTAAAAACACACTTCTTATAGAGTAGATTTTTTCACTTCCAAAGAATGAGTGAAATATTTCACTCCGTTGTTGAGAGTGAAATATCTCACTCCGCTGACAAAAGTGAGATATCTCCCTCCGCTGACGAAAGTGAAAGCCTGGCATTATACACTTTTAAAAAATTCAGTGCAACTTTGAATCAATATTGTGGATTTTAATAATGAAAAACACCAAGTATGTCACTTCTTAATTTTGTGGAAAATTTTTGCAATACATTTTTTTGGGGGAAATTTATGCAATACATTATTATCTGGTGTTGCTTTCTACTTCGGCTTTTCCCAAACATGAATCTTCATAATTGGTTTCGAACAAAGAAAAAAAAAATGTAGCGTTTTGGAAAAGCGGATGACGAAGTTTGTAAATAATGGTCATCCATATGCTAGTAATCTCACAAAAAAAAGTGTCCGTGTTTTTCCTAAATTTATAATGACATTATACATTGTAATTAAGTCCAAGTACTTTTAGTAAAAATCTGTATCAAATTTATACCAATTGGGATCGACAGGAAAATTAACATCGTTAATCTCAATCTATCCGTTGTACACCACATCACAGTAGTCAGTAATTTGTGAGAATAAACTTAATGTGTCTCAGATTCTAATACATTTCTTGAACTACTAAAGTAAAATAAAATTATCACCCGAGTTGTTAATGTATTTATTAGAAATTGTTTGCATTATATGCATTATTATCTAGAATCTTATTCAGAGGATAATGCATTGTTGATTTCTATTAGACCTATTAGATTTTGAATATAAGAACTAGAATTCATTTTGAACTAGCATTCACTTCGGTTTTTCCCAAACATTAATCTTTTTGATATGTTTCTAACACAAAAATAGCATTAAGATTAGTATTTTGATATAATGGATGACGAAATTGGTAAAAAATGGTCATTTATAGCAACTATGTACTAGTAATCTCTGGAAAAAAAAAAAGAGTCTGGATTTTTCTTAAATATTATAGTGACTTGTATATAATAACGAAATCCAAGTCTTTTTAGTATAAACCTGTATCAAATTTAATGTCAACTAGAATCGATAGGAAAGTTAACATCATGAATCTCAATCTATCCATGGAAGACTTCTTAGTAGTCAGTTATTAGTGAGAATTAATGTCTGTCAGATTTTGATACATTTCTTGAACTACTAAAATAAAATAAAATTATCACTGGAGTTGCTGATGTAATTATTAAAAAACGTGTGCATTCTATGAATTATTACGTAAAATCTTATACATAGAAGAATACATTATTGCTTTCTATTAGACCTGTTAGATTTTGAATATAAGAACTAGAACTCATTTTGAGTCTTTCCAAGAATTAATTTTCATGGTTGATCTCTAACAGAAAAACAGCTTTAAGATTGGTATTTTAAAATAGCAGAGGTCGAAATTGATATATCATGGTAGTCTACGTATAGCAACCGAGTGTAATCTCAGAAAAAAAAATAGTCCAGATTTTTTTTATAATGACATGTATATTGTTATTAAATACTGTTCGTTTTAGTATAAATCTGAATCAAATTTATGTCAACTGGAATCGATAGAAAAATTAACATCATCAGTCTCAACCCATATCAGTGGAAGACATCCTAGTAGTCAGTTATTAGTGAAAATTACCGTATTTACTCGTGTATATCGCGCACGCGTATATAACGCTCACCCCGTACTTTATAAGAAAAAAATGGCGATTTTTTAAATTCTCGTGTATAACGCGCTCCGTAAATTCGATAAACAAATGAATAAATAACTAAATGAATTTCAGTAAAGAAAGTTGAAAAACACATTACTTCAGGCAAAAAATAAGGCGAAAATACATTTTTAGACTTCGGGTATTGAATGACGGCAGTGAGAATTGCTAATTAGCGTTTAAATAATGTTACTAGCTCTGTTGTATTAAAAAGTACAAGGAATGAAAAAAAGATGCAGTATTACTTCAATAAAGTAAGATTTTCCCAGTGATTATGTCTTATTTGAATACATTTTATAATTCATATGTATATCATGTTATTACATCCAGCAGTAAAAAAATATTCCGTGTATAACGCGCACCTACGAATTTTGCCCTAATTTTTTGGAAAAAAAAAGTGCGCGTTATACATGAGTAAATACGATAACTTAAGGGTGTTCTCAACTGCTCCGCTCAACAAGCATAAAACGTTTTGACACATTTACAAATTCATTTTTTAACAGAAAGATATAAAATTGGAATGCCTTTCTATGGAAGCAATTTCGAATCGAACTTATTTTCCCATTTTCTGATAATTAAATTACCTATCCAGTTCTAAGCTATTTCGATGACGTAATCACCCGTTTTTCTCCTGCTTTTCGATCGGTTTTTCTGCTTTCGTCGGAAAATGTGCTCAAAAGTGTCAACTTTGAAGGCTTGTTATGAAAAATCTATCGTGTTTTTTAAAAAACAGAAAAACGAGTGCAGTTAGACAGTTTCTGAATAACCATCCCTGTTAGTTTCATGCATTTCCGAACAAAAATAAATTAAAGCATGTGCCACAAAGTTGCCCTTTTTGATTTAAGAACAGCCTTAATGTCTGTCAGATTCTAATCCGTCATTTGAACAACTAAAATAAAATAAAATTATCACTAGAGTTGTAAATGTATTTGTTAGGAAATGTTTGTATTATTTACAATTTACCTATAAGTTTATGCATAGTGTAATGCATTGTTGGTTTCGATTAGATCTAATTTTGGATATAATAGCTAGAATTTGCTTCTGCTTTTCCCAAACATTAATCTTTATGTTCTAACAGAAAAACACTATTAAGATTAGTGTTTTGAAATAGTGGATGACGAAATTGGTAAATAACGGTCATCTATAGCAACCGTATTCTAGTAATCTCAGAAAAAAAAAGAGAGAGAGTTCGTATTTTATCCAATTCTTGTAATGACTTGCATATTGTAATGAAATCAAAGTCCTTTTAGTATAAATTTGTATCAAATTTATGTCGACTGAAATCAATAGGAAAGTTAACATATTTACCATGTACTATAGCTACCATGTACTAGTAATCATAGAAAAAAGAATCCGGATTTTTCACAAATCTTAAGAAACGACGTGCATATTGCAATGGAATCTAAGACCATTTTAGTATTAAATCGCAGCGAAATTTATAGCAACGGAATCGATAGGAAAGTTAACATCATTAATCTCAATCTATCCTTGCAAGACATCTCAGAAGTCAGTTATAAATGAGCCTGAAGATAATGTCCGGTCAGGTTCTAATGCATTTCCTGAACAACTAAAGCAAAATAAATATATTTGTTGTTAAGGTAATTATTAGGCAATTTTTGCTTTACGCGAATTATTACATATAATCTTTTATGTAGGATATTGGATTGCTGCTTTCTATAAAACTTAATTCTAGGTATATCAGCTAAAACTTGTTTTGGTGAAGTTATAATATAATACTACATTACATAAAAGTCGCATGAGAGTTTTTCTGCTTGAAAGTTAGAATATTTTATGAATTTTCTTCAAATTCTGCGAACAAAACAAAAGTTTGCATTAGAAGTTATTTGCATTCTAATGCAAGTTTTTGCATTAGAAACACATAAGTGTTAAAAAATACATTATAATATTATAATTTTTCAAAATTCATAAATTTATTTATTTTTTTTTCTCAAAAATTACGCTTTAGACGCCTTTTTCTCAGTGTTGTGACACGTGTAAACATTCCGTGGTATTTCATGTTAATTCATATTAGTTGAACTGATAGGAAAGTTATAACATCATCAATCGCAAGCAATCCTCGGGAGACATCTCAACACTTAGTTATTAGAGAGTATTTTGTTAATGAACTGTCCAATTTTAGTGCATTTCTTGAACTATTAAAGAAAAATAAAAGTATAACTTGAGGTTTTAAAGTAATTATTAGGAAGTGTTTGAATTATATGAATTATTATTTAGAATCTTTTATCTAGGATATCACATTGTTGCTTTTATCAGACATAATTTTGGGTATAAAACCTAGAAATCTAAGTCTTAACTTATCAGACAGTACTAAAACTATTAATATAGCACTTATTAAAAGCAAAACAGAACTAGAAATTATAATGTAACTGTTTAGAAATTTGTGTTTTATAGAAGATATTAATTTGAAATAAATAAATAAATAAATAAATAAATAAATAAATAATAATAATGATTATAATAAACTAAACATGTGGTGGTACGATCCATTGGATGAAGGCCAAAAGTACCAAATCCAAATTTTTTAAACTCAAGAAGTTAAAGTATGATATATGTCCTGGAGAAGTGATCAGCATAAAGCTGTTATCAGATTCACTAACTTTACGCGCGACAAACCTTTCAGCCGATTTTAACCCAAACTTTTTCCCGTTCAAAGAGA
The DNA here is from genome assembly GCA_964019185.1 of Maratus speculifer. Taxonomy (NCBI): domain Eukaryota; kingdom Metazoa; phylum Arthropoda; class Arachnida; order Araneae; family Salticidae; genus Maratus; species Maratus speculifer. The sequence continues at coordinate 215,125,062 of OZ025302.1, forward strand.
GAAAAAGGTTACAATTGTCTTGGAAAAAGTTGGAGGAAAAGCAGGAAAACCAGTCCTACTAGTACCTGGCATTAATATTTATCGCCTATTCGTATCAATCGCTTATCTCTAATTCGTTGAAATGTTCGATGTTGGATGAAAAATCTCGACTAGCGAAGACTTTTTTGGAATTGTGGAAAAAAGTTGGGGACTTTGCTGTTTGCTATCACACTGAGTGTTGGGAGGATATTTCTCAAAAATTTGGAGGAAATTGAGTGTTGGCTCAAAAGCCTCTCGAAATGTTGGTGAATCTGATAGTAGCTTTACACGAGACCCTCAGTACTGAGCTCTTAACACGCTGAATGCCACGGTGACTGACAGTAAAAATTCAGTTTAAGCTGCGTAAATCACCGGTGACTGATAATGTGAAATATGATATAAAACTAAAAAGTCTACATTGTTTTGAATAATTATTAAGAAAATATAATCCTGCAATAAATAAAAGTTAAGTATATTTTAAATATTTTTTCAGTATTTATTTAAAATAATATATTTTCTTAAGTTTTATATCACATTTTAGACTGTCAGTCATCGGTGACTGACGCGGTCTAAACGGAAAATTCCAGATTATCCACCGGTGACTGACGTGTCATTCAATCTTATTACACAATTTATTGATTTCGAAAGAATGAAAAGCTAAAAAAAATCTTGCCCAGTCTGGAGTCGTTCTCTAGTCGTTCTCTTGACTTATTTCTTTGTATCCAGACCCGCTGACCACTACACTACTGGGCTTCACTTGAAAATATATCTGCACAAAAAAATTGAAGTATTGATTTTTAAAAGATTTAAACTTACCTACAGTAGCTAAAAACTCGATATTGCCGAAATTTACCATATTGCAAAACGCCAATATTATAAAACTTTGCTGGCGGATTGTGTGAATATCTGAGTTATTGATTTTTCATTTAATAAGACGAATAATATTATTTATATGTAGCAGTCATAATATACTACCTCTGACAATAAAGTTCGGTGAATGAATTCAGAACGACCGATCTGGCAACACTGGGGTAAAAAAACGCTGCATCTACATAGAGGAGTGTAGACCATCTTCCCCCACCGTTGTTCACGTGAGCGTCGTTTATGTTCTGTGTAAGACGTGCTTTACTAAGTGCTTGTTCAGTGTGTTCGCTGATAACAGGAAAATGAATGAATAAATGTTCAGTTTAAGGTTTTGTTTTAAGCTTCGCAAGAAATCGAAAGAAATTCATGAGGGATGGTGCAAATTGAATACCTACCATACTCGCCAGATCTCAACCTTCCAGATTTCTTCCTATTTTCACGACTCAAATTCTCTTGAAAGGGATTTGACCCTATTGCTGACATCCAACGAACGTGACGTAGCTTTTGAACTCCATCCCAGAAGAACACATCTTGCAATTTTTCCAGGACATGTATAGCAGATCTCCGCAGTGCATAGTTATGGGAGGTGACAATTTCGAAGGATGATATGGTAACTTTCGTTAATATTTCATCTACATTAATTCTACAGGACTACTCACAGAACTTTATTGCCAGAGGTAGTATATAACATTCATACAGCATTCTGTAAAAAAAGCTCAACTGACAACAACTGATTATGTCAGCAATTCTAAAATGTAACATTTCAGTGCTATTCAGTAATCAATACTAAAATTTAAAGATAAATATAAAACTAAAAAGTTTAAGTTTTAAGTAATTATTAAGAAACTATAATCCCATAATAAATAAAAATTAAGTAAATTTTAAATAAATTTTCAGTAATTATTTAAAACTAGCAAAAGCCATGCTTTGTTTGGATTCGCGAAGCATTATTTTATAAAACAGATATTTGAAAGTAACAATATATTTTTTTTTATTATTATTTTTGCATCTTTATTAAACAAAAACGTTATTTTATGTTTTGGCGCATTTTAATTTTTTACTTATGATGTAAAACTGGCATAAGATATTTTCGAAGCAAACTTTTACAATTTTTTTTTTTAATTTTCAACTAAAAGCTCTTTTAAAGATGTTTTTACAATTTCAAGTAGCCACTGGTGTTTTTTAATTGTTTGAAATATGCATGTTTCCAATCTTTGTAATCAACATCCGATAATCTTTGATAGCTATTTTAGAATAATATATTTGAAGAAAGCTTGAAGAAAGTTACTTCTTCAAAATCCTATTTTCTGGAAAAAACATTTGAAATCTGCTTTCGTTGATACTATGAATTTTCAACTGTAAAACATTTTATTTTAATTTCTTCATTTTTATACATGTTAGCGTATGAGAATTGCTGTAATTCTCTCCGCGTGGGAGAACTGTGTACTTTCTGCGAATGGCAACTCAATTAATGGAATTACCTTTTAACGAAGCGCTCTCTCATTCTCGCAGTGACGTTTTCACGAATAATTATTGTTGTGTTTGCGAACTTATTAAAGTCTTATTTTTCTATAAAATCCTTCTGATTAATGAGTCGATATTATCAAGGGCGGCGCCAGAGGGGGGGCCGGGGGGGCATATGCCCCCCCGTCGGGCATACCTGGCCCCCCCATCGGGGTCAAAATTCACTTTCGTCGGGGAAAATATTTTGACTTTGGAATTTCAGCCCATTCTAGTTGGGTCGAAATATGGAGCCCCCTTTTTTTTTAAAAAAAATCGAATTGGCTAAACTATATATATATATATATATATTTTTTTTTTTTTTTGTACGTCGGTTTTTGACTGAAGTTTGATTCTTGCAATTTGAGTTTAGATAAATCCGAATTTTCGTAAAAAAATCCGATTTTTTAAAATAAAAACCTACATGGATGACAACACAGTATGATGCATGAATGACTCTATACATGTTTATTTTTCAAAAAAAAAAAAAAAAAAAAAAGATAAAATTTATACTAAAAATTAATCTTATACTATTTTTTAAAAACTACATTAAATTTGTGGATCAGTTTTCGCTGATTTTGGATTTACGGTCGGCTTTATATGATGAATTTTTGGTTCAGTTAGAATACGCAAACGAAAATTATTTTGTCGGGGTTGTCTTGGATGACAAGTAGAATGCTTCATCGTGTCGGGCAAACTGAGCCTGACCCGACTCACAGTTTTGACCGGATCGGGTTGAGCCTAAACATTTGTCGTTGTGTATCGGATTCCATTTGGGTTAACTTTAATTGTTTCAGGTTCGGGTTGGATGTTGATACTTATGGTTCTTGATTGATACTTATGGTTCTTGATGAATCGATTTCTCAAAAGAATTTACTAAATTTATTTTAAGCTGGAAAACTGTGTATTTGAATCTTAATGAATTTATGTATACTGATTTTTTTACTTAAAATTTAAAATTTTTACTGAAGATATAATTGTAGACTTATTCTTACATAACTACATTACAGCAGGGATATACTTTTTCATCGGTTACGGTTAGAGTCTGGTTGAGGTTGAAATATTTCGGGTTCAGGTCGAAATGTAGATATGTCGGGCTTAAATCGGATTTCGGGTAGAATCCTGTGTCACCTCCAAAATTAAACCCAGCGCGATTGGCGATTTTACTCGGACCTGGCTAAAGTTAATATTTTTTCGGAGAGTTTCGGATTGACTTCTATTTTTCGAGTCGGGTTAATTTTAATTGTTTTAGCATATGGGCTCAATTATATCTAATTTCCCAAAATTATCCCCAAAATATATTTAAAGTGAAAAATTACATTATTTGAGTGTCAATGAGTCAATATACAGATGTATCGATTTTTCTACATAAAAAATACAATTGATACTAGAGGTATTATTGTAGACTACTTTTCCATTATTGCTTGGAATTTAGATTACTTAATAATTTTAAATATTAGATGGAATTTTGTGTTTTCATATCGAGTTTGGATTGGGTTCGGATTGAATACTGTTTGTTTTAGATCGAAGTTTGTTGAGTTCCGGTTATCTATTTTTTAAAAACTGAATCAGGTTGAATGGATATAAAAATAATTAGCTCAATCCGGGTATAACCCAATTCGGGGAGGATTCCGTGCTCGGTAAATAATCCGTGAATTGAACTATCTCCCCCCCCCCCCCCCGACAGTACACTGTTGACAGTACCTTGATTAAAATGCGTAAAAGTAGAAAAAATTAATTTAATCTTGCCAATCTTGCTTTAATTTTGCCAATTCTACCCCACATCCCACAAAAAAAATACAGAAAAAACACCGATTACCTGAAATACTCACATTTAAAGCAGCATGTTCGTCAAATTACATGGGTGTTCTGGTAGTTGTGTTGCTTAGTACTTTTTCGGATTAGAAACGGAATTTAAACCCCTTTTATATAAAAATATGTAAAAAGTAAGAAAATTAAGATCAAAAGTTTCAAAAAATCTCCTGTCAGAAGGAAGAAATTGCTTAAATTATTAGAAAATATATTTTAAATCAAAGGGATATTTCAGCATTTTTGAGACGGAAATTTTGGTCCATGCAGATCCCTAACCGGCAGCTAGATCTCCTGCATATCCCGCGGCTAGATCTCCTGCATATCCCGCGGCTAGATCTCCTGCATAACCTACAGTTCGGGAAAATGCAGTTTCAAATTCAGTTCCAGATATTTTCAAATGCAGTTCCTGCATAACCCGCACATTTATAATTGCAGATCGCGTTTCGTTGGTATTAAAATAATTCACTTTTAGATTCCAAACTATTTTACAAATTTTCACTTCATTTACATTTCTCTTGGAAATTTTGTATTAAAGTTTTTGTTTCAGATTTAAATTTTATATCTTATCAAAATTTGGAACATTACGTTTTGTGCATTCGATCAATATACACTCTAAAACAAAATGGAAATTGAAGATATTTTCCTCATTGTTTTTATTATTATTTCTATAGCTAAAAAAATCTACTTTAATTTGAACATTTTCTCGAAAATCCAGAAAATTAATCAATCTAATGCTAAAACTACTTGAAATCCTCCAATATCTACAAATGCATTTTTTTAAAATCACACGACTGTTCAATTAACTGAACAGCAACGCTGTGTACTAGATTTTTCTATTAGATACTGATTTTTTATGTATCTCTATTTTCTCTCAAGATATGAGAAGTTCGTGAACTGAATCTCAATTTTTAAAAAAATTCTACAATCGAAAGACAGAAATTTCTTCAAGTAACAGAAAAATCTGTTCCAATCACACGTGCGTTTTGGCAACTTACTACCTGTGTATTTTATTTTTAACGAAATGTTTTTTGAGAGTTTATGAAATAATAATTACATTTTCTCAAAAATGACTAAACTAGAAAATGATGAAAAAAGTAAAACGCGGTATTTATAAACTCTTAAAATTGACGTATTTCAAAAACTGTAGTTCGACTAATTACTTTCACATTCATTTCAAATAAAGGAAATTAATGTTTAGTACAGCAACGTGTTCAGATTTAACGAAAAAGGATATGAAGAAATTTCAATTTTATACAGGTTTTGTTCTAGCCAAGTATGTTGTTTCTTTATATTTACTTGTATTCTTATTTAGATTTAATTTAACGATGCTTAAACCACAAAGAACAGCTGCGATTCACCAAAAGGAAATACATGCTCCTGTCTGTTTTGAGTAGTTTCAAATTCTGTTCTGCAAGTTAATATAAAACAAACAGGGAATGATAAAGAGATTGATGAATTAGTTGTTTAGCTTCAGCAAGCGTATTCATGCTGATAGGTTGTAAAAGAATCTTTATATATCTCAATGTTGTTGTGGGAATTACAAGAAAAACACCTGTTGTGATAGGCTGGAAGGATATTTCAGAGTTACATAGGTAGTACTCTATTATCGACAATTGTCCATTGACCACAGATATAAGGAGTTAATTTTTTTTTCTTGATCTAGTATTTTTATTCAATAATACCGAAATCGCCTGTTTAATGCCTTTTTTTTAAACATAAATTATATAATTAATCAGACAGTAACCGTCAGAACAATGCTACAATGACCTTTTAAAGAAAACATCAGAGTATAAAAAAATGAAATTTATGACTTTGCAAATTTTACATTAGAATTACTATTTCTACTAATTATAAATATTTTATGAGGTCAATCTTTTTAAGAATGTGCGAACTTTAATATTTTTCTGCAGTATATAAAAAGTTTCAAGTCTTTCATAAGAGTAAGTCCAAATGATTTCTTATTTCTTTGCGTTTGTATGTAATTTGATATTTTTACCGGAGTGATTTAATTTTAAAACTTCTTTATACGTAGAATTCGTACTTTTGTTGATAATAATAATTTAACTTGTGTTAACAATTATTTAAATTTTTCATTTGTATTTTTGCATTCAGTAATACATACAGTAGAGTGCCAATTATCCGGACCGACGGGTCCGAGGCCGATCCGGTTAATGAAAAATCCGGATAATTGGTCAACTTTAAAAAACGCATATGCAATGTTTTTAGGTAACTTCATTCACATTTTTTATACTTTTAGGTCACGCAATTGTTCTAATGCACATTTCAGTATATTGAAAATGGCGTGTTTAGCAGTTAAAAAATAAAAAATAAATAAATTTTATTTTCTGTAAAATTGGTACAAAGTTAATGGATCCATGAATGCACAAAATGCATGGAAGCACACATAAAAAATGTTATGTGTACATATTTATAGACACTGTACAGTATATACATAAAAAAAATCATTGTGATAGAAAAAAGAAATTTTTGATAGTGTTCTGCTTTACAGAAGCCATTCTTTTGTCTGCATGGGATTCGCGCGTTAGAAGGGAAACTTCTATGAACAAAAATATTTGCCGATTAGCTTTTAATGTATATCGCTCGACAGGTGGGCTGTTATTCTGTGTTTTTCATGATTTCCTGTATAACTATATCTAAAAATTTAACGAAAATTTTTTTTTCTAATTTCATAAATTTTCTAGACTTTCAAAAAAAAAAAAAATAATAATAATACTGATAAAATTTGTTATGCATCATTCAATAGTGGTGCTGTTATGCTGCGTTTTTTATGATTACCATGACATGCACATAAAACTCTTTTTTTTTTTTTTTTTTTTTTTTTTTCTTCAAAAAGTCAAAATGATCATATTTGTAAATCAAATTTAAATGTAATAAATACCACTTAAAAGGCAGGTACTTTTCTAAATAATTTTCTATTCCATAATACATTTATTTGATTGATAAAAATATGAATTTAACAAGTGTGTCGTGAGACTGTGAGAGCTATTTTTCAAGAAGTTGAACACAGAATTTTATCGAATTTTATCATATTCAATTAGTATGGATGACATTTTGGTGTATATCGCCCTACAAATGGTAGTCTTTTTTTTTTTTTTTTTTTTTTTTTTTTTTTTTTTTTTTTTTTTTTTTTACTCCCCGAAAATATTATATCTCTTCACCTATTGAATATAAAATTGCACTGAACATTTTATACTCATAAAAAAAAAAAAAAAAAAAAAAAAAAAAAAAAAAAAATCAATATTGTTTTTATTTTGGCTTCTAACACTCAATAGTCTGCTCTTTTTGAATTATACTATGCCACCTGAAAGAGATTCCTTATCAAATCCAGAATCAATTGATGTCGATTAGCGAGCGTGGTTTGCCATATTCCTACTGAATTACTAACTACCTTTAAAAGGTACTTTATTCATTACTAGTTACTCTTGTAACTTTCATACACTTTTAAAAACAATATTACTGCAATTTTTCAATTTTGTTTCTATTATCTTTCATTATAGTTTTAATGGACTTTGCTACTTTTTATATATATATATATATATATATATATATATATATATATATTTTATTTAATCTCTTCTGTCACTTGAAAACACACGCTCCGTAATGTTAAATAAATGAGCAGCTTGTTTTCGAATTTCTCGTTTAATTTTAATATTTTTAAGCGATTTTGAGCATAGGATAGCTGAGTTTAATCTTCAATATGACTATTATTTACTTTTTCGATTTTGGTTGCAGATATTTAAAATATTAATAATAAAAATAAAACAATAATAAACTATTTTCAGTTTCAAAACGGATTCCGAAATTAAAAGTACCTTAAAAAATACAACCGAAATCGAAAAAGTGAAAAATAGTCATATAGAACAAGTTCAGCTGTCCTACACACGAAAAAAAAAAAAAAGAAAGAAAGAAAAGAAAAGAAAAAAGAAAGAAAAAAAGAAAAAAATTGTTTAAAAATTTAAACGAGAAATTTGAAAATAACCTGCTCATTTGTTTAATATTATGGAGCGTGTGTTTTCAAGTGAATGAAGAGTCTCCTTAAACGCAGAATATGTTGATTCAAAATGATTATAATAATAAATGAGAGATGAATTTATTACAAATACAATATCTGCTGCATCACATACATTACAGCCTAGAGCACTTAAAAAAAATAATAACAAAATTGTAATTAAACAAATTACAATGACTATTTGGAAAATGATATTTTCTAAGATTAAAATTTTAAAGAATAAATTCTATATTTAAATTAATAATAATAATAAACATCATTTTTATGATGATCATAATGAGTCCTTTATTACGTATGCTATGCATTAAACATTAATATTCCTAGACCATTGATAAAAAAACAATAGTTTATAGATATACAGCTTTAACAGTTTAAAATGTGCATTTTATTTGATGGAGTTAATCAGACTGATTTCTGATCGCCTCATATTACATACGACATGGATTAAACATTAATATTCTTGGACCCAACATAAACAAGGTTTAAATGAAATTTCAGTTTTACAATTGTCGGAATTGCAAATTTTTAAACTTCTAACCATCGCACATTTTAAATTTTTACACTTTGGCATATAGAAAAAAAATGCACTTTTAAATAAAATTTGTTTGAAAACTTTATCACAATTTGCTTTGAAATTATTTATATTTTTAAAGTTTTTATTACTTTTTTTGTCATTGTGGCAACAGAAGTATTCCATTTTTGGACAATGGACCAATCACAAAACAAATAAAATAAGTTGCAGAATTCAACCAATAAAAGATTCAGATATGCTTCAGATTTCCCAGTTCTCCACCGAGACCAACAACTATTTTCCAAATTTTTAAAAAAGAGAAAAAAAAAAAAAAAAAGATTAATTATTTTCGATCAGAACTCTTCGTGTAAAACAGTTTATAACCATATCGAAGTAAAAATTAATGTTTTGTAGAAATAGAGTCAAGTTGGGTCGAGATTTTAACATTTTTTTTTGGGGGGGGGGGGGCGGCGCTAATATATATATATATATAGTATTTGCTAGACTATATAATAAAGCCAACTTTTTAAAATTTACGCCGACCGGACCATTAATTTATTTTATACGAACTGGGTCTTTGAAATTTTTGTCCCACACAGTTTTTTAGGACCCGGCCCAGCACGCGGGGACACCTCTAATATATATTATGAACTTGGCCCCCCTGTCGGGGATACTGTGCCCCCTCGTCGGGCGAATTCTGGCGCCGCCCTTGGATATTATTTAGCCACAATACGACCTTCGCAAAAATATTTATAAAGAGCTTGAACCAACAACTTCACGCAGATCTTTTAATTTTTCATTTATATAACAAATTTAAGAATTAATTTTATTTGTTTACAATTATTTTGTTGCCAGTTTACAAAAAAAAAAAAAAAAAAAAAAAAAAATCCATAATACAATTCTTTTAAAATGTTTAAGTGTCATCTGTGCAAACGATTTTGCGGGATAATGAAAACATGTTTTATTTAATAAATTAATCATGATTCTATCTATAATTATTTACTCCATGATTTAAACTTTTTTTTCTGAAAATATACGCGTTTCATTTTTTATTTATTTGTTAAAATGCTTCCGTATTGGAAATGCATGTAAAATAAATTAATTAAAATAATAATTTTTTTAACGTTTTACTGTAAAAAAAATTATATTCTGCAAATCTACAGATCATAATTTATTTTTGTGTTTAATTTGAAGTTAAAATATTGAATAGTTTTTTTGTAAAGCGTACGACAAATTGTAATTTGAGTGGACTAGTAGAGGATTCGCTTCGCTCATCCTAATAATATATATTTTTTAAAGTTTTATATCACATTTTGGATTGTCATTCACCGGTGACTGACGCAGTCTAAACAGAAAGTTTATGTCTCTGTCATGTTAAGGCTGTTCTTAAATCAAAAAGGGCACCTTTATGATATAAGTTTTTATCTTTTTTTGTTCGTAAATGTATGAAACTAGCAGGTGTTGTTGTTCAAAAACTATCTAATAGCCTTCAGTTTCCAGTTTTGTTTGTTAACATAATACATTTTTCATAAAATACTGTCTAAGTGGGCGCTTTGAACTGCCTTTCCGCGGTAGAGAAGAAAAACCAGTCCAAACAGGGATTAAAATCGTTTTGTCACGTGATCAAGAAAGCTTATAACTCAATAGATAATTAATTGATTAAATAATAGAAAATTGAGTTAGATTACAAATTGCTTCTATGATCAGGCTTTGTAATTTTATATCTGTCCGTTAAAAAATGAATTTGTAAATATGTCAAAACTTTTCCCGCTTGTTGAGTAGAACAGTTGAGAACAGCCTCAATGTGTTTTTCTTATATAATTAAACTTAAACTAAGGCAGCCCAAGAATTGCTAGGATAATTGCGGAAAAGTGCATGCAATGTTCGAGATATTACTTAAAAACATAATCACAGAGTGTTGTAGTATTGCTTTTCTAATTAAACTTAAACTTAACTATAAAAGGGGAAGTCTGCATTACGTTAGCATTTCCCAAACCGATGTTTCATTAATAATTTAGTAATTAATGATAGAGGTTAAAGGAGTTAATGCATTATTAGAATATAATATACTCGTTTAATAACGCAACTCGGATTGAGTGACTACTAGAACTTCTAAAATAATTGTCGGAAAATATATATGACGACCTCAGAAGCCAAGGGGTACAAGTGACAAAATTTGGATTTGGAGTAAACTGAGTTTAAAGATAATTGATGATAAATTGGAACATCAATAACAATTGACTAAATTGAAATAGGAAACTTCTGCTTGTTGCATTCTGGCCTTTGAATTCTTATTTCAATAACTTTTTAAAAAATAGAGTAAAATTTTCTTTAAATGTATAAGTAATCAATCTTGGTTGTTTTTCAAAAAAAGTGGTTTATCTCTATAACTCAGCAAATAATAAGAAAATCACCTATATTTCTTTACCGGAAATGAAAACAGCATATTTTCAGGTCGTTTGTGTACTTAGTTTATTTTTTTCAATTTTGTCACTTATACCCCTTGCCCTTGGCTTCTGGGGTCCTCATATATAATACGCGCAATATTATTTAAAAACATATTTGTAGAGTATTGACGTATTTCTCTTATTAAATGTAAATTGAACTATAATGACTAAAGTGTGCATTATCTAAGCGTTTCTAAAACGAAGCGTTGTATTAATAATTCCGTAATCAATGATAAAGTTTAAGGGCGTTAATGGACTGATAGATTTTAAAGTGTCTATAGAAAAACTAATCTTAAATCTAGCCAGAGCAAGAGTGCATGATCAGAAAATAATGTGCTAGTTTAATAACTAAACTCGTATCGAGTGAACACTAGAACTTTTGAAATAAATGTCAATTAATATATATAATACGCGACACATTAGTTTCAAACATATTTGTAGAGTATTGACGGAATTCTCTTATTAAATATAAATTTAACTATATTAGCTGAAGCGTACCTCAAATGAAGCGTTTTATTAATTATTCCGTAACCAAAGATAAAGTTTAAGGATGTTAACAAGCTGATAGATTCTAAAGTGTCTGCTGAACAATTAAACTTAAGGCTGTTCTTAAATCAAAAAGGCAACTTTATGACATAAGTTTTAATTTATTTTTGTTCGAAAACGTATGAAATAAGCAGGTTTTGTTGTTCAGCAACAACTCAATCTCACACGGTTTCCCTTTTTTCTGAAAATAACTCCAAACTGTGCATTTTAAACTGACTTTCCGAGGGGAAGAAGAAAAACCTGCCCAAAATGGGCTGAAAATCACCTTGTCACGTGATGAAAAAAGCTTATAATTCAACAGGTAATTTATTGATCAAAAAATAGAAAACTAAGTTAGATTCCAAACCACTTTCATGATCAGGCTTTGAAATTTCATTTCTTTCCTTTAAAAATAAGCTTTTTAAGAAAAAAATATCAACCGACTTCAAAAAAGCGCTAAAAAGAATTAAATAATTCTTTAAAATTCTCTAATGACAAAACGTTATCCAATAACCACACATCGGATATCAGGTACCGGCATAAAAAACGGTTAAATTTAATATGTATAATTTAATATCCACCAAACATAGATTTTAGAGATAATATTATTTTACAAGAGATGAATTGACATATTTATGATTTATTTTATGAATATATACATATAAAAAGTAATGAATTACTTTTTGAAGTTGGTGCCAAACAATCACAATCGATAATGATTATCCCCATTTTAATTATGGTACTAGGCATAATTTAGCTACAATTCTTAATATACATCAAATAGTTTGGCACCAACTTCAAAAAGTAATTCATTACTTTTTATATGTATATATTCATAAAATAAATCATAAATATGTCAATTCATCTCTTGTAAAATAATATTATCTCTAAAATCTATGTTTGGTGGATATTAAATTATACATATTAAATTTAACCGTTTTTTATGCCGGTACCTGATATCCGATGTGTGGTTATTGGATAACGTTTTGTCATTAGAGAATTTTAAAGAATTATTTAATTCTTTTTAGCGCTTTTTTGAAGTCGGTTGATATTTTTTTCTTAAAAAGCTTATTTTATTTCCTACTTTTCAGTTATGCATATCGTAATACATAATTATGTGTACTGGCACACGATAGCTCTTTGCAATGCATTACTAATGTACGCACTTTGCTAAGTTCTGATGTATTCATTTTACTTGTCACTGTTTAATTGTCAACTTTTCTGAAACCACTTACAATATCGGTTAGTATCGTTGTGAATCTTAAGAATTTCTTTGTATGGTAACTTTTTCAGACGAGATCTTCCACTTCGAAAAGCTACCGCATTTATGAAATCTTAGTCTGCATCGAATCCTACGGTCATCGAAAGTGGGTATCAAAAGGTGACAATCCATCAAGTAAAGTTCCTTACACATAAGAGCGCGACATAGTGCTTCCATATATGAGCACGCAGCAAAATGACTTCATATATTAATGTATAGTAAAATGCTTTTCTAGTGTAGTCAGTCAAAAGTACTCCCCCTTCACTCAGAAAAAGTAAAAAGAAAGATTTTAGCAAAAATCGCACTATGCTTCAATCGATAAACAGCAACAATCTAATACCTATGCAGGCAGTAATGGCATCGGAAATGAGCAGTGGCGATTCGACGAGGAATCTGAAACTCATAACCAATACGTGGCTGCCTCTATAAGAGAGTGACAGCATTTGATTCCCAAATATTTCTTTTACAGACGCTTTTGTCCCAACTACACTGTTAAAAATTTGAAACTTTTGCTGTACACTGTTAAAAATTTGCTGCATTTTTTGCTACGCACTCCAGCGCTTGTATAGAAAACGGTTACTTGACTGTATTAAGGAGCATTCTCATAGGTCGCAGTAGAGACATTATATACAAGCGGCGGAGTGCGTTGCAACAAAATGCAGCAGATTTTTAAAAGTGTATTATCACTTCACCCCTTATATAGAAAACGATTAGTTAAATGCATTATGAAGAATTCTCATTGATAAAAATAAAGATATTCTATAAAAGCGATGGAGTGATGATGCAGCAAAAGTTGCAAATTTTTAACAGTGCATTGCATTGCCAGGCATTTTTTATTATGGAATTTGATGATGATTTCCTGGAAGAATTCGATTGTACTCGTATGAGAAGTTAACAAGATTGACGAAAATTGCCCGCTCAACAAGATGCTTGGTGACTCGTTTTTGTCCAGAATCGTTTCAACCAATTATATACTGTGCTACATGTGTCGTCATATTCATATCGAGGAATCCTACACTGTAAAAAATTTGACACTTTTGCTATATCATCACTCTATTGCTTTTATAGAAAACGATTACTTCACCCAATTACGAAGCATTCTCATAGGTCAAAAGAGAGATATTCTACAAAAGCAGGGGAGTGACGATGCAGCAAAAGGGTCACATTTTTTAGAGTGACACTGTAATCGGAAATGAGCGGTGGCGTATTCGAGGAGGAATCTGAAACTCATGACCTATACCTGGCTGACTCTATAAGAGAGTGACAGCATTATTCCCAAATATTTCTGTTACAGACGCTTTTGTCCCCATTACACTACAAAAACTTTGAGTCTTTTGTTGCATCATCAGTCCACCGCTTTTATAGAAAACGATTACTTTACTGTGTTATGGAGCATTCCTATTGGTCATAAAAGACATATTCTATAAAAGCTGGGTGTGACGCTGCAGCAAATGGGTCAAATTTTTAACAATGTATCACGGAGCATTCTCATGGGTCAAAGGAGAGATATTCTATAAAAGCGGGGGAGTGACGATTCAACAAAAGGATCAAAATTTTTACAGTGTACACTGTAAAAAATTTGGCCCTTTTGCTGCATCGTCAATCCACCGCTTTTATAGAAAACGATTACTTCAGCCTATCGTGGAGAATTCTCATGGGTCAAGAGAGAGATATTCTATAAAAACGGGGGAGTGATTATGCAGCAAAAAGGTCAATTTTTTACAGTGTACACTGTTAATAAATATGAACCTCGTCCAGTTAGGATTTCACACTTTGAAAAGATTGTGTGTCTATGTAAGAGTAACTTAAAAACATGAAAAATGAACGTTTCTAATTGGTCGATTGCTTTGAAAAGATATTGAATTTTAATGTTTTAATTTTTTAAAATGTTCTAATCAACAGATTTAAATGAAATTTGAATGGGACCACATGGGCCCTATACGCTTTCAAACAAAAAAAGAATTATCAAAATCGGTTCATATTTACGAAAGTTATGCGTGAACAACAAATACATACAGGTCGAAATCATAACCTCCTCCTTGAAGTCGGTTAAAAAATGAATTTGTAAATATGTCAAAACGTGTTCCGTTTGTTGAGCAGAGCAGTTGTGAACAGCCTTAATGTGTATTTCTTGTGCAATTAAATTTAAATCGAGGCAGCACGAGAATGTCTAGGATACTTGTGGAAAAGTATGTAATGTTCGATATAGTAATTAAAAACATATTCACAGAGTGTTGTAGTAATCCTTTTCTAATTATATTTAAACATAGCTATAAAATGGGAAGTCTATTTTACATTAGTGTTTTCGAAACTGATGTTTCATTAACAATTTAGTAACAATTTTAATGATAAAGTTTAAAGGCGTTAATGCATGTTCAGAATATAATGTGCTGGTTTAATAACTAAACTCGTATAGAGTGAACACTAGAACTTTTGAAATAAATGTCGAGAAATATATATAATACGCGAGATATTAGTTTAAAACATATTTGTAGAGTATTGATGTATTTCTCTTATTAAATGTAAATTGAACTATAATGGCTGAAGTCTGCATTATGTGCGCGTTTCTAAAACGAAGCGTTTTATTAATAATTCGGTAATCAATGATAAAGTTCAAGGTTGTTAATGGACTGATAGATTTTAAAGTGTCTATAGAACAATTAAATCTATCAGAGCAAGAGTTGCTACGTTAATTGACCAGAAATGTAAAGCGAAAACTGTTTATATAAAGTCCAAGTCTTGCCCAGTAAGGGCTCGTTCTCTGGTTCTTATCTTCTTAATCTATTTCGTGGCATTCAGACACGCTGACTATTACACTACTTCGCTTCACTTAGAAATATATCTGCATAAAAATTTGAAGTACGGATTTTCAAACGATATAAATTAACTAAACAGCTAAAATCTCGATAATGCAAAATTTCTAATATAATAAAACGCCAATATTATAAAACTTTGCTGATGGAATTTACGTAAATATTTGTGTTATTGAATATTTCAATTAATAAGATGAATACTACTATTTTTATGTAGCATTCTTATATAACAATCATATAGCATTCTGCAAAAAAAGTTCATTTGGCAACACTGATTATATCAGCATTTCTATAACGTAACATTTCATTACAACTGAGTAATCAGTAGTAAATTTTAAAGGTTTTATTATCTTGTTATGTTAATGTGCATTTCTTGTACAATTAAACTTAAACCGAGGTTTAAGGATGTTAATGGGCTGATAGAATCGAGGTAGCACGAAAATTGCTAGTATAATTGTGGAGAAGTGTACGTAATGTTCGAGATATTAATTAAAAACATATACGCAGCATTGTAGCATTGATTTTCTAATTAGATTTAAACGTAACTATAAAAGGAGAAGTCTGTATTACGTTAGTATTTCCCAAACCGACGTTTCATTAGCAATTTAGTAATTAATGATAAAGTTTAAAAATGTTAATGCATTGTTAGAATATAATGTGCCCGTTTAATAACGAAACTCGTATAGACTGAATACTAGAACTTCTAAAATAATTGTCGAGAAATATATATAATATGCGAGATATTGGTTTAAAGTATATTTGTAGAGTATTGACGTATTTCTCTTATTAAATGTAAATTGAACTATAATGGCTGAAATGTGCATTGTTTTATTAATAATTCCGTTATCAGTGATAAAGTTTAAGGGTGTTAATGGAGTGACAGATTCTAATATGATTTTTAAATAGTTAATTTTAATGCTGTTCTTAAATCAAAAAGGGTAAGTTTTATTTTATTTTTGTTCAGAAACGTATGAAACTATAGCAGGTGTTGTTCAGAAACTATGAAATCGTACTCAGTTTTCCGGGGTTTTTTGTTTACATAATAGATTTTTCAGAAAATAATGCTAAAGTGGGCGTTTTGAATTGATTTTCAGCTGGAAATCAGGTCAAACTGGGGTGAAAATCGCCTTGTCACGTGATCAAAAAAGCTTATAACTCAGTAGGTAATTGATTGATTAAAAAATAGAAAACTGAGTTAGATTCCAAATCGCTTCCATGGTCAGACTTTACAATTTTATACCTGTCCGTTAAAAAAAGAATTTATAAATGTGTTAAAAAATTTTCAGCTTGTTCATTAGAGTAGTTCAGAACAGCCTTAATATGTATTTCTTGTACAATTAAACTTAAATCGAGGCAGAATGAGAATTGCTAGGATAATTGCGCATAAGTATTATGTAATGTTCTATATATTAATTAAAAACATATTCCCAGAGTGTTGTTGCATTGCTTTTCTAATTAGATTTAAACCTAACTATAAAAGGGGAAGTCTGCATTACGTTAGCATTTCCCATATTTTATTAACAATTTAGTAATTAATGATAAAGTTTAAAGGCGTTAATGCATTATTAAAACATAATGTGCTCGTTTAATAATGAAACTCGTATCGAGTGAACGCCAGAACTTCTAAAATAATAGTCGACAAATATATATATATAATACGCGAGAGATTAGTTTAAAATATATTTGTAGAGTATTGACGCATTTCTCTCGTTAAATGTAAGTTGAACTATAATGGCTGCAGTCTGCATTACGACAGCGTTTCTAAAATGAAGCGTTTTATTAATAATTCCGTAATCAATGATAAAGTGTAAGGTCCTTAATGGACTGGTAGATTCTAAAATGTATATTGAACAATTAAATTTAGCCAGAGCAAGAGCTACTACGTTAATTGACCAGAAATGTAAAGCTAAATTTATTTATGTAAAATCGAAGTCTCTGTCTGTTTTTCACAATTCCAGTTGGTCCGTCTCATTGATCGCTGCCATCATTCCGATATCGTAAATAATGCACTTTTTCGACTTACAGAAATAATCTACGTTACATTGCATTTATTCTTTTAAGGGTGTTAATGAACTGAAAGATTCTAAATTTTCTCTTGAACAATTAAACTTAAACCTCATCAGAGCAAACGTTGCTATGTTAATTGACCAGAAATGTAGTGCGAAATGTATTTATATAAAATACAAGTCTTTGTCTGTTTCTGACAATTCCGGTTGGACCTCCTCATTGCCATCATTCCGTTGTCGTAAATAATGCGACTTTTCGACTCATAGAAATAATCTACATTGGATCGCATATATTCTTATTTATTTTCTATAAAACCTTTAAATGTTATATAACTATTATAATCTAAGTTCTAAATTAAAAATAACCAGCTATGAACAACAGATTACTGGCATAAACAAACGAACGTTTCAGAAATTGTGAATAATTTTACGAATGTAAACAATGCGTAATGAGTCATATAGTTTTGAAAATTCATTGATAAAAATTTAAAGCATTCGCGCATTGAATATTTTAAATTTTGTGGTTTAGTATGCCTTTGACATTATTCACCTAGGTTATTTTTGAAAAGAGTTTTTAGTTAAGGGTGTTCTTAAATCAAAAAGGACAACTTTGTGACACATGCTTTAATTTATTTTTGTTCGGAAATGCATGAAACTAGAAGGTGATATTATTCAGAAACTGTCTAATTGCACTCAATCTTCTGTTTTTTTAAAAACACAATAGATTTTTCATAACAACCCTTCAAAGTTAACACTTTTGAGCACATTTCCCGACGAAAGCAGAAAAACCGGTCGAAAAGAAGGAGAAAAACCGGTGATTGCGTCATCGAAATAGCTTATAATTCGATAAGTACTTTATTGGAAACATATATAATAACAGTGCGTATTAATTATTTAAATATAATTATGTGAACAATACTTAAGCAGTTTTTTTTTTGGTATAATTTACTCTTAAGGGTGTTCTTAAATCAAAAAGGGCAACTTTGTGACATATACTTTAATTTATTTTTATTCGGAAATGCATGAAAATAGCAGGGGTTGTTATTCAGAAACTGTCTAATTGCACTTATTTTTCTGTTTTTTTTTTTTTTTTTTTTTTTTTTTTTTTTTTTTTTTTTTTTTTAACATAATAGATCTTTCATTAAAAGACTTCAAAGTTGACGTTTTTGAGCGCATTTGCCGACGAAAGCAGGAGAAAAACGGGTGATCGCGTCATCGAAAAAGCTTATAACTCGATAGGTAATTTAATTATCATATAATGGAAAAAATAAGTTCAATTCGAAATCGCTTCCATAGTCAGGCATTTCAATTTTATATCTTTCCGTTAAAAAATGAATCTGTAAATGTGTCAAAACATTTTGCGCTTGTTGGGCGTAGCAGTTGATAACACCATTAAAAGCAAATCTAAGGAAGCAAAGCTGCTTACGGAATTTCTGTGAATATTTATATTATTGAATCTTTCAATTAATAAGATATAAATAGTACTATTTATATGTAGCATTCATATAAAATATTCATATAGCACTCTGAATAAAATAGTTTAACTGGCAATACTGATTATTTCAACATTTCTAAAATGTAATATTTCACATTACAACTAAATAATCAGTAGTAAAGTTTAAAGGTTTTAATGTCTTATCATGTTAACGTATATTTCTTGTACAATTAAACTTAAATCGAGACAGCAATGGAATTGCTTGGTAAATTGTGGATAAGTGCATCTAATGTTCGAGATATTAATTAAAAATATATTCACAGAGTGTTGTAGTATTCCTTTTCTAATCAGATTTAAACTTATCTATAAAAGGGGAAGTCTACATTACGTTAGCATTTCCCAAATCGATGTTTCATTAACAATTTAGTAATTAATGATAAAGTTTAAAAGCGTTAATGCATTGTCAGAATATAACTGTGCTTCACTTGGAAATATATCTGAACAAAAATTTGAAGTATTGATTTTTAAATGATATAAACTTTGCTATAGCAGTTAAAATCTCGATAACGACAAGATTTACAATGTTATAAAACGTCAATATTTTAATATTTTTTTGATGGAATTTGTCTGAAAATTTTTGTAATTGAATCTTTTAATTAATAACATGAATATAATTCTGTTTATATGTAGCATAAATATATAACATTAATGTATCATTCTGAAAAAAAAAAATTGGCTGGCAACACTGATTATGTCAGCATTTTAAAAACGTAACATTTCATTACAACTCAATAATCAGTAGTAAAGTTTAAAGGTTTTAATGTCTTGTTATACACTCTTTAAACGAAAGAGTGGATTTGGCTTTTCAGGAAAGAGCTGTGATTTACTGAATCGTGAATAAGTTGTTTTTTAAATGCTTTACTCATCTTGATTTAAACTGCTTATTTAAATAACTCATCTTGATTTACATTGTTTAAAAAGAACTCACTTACATGAGTTGTTTCAACTCTTTATGAGAAGTTGCCTTTCAAAACGTGAGATGAGCGAATTTCGGTTCAGCTTGAGTTATTTTTTGGCTGACATTTTAAGAGAGTATTTATGTGCATTTCTCATACAATTAAACTTAAATCGAGGCAACACGACAATTGCTAGTATAATTGTGGAGAAGTGCATGTAATGATCGAGATATTAACTAAAAACATCATCACAGAGTATTGTAGTATTGCTTTTCTAATTAGATTTAAACTTAACTATAAATGGGGAAGTCTGTATTGCGTTAGCATTCCCAAACCGATGTTTCATTAACAATTTAGTAATTAATGATAAAGTTTAAAGGCGTTAATGCATCGTCAGAATATAATGTGCTTGTTTAATAGCTAAACTCATATCGAATAAACACTAGAACTTCTAAAATTATTGTTGAGAAATATTATATACGCGAGATATTAGTTTAAAATATATTTGTAGAATATTGACGTATTTCTCTCATTAAATGTAAATTGAACTATAATGGCTGAAGTCTTCATTATGTCAGCGTTCCTAAAACGAAGCGTTTTATTAATAATTCTATAATCAATGAGAAAGGGCGTTAATGGACTAATAGATTCTAAAGTGCGCCTTGATCGATTAAACTTAAATTTAGCTAGAGCAATGGGATGTCAAATTATTACATAAGCTGTAAGGGGGCGAGTTCCAGTGTCTGTTTAATTTTGCTCACAAGGGGGAGGAGGGGGCCACGAGAATTCTTAAGGGTGTATTCGAAAAAACGCTTTTCCACCTTCAACAGCTCGAAATTTTCCGATACATTTTCAGGCACATTTTTAAAAGTAGAAACATGAAACTTGCTGAGGGGATTCTTCAAATGACGTATGAGGTGCCGTGTGATGTCTTTTTATGCTCAATTCATTAGAATTTGAGTTATAAACAATTATCTTATCAGTGTGACTCTTTTTTTCGTTCCCAGATCTCCCGCTTGGGAAAAATCGGTTCGAAATGCCGTTTTTGATTGCTTTTTTTTTTTTTTTTTTTTTTTTTTTTTTTTTTTTTTTTTTTTGCAGTATTTTCTGCATTTATCAAAGAATCTACAATCACACGGCACCTTTTTTACTTTCCAAGTAAGAGATTTTGAAAGTTTGGTGTATTTGAGAGCAAAAATGAATTCAAAAATAAATCGGAAAATAAGCAGTTTGAATCGAAATACACCCTTAAGCAAGCATTAGGTATCGAAGAAACTATAGTTTAACATCAAAAAGCAAAATACCATTATTTGGATGAGCGTTTTGCGGATGTTGAATGACTTGAGAAAAAAGATATGAAGTAAACAAGGAACTGGGAACAAAAACATTCTAGTTTGCGAGTACATTGAAAACGTAACAATAGACAATGTAGAAACATGGATTCAACGATCTTAGATACTAGAGTAGAAATGTGAAAGTTAAACACATAATACTCTTATGATTCTTGTTAAAATTTTTAGTCTTGTGCCTAATTAAGTTAGAGCTTGTTGTAATTTTTAAATATTGTTTTTTGTTGTTCATGTGCTATAGATAATAATATATTAAAAACAATTTTGTATTCTATGATTTATTTCATTCAAAAAGTAACAATATATTAAATTTATTTTGTTTTCCTTCGATACCATACCTCATCTATATCTATTTATGTAAATTAGCTGGATTAATATTTTAATTTATTGCTAATTGCATTTTTCTGGCAACGTTCATGTTTGAATGTCATAAAATATTACGTAAGCAAAGGGGCGGGGATGTCTAGCATTTGCTTAATTTTTGATACAAGGGGGAGGGAGAGGTACAAAATGACTAAAATTGTGCTTACGTAATACTTGAATGGACTACGGAATACCTAGAGTTGCTACGTTAATTGACCAGAAATGTGAATATATATTATAACACCCTATATATATTATAAAGGCCAAACGTATCTGTGCGTAACGTGTACGTCATTTTGCGCATGGCAAACTTTCCAATGAAATTTCGATTTTGCGATTTTCTATGAAACATATTTTGCACTTTTAAACAAGGCACGTTTTATATTTTTATACCGTCGTATAGAGAAAAAAATGTACTTTTAAATTCAATTTGTTTGAAAACTGTATTCCAATTTATTTTTGAGATATTAATTTTTTTTTATAGTTTTTAGTACCAGTTTTGTAATTGTGGCAACAGAATCACTCCACTTTCTCTTAAAATTTAAAAAAGAAAAGAAATTAAAATGCGCAACACTTTTCCGTACAATTTCGGTTTTGCAATTTTCGATACTGCAAATTTTATGCTTCTAAGCATCGTACATTTTAAATCTTTTCACCGTCGTATAGAGAAAGATATGTACTTTTAAATGCAATTTGTTTCAAAGCTGTATCTTAATTTATTTTTGAGTTATTAACTTTCTTATAATTTTTAGCAGTAATTTTGAAATTGTGGCAACAGAACCACTCAATTTTCTCTTAAAATTAAAATATATATACAGTCGACTCTCGTTAATTCGAAATCGGATAATTCGAATCTTCGCTTAATTCGAACTAAACATGAAGTCCGGAAATTTTCAATGACAGAATAACGTTAAGCATTTTCATTAATTCAACCTCATTTTATCTTGACTTCGTTTAATTCGAACTAACGAAATTTCTGTTTTTTCATTCTTTCTTTCTTTCTCACGGATTTCAGATCATTTGAATAACTTTCTTTCTTTGATTTTTGTGAAAATTGTTCCGAACGAGTATACATATAATCCCATGCATTTGATATCCACTTTCTTAGTGCCCCGTCTGTTCATCAGTGACGCTTCAAAATTTTCTTCCATTGTGCTTGTTTCTTATCTTTTAATTAGTTTATGTATTTATACATTCTAATTTAATATTAAGTCATATTCTGATGATAAAAGACGAAATAAATTAAAAAAACGCTAAAACATTAATTCCTTTGTAATAGTACCACATTAAGCATGTTTTCATTTCATACTTTCCATAATTCGAACTTCGGATAATTCGAACATTTTTCGTGGTCCGACGAGTTCGAATTAACGAGAGCCGACTGTATATATATATATATATATATATATATATATATATATATATATATATATATATATGAATTAAAATGCTTATAGTATTTCAAAAACTTCGTCTGTTATAAAATCCGGTGAATTTCGGCTTTATTTCGTTTAATAATTTCGATACTTGAGTTTTACAGTATTTTGTTAATTTTATTTTAAAATAATATTTGTTTGAGAATTGGATTGACGAATATAAGATGTATCTTTTACTGTAACTAATTCTGTAGATTTATTATAAATCAATGAAACAGTTCTTTCTTAAAGATTTTCTTTCGTCGAATTTCGACGGGCTCCACTTCGTTTATATAAAATCCAAGTTTCTGTCTGTTTCTTAGAATTTCGGTTGGACAGCTTCATTAATCGTTGCCATCATTTTCTTGTCGTAAATAATGTAATTTTTCGACTTATAGAAATAATTCACGTTATATCGCACACACTCTTCTTCATTTTCTCTAAAACCTTGAAATATTATACAGTTACAGTAATTTAAGTTCTAAATTAAGAATAACTTGCTACCAACAACAAAATACTGGCATAAAGAAGCGAACGTTTCAGAAATTGTGATTAATTTTAGAAATGTAAACAATGCACTGTATGTTATTAATTTTTGAAAATTCATTGATAAAAATTTAAAAATTTTCGCGCATCAAATATGTAAAATTTTATTAATATGACTTTTACATTATTTGTATAAAAAATTTTGAAAAGAATTTTTTTTCTTTTTAAATTAAGGGTGTTCTTAAATCAAAAAGGGCAACTTTGTGACACATGCTTTAATTTATTTTTGTTCGGAAATGCATGAAAATAGCATGGTGTTGTTATTCAGAAACAGTCTAATTGCATTCATTTTTCTAATTTTTAAAAAACACAATAGATTTTTCATAACGAGCCTTCAAAGTTGACACTTTTGAGCACATTTCCCGACGAAAGCAGAAAAACCGGTCGAAAAGCAGAAGAAAAACGGATGATTACGTCATCGAAATAGCTTAGACCTGCATCGGTAATTTAACTATCAAAAAAGGGAAAAATAAGTTCGATTCGTAATCGCTCCCATAGTCAAGCATTAAAAAATGAATTTGTAAATGTGTCAAAACGTTTTGCGCTTGTTCAGAGGAGCAGTTAAGAACTCCCTTAAAAGCAAAGTCTTTGAAAATTCCACTCTACTTTATTTGAATTTACTTTTATTTTAAATAAATATTATGCATTTTAAATGAAATATGTTAAAGGTTTTTATTTTTTATGAAATTAATGTAATATGAATAATGCCAATGTGAACAATATTTGGCTATTTAGCAGATCGCCAAATGTACATAAAAGTAGTTTATTTTCTGAGTATTAATATAATATACATAATATTTAATTTGTTGTTTCAGATTTAATATTTTATTTTATTTTATTTATTTATTTATTTATTTTGGAAAAACTGATCTGATCAATTTTTCTTTTTCTTTTTTTTCTTTCTTTTTTCTTCCTTTTCTTTTCTTTTTTTTTTTTTTTTTTTTTTTTTTTTTGAATGAATGAAAAGTTAATTATTTCTCAAGATTGCATAATTTTTAATTTTGCACAGTTGAATTGGAAGAGTGTACTTTCAGATATAGAATGACTGTAAAATGTATTTAAATTTGCTGCCTCTTTATGTTTTGTAAAACAAATAATTCAATTATGAAAAAATAGCATTTGTTTCTTTTTATCAATTATTTCAAATTTTAAGGGAAAAACCACGATTTCTACTCTCCTTACTAGGAAGGACGTTTACACTGGTATAAATTAAAAACATATCCGTAAAATATGGAAGTATTACATTTGAAATTATATAATATAATAGCAGAAGTCTGTACTACACAAGCATTTCTAAAACACTACATTTTATTAGCAAATTAGCAATCGGCGATACAGCTTGACTGCTAATGCACTGCCGCGAGCTACTAAATTTGCATTAATTCAACACGAGAATTGCAAAGATAGTTATCAAGAATTGTGTGCGTTTAACGAGATATAAATTGGAAACTCATTCCAAAGCATTGAAGTTTTGTTTCCCAAGCAATATAAAATTAAGGGTGTTCTTAAATCAAAAAGCTCAGTTATATGACAGAAATTTTAATTTATCTTTGTTTGGCAATGCATGAAACTAGCAAGTGTTTTTCTTCAAAAACCATATAATCGCACCCAGATTTTTTTTTTTTTTCAGAAAATAGTATCAAAGTGGGCGTTTTAAACTGGGAGAAATGAAAAACCAGCACAAACTGGAATAAAAAATCACCTTGTCGCATTATCAAAAAAGCTTATAACTCAATAGGTATTTTATTGATCAATAAATAGAAAACTGAGTTAGATTCCAAGTCGCTTCCATGGTCAGGTTTTGCAGTTTTATATCTTTCTGTTAAAAAATAAATTTGTAAATGTGGCAAAATGTTTTCCGCTTGTTGGGCAGAGCAGTTGAGAACAGCCTTAACTATAGCATCTTGAATGTGAATTATGTAAACACGTCTATAACACAATTTTTATTACGTGTCACTCTTGCATTTTTAGCAGAATTTTTTTCATGTTACAAATGGACATCAGCAATAATTGTATCATTTCTAAGGCTTTTGTGTGATAATAAATTTATAATGATCATTGTATAATTATGAATATTGTGGGTATTTTTGAGAAATAATATAAACTGTAAAATGGAAATTAACACCTATTAAGATGGAATTCCGGATATCTAAAAGTCGGGAATTTGTGCCAACACAAATAGGGTAGAGAATTACATTATTCTACTTGCTACCAACAAGTGAATTTTCTGACAGGAAGAGGGCATTTTTAAGTAATCTAAAAAAAATACAGACTGTAGTAAATATTACAGAAACTTTATATTTTTATTTGTTAGCCATTTTTTGCAACTTTTTCAATTGTCGCAACATAAGCATGGCGCTAAACACAGTTTCATCTCTTTAGTACTTGAGATTGTTTATTTGATCCTTTTACATCTCTGGGATACCACTATAAGTTTTCTGTCCTCCATCTGTTATTTTGTCTTCTTGCAATGTGCCCAAACTGTTTCCATTGCAGCCATTTAATTCTTTCATTCATGTCAGAAATTATATACCTCCTGATATTTCGTAACAGATCATGGTGTGATGTAAATCAAACATATTGTTACGTATCACTCTCAAACACTTAGACAGTCACTCTTACGATATAGATTAAAGTCACTATATTCAATAGTTTATTTTCAATTGTCGTTATTTTGTCTATGACCTTGGTTAAAATTTTTTGACAACTTGGTCAAAACTTGGTCAAAATTTGGCATTTTTTCACGAAGAAAGTACAACAATTTTTAATAACAGGAGAAATTTTCTGAGTTATTTCTATCATACTACAGTTGAAAGCTATCCAACTAAAAATTATTTAGTAAACCTACTCATTTTTCATACAATTTTTATTATTTTTCAATTCTGATAACAGGGTATTTTGTGTGAAATATTATTTGTCATATTTTCAAAAAAGAATATTATTTTATATTAAGAACTATGCAAATTATAAGTAAAAATCTTGGAAAAATTTGGGACTGTTTTTATAAAAACCTTACTTTTTCTACGAGTATACATGCCATCGACATAAAAATGAACTCAGTTTATTACAATGAGCCACTTAATCATAATCATTATCCAGTGGCCGCGAGGTTCTGACCTCCAAACTGGTAGACGGTAGGTGCTGGGTTCGAACCCAATCGCGACCGTCGGCCTAACCGTTCGAAGTTTTCCGTGGTTTTCTTCGAACCTTGCGTAAATACGGGTTAGGTTCCCTTAGAAAGACCCCCACGGAGGGCAACCCACCCCATAGGGCCTATATCCCATAGCGTAGATAATCGGCCGACATAAATACACCACCTAATCATAATCTACAGTTTGAACGCTTTTGCTCTATCAGTTTTGACAGGGTTATCCAAAAGATGTTAATTCTTTTTTAATTTGTTGACGGTCCCCTTTGGAGTTTCGGAAAAAAATCTTCACGGAAATTTATGATTTTTACTATTATATTTACACATTTAGAGTTTCAAGATAATTCTACATGCATTTTTCGAGATATTTAACAAGCTGTCTCAAATCGCAAGTGGACGGTTATCTTTGGCCATATAGTGTATAATTGTAGAAAGAAAATTTTTATGGTATAGTTTTAATAAGGAACGAAAAATTAATTTTAATAAAAATTTATACATAAACGTGTGCGATATTTTTGAATATTTTAAAAATTTCTTTTAGTTTACAAAACATGACTTAAAAAGCCTTTTAAATATCATTAAAAATTGCAAAATTGCAGTTTATAATACCACTCTGACAAAAAAGATTTTTATGTTAATTTTTTTTCAGTTTATTTTCACTTCTTTTAATTGTTGTAATTAATTCATTGTAATTAATGTATCTGCATTGACGTAGAAGACTTTTAGCATCGTCTCACTATTTACACATAAAGTATGGAGAAAATCTGAAAGGGTGTGGAAGCAAATAAATAAATAAAGCAAAATAGATTAAAATAAAATAAAAAAAATAAATAATAAAAAAAAATAAAAAAAAATGTATACATGTTTTTTTAATTCTGTGGAATGAACCTAGTTAAATAATATCAATAGCATTGGAGACATTTTCAATATTATCGTTTCAATACTAGTATTAATCTAGTATAAACGGTGAAACATTATATGAACAATGGATTATCCATATACAATCCATTGTATATATAGCGGGGTTTATATAGAAAATAAGTTAAAATCCATTTGTAAAATACTTCATCTTTTTAATATGAAAGGACTGAAAACCGCGATTTGGAATATTTTAGAAAATGTTATGTTTATAAAATTTTGCATAGTTTTTTAACTAGAAAAAGTCAAAAATATCTGAAATTTACATTCATTTTTCTATTAGTTCATGTAATATAGCGGGGTGCAAAATGATAAAAACGATACTGAAACATAGAAATCAGTTCGTGTTTGCTATGCAAATGCTTAAAACTTTATGTTAAAATTAAATACATGATATTCCAATTAGTATTAAAGTAATCGTTTACAAAAATTACATATATATACATTTAATATTTTTTTATGTATATTTTTCTAAACTTACGCTACAAAACTAAAAAAAAAAAAAAATATAAACGAAAAAGTGAAAAATACCCGAAATCTACATTTACTTTTCTATTAGTTCATGTAATATTTGTAGAGTTGCTCTGCACAACTCTACAACTGCCTGAATTCTCTCATTTCACTTTGATAGTTCACAGGAATGCATTATGATCTGCACAGGACAGTCATATGACAGCCTGTCCGGAGTTGATTATTACCCTGATGACCCCTCTATGAAAGATTACGATTCATAATCTTAATATGCATATCGATGGGGTTGTTTGGTATTTGACATGAGTTTTGTATGCGGCACTGCATGAACATCGCACAATGAAGAGTATACAGATTAGGTTGGAAATGTATATGCAATGGATTGTATGAATAGTCCATTATCCATTGTTCATACAACGTTTTAGTTTTCTATACTAGATTAATACCAGTATCGAAACCCTAATTTTTGATTCTTCCAATGATTGTGATTTTATGACTAGGATCCTTTCATAACGTTTCGAAATATTTGTTTGTTCCTTTAATTTTCGTTTTTGCATTATTTTAGAATTTCCCAATATTTTTTATGTGGAAGGAAGGCTGCATAAAAAATAAAGTAAATTTCAATAGAAAAAAAAAATTCTTCCAGAATCTTTCTAATTAGAAAAAATTGTAAACATTTTGCACTTTTTAGAATATGATTAGATTTATACAATATTGGTGACTTATTAACTTAATAAATATGAATGAAACTAGTCGTTGGAGGCCACCGTAATACTTATCCATCATGGATATGCATACTATAAAATATGAAAGTGAAACTTGTTTAAACAATTTATAAAATGCATCACAATTCCAAAATAAAATTTAAACATATGTTTAATAGTTTTAATATACATAGTAATGCTCTATTAATAAATTGCTGATGAACCAATTTCAAAAAATTATATAAAACGCCAAACTACACAAGTAGTACTGAATTACCTTTAAAAAAAAATCCTTTTTTAACTCCAAAAATAATAACCATATTAACTAATAATTTACTGCGTCGAATGAAACGTCTCATTTCCAATAAAAATATATCTTTAATTTGAAATTTGAATGAAATACAGTCATGAAAAACTGAAGAATGTTGAAAACAGGAATACAAATATATCAGCAACTAATAATCCGATCGACTAACGTTCTTTATGCAAAATTTGTGTTATTTTATTGCCGTTGACGTCAACTCCTTAAAATAAAAAGTTTCGAAAAAATTTATATAACTTTCATAAGAATGAATTTTTCGAGAGCCCGAAAAAAATAGTTTCAGATAATCAAGGTTACTGATATTAAATACACTTCGTCCCATTCTTACATAATAAGTTCATACAAAATTTCAAGTCTCTATCTCAGTTTGTTCGGGAGAAAGAGCGTTTACAGACACACAGACAGACACACGGACGGATGGCAATTTTTTTTTTCTAAAAATATGTTTTTCGGAATCTCCAGTATCTGAAACACATAAATCCGCCAGATTTTTTTTTTCGATTTTCAAAACGATTGCAAGATTTACCCTATGCTACGTATGATGGGTAAGTAAAAGTGAAAAATATCCGAAATCTATACTTATTTTTCGATTAATTCATGTAACAATTGTAGAGTTATCTGCATGTTTTTAAAAATTATGTATTTTAAAATATACTGAAATATTAGTTATTGGGCTATAGTTTCAAATATAAAGTATGGAGAAATTTTTAAATGGGGCGGCAACCAAAATTAAATAAATGAATAAATAAATTCGAAATTCTATGGGAGTATTCTAGTTATAGAATCAAGAATAGCACTAGAAATATTCTTAAAATTATCGCTTTGATGCTAGTATTAATCTAATATAAAAGCTGAAACTTTAAATGAACAATCCAAAATGGATTATCCATACAGAATATTACATACACATTTCCAACCCAATCTGTATACTCTTCATTGTGCAATGTTCATGCAGTGCCGCATACAAAACTCATGTCAAATATCAAACATCCCGATCGATATGCATATTAAGATTATGAATCGTAATCTTTCCCAGATTGGTCATCAGGGTAATAAATGTCCGGAGTTGATTATTACAAATAATCAACTCCGGACAGGCTGCCATATGACTGTCCTGTCCAGATCATAATGCATTCCTGTGACCTATCAAAATGAAATCAGAGAATCCGGGTAATTGTGGAATTGTGCAGAGCTATGTGTTCTGTTATTAATCGAAGCAATATTTGAAATTATAGGCCAGTAACTAACATTTTAGTATATTTTAAAGTACTCAATTTTTAATAACATATAGATAACTCTACAATTATTACATACACTAAGAGAAAAATGAGTGTAGTTTTTGGATATTTTTCACTTTTTCATTTATAATTTTTAGTTAAAATATTACACAAGATTGTATATATCATTAAGTTTCTAAAAAGTAAAATATCGCAGTTTTTCGTTCTTTCATATTAAAAAGATGAAGTTGGAGTATTTTACAAATGCATTTTAACTTATTTTATATATAAGCCCCCCACATACAAAGTATTGGGAAATTTTAAAATGATGAAACAATCAAAATTAAATATATGAATAAATAAATTCGAAATGCTATGGGAGAATTCTAGCACAGAATCAAGAATATCAATGGAAACACTCTAAAAATTAATCACTTCGATGCCAGTATTAGTCTAATATAAAAGTTGGAACTTTATATGAACAATTGAAAATGGATTATCCATACAGTCTATTATATACACAATTCCACCCTAATCTGTATACTTTTCATTGTGCGATGTTCATGCTGTGCCGCATACAAAACTCATGTCAAATATCAAACAACCCGATCGATATGCATATTAAGATTATGAATCGTAATCTTTCCCAGATTGGTCATCAGGGTAATAATCAACTCCGGACAGGCTGCCATATGATTGTCCTGCCCAGATCATAATGCATTCCTGTGAACTATCAAAGTGAAATCAGACAATCCGGATAATTGTGGAATTGTACAGAGCTGTTGTTAATCAAAGAAATATTTGAAATTATAGGCCAGTAACTAACATTTTAGTATATTTTAAAGTACTCAATTTTTAATAACATACAGATAACTCTACAATTATTACATGAACTAAGAGAAAAATAAGTGTAGTTTTTGGATATTTTTCCCTTTTTTGTTTATAATTTTTAGTTAAAATATTACACAAGATTGTATATATCATTAAGTTTCTAAAAAGTAAAATATCGCAGTTTTTCGTTCTTTCATATTAAAAAGATGAAGTTGGAGTATTTTACAAATGCATTTTAACTTATTTTATATATAAGCCCCCCACATACAAAGTATTGGGAAATTTTAAAATGATGAAACAATCAAAATTAAATATATGAATAAATAAATTCGAAATGCTATGGGAGAATTCTAGCACAGAATCAAGAATATCAATGGAAACACTCTAAAAATTAATCACTTCGATGCCAGTATTAGTCTAATATAAAAGTTGGAACTTTATATGAACAATTGAAAATGGATTATCCATACAGACTATTATATACACAATTCCACCCTAATCTGTATACTTTTCATTGTGCGATGTTCATGCTGTGCCGCATACAAAACTCATGTCAAATATCAAACAACCCGATCGATATGCATATTAAGATTATGAATCGTAATCTTTCCCAGATTGGTCATCAGGGTAATAATCAACTCCGGACAGGCTGCCATATGATTGTCCTGTCCAGATCATAATGCATTCCTGTGAACTATCAAAGTGAAATCAGACAATCCGGATAATTGTGGAATAGTGCAGAGCTGTTGTTAATCAAAGCAATATTTGAAATTATAGGCCAGTAACTAACATTTTAGTATATTTTAAAGTACTCAATTTTTAATAACATACAGATAACTCTACAATTATTACATGAACTAAGAGAAAAATAAGTGTAGTTTTTGGATATTTTTCCCTTTTTCGTTTATAATTTTTAGTTAAAATATTACACAAGATTGTATATATCATTAAGTTTCCAAAAAGTAAAATATCGCAGTTTTTCGTTCTTTCATATTAAAAAGATGAAGTTGGAGTATTTTACAAATGCATTTTAACTTATTTTATATATAAGCCCCCCACATACAAAGTATTGGGAAATTTTAAAATGATGAAACAATCAAAATTAAATATATGAATAAATAAATTCGAAATGCTATGGGAGAATTCTAGCACAGAATCAAGAATATCAATGGAAACACTCTAAAAATTAATCACTTCGATGCCAGTATTAGTCTAATATAAAAGTTGGAACTTTATATGAACAATTGAAAATGGATTATCCATACAGACTATTATATACACAATTCCACCCTAATCTGTATACTTTTCATTGTGCGATGTTCATGCTGTGCCGCATACAAAACTCATGTCAAATATCAAACAACCCGATCGATATGCATATTAAGATTATGAATCGTAATCTTTCCCAGATTGGTCATCAGGGTAATAATCAACTCCGGACAGGCTGCCATATGATTGTCCTGTCCAGATCATAATGCATTCCTGTGAACTATCAAAGTGAAATCAGACAATCCGGATAATTGTGGAATTGTGCAGAGCTGTTGTTAATCAAAGCAATATTTAAAATTATAGGCCAGTAACTAACATTTTAGTATATTTTAAAGTACTCAATTTTTAATAACATACAGATAACTCTACAATTATTACATGAACTAAGAGAAAAATAAGTGTAGTTTTTGGATATTTTTCCCTTTTTCGTTTATAATTTTTAGTTAAAATATTACACAAGATTGTATATATCATTGAGTTTCTGAAAAGTAAAATATCACAGTTTTTTGTTCTTTCATATTAAAAAGATGAAGTTGGAGTATTTTACAAATGCATTTTAACTTATTTTATATATAAGCTCCCCACATGCAAAGTATTGGGAAATTTTAAAATGGTGAAACAATCAAAATTAAATATATGAATAAATAAATTCGAAATGCTATGTGAGAATTCTAGCATAGAATCAAGAATATCAATGGAAACATTCTAAAAATTATCGCTTCGATGCCAGTATTAATCTAATATAAAAGTTGGAACTTTATATGAACAATTGAAAATCGATTATCCATACAGACTATTACATACACATTTCCACCCTAATCTGTATACTCTTCATTGTGCGATGTTCATGCAGTGCCGCATACAAAACTCATGGCAAATACCAAACAACCCGGTCGATAATGCATATTAAGATTATGAATCGTAATCTTTCCCAGAAGGGTCATTAGGGTAATAATCAAATGCGGACAGGCTGCCATATGACTGTCCTGTCCAGATCTTAATGCATTCCTGAGAACTATCAAAGTGAAATGCGAGAATTCAGACAATTGTCGAGTTGTGCAGAACTATGTATTCTCTTATTAATCGAAGTAATATTTGAACTTACAGCCCAATAACTAACATTTCAATTTATTTTAAAGTACTGTTTTCAAACTCCATAAATATTACATGAACTAATCGAAAAATGAAAGTAAATTTCAGCTATTTTTTACTTTTTCTTTATATCTTGTTGTTAAAACGCTATGCAAAATTTTATAAATATATTATTTTCTAAAATATGAAAAATCGCGGTTTTTTGTCCTTTCATATTAAAAAGATGAATTTGAAATATTTTACAAATGGGTTTTAACTTTTTCTCTACATAAAACCCCACATACAAAATATTGGGTAATTCTAAAATGGCGCGACAACCAAAATTAAATAAATGAATAAATAAATTCGACATGCCGTGGGAGGATTCTAATTATAAAATAAAGAATATCACACTAAACACTCTCAAAATTATCGCTTCGATGCCAGTATTAATCTAATATAAAAGTTGGAACTTTATATGAACAATTGAAAATGGATTATCCATACAGACTATTGGCCCCACCAGTGGCCGAGAGGTTCTGTCCTCTCAACTGGTAGACGGCAGGTGCTGGGTTCGAACCCAATCACGGCTGTCGGCCTAACCGTTCGGAGTTTTCGTGGTTTTCTTCGAACCTTGCGTAAATACGGGTTAGGTTCCCTTAGAAAGACCCCCACGAAGGGCACCCACCCCCGTGGGCCTATATCCCTAATGTAGATAATCGGCCGACAAAAATACACCACCACCACCACCACCATCATACAGACTATTACATACACATTTCCACCCTAATATGTATACTCTTCATTGTGCGATGTTCATGCAGTGCCGCATACAAAACTCATGGCAAATACCAAACAACCCGGTCGATATGCATATTAAGATTATGAATCGCAATCTTTCCCAGAAGGGTCATTAGGGTAATAATCAAATGCGGACAGGCTGCCACATGACTGTCCTGTCCAGATTATAATGCATTCCTCTGAACTATCAAAGTGAAATGGGAGAATTCAGACAGTTGTAGAGTTGTGCAGAACTATGTATTTTCTTATTAATCGAAGTAACATTTGAAATTATAGTCCAATAACTAACATTTCAATATATTTAAAGTACTCAATTTTTAAACTCCAGAAATATTACATGAACTAATAGAAAAATAAATGTGTATGTCAGATATTTTTGACTTTTTTTTTACATCTTGTAAGTAAAAAACTATGCAAAATTTTATAAATATATAGTTTTCTAAAATATGCAAAATCGCGGTTTTCACTCCTTTCAGATTAAATTGATGACGTATTTTACAAATGGATTTTAACTTGCTTTCTACATACCCCCCTCCCACCCCCACCCCCCCCCCCCCACACACACACACATACAAAAAAATGAGAAATTCTAAAATGGCGCGACAACGAAAAGTAATTAAATGAATAAATAAATTCGAAATGCTGTGGGAGTATTCTAGTTATAGAATCAAGAATAGCACTGGAAATATTCTCAAAAATATCGCTTCGATGGTAGTATTAATCTAATATAAAAACTGAAACTTAATGTGAACAATAGATATTGGATTATCCGTACAGACCATTACATACACATTTCCAATCTAATCTGTATACTTTTCATTGTGCATTGTTCATGCAGTGCCGCATACAAAACTCATGTCAAATACCAAACAACCCAATCGATATTCATATTAAGATTATGAATCGTAATCGTTCCCAGAGGGGTCATCAGGTTAATAATCAACTCCGGACAGGATCCGTATGACTGTCCTGTCTACATCATAATGCATTTCTGTGAACTATCAAAGTGAAATGAGAGAATTCAGGAATTCATGAGAGAATCTAATGCTATTTGTTAGCCAAGGAAGTTGGCTTAGTATTCGAAACCGCATTTCATGTTTATTTTACCCTACCTTTAAAAAAAAACTTTTTTACAAGAATTATTTTTAATTAAATAAATGCTTGTTAAGAAAGAAATATTTTTATATTGAAATATGTTCTTATAATAAAGTAATTCAAAAAATATTAACAACGCTATTCCGTTTTAAAACTTATTCAAGGGAAAACAAGGCTGTGTGCAACCGTATGGGAAATATGCGAGATTTAAGCCCCGTTTTTATGGTAACTACCCGACCGATTTTGATGAAATTCGGAATCCACTTATTCACTTTAGCTGTAAAGAACGATTTTTCGAAGTTCTAAAAAATGAGGTACTTCTAACTTGCGTGACATTTTTGCATAGCCTTATCAAACATTATATACAAGGTGCAATAAGTTATCTAACGCTAACCTTTAAATTCTCAACCATTGATCGTGGACATATAGTTCCAATCATAATAACGTTTCAAATGAAGTAAATATCCATGTTGTGGCATTGTTTAATATAACAAAAAATAAATTTTGTAGAAATCATGAAATCACAAAACCTATAGTTATATTTAGTAAAAGTTTACACAAATCATAACAGGTATAACAGATCTGTTTATTTAGACACTCTATTTAAATTTATTAAATGGCGAAGTTTTGTTACTATTCTAAAGGTAATGGAAAGTGTTTCATAAACTGTGCTGGATGCATGATTTTTCCTTCTTGTTTTTACATTGCTACAGACGATCCTTTTTTAGTAGCCCTATAAGGTACATTTTGCATTTAATTCAGAATATTTTATTTCAAACAGTATAGCAGCAATATTATCTTGAGCAATTTCAAATAATTAACATTACGTAAAAAAACATTTGGTATGCACCTGATGCATTGTAATATACTGTGAAGATATTTATTATTTGATTTCAGTCATGAAAACAAATATATAAAAATTTTAAACTTTTACATCGCACATTTTAAATTTTTACACCGTTGCGTAGAGGAAAATATACACTTTTAAATGATTTTTTTTTTTTAAATTTGTTTTCAAACATTATTTTTTAAAAAGTTTTTATTACTTTTTTTGTCATCGTAACAATAGAAATATTCCATTTTTGGATATTAAACATGGACCAATCAGAAAAGTTGAATCGAAAAAGTTGTGGAATTCAACCAATAAAAAGATTCAGATAAACTTCAGATTTGTGAGTTCTGTACTGAGGACAACTATTTTCCAAAAAGTTAATAACATCCATTAACGTAATCTCAAAGGAAAAATAAGTTTTTTTTGTCTAATATTACTAGCTGTAACATTTTAACAAATGATTTACATATTATTAAAATGCGATTACAATTTAATTTCATTATTTTCTGAATTCGATGGAATGGTGCAATTGGTTTGTCAAATATTTAAAATGAAAATCAACGTTTTTTTTTTATTTATTATTATAATGAAACTGTAAGGGCAATCGCCGAATAATTTTACATTATTAAGACGATTATTCTATTTATTTTACAGTTAAAGGCATGCTTTGTAGTTAATTCAGAATATTTTATTTCATAGAGGAAAAATTTTACAACAAAGTTAAATTTACGATTTCAAATGATCATCAACTAAAGAAAAAAAAAACATTAATTTAATAAATATGTAGTCTTAATCGTCTGTAATCAATTTAAATTTATTTAAAATATACGTCGTTCGAACTTTTGACAAATGATTTATTCGTGTTTAAAAAAATATTATAATTTCTGAGTATTATTTTTATAGTACATTAGATAAAACGATGGAACCGGTACCTGGAATTCGTATGAAGTGAAGAATCATTGGTTAGTTAATGATAGTATCAAGGATAAGGGTAATGTCACACGGACGATTTTGAAAAGCAGCCAAAAAGCCGGCCTCTATTGAGAGCATAATAAACTTATGTTGTTTCCACACGAGCGACGCGTTACGTTTGCGTCCAAACATGCGCAAAGCTCTCGTCGAAGCTTCGCGTTTCCCCCCAACACGCTGGGAGATACTAGCGTTCTGGCGGCTTCTGCGTATGAGAGTCGATTCAGACGAAAGGCGGTTTAAACGCTGATTTTTTTTATTTTCTTTCAGAGATTCACGAGTTTTTGTTGTGATTGCGTAGTCAAGGATCGGTGCTGATTTTTGGGGGAGGGGGAGCATTTCAGGGGTGCCCAGAGAGGGGTTTGGTGACGCAAGATGCGTCATACAATTTAGTTTTGGGGGGGGGGGAAATTTGTGAAAAAGTACATTTTTGGGGGGGGGGGGATTTTTAAATTCTTAATATTTTCCTTTTTTTTTTTTTTTGGCTGTTAAAAAAAATCTTGATTTTTTTTTTAAATATTACTTTCAAATTTTTTTAACACTTAATTTCCAGAAATATTCCTGTGTTTTCTTTCTTTAAATTCTAGATAAGGGCAATAAGAACTCATTTCGCTATGCTCAACTCGCTATCTTTTGTTGTCTTATGTTTAAGTGTGTGCGTGTGTGTGTGTGTGGGGGGGGGGGTCAATGTTAAAGTGTGAAGGCTTTTTTTTTGGGGGGGGGGGGATTTGCGTCATTGGGTTTGGGGGAGGATGGTCACCACTGGAGCATTTTGCGAAAAGTAAAATGTATTTTTCAGAAATCTATTATATTTTTGAGGAATTTATTTCATGTTCGTGAAAAGTAAAGTTTTGTAACGATATGAAATTCAATTACATAAATTCGAAACAAGCATTTTTTTTAATAACATCTTTAAATCCTTCTTCAATTTTTCCCTCTCTGGGGAAGGTTTTTGCTTTTCAAATTACAAAATTTTAAACTTAACAACATTAGAATAATTAATGATTTGTATGTTTTTATGGAACACACGTTCGTGAAAGGACCTATTTTACGTATTTTGAGAAGGAGTTTGTTTCATTAAGTGGATTTCTGTAGCCCTACAAAGACTGCAAATTTTGCCTGGATTGACCTCTGAAAATAAAATTATTACAAGTTAATCTGATTTTGAAAATCCGGTATGGTAAAGTGGACATATAAAACAGAACATCTGTGGCTCTATGTATTCATGAACGGTTTTAATTACAGCGAGCATGTATTTTGAATAATACTGTAATTTATTATTATTACTATTATTATTATTATTATTATTATTATTATTGCATAAGTTTGTGTACCATATCTGCAAATTTTACATCTCTTTATCTCACAGGCTATCATAGCCTGAGAGCTTATGTGCCCGTCCGTTCTGTATGTACGTTCGTGCGTAACGCGATAACTCATGATAAAAATATCCGATCCACTTGAAATTTTGTATGTAGGTATATCCTGACAAGGCGCTTCCCTGATTAGTTTTTGGAGTTCATTCGATATGTATAAGAGGGGGAACGGGGGGCTGATGCCCCTCCCCTTAGTTGATATAAATGGGATTTTCATGCAGAATTAAGTTTTCGTTCAAAATTTAGATTAGGATCATTCTGATGAGGCGATTCCGTCATTGTTATTAGGTGTTCATTGAATAAGTATAAATAGGGGGAACAGGGATTCTAATGCCCCCCCCCCTTAATTTATATAAATGGGTTTTTCAAGCAGAATTTTCAGATTTCGTTCAAATCTCTGAATAGTTTTGGAAGTTTAATGGTTAAGTATAAAAGTGGGGGATAACTCCTTTTAAATTATATAAATGCTAAATGGGTTTTTATTAAGAATTATCTCATTTGCTCTGAATTTTGGATATAGATTTTTTATATGATAAAGCATGTCTTTGATAGTATAGGAGGTTCAATGATTAAGTATAAAAAAAGAGGAAAGGGGAGAGCTGTTTCTCCTTCTTAATTTTTTTTCGAACAGAATTGAAAATGTAAGCCTTTAATGTACAATTAGTATTTGTAGCCTGTGAGCTCATTGCCATCAGTTTAACTGGGCAGTATTCTTTTTATTTTTCTCTTCACTATTTTATTTAATCATCGAAAATGTAAGATTAAAGAGGTCAAATTTTTCTGATTAAAAATAGTGGAAGGAAAAAAGCGTAAAAGTTAAAATCAGGTATATAATATTTTTTCAAAATGATTTTAATTGTAGGAAAATGATGGTTAAAAAATTGACCTTTTTGTAAAAATTGTGTCTTGCTATTTGCATAGGATTTATGCTCGAATCGGATCGTGAACTGCGTCAAAATAAATTTTCAGGGTTAGATTTCGGTCAAACTTTAAACATTTTTACACTTGAGCTGTAAATTGTGGTCCTTGTAAAATAAATCTTTATGTGTACTGTTTTACACTAAACGTACTGACACAATTTCTTAAAATAAATATTTTGTAAAGATAAGAATTATTGATAACCTTATTAGAAGAAAAGCTAGATTTATTTTTATTTTTGAAGCAAATGCATTTTCTTTTGGTAAAAGTAGCTTTTTCCTTTCTTTTTTAGCTCACAGGCTATCAAAGCCTGACAGCCCACCCGTTCTGTATGAATGTACGTACGTTCGTGCGTAACACGATAACTTATGATAAAAATACCCGATCCACTTGAAATTTTGTGTATAGGTATATTCTGATAATGCGCTTCCCCGATTAGTTTTCGGATTTCATTCGATATGTATATAAGAGGGGGAACGGCGGGCTCATGCCTCTCCCCATTAATTGATATAAATGGGTTTTTCATGCAGAACTATCAATCTCCGTTCAAAATTTAGATATAGGATCATTCTAGGTGTTCATTGGATAAGTATAAACAGGGGGAACGGGGGGCTAATGCCCCTCTCCTTAATTTATATAAATGGATTTTCCATGCAGAATTATCAGTTTTCGTTAAAAATCTAGATATAGGATCATTCTGATGAGGCGCCTCCATGCTTAGTATTAGGTGCTCATTGGATAAGTATAAAGAGGGAGAACGGGGGCCTAATGCCCCTCCCCTTGATTTATATAAATGTGTTTTTCATGCAGAATTTATCAGATTTCATTCGAATTTTAGACGTAGGATCATTCTGATGACGGCACCGCCATAATTTATTTTGCGAGTTCATTGGATAAGTCTAAGTGGGGGAGGGGGAAGTAACCCCCTTTAAATAAGTTTAATAGGGTTTGCCTGCAGAATATAAATATTACCTCAGGAACGAATTGCTTCAAATTTTGGATATAGGTTCATTCTGATAAGGTGCTTCCCTGAATGTTTTTTGGAACTTAATGGGTAAGTAAAAATGGGGAGATCGGTGGGATTGCTCTCTTAATTTATTTAATTTTTTTGCAGAATTAACCGATTTGCTTCAATTTTTGGATACAAGTTCATAGTGATGATAAGATGCTTCCCAAATTACCTGTGGAGTTCTTTTGTTAAGTTCTTGTTTGAGGGGTACTTGCTATTACCTCCCCCCCCCCTTAAATTTGATAAATGGGTTTTTATGCAGAATTGTCCAAATTGCTTTTAATTTTGGATGTATGTTCTTTCTAAAATGGCAAATCTATGAACACCTTTGGAAGTTTAATGGTTAAGTATAAAAGAGGGGAATAGCTCCTCTTAAATTATATAAATGGGT
This sequence comes from Maratus speculifer, assembly GCA_964019185.1. Classification (NCBI taxonomy): domain Eukaryota; kingdom Metazoa; phylum Arthropoda; class Arachnida; order Araneae; family Salticidae; genus Maratus; species Maratus speculifer. Next base: position 215,166,258 of record OZ025302.1, read on the forward strand.
TTTTATTAAAAATTTTTGGATTTGCTCTGAATTTTTGATATAGATATTTTTCATATGATAAAGCATCTCTCTGATTAGTTAAGGGGGTTCAATTATTAAGTATAAAAAGGGGGAAATGGGGGAAATGGGGGAAATGTTACAACTCCTTAATTCTTTTTCGAACGGAACTAACCCTTGAAAATATAACACTGTATGTACAATTAGTATGCGTAGCCTGTGAGCTCAATGCCATCAATTTAACTTGGCAATATTCTTTTTATTTATTTTTTTCCTTCCTTTCTTTTTTTTTTTTCTATACATTTCTTTTCTTTTGTTTATACTTTGTGTGACAACAAAATAAATATTCTCAAGTGAAACATTAAAAGGCTGTTTACATATGGCGACAAATTTGGAAATGTTTCATCTTTCAAAATTATCAATATATGATTTTTGAATCTTTTTTTATTCGTAAATACCATAGAAAGAATTTTATTATTCAATTTAATTTTTAATATTGTATGTTTTATCAGCCTTGATAAAGTTTACACAATGTTAATCACAATTATATTTAATAAATGTTAAATGCATTTTAAAAAAGATAAAATAATTGAAAATATGAAACATTCTTCGCTATATTAAAACGTGCTTTATAACTGAAAAAGCAGAAGCAGGTCTGATAAGCTAGAAAAGGAATATGCCCATATAAAGTTATCATTTTACGGGGATGTGGGCATCTGACTCATGATATTGATAGCTATGCCTAGAGGAATGGTGATTTGTATTTTGATTTCATTTTTGACCCAATAAATTTTTTTTTTTATTTGTAACTTAATCTTTACATCAAAATAGTATCTTATTTTTTTTAACTTTTGTCTTTTTTTATGCATATCCAATGTCATTAAAATCATGAAATGATCATAAAATTATTTATTTCCAAAAGATGGAATACCCCAACGTTTAGCATTACTATTCTACTGACATACTTATATTTATGTATTGATTTACGATTCGACAAACAATATGCGAAGTTTCGTCTTAAAATTATACTTGTGTTTATTAGTAAATAAAAGAAGAAAAATGTTTTGCCCGCCTGTTTTGTTGTGCTTGCTTTCGGAAGTTCTGCCTGCTTCGCCCCGTACGAGAACAATTCTTAGAAGACATTATTACTGTTGAAGGTATTATGTGAAAAAAATTATTTTAAAATACTTTTAAATATTAATTATTACTTTTAACTGTTGTTCGATATCAAGTTAGTTCATATATAAAGTAATATTTTACTGGCTTCTCTTCATCTGAATCAATAAAGTATGCGAAAAATAAATGTAACCATATTTGTATACCGCTCCAATCAAAAGGAAAAAAAAGTCCAAAAAAATCTAAATAGTTTTCAGACATTAATAAATATAGTATTACGAAGGGAGAGGTTGTTCGAGAAATGATAGCGTATGATATCGCAAGGGAGGAAGAGGTCCAAAATTACCAAAAAAATGATAACGCTATGTATGCATGTGCAACCACAAAAGAGGTAAAAATCTAGTTTTGCTTATAAGGTGGTAGCACGTGCTTCATGACTAATGTAACGGAAATTTCCCAATTTGGAAATTTGTCGGTCCTATTTTTGATTTATACTAATTAAGTTTTTTTATGGTGTACTTTAGCAACTTTTTTTTAAAATCAATTTAACTTTTATTTATTTATTTAACAATAATAATAATAAATATGATCTCTTATCTAAATGAAAGTTGAATAACAATTATCATCAATTTAATAATACCTGCAGTCATGTATATCTGAAAATATGGTGGATTTTTCAGTTAACATCAGATGTATTAAAAAGTAATTCCTGCAATTTTGGATATTTTAAATAAAAATGCCTGGTAAATAATCTATCACTTATCATACAATAAATTCAGTACCCTCTTTGTATCTATAATTTTTTCTAATTTCTTGAATAATCAATACAAAATTACAGAATATTTTATTACCTTCCAAAAATCCATCTTATTTAAATTAAAAGCATCGAATTGAAAGCTTTCTAATACGGCTAGAAACAATATCGTCTGCAAATTTTGAAGTAAAGGCAACGTTCGTGTGAATGGACGCAGCGCAGATGTTTATTTTCTCTCGAAAACCAAAGCGTCGAAAAAATCGGTCGTATGACATTGGCCTAACCAGTGAATAATTTTTACATTACTGCAGACGATTTATTTTTTACATGAAATGGAACATTTTGCATTTAATTTAAACAACTCTTTTCAAGGTTGAAAAATCTCACAACAAACATCTGTTGGAAAATATCAAGTAATGCATATTGTGTGGGCAAAAAGAATTGCAAAGCATATTATTTAGAAAAATAGCTGAGATATAAAATCATTATCAAATCAAAAACAATAATATCGATCGGAAAAGTTCCCTTCGAGAAAGATAACATTAATTTGTTTACCATAAGTATTAGTTTCAAGTGATTAACAAGTTTTTCACAAATCACAAAGGATTTTGAAAAAATCACTACCAAGTAATTTTATTATTTTGTAGCACATTAAAATGATTCGCACTTGATTTAAAAAAGATTACAACTAAATTTCATTGTTTTCATTGCACGTTCGATGAGAAACATATAATTCGTATCTCGAGCTCGCATAAAATGAATCAACAGTGATTTAGTGCAAGCATTAATGATTACCACTGAATATTTCTTTTTATAATACTGCAGACGATTTCTTGAACAACAAAGAACATTTTGTATTCTATTCAAATTGTTCTTTTTCTAAAGTAGTCAACATGCTTATCGCTTTGATATAATATCACCCTAGAGTATATTAACGATTGCTAAGATTTCTGAACAATGTATTTTAACTTTATAAGTATTTTTGTCACAAAATAGTGATTAGTTTGTGATGTACGATAAAGTGTATAACCATGAATACATATGACCTAAATATTGCTTTTTTTTTATGGAATATAGCTTGTTTGAAATAATTGGTTACGACGAAATTGTAAGCACTAAATGAAAAATATAATTGTATTATATACCTGTATGTAGATTAGAAAAATAATTATGTATTCTTTACAGATTCAAATGCATATCGAAAGCATGCAAATATTTCCATGTGTTCCTTTATCAAGCTTTATACTTAGTTTTTTTTTTTTTTTTTTTTTTTTTTTTTAAGATTTGAAATTATGTACTTTTTAATTGATTTCAGTGCTTAACATGAAAACGTTACAAAAATTCTCCATTATTCAAAACACTTTACTAAATAAATATTATGAAATATATGCAAATGTTTTATTAAAAAACTAAAAACAGTAAATGTTAAAATAATAAAAAGATATAGTCATTTTGTATTTTTTGCTATCTTTTTTTATCATTTTAACATCTAGTGTTTTCAGGTGTGTTCGTAATTATAGAAATATGTAGTACTGATAGTCGTTGTTCAGTCCGGTGTCCATCTGTCTGTCCGCGCTCATATAACAACGCAAACATTACCCAACCGAATCGTTTGACATTTGAAACAGGTAATTGTTGTGTAATTTTGTTAAATCAGTTCAAATTTTATGAAAATCCGATGCATCGTTTAATTACATATACCATTAAAATTATTCCGTCGTATTACGGCGGATGGGAAAAATAGTTTCAAGTGCCTTTTAATTTACTCTCTTTTGAACATAATACAATTCATATGCATCTATGAAATATATACTGACATATACATTCTGTACAATTGTGGTGCAAATAATATATTTATTAATATATAGGGTCACACAAAAGTAATCTATTACATGAAGGTATAGGGGGAAACATTGTTTGTGGGAGCGTATTAATTATATTAAACTTTCACATTTTATGAAATTGATATATGTTTCTGAGGTTTACTGGAAGTTAACTCCTGTATATAAAGCATTTAGCATTTACAGGGACACACAAAAAAATTCGGATACTGTATTGTATCCGAAGTACTGTATATTTTAAAAACTCCGTTATTGTACGACCTCATTTTCTACGGTTGCGTGAGATTTTCGAATTGTTCTTTGCGAGAAAAAAAATTTTGAATCCACCCGACAGGTCCGTTTTACCTGTCAGATAGGCAAAAAGTAAAACATGCCAGAAAGGTAAAAAACACTTGAACTTCTTTCGAAACGAAATGATACAAAAATTATATCATCAAGTTTCATATAATGCAGTATCAGCGGTGATATAATGTGAGTTTTAAGAGCCCAGACTACTGAGTGAAATCGACCAGGATTATAATGTAAAGTCTATGGGGGCGTACTTTTCAAATATCTCGCTCAAATTTTTATATTTTTACATTTTTTTTATTTATTTATTTATTTTTTTTTTTTTTTTGCATAGGATAGTTGAGGACGATCTTCAACTGGGCTAGTTTTTACTTTTTCATTTTTGGTTTTAGATTTTTTAAAAGTTACTTTAACTTTCGAAACCAGTTAGAACCGGTTCTGAAATTGAAATTAACATATTATAAAAATATATAACGAAAATCGAAAAAGTAAAAACTATAATAAAATCGGTGATTTGTGCTCAGCTGTCCTATGCAATAAAAAAAAAATGTAAAAAAATTAAAATTTGAGTGAGATATTTAAAAAGACCGCCCTCATAGATTTAACATTATTATCCGGGTCTTTTTCACTCAGTAGTTTGGGCTGTTAATGTTAACAAGAGAGAAATTAATAGTTTTTATTTATATTACTGCAAATTATCTCTTACATACGAAAATATAATAAATAAAATAAAAACACTTTGTATTTTATTTAAAAAAAAAAAAAAAAAAAAAAAAAAAAGATTTCTTCTAAATTGTCGACATGCTTACTCCCTTTGTTATATTATTACCCTAGAGTACATTAGCGGGTACAAGGATTTCGGAACAATAGTTTGTAACTTTATGAGTGAAATTGCTTCAAAATGCCCATTAATTTCAATAATGTGTGAAAAAAGGTCAAGCTATGAATAAGTAAGATATTTTGCTTTTGTTTAAATAATTGGTTCTGTTAAAGTAGGGTCAATCCATTTCAAGTGGTCCAGAAAATATTTTTTTGGTCGCTCGACCATTTTTAAAAAATCTGAAATTTTTTGTACAACAACCCTAACATGACGGAAGTTCAAAATGACCGTTCTTTTAATTTTACTATTTTTTGTTTGTGCATGGCGGCCATCTTTGTTTCATCGTGTGCAGCGATTTTCTCAGATACTAGGATACATAAAATTGTAAATATCTCGTCTTCTATTTTCCCAATTGAAGTGGGGTTTGCAGCATTTTGTTCAGAATAAAATAGGCTAAATATACAGTGATAGAAAAATTTTGAAAAATAAATTTTTACAGGTGAAATTTTAGCACAAAATGTACGATTTTTTCCAAAATCTATCCGTTTGCAAGAGGAAAATTTTCATGCAAGAGCAACTGTCAACCTTACACAATTTTTTCTACAAATAGGTCAAAAGTACGTGTACTCATACACAAAGTCCCAGATCTGGGAGTTAATTTCTCTTTGCGAAAAAAATTCCGAAATTCGTCAAAAATTTCAAAAATCGCACTTTTTAGGCTTTGATATCTCTGGTGGGGCACGAGATAAAAATCTGAAATTTTGGCCTGTGATAGTATTGTGTAGTAGCATTATGTACAAAAAATTTCAAGAAGGAGATTTGACTACAAGCTGAGATATGACATAGAAAATATGTGAAAACAATACTGCCAAACTATTATAACATACTATGAAATTGTTCAACAAGACTGTCAACCTTGCACAATTTTTTCTACAAATAGGTTAGAAGTGTGTGTACTCATACACCAAGTCCCATATCTGGGAAATGATTTCTCTTTCCGAAAAAAATTCCGAAATTCGTCGAAAATTTCAAAAATCGCACTTTTTAGGCTTTGATATCTCTGGTGGAGCACGAGATAAAAATCTGAAATTCTGGTCTTTGATAGTATTATGTAGTAGTGTTATGTACAAAAAATTTCAAGAAGGAGATTTGACTACAAGCTGAGATGCGGTGATTAAAGTAATGTTAAGAAATGCTATTACGAGTACATTAAGAGAAATGAGATTAGTCTCTTTTATTACAATATTTACCCAGAAAATATCGTTTATTGAAAACAGTTAAATAATAAGCATTTAATTTACAAAATACTATATATGCTCAACAAAGAGCTTAACAATATTTACGAGAGATGTTATGAGTTCGACCAGTTACCGTTGTCAGTCCATCAGGCTGTTCTTTCTAAAAATTTTATTTGAAGCCCCCCCCCCCCCCAAGTCTTGTTATCCCTTGTTAACTTGAATGAAATTCTCTGGGTTTAATAATTGAAGCCATGTCAACTCGATCAGTTGCAATTCATTGTCTGTAATTTACTTTTCCTGAAATGTGTTCCGAGTAAAATTGTTGCAATAGCATTTCTAGTAGATTTGTTCATCTGGACAAATAGTGATACATTAGCTTAGCATACATTCTGAATTGTTTAAATCACACAGAAGCATTTGAAAAAGATATTTGTAACTAACATTTAACTTTTTACCATAAATAATTAATTTAAAATTTTGGAGGTATGAACAATTACATAGTATGTTATAATAGTTTGGCAGTATTGTTTTCACATATTGTCCATGTCATATGTCATCTTGTAGTCAAATCTCCTTCTTGAAATTTTTTGTACATAACACTACTACACAATACTATCAAAGGCCAGAATTTCAAATTTTTATCTCGTGCTCCACCAGAGATATCAAAGCCTAAAAAGTGCGATTTTTGAAATTTTCGACGAATTTCGGAATTTTTTTCGCAAAGAGAAATCATTTCCCAGATCTGGGACTTGGTGCATCAGTACATGCACTTTTGACCTATTTGTAGAAAAGATTGTGCAAGGTTGACAGTCTTGTTGAACAATTACATAGTAGGTTTACAATAGTTTAGTAGTATTGTTTTCACATATTTTCCATGTCATATCTCAGCTTGTAGTCAAATCTCCTTCTTGAAATTTTTTGTACATAACACTACTACGCGATACTATCATAGGCCAAAATTTAAGATTTTTATCTCGTGCCCCACCAGAGATATCAAAGCCTAAAAAGTGTGATTTTTGAAATTTTTGACGAATTTCGAAATTTTTTTCGCAAAGAGAAATTAACTCCCAGATCTAGGACTTGGTGTATGAGTACACGCACTTTTGACTTATTTGTAGAAAAAATTGTGTAAGGTTGACAGTTTCCCTTGCATGAAAATTTTCCTCTTGCAAACGGATAGATTTTGGAAAAAATCGTAAATTTTGTGTTAAAATTTCACCTGTAAAAATTTATTTTTCAAAATTTTTCTTTCCCTGTATATTTAGCCCATTTTATTCTGAACAAAATGCTGCAAACCCCATTTTAATTGGGAAAATAGAAGACGAGATATTTACAATTTTGTGTATCCTAGTATCTGAGAAAATCGCTGCACACGATGAAACAAGGATGGCCGCCATGCTCAAGCAAAAAATAGTAGAATTAAAATAACGGTCATTTTGAACTTCCATAATGTTAGGGTTGTTGTACAAAAAATTTCAGATTTTTTAAAAATAGTCGAGCGACCAGTGCTGGACCACTTGAAATGGATTGACCCAGTATAAAGCATAAAAAAGAAGTTTAAATAATTGGTTCTGATAAAGTATAAAGCATAAAAAAAAGTTTTTATGTCTCTTTATGTAAAAAAGAATAACTTTATTGTTGGATTTTTATTATAATAGATGTACAATCCATTACTCTTTGTATTTATATATTTTTAGGCGCGTTCGTAATTATGTGAATACATAGTACTTATAGTCGTTGTTCAATCCGGCCGTCCCTTTTTTTTGCAAGTAACAAAGCAAAAAACACCTAACTGGATCGTTCGAAATTTAAAATATATAATTGTTACATAACTTTGTCAAGTAATTTCAAATTTTGTGAAAATTGGATGCATAGTTTAATTACAGGGACAACCAGAAGTATTCCGTTACATTACGACCAATGGGGAAAAATAGCTTCAAGTGCATTTTAATGTTGTTACACTCTTTCGAACGCAATAAAATTGACATGCATCTATGAAGTTTATACTAAAATATACTGTTAAAAATCTGGTCTTAGTTTTAACCAAATTTTGGTTCTCAATAGCTGCCACTGTAAGATGGTGAAACCTTAAACCAACATTTGGAGCTCCTGTTCAAGCATAGTTCCAATAGACACTTTCAGTGTGACGTCAGTCATGACATTTTCCTTGGATACTGACTCCAAACAAACGGTTGCTATGCTTCATATCTCATTAAATATAAATCGTAGAAAATGGTATCATTGCATATAAAGCATTAAACATGTGCCACTTATATATAGCTAAAAAAGGTTGCTGTAATATGCAAATAAAATAGAAAATACAGCATAGCAACCGTTTATTTGGAGTCAGTATCCAAGCAAAACGTCATAACTGACGTCACGACTGAAAGCGTCTATAAAGTTCATCAGTGGTGACGTCACAACTCCACAAATTGCGTCAAAACAAAGCATAGAGTTCAGAAAAGATAGAGATGAAATGTGTTGTTTTATTGTGAAGCTAAAAATTCAACCTTGAAACTGATTTAAACAAGTTACAATTCGGCCCAAATACTTGCGGATCGCTTTTAAAACTTCTAATGAATTCAGTCTTTGAACGATATCTGATTTCATAATGAAAACCTTTTTGATTTTATATAGTGCATCTCTAACACACTCTAAATTCTCTCGGTTTGTTTTGACCCAGTTTGCGTGGAAATGCGGGGTTGAGTTGTCTATGACGTCACACTGATGAGCTCTATAGTTGGGACGAGGTTGTAATAGGAAGCTCCAAATGTTGGTACGAGATTTCGCAATCTTATGGTGGAAGCTACTGAGCACCAAAATTTGGTTCAAACTAGGTCAAAATCTTTAACAGTGTATACATTCTGTGCAATCTGTGGTGCAAAAAATATTTGTTATTAATTTACAAGGCCATTCAAATGTATCCATTAAATAATATTACAAGGGGAAACATTCTTTGGGGCACGTTTTAATTATATTAGACTGTTTCACATTTTCTAAAATTAATATACGTTGATGAGGTCTACTACAGGTTACTTCCTGTACAATAGAAAGCAGATATTATTTACAGGGACACACAAAAGACTTCGGCTACTATACTGTATCCGAAATATTGTATACTGTTACACCAAGATCTGAATATTTTAAAACTTCGTTATAGTACAAAAGCACCTCATTTTCTATGTTTGACATGCAATTTTCGACTTATTTTTCTATTGCATCAATTTTCATTTTATATATTTAAGAATTGAGATTATTTAGTCATTATTTTTTCTTTTACATATTTCTGAAATTTTGCGAAGAATTGTACCCGAAACATGATAGAAAAAAGACATCTACAGTAATGCTAATGTTATTTATTAAGATCTTACATTAGTCGCATCAAGATACTCGAAAGCTAATGTTGAGTTAATGTAAGGTTTTTTTTTCACATTTCTCGTTTTCATTTTAATATTTTTAACACTTTTTAACTATGTTGTAATTTTGTGAATTCTGTTTAGCCATATGTCAGTCTCTCTACCTGTCTTTAACTCGTCTTTAATATGTCATTGAGGTTTACCATGTGATGGTTGATATTGAAAATCATTCAAACAATTAATTCAAAAACTTTTTACTGTCTTTTGTAAATGAATAAATTGTAAAAATGGAACTATCCCATTTTTTCACAGAAGGAAAAATCTTTAATAACAAACTCGAAATGTAAACTACAGCGATTGAATTCTTCTTCTAACCACTAGAAGAAGCATTAAATTACCAAAACTCATAATTCTCCATAAAAAAAAGAAAAATAAAAAAAATATTCAGCTACCACCATTAGAATTCAATGATAACAACTGAATATTTTTCAAATTAATGTTGCAAACGATTTCTTATACAAAAAAGAGCATTTTTTATTCCATTCCAGTTATTATATTTCTAAACCATGGTCATACTTATTCCTTTGTTGTATTATTACTCTAGAGTACATTAGCGATTACTGGGGTTCTTCAACAATATGTTCTAACCTTATGTCACAAAATAGCCATTAGTTTAAGTAATATGTGACTAAGTGAAGCTATGAATACATATGACCTAATTCTTCGTTTTTTACGAAAGATAGGTCGTTCTAATAAAATGTTACATGACATTAAGTGAAAAAAATAAAGGTATTATATATAAATGGAGGAAAATAATTGTTTTCTGTATTATATTATAATCATTTGTGCCTGGATTTGAAATTTTAGTCGTTAAAAGTGGATAAACCGGGGATTTCAGTACATAGGTGAAAGCTATTTTTTTTAATTAAAAATTCCAACATTTTTATTATTATTTTATTAATGCACATTATATATATATATATACATATATACATATATATATTTAGAATTCCCACAAATAATACCAAAATTAATCTGATATGAAAAATATCATTTACGCATTCAAATAAAATTCTGAAATTCATTAAAAGCTATTCCGTTTTTTTTCTTTACAGAAGAAAAAAATCCTAAAATCCTAACTTTAAATATAAGCTAATAAATTACGGTGATTTAATGCTTATTCTAACCATTGAAAAAGAAAAAGAAAAAAAAAAACCATTAAACCACCGAAATAATGAACTGACCATAAAAAGGAAATCTATTCAGCTACCATTAGAATCTAATGATAACAACTGAATATTTTTAAATGAATACTCTAGACGATTTCTTACACAAAAAAAGAACATTTTGTATTCCATTCCAGTTATTCTATTTCTAAACCGCCGACATATTTATCCCTTTGTTACATTATTACCCTAGAGTACATTAGTGATTACTGGGATTCTTGAACAATATGGTTTAACCTTATGAGTATTATTGTCACAAAATCGCTATTAGTTTAAGTAATATGTGACTAAGTGAAGCCATGAATGCAGATGACCTAATTCTTCGTTTTTTTAAATGGAAGATAGGTCGTTCTAATAAAATATTACAGGACATTAAGTGAAAAAAATAAAAACATTATATCTGAAGGTGGGGGGGGGGGGGGGGAGAATAATTGTTTTATGTCGCATATTATAATCATTTGTGCCTGACTTTGATATTTTAGTCTTTAAAAGTGGATAAACCCAGAATTCAGTATATAGGTGAAAACATTTCTTTTTCTTTTTTTTTTAATTAAAAACTCCAATATTTTTATTATTTTTGTACATCTAATACATATATTTTTAGAATTCCCACAAATGTTACCAAAAATCATTTTGATATGAAAAATACCATTTATGTATTGAAATAAAATTTGGAAATTTATTAGAAGCTTATTCAGCCATTTTTTTTTTTTTTTTCCACAGCAGAAAAATTTTGAATTCCTAACTTTAAATGTAAACTAATGAATTACCGTGATTTAATGCTTGTTCTAACCATTAGAAAAAATATTAAACCACCGAAAATCATAACTCACCATAAAAAGAAATCTATTCAACTGCTACCATTATAATCTAATGATAACAAGTAAATATTTTTTAAATTAATACTCCAAACGATTTCTTACACAAAAAAGAACATTTTGTATTCCATTCCAGTTATTCTATTTCTAAATCACCAACATACTTATCCTTTTGTTATATTATTACCCTAGAGTACATTAGTGATTACTGGGGTTCTTTGAACCAAATGTTCTAACCTTATGAGTATTATTGTCACAAAATCGCCATTAGTTTAAGTAATATGTGACTAAGTGAAGCAATGAATACATATTACCTAATTCTTCGTTTTTTGTGAAAGATAGGTCGTTCCAATAAAAGATTACAGGACATTAAGTGAAAAAATAAAGGCATTATATCTGAAGGTGGGGGGGGGGGGGGGGTGGAGAATAATTGTTTTATGTCGTACATTACCGTCATTTTTACCTGACTTTGATATTATAATACTATATATATAGTCTAAATATAATAAGTCTAAATATATAAATATATTTAGTTTTTATAAGTGGATAAATCCAGAATTCAGTATATAGGTGAAAACATTTCGTTTCTTTTTTTTTTTTTTTTTTTTAATTAAAAGCTCCAATATTTTAATTATTATTGTACATCTAATATACATATATTTTTAGAATTCCCACAAATGATACCAAAAATCATTTTGATATGAAAAATATCATTTATGTATTGAAATAAAATTTGGAAATTTATTAGAAGCTTATTCAGCCAATTTTTTTTTTTTTTTTTTTTTTTTTTTTTTTTTTTTTTTTTTTTTTTTCACAGCAGAAAAAATTTTGAATTCCTAACTTTAAATGTAAACTAATGAATTACTGTGATTTAATGCTTGTTCTAACCATTAGAAGAAACATTAAACCACCGAAATTCATAACTCACCATAAAAAAAAAATCTATTCAGCTTCTACCATTAGAACCTAATGACAACAAGTAAATATTTTTTAAATTAATACTCCAAACGATTTCTTACACAAAAAAGAACATTTTGTATTCCATTCCTGTTATTCTATTTCTAAATCGCCAACATACTTATCCCTTTGTTATATTATTACCCTAGAGTACATTAGTGATTACTGGGGTTCTTTGAACAATATGTTCTAACCTTATGAGTATTATTGTCACAAAATCGCCATTAGTTTAAGTAATATGTGACTAAGTGAAGCCATGAATACATATGACCTAATTCTTCGGTTTTTTGTGAGAGATAGGTGGTTCAGATAAAATATTACAGGACATTAAGTGAGACAAAAATTATGGCATTATATGTGTCGGGAAAAAAATAATTAATTGTTTTCTGCTGTATGTAATAATCATTTGTATGTAGCTTTCAGATTTATAGTTTTTATGGTAATTATTGATCTTAATAAATATTGACGTGCTTGACTAATTAGTTTAATTATTTATTCTGTTTACTATGTAACTCGCTTTTTAATAAACTCTGTCAGAAATACATAAAACTTATTATCATTATACATGCATATTATAGCAAATGTTTAGCTAAAAATCATTTTTAACATTTTCCGACAGAATTGAAAAGTGTTTATGAATACGATTTGTCTGTCTATCCATTAGTCTGATATTTCTATTTCTTTTCTTACTCGTTGTTAATATAGTTTGATTGCCTTGAAATGGACATATGTCATTTGAGTATACTATGGCATATTCGATATTGAAAATGAAATGTGTAAGCATTTAGGTTGATTGTGCTTATGACGACCAATTATCAACACATGGGATATGAGCCCTAAAGGGAGGGGCGTGTCTTCCGTGTGGATCTTTCTAAGGGAACTTAAGGCCCCACAATAGTCACAGAAAAAGTACACAAAAAGACCCGGATGATAATGAAAATGGGAGCGTTCTTTTCAAATATCTCGCTCAAATTTTAATATTTTTACATGATTGTTTTGCATAGGAGAGCTGAGGACGCTCCACAACCGGCCTAGTTTTTACTTTTTCGATTTTGCTTATATATTTTTTATTAGGATGAGCGAAGCGAATCCTCTACTAGTCCACTCAAATTACAATTTGTCGTACGCTTTACAAAAAAACTATTCAATATTTTAACTTCAAATTAAACACAAAAATAAATTATGATCTGTAGATTTGCAGAATATAATTTTTTTTACAGTAAAACGTTAAAAAATTATTATTTTAATTAATTTATTTTACATGCATTTCCAATACGGACGCATTTTAGCAAATGAATAAAAAATGAAACGCGTATATTTTCAGAAAAAAAAAGTTTAAATCATGGAGTAAATAATTATAGATAGAATCATGATTAATTTATTAAATAAACCATGTTTTCATTATCCCGCAAAATCGTTTGCACAGATGACACTTAAACATTTAAAAAAAATTGTATTATGGATTTTTTTTTTTGTAAACTGGCAACAAAATAATTGTAAACAAATAAAATTAATTCTTAAATTTGTTATATAAATGAAAAATTAAAAGATCTGCGTGAAGTTGTTGGTTCAAGCTCTTTATAAATATTTTTGCGAAGGTCGTATTGTGGCTAAATAATATCGACTCATTAATCAGAAGGATTTTATAGAAAAATAAGACTTTAATAAGTTCGCAAACACAACAATAATTATTCGTGAAAACGTCACTGCGAGAATGAGAGAGCGCTTCGTTAAAAGGTAATTCCATTAATTGAGTTGCCATTCGCAGAAAGTAAAAAGTTCTCCCACGCGGAGAGAATTACAGCAATTCTCATACGCTAACATGTATAAAAATGAAGAAATTAAAATAAAATGTTTTACAGTTAAAAATTCATAGTATCAACGAAAGCAGATTTCAAATGTTTTTTCCAGAAAATAGGATTTTGAAGAAGTAACTTTCTTCAAGCTTTCTTCAAATATAATAAAAGCTAAAACTAAAACTAAAATAGCTATCAAAGATTATCGGATGTTGATTACAAAGATTGGAAACATGCATATTTCAAACAATTAAAAAACACCAGTGGCTACTTGTAATTGTAAAAACATCTTTAAAAGAGCTTTTAGTTGAAAATTTAAAAAAAATTTGTAAAAGTTTGCTTCGAAAATATCTTATTATGCCAGTTTTACATCATAAATAAAAAATTAAAATGCGCTAAAACATAAAATAACGTTTTTGTTTAATAAAGATGCAAAAATAATAATAAAAAAAAATATTGTTACTTTCAAATATCTGTTTTATAAAATAATGCTTCGCGAATCCAAACAAAGCATGGCTTTTGCTAGTATTATAATAGTCTCAATTTCAGAACCGGTTTAAACCGGTTTTGAAAGTTAAAGTAATTTAAAAAAAAAAAAATCTGAAACCAAAATTTAAAAAGTAAAAACTAGACCGGTTGTGGATCGTCCTCAGCTATCCTATGCAAAAGAAATCATGTAAAAATATTAAAATTTGAGCGAGATATTTGAAAAGAACGCTGCCATAGACTTATCATTAGCGTTCGGCTTTTTCCGCGTGACTAGTGTGTGCTCTTAATCTATATTTTGTCAAGAAAATCCAAGGTTCGAAGAAAACCACGGAAAACTCCGAACAATTAGGCCGACGGCCGCGACTGAATCGGGCCGCAATCGAACCCAGCACCTGACGCGTAGCAGTTTCGAGGGCAGAACCTCTCTACCATTGGTGGGGCATTTGTAACATTTAGAATTCGTTTACAGTGATTGTTGTACACATCTTTAATATACATGTGATGAGTTTTCTGGATCTACGATCCTCGCTGGCACTGACTTAGAAAAATGTTATTGCCGAAACGTTCGTGAAGGACCGGGAGTACAAACAATCACATCATAGAGTTCAAGAATGAAAATCTCAGATTAGTTAAATCTCGATTCACAAATTAAAACGCAATCGGTCTGCCAAGTTATATCTTAGTAGAAAGCACCTAAAAACGCAATTTTAGCGGTTGATTACTAGGTTTTCCATTAAATTTTTCTGTTTCCAATCTACATGTTTTCATACTTTTGGGTGCGGGAAAACACAATAGCATGTCTATGAATCAACCGTTAAAATCGAATTTTTAGGTGTTTTTCACCAAGAAATGACTTGACAGACCGATTGCGTTTTAATATGCCAATCGAGATTTTACTAATTGTAGATTTTCATCCTTGAACTCGATCAGATAGTTATCTGTACTGTCGCCTCCCAGTCTATTACTGTGGAGATCCGAAAAGTTTTTGGTTTCCGTCTTTTAGTTAAATAGTCTGTCTGTCTGACCGCAATAATTGCCGTAAAAAATACGATTAGCTTGAAATTAAGGTGGCATGTTGGTGACGTCCCCGGATTTAGGTGTATAATTTTTCGTTAAATTTGGTTCATTTTTTCGACACATACAGAACATTTTTTTTTTTTTTTTTTTTTTTTTTTAATGATATAATGCTTTTCTGCGGCAGTTTACACGATTTTCAAGTTTCGATTTATTGAAAGAAAACGCCGCTTTTAATGAACACTAGTAGATCGAACCCGGGCTTCCCGGGTTACATAGCAAAGATAAAAAGCATTTTTTTTAAATTGAAAACTTTAATGAAGTTTCTATATATAATATGCGTTTTAGATTGCTAACTCCCAAAAAGCCTTTTTAACACTTTAACCCCTTGAATGGGGTGAGATAAAATATATACCACATAATTTTAATAGCAAAACGCCACATTGACGCCAGTAATTTGAAATGGCAATGTTATTTTTGTCAAGTACGGGAAGAAACGCTTTTAAATATTTTAAAACAAATTTGTTTTTAATTTCTGATGTCAATCAATCATTTCAGCATTTTAAGAATTTGAGTGCTTTTTCCTTCAAAGAGTTAAGTATCTTGCGAGTTTTTTCATTCATGTTTCATTCATAAAATAATTGTGAAAAGTATTGGTATGAAGATTTGTATTTGATAACGTTACATATTTTTTTATCTTATACAATTCAAGACATTAACATTAATCTCAATATTATAGTAAATCAATCTTTGAATTAAAATATTACATATCGGAAAAACACGGTTAGGCTAACATGGTTAGGTTAAAGAGTTAAATGAAAAATATTAATTATGGAATCAAATAAAGCAATGAATTTTTTCAAAAGTCATATTTCCGTATTATACGTATGCTGAAAGTTATTAGCCAAAGATTTCGTTACGACAGGAATTTTGTTTCTGGTCATTTCAGTGCTTCGAGCACGTAATTCAATTACATGTCTGTTAAATTTGTATTTATTTATTTTATTTTATTTTATTATTTATAAAGGAAATTTTAATTTTGCTATAGTATATTAGCCGGAAACAAATCCTGAACTCTTTATATTTTTCTAAGGACCAATAGATTAATCCATCGTAATCGAGTTTCACTTGGTAGAGATATATTTAAAAATAACTCGCACCTGATTTTTTTTTAAACCACAGCCAATTAGTAAATTAAAATACAGTTTTCAAACAAATTCAAAATATTTTCAATTTTTTTTTCTTACTTGGCAGTGTAAAATTTTAAGTTGTTTGATTACATGTTGAATTTGTAATTTTTAATAATTTAATCTGCGTTTTTAACCATTCTTTTATTTTATTACTCAACCAATTTTAATTTTATAATGGAAAATTACCAGAAACAATATTCATAGATTTGTGAGTAAATTGTGTATCATTATTTCTTAATGGAGATACGTGATAGAGATTTTTAAAAAAATGCTTGAAAAATATAAGCTAGAAATAAATGAGTCAAATGAGGTACAGTTTTCAATCAAATTACATTTGAAAGTAAATTTCTTTTCCTATATGAAATAAAAATTGAAAATGTATGGCGTTTAGAAGATTAAAAAATTGCAGTAACAAAAATTGCAAATAGCCATTTATCCTGAAATGTCATTCGCAAAATAACGTCAGTGCTACACACGGAGACATTTGTTTTACAATATAGATTTTGCGCATATGAAAAATCGGTACTACTTGATTATACCATGGACCATTTTCGCCAAATTAAAAAAATCGCCAAACTAATAGCCAAGTTATATATATTGACATAATTTTTATTTTAAATAACAGAAAAACAAATAAATTAGTAAAACATGAATAAAAATATAAATAAAAAGTGGTATTAATCATCTTTTGACGACATTTTAAACATGTATATCGTTTTTAATATCAATGAATATGACATTCACAAATCATCCATTTTGGGCATTTAATCTTATAATTTGGTGATAGCTTTTTGGTCTACGGGATAACCAAGTAATACCGAAAAATCTTACGCGCATGCTAAAATGTTAAAAGTACATTTAATAACTGCACGTCTATTTTTTTTTTTTTTCAAAAAAATTGCTTTAAAGTTAACTCGATGACAAATTTAAAATTCGTTTTATAAATAAAAATACACAACACAGATTAAAAGAAAAAACGGCACTACTCTGTTTTCCCGTCGACCAATTTCGCCAAATTATACAAATCGCCAAACTAATAGCCGAATTATGCATATTAACATAATTTTTATTTTAAATTACGAAAGAACAAATAATTAGTAGAAGATTAATAAAAATATTAATAAAAAGTCGAAATAAAAATCACTTAATGACATTTTAAACACATGAATCGTATTTAATGTCATTGTATATGACATTCACGATGATCCATTATTGGCATTTAATCTTATAGTTTGGCGATAATTTTTGGTCGACGGGATAACCTAGTAGTGCCGAAAAAACATTGCACTCCGTCACTTCAACGTGCCAAGAAGATGCCGTATTTTCGGTGAAATACGCAAATCTTGATTTTCACAAATCATGCCAAACCAAGTTTTCAATTACATTTTAAATTATTAGCGAATTATGAAATCTCATTTCGTCATTTACATCGTTCTTTTTCTATTTCAGATCAATTTTCTATGTGAAAATTCACTTTTTTTTCTTTTCTGAAAATATATTTGGAAAATAAAAATGGTTCTAAAAATAAAGTAAAAAATAAAGGTACTACTCTGTTATCCCGTCGACCAATTTCGCCAAATTATACAAATCGCCAAACTGATAGCCAAATTGACATAATTTTTATTTTAAATAACGAAGAAACAAATAATTAGTAGAATATTAATAAAAATACTAATAAAAAGTCGAAATAAAAATCACTTAATGACATTTTAAACACGTAAATCGTATTTAATGTCATTGAATTTGACATTCACAATCATACATTATTGGCATTTAATCTTATAATTTTGCGATAAATTTTTGGTCGACTGAGTAACCTAGTAGTACCAAAATAAATAACAAAAATATAATTATTCCAAGAAGAAAGAAAAAATAAATAATTTTATTTTGCATTTTCCTTCTGGTAAAATGACAGGTAACAAAAGAAAAAAAAAATCGCTTGTTCTAGCGAGTTTATCTGAAATTTATAAAAAGTTACATTAAGCGAATAACGTTATTTTAATATAATTACAACTGAATGTCTTAAACAATTGGACAAAAATTTGGGGAACCGGACATTACTTTAAATCTGGAATTATTTCCAAGATAGTCTTTGTTTGCTTGCTATCTCGGCGAAAAAAATTCAACCCGAGGGAAAAAAAAGAATCACATTGAATAGATACTAAATCCTTTGACATCAGACGTGCGTTTTTTCTCTAAATAGAAATGATCTGCTTAAATTTAAGCATTATAAAGTAGAATTTTATTTTATTATAAACTAAAAACTATAGTACTAAAAGTTTCCAGACTTGTCATTGAAAGTTTCCTTCTTTTTAGCGAAAACACGCGGTTGTGTTTGGACTTAATGTAGCAGATTTCAGGATTAACTTTTTTGCACCACTCCCAGCCACCATAAGTTCTCTTCTATTTCTTCTTTTTATTTTATGGTTATTTTTCCTTTACTTTGCGGTAAACGGAAAAAAAGTGACCGGAAAAAAAGTTATCGGAAAAAAAATGACCTAAACTACAAAAGCGGAAAAAAAGTGACACGGAAAAAAAGTGACAAGGAAAAAAAGTGACACGGAAAAAAAGGGACACGGAAAAAAAGTGACAAGGATTGATTTTGGGGAATTATTATTGATTTTGGGAATTCATTGGTTAAGTTTGAAAGGGGGATGGGGGGGGGAGGCTCATAATTTAGGTAAATCGGTTTTTCATGCTGAATTAACTGTTTTGGTTCAATTTTTGGATATACGTTCATACTGAAAAGACGCTTGCCTGATTAGTTTTGGGAAGGGAGACGATTACCCTCCCCCCCCCATCCGTCCTCAATTAGATGAATGGGTTTTTATGCAGAATTATCCAACTTGTGTCAAATTTGCATATAGATTCTTTTCGATAAGGCTTATATATAGTATGAAGTGCCTGAAGAGTTTTAGGAGTTTAATGGTTAAGTATAGAAGGGGAACGGGGGATAACCTTTCTTAAATTAATGGCTTTTTACGGATAATTATCCGATTTGCTTCGAATTTTGGACATGGGTTAATTATGATAAGACGTATTTCTGATTATTTATGGGGTTCTTTTGCTAATTAAAAAAGGGGCGGGTGATTACTACCCCCGGCCTTAAATTAGATTAAAAAAAAATATGCACACTTATCCGATTTATTACAAATTTTGGATGTAGGATCTTTCTCATAAAGTAAATTCCTAAATAGTTTTAAGGGTTTAATGGCTATGTATAGAGGGAGAACGGGGGATAAAACCCCTTAAGGGTGTATTAAAAAAAAAACGCTTTTTCACCTTCAACAGCTCGAAATTTTCCGATACAATTTCAGACACATTTTCAAAAGTAGAAACATGAAACTTGTTGAGGATATTTTTGAAGAGATGTACAAGGTGCCATGTGCTGTATTTTTACGCTCAATTTATTAGAATTTGATTTATAAACAATTATCTTCTCAGTATGACCCTTTTTTTTCGTTCACAGATCTCCCGCCAGGGGAAAATCTGTTCAAAATGCCGTTTTTGATTGCTTTTTTCGCAATATTTTCTGCATTTATCAAAGAATTGACAATTACGGCACCTTGTGTACTTTCTAAATAAGACAATTTGACAGTTTGATGCATATGAGAGTAAAAATGAAGTTAAAAATAAATCGGAAAATAGGCAGTTTGAATCGAAATACACCCTTAAATTAAATAAATGGCTTTTTGCCCAGAATTATCCGATTTGCTTCAAATTTTCGGTGTATATTCATTATAAGAAGGCATATCTCTGATTAATTATGGGGTTCTTTTGCTGATTAAATAAGGGAAAGCGGGCGATTAATCCCCCCCCCCCCCTCTTTAAATAAGATTTTTTTTTTCACAATTGTCCAACGTATTTCAACTTTTGGATATAGGTTTTACCTGATAAAGTGAATCCCTGAATAGTTTTAAGGGTTTAATGGCTAAGTATAGAGGGATGAACGGGGGATAACCCACAAATAATCAGGAGTTCGCCTTATCATAATGAACGCGCATCCAAAGTTTGAATCAAATAAGATAATTCTGCGTAAAAAGCCATTTATTAATTTAAGGAGGGTTATCCTCCATTCCCCCACTGTATATGTCGGACGTACCTCTCAGCCCGCACAACTTTGAAGAAAGTCCCTGGTAGTTATAGCTGCCACCACCGATATTACTAGGTGATATCGGTCACCCACTGTGAGGATTGTGTAAATGAACACTGACGCTGTCAATTAACTGAATTAACAGTTTATTTAGAATATATGTACACACTAAATACGCTATTTACCATTATATACAATTACAACTCGGATATAGGTGATACGGTTCAACATTAAATTAAATACAGTAAAGGTTGGCTGTGTACTATTCGAATTACACCTTCCACCTCACACTGAATGCACGTTAGATTAACTTTATCGGAGATCACTTTCGAATCTCCCAACACATGGATACTCGGCCTGCACTTCTCGGCCCAGAGCACTAAACACCAGGACGTCTGTGTCCCTTGCTCTCCAGATACGCACTGCCTCCGCTCTACAACGCAGAGCACACCCTATCAGGACCTCTGTCCAACACTACTCTCTAGGTATGAACCCAGATACGAACTGAACTAATCTGAGATAAGACTTGCTCTTCTCAAATCACGGTGTTTCCCCAATGTCAACCCCCTTTGGGGCTTATCCATTGTACACATTCCACATTCCTTTCTTGATTAGTGACATGTTACTTGTCAGCTCATCATCCACATACTTCACTGACGGATGAACACGCCTCTCCGCAATCTCCTCTTTCTCACTCACCACCTGTAGAGGATTACCTGTCAATTCTCCCTTCAACAAAGAAAGAATGTCACCTTGAAAATTCTAGTACACATCCGGTATAATATAAAAGAGATTAAGATAGAGAAATAACGGAAATTCCAATCTTTAGCAGAGGTGGTCTCAGAACCTGACAGTATACCTATATTTAAAATTTGAAATACATGGGGTAATTCTGCATAAAAACCTATTTATCTAGTTTAAGGGGGAGATAATTGCTCGCCCCCACCCTTTATAATAAGCAGAAGAACCCCATAACTAATCAGAGATACGTCTTATCATAATGAATCTATGTCCAAAATTCTAAGCAAATCGGATAATTATGCGTAAAAAGTTATTAATTTAATTTAAGAAAGGTTATCCCCCGTTCTCCTTCTATATATAATCATTAAAACTCTTCATGCATTATATGCTATATATAAGCCTTATCGAAAAGAACCTATATTCACAGGGCCCGACTTAGACAGTGGGGGGCCCTGGGGCAAACATTATTAGAGTGGCCCCCTTCTATCTTAAAAATGTTTGTGAATTATACTCAAGTGACTAAAATTAAAATTCAAACCTATTGTATGTATGCATAAATTTTGTACCAAGTACTGATTTCAATATTTATATTTCACATCTTTATACATAATAACAGATGATAAATAATTTTAACTATTAATTTTCTTATGATGTAGCTATTACTTTAAGGGAACGTGGGGCAGGGAAGCAAAGGGGGTAGGAGAAAAAAAAACCTTAAAAAAAAGAATTTTGGTAATATTTTGCTATTTTATATCATTTGGCCCTCTTTTAACAATAAACTTTTCTCTCCTTGGGGGCCCCCCCTCAAACCGGGGGCCCGGGGCAATTGCCCCGCATGCCCCTGCCTTAGTCAGGCCCTGTATATTCAAATTTGACACGTTGGATAATTCTGCATAAAAACCCATTCATCTAACTGAGGACGGATGGGGGGGGGGGGGGGTAATCGTCCCTTCCCAAAACTAATCAGGCAAGCGTCTTTTCAGTATGAACGTATATCCAAAAATTGAACCAAAACAGTTAATTCAGCATGAAAAACCCATTTACCTAAATTATGAGCCTCCCCCCCCATCCCCCTTTCAAACTTAACCAATGAATCCCCAAAATCAATAATAATTCCCCAAAATCAATCCTTGTCACTTTTTTTCCGTGTCCCTTTTTTTCCGTGTCACTTTTTTTCCTTGTCACGTTTTTTCCGTGTCACTTTTTTTCCGCTTTTGTAATTTAGGTCACTTTTTTTCCGATAACTTTTTTTCCGGTCACTTTTTTTCCTAGATTCCTCTGGAAATACTTTCCAAATATTAATGAATTCAATCGAAGCTGGATTTATTAGAGTTTCATGTTCGACTTATGCCGGTGGCTCACGGAATTTATTCCATCTTGTTCTGCGTTTATAGTCTTGTCAACATGTAAGAGTGAAAAGCTCCAGGCTAGGTGTTGCTTCACGTGGTTTAGTCAGTAGAACGTCAGCACGATGTATTGATGGCCCGAGTTCGAGTCCCGGCATAGAAACTTTCTTATTAGGTTGGCATTTGCACCTCTTAAGCAATAAAAATTCGAAATTTGATTTTCATTTGAAATATTGCATTGAATTTTCTGTCTCTGAAAATATTTTCCGAATATTAATGAATTCAATCGATGCTGGATTAATTAGAGTTTCATGTTTGACCTATGTCGGTGGCTCACGGAATATATTCCATCTTGTTCTGCGTTTATAGCCTTGTCAACATGTAAAAATGAAAAGTTCCAGGCTAGGTGTTGCTCCATGTGTTTAGTCAGTAGAACGTCAACACGCTATACAGATGTTTCGGGTTCGAGTCCCAGAATGGAAATTTTTTCACTAGGCAGGCATTTGCAGTGTTCTCATCTGCTCCGCTAAACAAGCGCAAAACATTTTGACAAATTTACAAATTCATTTTTTAACGGAAAGATATAAAATTGGAATGCCTGACTATGGAAGCGATTTCGAATAGAGCTTAATTTTCCATTTTATGATAGTTAAATTACGTATCCAGTTCTAAGCTATTTCGATTACATGATCATCCGTTTTTCTCCTGCTTTTCGACCGGTTTTTCTGCTTTCTTCGGGAAATGTGCTGAAAAACGTCAACTTTGAAGGCTTCTATTGTGTGATTAAAAAAAAACAGAAAAATTAGTGCAATTAGACAGTTTCTGAATAACAACACCTGCTATTTTCATGCATTTCCGAACAAAAAGAAATTAAAGCATATGTCACAAAGTTGCCTTTTTTTTATTTAAGAACATCCTTAAATTTGAAAAAAATTAATTTGATTTTCATTTAAAATATTGTATACAAGGCGACTTTTCTCTCTCTGGAAAAATTTCCAAGTATTAATATATGTTTTATATGTTGACTTAGTATGCGAACATAGTTATAGAACACAACTTTAGAACATTTTACCTAAGAAGAGTGTTAATTAAGAAAATATTATAATCTTGCTCATTTGAAGAATAACCAAAAGATATTTGCAATATATTGCTGCAAAAAGTATTTGCATTATTATCGAAGGTTCAGCTATTGCCATGTTTGTAAATGAAATATTATGCTTTTTTATTTATCAGTTGTGAAGCAAACAATTGAAATCACATACGTTTATGTGAGCGAAACAAGGTGAACATGTAGGAATAAAAAGAAAAAAAAAAGAAAGAAAGAATGAAAACGGGAAAAAAAGGAAATGGAAACGAGAAAGAAAGAAAACAAATATTTTGAAAAAAAGAGAGAAAATCTTGAATTTAAATGAATAAATAAGACAAATAATCTGAAGTTATTAACATTTTCCAACTTTATTATTATTACGTAATATTTTTTTAAAATTTTTACGAAAACATAGTATGTAAGAATTTAATGTCCACTTTTTGATTAAAAAATAACCAATTTTGCGAACTTAATTCGGTAATGAGTAATTATTAGGATGACACAATCAATACCCACTATACATTTACCGTACAATTGATAGCGTTTCCTTATATATTTATTGAAAAGTTAGTTTTGAAAATGATATGCATTTTTCTTTTTCTTTTGTGAAACAAACAATTGTGATCACGTAAGTTTATGTGAGCGAAACGAGATGAACGTGTATGAACAATAAAGCAAAATCTAGAATAAGAAAAAGGGAAATATTTTGAAAAAAAGAGAAAAAATCCATCTTTTCTAAATGAATAAATAAGAATGACAAATAAACTGAAGTCATTAACATTTTTCAACTCCATTGTAAAGTAAAAAAAACGGGGAAAAAAGAAGGAATTTTGAAAGGATCTAGATCTTTGAATATTCTGAACTTTTGTGAATCGTTTATAAGTTCATGTGCGGTAAAAAGATGATCGTGTATGAAAAAAACACAAAGAGGGGGGAAAAGTGGAACGAATAATATGAAGAGGTTTTAATAAATGATTTATTTTATTAGGTACTCAAACCTTTTGTCAATTGCATAAGCATATGTTTATGCGTAGGAAAGATATATGCATGCAAGTGTGCATTTTTTTTTCTTTTAAAAAGTATTCTAGTCTGAAATCACTAGACAAAAATGCAGACATTTTTTTGTCGCGTGGCGTTTATGAAAGAAACAGGATTAACTAAAAATACAGTAATTAATTTCCTTTTGTGAAGTAAAGAATTTCAACCACGTTTTTGTGAGTTCTTCACAATAATTGCTTTGAACTGTAAAAAGTATGTTTTTAAGAATTCAAATAAAGAATGAAATGCAATGCAATCACGGACGCCGCGCCGGTGCAATATAATCTGCAAAGAAAGGCAAAATTTTGGAAAAGATATGTTTGAGTTCGTAGCAAAAATCGCGTTTTTTTTTTCTTCTAACAGACAACATAAACAGGAAATAAGATGAAATATGAATTTCTTGACAAAACACATGCAAAACGTTTCTTAAAACGTAGCAGTATCGTAATTAAGAAACATGAAATATTCAGAAATAATTTGCTATCGGTATTTTCCTTAAAATTAAGGGTGTTCTTAAATGAAAAAGGGCAACTTTGTGACACATGCTTTAATTTATTTTTGTTTGGAAATGCATGAAAATTGCAGGTGTTATTATTCAGAAACTGTCTAATTGCACTCAATTTTCTGTGTTTTTAAAAACACAATAGATTTTTCATAACAAGCCTTCAAATTTGACACTTTTGAGCACATTTCCCGACGAAAGCAGAAAAACCGGTCGAAAAGTACGAGAAAAACGGGTGTTCGCGTCATCGAAATAGCTTAGAACTCTATAGGTAATTTAAGTATTATAAAATGGCAAAATAAGTTCGATTCGAAATCGCTTCCATAGTCAGGCATTCCAATTTTATATCTTTTTGTTAAAAAAATGAATTTTTTAATGTGTCAAAACGTTTTGCGTTTGTTGAGCGGAGCAGTTAAGAACACCCTTAAATACAACTTTCTTTTTTTCTTGATGGAGGATGGGGATCTCTGTCCTTCTGCGCTTCCGTTTAAGGAAATCTTAAACATAAAAATGTAAGAAAAGAAAGACAGCTCCTCCCCACGAAAACTAATTTTTAGTTCCTTATCCTCTGAAAATTTAATTATTTTAAGGTTCTTCTTATATCTAAACTGTCTACTATCTGACGCACATTTTAGTTCATTCTTTTTCACTAACACGTGAAATTCGCAAATGCTATTAGTCAGAAACTTTGTAATCGGATTGTTTTCTTTTTTCTTTTTCTATTGTTAGGCAAAATCTAACGAAAGCTCTGTCAAAGTTACGTTTTTCATAAAATATGCAAATACGACAGCACGGCAAAGGAAAAAAATAATAAAGATAATTTCTAGAGACAATAATTGCTAACAACTCAAGATGTGGTTCATCATTTTCGAAAAAGCAAAAAATAAATAAATAAGTAAAAATAAAAAAAGTCCTTCCGGCAATACCGGGAGGAAGAGGTAGCTTTCATATACTTATATATTTATTTATTTATTTTAAAGTAAGTTACATTGTTCAAAAATACTAAGCTAAAATTAGTGGAAATAATCTTTAAAAATTAGTGATTTTATAAGATTGAATATTAGTTTTTGTCAAGACTGAATATTAATTGGAATTTTTAGAAATTAGTCATCTTTTATTCAACCTGGTTTTATTTTAAGCGATTTAGAGAGTCACCAAATTCCACGATATCATAAAGTGTATGCCATTTTAAAGCAACATGATGAATCGTTCAGATCAGACCGTTTCAAAATGTCAGCCATAAGCAAAATTCAAAGTGCTATAACTTAATCATTTTGTAAGATATAGACAAAATAAAAAGTGTTCTGGAATTGTTGTTTTAAGTTCTAACACGTAAAAGAAAAATATTTTTCAAATTTTGATTTTTTCGCATTTAATTTTAAATTTTAAATTTTTTAAAAAATTTAAAATGGCCGCCATTTTGAAACAAAACGGCGGATGATGCTCGCCAACGAACTCGGTCGAGACATTTGCATGTACTATGTACATACCAAGTTTCATTGAAATCGGTTCATAAATACGCGTGTTATTACTTGACAAAAATCAGATCGTTTCAAAATGTCAGCCATAAGAAAAATTCAAAGTGCTATAACTCAATCATTTTTTAAGATATTGACAAAATAAAAAGTGTTCTGGAATCTTTGTTTTAAGTTCTAACACGTAAAAGAAAAATATTTTTCAAATTTTAGTTTTTTCGCATTTAATTTTAAATTTTAAATTTTTTAAAAAATTTAAAATGGCCGCCATTTTGAAACAAAACGGCGGATGATGCTGGCCAACGAACTCGGTCGAGACATTTGTATGTACTATGTACATACCAAGTTTCATTCAAATCGGTTCATAAATACGTTAGTTATCGCATGACAAAAATCAGATATATATATATATATATATATATATATATATGGTTATATATATATATATATATATATATATATATATATATATATATATATATATATATATATATATATGTCAACATTTGAACGAAGGGTGGTTTTGGGGTCTGGGGGTCATGATCGGTGAAAATATACCAAAATTTTTCGGAAGTGCTTTCCTCCGGACGGCTGCAATAGGTAGCTTTTTACTTTTTGTAATGAAAGCTACCTAAAACTGTTTTATTACAAATTAATTCAAGAATTAAGAGTGTGTTTGTCGTGATTTTAGTTTAAGAGTCTTTATTTTGAAAATCAGACAAAGTGCAATAGTGTATTTTTAGAATTTTTTTTTTTTTTTTTTTTTTATGTTGTAGTAGATTATATTTAATAATTAATGTGAGATTTGGAAGCCCTGAAAAAATTTCCTCTTCCCTGTGGAAAATTTCAAAGTTCAATGTTGTGAATGCCATTTTTCATGAAAAATGAAATGCGAGTATGTTAGGAGTATCTCTGCAAGCAACAAGATCCTGAAATTCTT
This sequence comes from Maratus speculifer, assembly GCA_964019185.1. Classification (NCBI taxonomy): domain Eukaryota; kingdom Metazoa; phylum Arthropoda; class Arachnida; order Araneae; family Salticidae; genus Maratus; species Maratus speculifer. The sequence continues at coordinate 215,194,380 of OZ025302.1, forward strand.
TTAACATACGCTGTTAGTGTAGCACTACATGCTTATTAAAATTTATTTGTTTCCAGGGTTCATTGTTACTTTACATTGTTATGTTATGTTGCCACAAAGTACAGTCCAAATGACGCTTTTGACCACATTTTCCGCATTTAATTCCTTATTTAAGCAACACAACCCCAAACTTTTTCTTATATAATACGAAAGTGTAGTACTAGGACAAGCTAAATAATACAATACTGCATCGAGGTATTGTTGCTGTTAACTGATATAATCTATTAAATATTCAAAATTTTTAAAACCTGCAACATTTAAAATAGCGTATCTAAAATAGTCACCGCTGTTGAATAACACAAAATGTATCATACAACAGTTGAACATATGTACCAAAAAAAAAAAAAATAAATAAAAAAAATAAATAAATAAAAAAAAAAAAAAAAAAAAAGTGGCGTATCTTGATATATATTTTTTAAAAAGACAAACTTTTGAAATTAACAATGCCGATGATCATACTTTTTTTCCTGTTAGAAAATGAAAAATCCTATTTCTCTTTCTTCTTTCTGAGTTTTTTCCCTATGGGAAAAGGGAATACCTTTCTTTGTGTCCCATTCCGAAAAAGAAATGGGATATTTCATTTTCTGATAGGGGATAAATGTGGTCATTGACATTGCTTTTTTTTGTAACTTTTCTCATTTCTTTTCCTAAAAATATTAAGAGACCCCACTTTTCTTTCTTTTCATTGTTTTTGTATGTATGTTCAACTATTGTGTGATATAGTTTGTTTTATTCAACAGTGGCGCTTATTTTAGGTAACGCTAATTTGAATGTTGCAGATTTTGAAAATTTTGAATATTTAAAAGATTATATCTACTAACAGAAACATTATCTCGATGCAATATTGTATTATTTATCTTGTCCTAACTTTCATATTTTATAGGAAAAAGTTTGAGGTAGAGTCACTCAAATAAGATATTAAATGCGGAACATGGACAAAAACGTTATTTTGATTGTACTTTGTGGCAACATATCAATGTAAAGTAACAACGCCCCATGGAAACAAATAAATTTTAATAAGCTTACAGTGTTATACTAACAGTGTATGCCGAAATAATTTCAGGATCTTGTTGCTTGCCAGAGATATAGTCCTCCAAACATACTAGCATTTCATTTTTCAAGAAAAATGGCATTCACAACATTGAACTTTGACATTTTCTATTGGAAAGAGGAAATTTTTTCAGGGCTTCAAAATTGCACATTATTAATTAAATGTGATCTAATTCAACATATAAAAGAATGAAGCAGATAAAAAATTACAACTATCAAAACTTCACATTTTTGTCGGAATTTCAAAATAATGGCTCTTAAAAATTAATTAGAAAATTAGTCAGAAAATAACATGTTGTTGATCGTTTTTTTTTTTTTTTTTTTTTTTTTTTTTTTTTTGATAAATACTATGTGTTTCTTGTTAAAAATAATTTTTACTATTCGTTTTTTTAATAATCAGGTGAAAAAAAATGCATAATTAAATTTCAAAATCCAGAAATGGGTAATGGCAACCCACTCCACTTGTTTGCTCATATGAAACAATATGTATATAATATTAGATCAATGCTGTTCACTTCGAAAAAAAAGAAAATAAAACAATTATTCAGTCACTAGAGAAAAAAAGAAGAAAAATAAAAATAAAATAAAATAAATAAAACATGTTATTTGAATGTAAAACTGCCTGAATACAAATATATACTTAAAAAAAAAAATGAAAACATATATCTATCAATTTGCATTTAACAAATAGCTCCAGTTATTTATTGAATATCGATACTTCTTTAAATAACTGATTTTAAAAAAGTGTTTTTGTAGCATGCTTCATAGTTGAGCCCCACCCCATTTACAATGTAAAACAGTATTGTAAATATTTGTATGCTGAGTTGAATAACAATCAGTAGAGACATTTCTGGCACTATATCTATTGATTTTCTTTAAAACACACAGTTTTGTATGAATTCACATTGAAATGCGTTTAACATTGGATGCTGACAAAATTTATTTCAAAACATCTTTGTTATAATAATGAATAAATCTTAATTATTTTATAAAAAAAGAATATTAGTAAGTTTCAAATTATCTTACCAAATGAAATTTTTATAAGCATATTTGAGAAAAAGCTGACGAAAGTGCTGTCAAAGTTACGTTTTGAATAACATTTGCGAGTGTAAAAGCACGGCAAAGGAAAACGAGTTGGAAATTGCACGTGAAGCGTAGCAAATGAGGTGCGTTCGTACGATAACGAAGTTTTAAAAATATCACTCTCATATATCAATCTCATAAGATTGTAAATAATTACAATTACATTGCGCACCAAACAATGTTCTCCCTATACCATTATGCAATGGAATACTTTTGTGTGGCCTTGTAAATCAATAACAAATATTCTTTGCACCACAGATTATGCAAAATGTATATTATAATATGTACTTTATAGATGCATATCAATTTTATTACGTTCGAATGAGTGTAACACCATTAAAATGCATTTGAAACATTTTTTCCCATTGACCGTAATGTAACGGAACACTTTTGATTGTCCCTGTAGTTGAACTATGCACCCGATTTTGATAAAATTTGAAATAATTCGGCAAAATTATGTAATAATTACGTATTTAAAACTTCAAACGATTAAAATGCATTTGAAATTTTTTCTCCATTGATTGTAATGTAACGGAATCTTTTTGATTGTCCCTGTAATTGATCTAGGTATCCGATTTTCATAAAATTTGAAATGACTCGACAAAATTATGCAGTAATTATGTATTTTAAATTTCAAACGATTCAGTTGGGTAGTTTTTGCGCTGTTATATGCGGACAGACAGACAGACAGACAAACAGACAGACGGACAGACAGACGGACGGACTGAACGACAACTATAGGTGCTACGTATTTACATAATTAGGAACGCATCTAAAAAAACTGATTTTGAGAGACAATAGTCGCTAATAAACCAAGATGTGGCTCCTTTTTATCGAAAAAAATTAAAAAAAAATGTTCTATTACAAATCAATTCAATAATTATGCATTTGTCATGTTTTGTAGTTTAATACATAATTAAATTTCAAAATCCAGATATGTGCAATGTCAATTCGCTCAATCCACTTGTTTGCTCATATAAATACAATCCTTCTATAAATTTAGATAAATGCTGGCTACTGCGATGGAAAGAAAATAAAACAATTATCCAGTCACTAGAAAAAGAAGAAAAAAAAAAAACATGTTATTTGAATGTAAAACTGCCAGAATACAAATATATGCTTAAAAAATGAAAACATATAACTGTTAATTTGCATTTAACAAATAGCTACAGTTATTTATTGAATATCGATACTTCCTTAAATAACTGATTTTAAAAAGAGTATTTTTGTAGCATGTTTCATAGTTGAGCCCCACCCCATTTACAAAGTAAAACAGTATTGCAAATATTTGTATGCTGCGTTGAATAGCAATCAGTATAGATGTTTCTTGTACTTTATCTATTGATTTTCTTTAAAACATACAGTCCTCTATGAATTAACAATGAAATGAATGAGTTTAACATCGAATGCTGAGAAAATTCATTTTAAAACATATTTATTTTAATAATAAAAAAAAAAATCTTAATTATTTTAAGAAAAAATATTATGAAGAAATGTATATCTCAATTAATCTTAAGAAATGAAATGTTTATGAGCATTTTATTTCTTATATTTTGAGAAACAATAATGAATGTTTCAATGTGCATTGCAACATTTTAAATTTTGTAGTTATTTCTATAGCATAGATATTTTGATTTGTAATTCAGTAAAGATTAGCTTAAGGCTGTTCTCAACTGCTCTGCTCAACAAGCTGAAAATATTTTGACACATTTACAAATTCAGTTTCTAACGGAAAGATATAAAATTGAAAAGTTTGACTATGGAAGTGATTTGAAATCTAACTCAGTTTTTTATTTTTTGTTCAATTAATTATCTGTTGAGTTGTAAGCTTATTTGATCACGTGACATGGCGATTTTCAACCCAGTTTAGACTGGTATTTCTTCTCTCCCGCAAAAAGTCAGTTCACCTTGATACTACTTTCTGCAAAATCTATTGTGTTTACAAAAAATGGGAAATTAAGTACGATTAGATAACTTCTGAACAACACCACCTACTAGTTTCATACATTTCTGAACAAAAATAAATTAAAACTTATATCATAAATTACCATTTTTAGGTGCGTTCGTAAATATGTAAATACGTAGCACCTATAGTTGTCGTTCAGTCCGTCCGTCTGTCCGTTCGTCTGTCTGTCCGTCTGTCTGTCCGTCCGTCTGTCTGTCCGTCCGCATATAACAACGCAAAAACTACCCAACCGAATCTTTTGAAATTTAAAATATATAATTATTACATAATTTTGTCGAGTCATTTCAAATTTTATGAGAATCGGATGGATAGATCAATTACAGGGACGATCAAAAGTATTCCGTTACATTAGGGTCAATGAAGAAAAATGTTTCAAATGCATTTTAATTGTTTGAAATTTAAATTACATACTTATTACACAATTTTGTCAAGTCATTTCAATTTTTTTGAAAATAGGATGCATAGATCAAATACAGGGACAATCAAAAGTACTCCGTTACATTACGGTCAATGGAAAAAAAAAGTTTCAAATGCATTTTAATAATATTACACTCATTCGAACATAATAATATTGATAAGCATCATAAAGTACATATTCTAATATAGATTTTGCATAATCTGTTGTGCAAAGAACATTTGTTATTGATTTAAAAGGCCAAACAAAAATATTCCATTACATAATGAGTATAGAGAGAACATTGTTTGATGCGCATTTTAAGTGTAATTAACTACTTGCAATTTTATGAGATTCATATATGAGAGTGATATTTTTAAAACTTCGTTATCGTACGAACGCACCTCATTTGCTACGCTTCATGTACAATTTCCAACTTGTTGATTTAAGATCAGCCTTAAAGTAGAATATATTGTGCCTAGCATTTATCGTCTATTTACAGTGTCAAATAAAATTAAATTAGGTTAAAGGTAGGAAGTTTCAAGTTGTGGTATGCTTTTTAAATTAAACACACTCTAAAAAATAAGTGTGTAAATTAGCTAATTTTACCCGAATATATGTGTAAATTTCTAAAATTACACACCTGTCGTAAAATTTACACATTTTTTTCTGAAATTTACCTGTTTATATGTGTATTTAGGATGTGAAAGTAAGTGTGTAATTTTTTATCAGTTGAAAAACTCAAACAAGTGTGTAAATGTCTAGAAATGCTTGGATTTACACTTATTTATGTGTTAGTCTAATTTAAACTTAATTATAAGTACACACATAAGTGAGTAATTTTTTACAAATGCATACTTGTCATAAAATTTACACATTTTGAACAAAAAATTACCTTTTTTTATGTGTACCTAGCATGTGAAATCAAATGTGCAATTTGTTATCGCTTGATTAACTCATACAGATGTGTAATTGTAGAAAAGTACTTGCATTTACACGAATGAAAGTGTTAATCATAATTAAGGATCAACTGAATCAACGATTTTTAAGATCAAAAAAGAAACTGAAACCGAATTTTGGTACTCATCCTATTTTCGGCCGAAAACGAAAACGATAAAAAAAATTTAAGTGTTTAATACATACAAAATGATACAAAATTAGGTCCGTTCGTAATTATGTATGTATATAAGACCGATTGTCGTTGTTCAGTCCATTCATTCGTCTGTCTGTCCGCATATAATAGAGCAAAAACAATCCAACCGAATCGTTTGAAATTTAAAATATAAAATTGTCCCATAATTTTGTCGAGTTTTTCAAATTTTATGAAAATCGGATGTATAGTTTGATTGCAGGGATAATCAAAAGTATTACGTTACATTACCGTCAATGAGAAAAAAATGTTTCAAGTTCATTTTAATGGTGTTACAGCATTCCAAACAGGAAAAAAATTATATACATTTACCGAAGCGTATTAAAATATACATTCGGTGTAATATATGGTGAAAAAACGTTTATTATTCATTTACAGAGCTACACAAAAGAATTCCGTCACATAATGATATATGGGAAAACATTGTTTTCTGCGTATTTCAATCATGTTAAATTAGTTCGTATATAATTAAGTTGATATACGTTGCTCAGTTTTATTGCAAGTTACTTCTTTAATAATAGAAAGCGCTAACAGTATTTACAAGCACTCACAAAAGATTTCGGATACTATACTGCACCAGAACTACTACTCTACGTTACAGATTTTTGCTAGAAGTGCACTTTTAGTTTTGATATTAGTTTTTAAGTGTAACCATATTTTTGCATATTACTTTGTGTATATAAATGCTGTAAATCATATACAGGGTAACACAAAAGAATCTGTAAGAGTTACAGAGTAAAAATGAAAATAGCAGTGGTTTTCGAATCAGTTACGCATTTTCACGGTATCCCATGATAAGTAATGATTCTAGGTTTGCGATCTTGATTGCGTCCTATTTAAGAAGAGGTCCTATTATTTTCGTGTTACTGAATTGGAGATATATAATCGTATCAAATTTTATATTCATGCATTTTAGCATAAGAATTTAACAGCTAATGTATTAAGCTCAGAATATTTATAAAATTAATTGTAGTACGAACGCAGCTCATTTGCCACGTTTGACGCGCAATTTCCAATTTGTTAATGATGCTACACGCTTTCGAATATAATACAATCTATATGTATCTAAGAAGTGTATGATAAAATATACGTTCTGCACAATCGGTGGTGCAAAGAATATTCATTATTAATTTCCAGGGCCACACACAAGTATTCCATTACATAATATTATAGGGGAGATACCGTTCGGGGCGCGTTATAATACGATTAAACTATTTCACATTTTATGTACGTTGTTGAGGTTTATTATAAGTTACTTCCTGTATAATACAAAGCAGGGATGTAGTGGAGGGTATACGCGGGTACACGCCGTATACCCTTTGGATTTTTTTAAGGAACTCGGTATACCCTCTGTTTCTCAAAAGAGCTACAGTGTATACACTCTAGGGTATACCCTCTGTTTTATGCATATACCCTTTGCTTTTTTTACGACTACACCGCTGACAGAAAGCAGATAGTATTTAGAGGTACACACCGAAGATTTCGGCCACTATACTGTATCCGAAATACTGTATCCATTACAGCAAAAACTGAATATTTTTAGAACTTTGTCATAGCACGAACGCATCTCATTTGCTACGTTTAAAATGCAATTTCCAGCTTGTTATAAATTAATTATTGACATATAGAATCACATTTCTAACACACAAATATATATATATGCATGTGTATGTATAAGGTTCAAATAAAATGAAAACGTATTCCATATATTAGTTCTTGAGATAGAGTGCCAACAAAATTTATATCACATAGAGACAGAGTCACAGACATACAAACAAACATTTTATAAAAACATTTTTAACCTTATAAAATGTGTAAAATCCATTAAAAACAAGAATTCGAAAATTTTCACGAATCTAGTATTTTTTTCTTGCAAAAATAGAAGAGTGTAAAAATGTTTCAGGTTCAGGTATATATGTCAGTTTATCTTTTACGGTGATTTTTTGTCAACGATCAGATGTCGTTAACAAAACACACTTCTGCGACACTTATACTTCTGTGGTTTCAAAAAGGAAAAAAAAAATATTAAGCCTGCTGTTTTGAACGAACAGGTGATAAACTTGAAAGTTTAGTAATGTAAGCATTTTTTGCTTTATAATTTTTGCATGCGCATATGCCATGTGCAATAGGGAAAACTCGCAGACGATTTTTTAATTAAAGACAGTAAAGTTTATTTGTTGATCTTTGGAATACACAGAGAACATTTTGTTTGTAAAAATAGCCGTTTATGTACGTATAGTCCGTCTAAGTTTAAATATTTAAGCAAAAAATATTACAAGAATATCGCAAAATTCTGTGTTTCATACAAAATACGTCCAAGAAAGTTTACAAATGCTGTTGGTATGTGTAAAATAGATTCATGCCACTGCTTTTGTAATTAATATTGGACTATTTGTTTTCTACAAATGATTCTATGGATTACCATCAAAAAATGAAGAAATATGTCGATGGAAAATAGGTATGAAAAATATTTTTTCTGTTTGCTTTTCTTTAAATTACAATGATTTTGTTGAAATAAATAAAAATCTATGAATAATCCATATGTTTGAAGGAATGAGACTGAAATGTCATAATTATATTGTCTATTTATTTTTTTTTTAATTCTAGAAGCTTTTATTATTTTATTTTGTGAATGATTTTAATGAAAGGAATTTCAAAATATCTATACGATACACAGTATCAGAAAATATATGATTAACCCACGAAAAAAGAAATAAAAGATAAACAGTGCACAAAAATTACAATAATGCATACAACCACAGTTAAAATTCATTAGCTTTTATTCGATATATTTTTTAAATGTTTCGAGATTTTTACGAATTTAGATCTAATAAAACAAGTTTACAAACCAATTTCTAAATTTTATCGCATTCATTTGGATTTTACTTAGGGTGTTAACTATTTTAAAAAGTGGATTTAAGCTAGCGATTAAATCATTATTTTAATCAACAATTTGAAATAAAAATCAATTATTTAAATCAAAATTGATTTAAATCTAATTGTTCTAAATGACACAAACGTATTAAAATCTAAGATTAATGTAATTTGGAAAGTGTATTAAAATTAATGTAATTTGGAATACTGTATACAGTACACCAAAATCTGATAAAAAAGCTTTAAATAATTGTTTCTAATCTTAATTTCTGAGTCCTGTGAAACATTAAATACAATAACTTTGTTAAGGCATAAAAGATATTTCATTTAAATATTATATTTAAATCTAAATCTAATATAATTTGTGATGTCATAATTTCCTTTAAGTAATTAAATTGTTTATTCTTTTATATGAAATAAGCATTTAAAGTATGCTAAATTTCGGCTATATATATATATATATATATATATATATATATATATATATATATATATTAGTATGCACATACATTGTGTAAGGTATGATTTATGCTATTAACAGTAATTTTTGTTACTACAAATGCAAAATGAGCTACCAATAATATTTGTTGGTTATGCCATATTGAAATTACTTATTTGCTGTTTTTATTAATTCTGTTGATTACTGTTTCACTTTGGCTATTTGTTAAGGCTGCAACACTTTGCCCCTTTTGAAATTAACAAAATGCACCCTACCTTTTAAAAAATAGTGAAATATAGCCAGATCTTTTTTGAAATAAATCCCTCCATACGTACTTCTAAATATGTGCACCCAAGACTTAACAAAAATGATAGAACTTTATTTCTTGGAAAAAAGCAGGATATTATTAAAACATGTTATTTAATTGTATTTTTCAATTCGTGATTTATAGAAATATTGAAAATTAATGATTTTTATATTTATCATACTAAAAAATTATGTACTTATTTTTATTGCTACTAAGCACATTAGTAATATATTTTCTTATGTAATAGTGCCTTTTTTTTAGAACAAGCATTCTGTCCTTTTTCTTTTTAGAATAAATATTAAATACTGAATTATCGTTTATTAATTTAAGCATTACAATATGCATTATATACCTAATTAAAGATTGTAATCAATTTAAAATTAAATGCAGCAACTGATAATTTTAATAAATGTAAAATCATTATTTTTTAATATAGTTTTACATAATTATTGCAAAATATTAATGTATATAACTTTATAGTATTATATTAATTAATGAAATTACTAATTTACAGTTTTTATAATTTTTGTAGTTACTAAATAATAATTAAATTTTATTGATTAAAGTGCAAAAACATAGATTATGTTAGTAAATAAAAGTCTAATTTTTTAGAAACCTAGAATCTATTAATCTTAGAAACCTAGGCTAAACCTACATCTATTCAATATTTCAATGCTGGAAAAAAAAATCCGATTCAAATAAAAAGAAATATGATTTAAATACAAAAATTCGATCTTTATTATTATTGCTTTTTAAATCATGATTTTTTTACACCCTATTTTTACGGAATTTTAAACTAATTTTTGTTGGCCGATCCGACGGGGGAACTGTCTGGTAGGCGGAGTGTGGAAATAAGTTTTGTTATTTATAACTATCCTCCATTCTTGTAAATAAAATATTAATGATAATATACCAAAGTGTGATTTTATTTTATGTATGGTCTGCAATTTTATACTTCATTCACATAAAAAAAAGTTATTAACTGTGTATTCCTACTTTGTTTTTAGCTGTGTCTGGTAAAAATAAGTACGGTTATATGGATTTCTAACAGACAATTATATGGAAAAAAAATTATCACATTTCATTTAAAGCCACTATAGTAAATTCTTATAAATCCGCTTGTATTATTTTATGACGATATCAGAGTGATATTGGCCCTGGCAACATAGATTCTTGGAAAATTGTGCAAAAACTTTCATAAAAGACCTGAAAAATGAGCTTTGTTTTCAAAAATGATAGTCATAGATAGCAAGAGTTATTATTTTTAAATGTACAATTTTATAAATAAAAATGTAATTTGTAAATGAAAAATGTAAATGAATGATTAAAATTATTTTTTAATAACTAAATTTTTTAAAGTTTGAATTTTGCTTCAGTCAGACCATAATGTAAAATGAATTACACCTTTGTATCTCCGTGTTACATAACTGCGATGTACACTAAAGTCAAAATGACCAGCGAGCATTAAGGGTGCATTCGAAAACATTTTTTTCACCTTCAACAGTTCGAAATTTTCTGATACAATTTCAGACTCACTTTTAGAAGTAAAAACACGAAACTTGCTGATGTGACTTTTAAAGAGATCTATAAGATGTCGTGTGATTTTATTTTTTGTTAAATTCATTAGAATTAGATTTATAAACTATTATTTCCCCAGTATGACTCTTTTTTTCGTTCCCAGATCTCCCGCTTCGGAAAATTCGGTTTAAAACGTTGACTTTAACAGCATTTTTTTGCAATATTTTCTGCATTTATCAAAAAATTGAAAAGCACGGGACCTAATATACTTTCTAAATAAGAGAATTTGCCAGTTTGATGCGCTTGAGAGAAAAAACGAATTTAAAAATAAATCAGAAAAAAGGCAATTTGTATTGAAATACACCCTTAATCGGGGGTCTTATTTATTACTGCTATCATCCATCATAGCATTTTTGCCACATATGTTCTTAAAATTCTCAACATACGACGATACTGAGTTTGATCACATGAGCAGTTTTAGATCATTATTGCTAAAATGAATTTTAAATTTTGATAGCCCAGAACAGATTTTTTTTCAAAGGTAAGTTCATTTATTTTACAATTTAACACTTGAAAATTATAATATGGATGAGAAGTGTGTTATTTTCTGCTTATTACAAATTTGGAAAAAATAATTTATTATTTTTGTGTTTTAAATCATTTCTTCATGTTTAAAATCACATATTGTAACATAAGAGTAAATATTTGCAGTTTTAACATTATATAGCATTTAAAATAATTATTCGGTTTAAATACTATCTATTTCAGCGTGTTTATAATATATTTTGCTATAAAACTTCGAGTTTTTATTATTTTACATGCTATACATTTCTTATTTCATTTTATACCGATGACAAAAGACAGTTTTTCATAGATTTCAATTCATGGTTTTTCGTTTGTGATTTTTAAATTGAAGACTTTTTGTAAGCGTATTGCATTCAAAAACTACAAGAAAAATAAATAAAAACTCTAAAAAAAATGTCATTTGATGTCAGAAGAAATAGTTTTTTTAACCTAGTCCGAAAAATTCAAATGTTTACACCAAATCCAATTACAGACACTGAAGCAATTATAACTTTTTTTCAGATAAATTTTTATAAAATTAAAACGCGTCCCAAACAATGTTTCCTTCTTTACCATAATGTAATGTAATATTTTATGGCCCTGTAAATTAATAAAAACTATTCTCTGTACTACAGATTATACAGAATTTATATTGTAGTATATACTTCATAGATGCAAGTCAATTTTATTATGTTCGAAAACGTGTAACATTATTAAAAGGCACTTGAAACTATTTTTATACATGGGCCGTTATGCAAGGGAACGCTTTTGACTGTCTCTATAATTGAATTATGCATCTCATTTTCATAAAAATTGAAATGACTTGATAAAATTATGCAAGAGTTATGTATTTTAAATTTCAAACAATTCGGATTAAGTAGTTTTTGCGTTGTTATATGCGAACGGACAGATAGACAGACGGACGGATTGAATGACAACTATAGTTATTACGTATTTACATAATTACGATCGCGTACTTAGAAACAAGTCAAGCATACGAATTTGTTCTTCATGTAATTTTGTTTTGCTAATTTAAAAACTTTTTCGCAGTTTACACATCAAAGAATAAGGTAAATCTTTGTACACAAAAACCTATGTATTTTAAATATTACACAAAAATGTATTTTCCATGTTACATAGACATATGTGTAAAAACAGAATATTACACAAAAATCTGTGCATTCTGTACATAACACAAAAACATGTGTATTTTGCATATTACACAACATTGTAGGTATTTTCCTATTGCACAAAAATATATGTAAAAAAAGAGTATTACACATATGTATGTGTAAAAATAGTGCTCAGAAATATGTGTATTTCAGTGCAATTCACACATTAAAGTGTGTATTTCAAGAGTTATCAGATAACTTTTACACATTTGGACTTATCATCAAATTACACATTAAAATGTGTATTCTGAAATTTACACATTTGGCGCAATTTACACACAAATTTACACACATAGACATGTCGTTTTTGTATCATCGATTTACACATTTTTGTGTGTAAATTTACACATTTTTTTTTTAGAGTGCAAATATTTTGCATATCGTTTCGTATGCGTAAATCCTATTGATTATATGCAGGGTTGTACAAAAGAATTTGTTTGCATTTGTTGGAGGAAATTGCTGAGCAGGTATTTTCAAGTGTGTTTTACGTATTCGAGTTATATACAAAAATCGATAGATAATATATGCTGTGACCCCAAAAATCCGACATTCAGAAAAATGGCATAAAATTCATCTCCCCCGCCTTTTTACTTTCTTCAATTTTTACAAGAATTGTATTGCATTATAAGTATTGGATTTGTGAAAATTTTTCGAAGGATTTACACGTTTTAGGGGTCAGAGAACCCGAAAAAAATGTTTTTACAAAATGTCTATTTTTCAGTCTGTGAGTCTGTCTGTATGTGACAAAAATTTTGTGGGCGTTCTATCTCAAGAACTAATGCCCGGAATGTCAAAAAAGATCTTGTTAGACCTCAATATAAATTCGATCTGATTAGCTTTTGGTGTATAATCGCTCAGTAAGTTGCGCTGTTTGCTGCATAATTTACAATTTCCTCAATAGCCATATTTCAAGAACTAGTGCATGGATTTTCGTAAATTTTTAGCTTTAGTTCTTGACATAGAATGGTGCTGGTTACATTTTGATGCTTTTCGCTCACTAGGTGACGCTGACATGGTGCATTATTCATGATTATCTCAATAGGTATATCTCAAGAACTAATTCGTGGGATTTAACAAAACTTTAGCTTTTGTTAGACCTTGATATAACCTAGATCTGATCAGTTTTTTGTGCATACCACTAAACAGGTGGCGCTGCTATGCTGCATTATTTACAATTTCCGCAATAGCCATATTTCAAGAACAAGTGCATGGATTTTCATAAAACTTTATATTATTTAGAACTTGATGTAGCGTGGTGATGATTACGTTTTGGTACAAATCGATCAACAGGTGGCGCTGCCATGGTGCATTATTCGTGATTAATGCAATAATTCCGTCTGAAGAACTAATGAACGAACTTTTTTAAAACTTCAGATTGAGTTAGTCACTGATATAGATTAGTGCTGTTTAGATTTTGATGTAAATCGCCCTACAGATGTCGTTGCAATGCTACATTTTTCACGATTTCACAATAAATGTACCTCAAGAACTAATGCATGGATTTTCATCAAACTTCAGATCCAGTTAGTACTTGATAAAAAATTGGTCCAGCTTTGTTTTTGGTGTACATCAACCAACATGCGGCGCTGTTATGCAGATTTTTTTTTAAAGATTTTGCAATAGCTCTATCTCAAAAACTTATGCAAGGATTTTCAGCAAACTTCAGATTCAGTTACAGATTGATATAAGTTGTTGCTGACTAGATCATGGTTTAAACCGAAGAAAGTTTTGGGATTGCCATATCTGACTAGTTTTGAATTGTATTTTCGAGGTAAGTTTTTATTGTTGTGGCAGCGACTAAAATATTGTTTGCAAAGCAAGAATGAATTTCAAATTTATATATTCGTAAACATTCAAATACATTCATACAATTTTGGCTCTGATTGCGTCATTAAAAAACATGATTAAAAAAAATCTGACAAAAAAAACTCCAATTTTTACTTTTCAGTCTTTTACTATAATATTATGACGCAAAGAAAGATGTCTATGAATATTTGAAATATAAATCAAATAAATGAAATCACACGGTAATTGTATATATGGTATATAAGATCAACATTTTTTACACTGTGGCTTCAGAGCATTTTCTATGAAGAAAAAATATACCCACCGGAAATAACAATTGAAAAAACCAGTATCTGATCAATATAAGGTGGTGTGGGGTAATAACGCCAGGCGGGGTAATAACGCCAAGTGCTAATATTTTGCATAATTATGGAATAATCTGGTAAATGACACCCATGTGCTCTGCGCAGAAGGGTTTTGAGTCATATAAATCGAAAAAAACAGCTTCAAGTTAATTTGTTTCATTTTTAGGTCTTATTGTTTTTACAAGCAACTAAAATTAACGCTTGATCTAAAATTTGCGAGATACGTTTTGTGATGTGAAGACTATATTTTTTTATCCGGAAATACTTTGTTAATTACATAAATTTTTAGTACATTTCATGGACTTTCAAAATATTGTTGAAGATTTTGGATATCTTCTCGAGATAATTTGTAATTTAAAATGTACAGCGCAATAACTATAACGGGGTAATAACGCCAATCCTTGTCATTAATATCCCGGTTGATTCCCTACAGTGGCCGAGCTACATCCTAAATACTAATTCAAATAAACACAGTTAAAACTGTGCAATGTTTCTAATAATTCTATTTAAGAGGTCCTTTTTTAACAAAAAGAAGCTCACAGTCTGATATTCTTTTGCCTCATCCGTCCCCCCCCCCCCCCACACCACACCTTTATTTTTCTTATACTTTCACAAAAAATTGAACATTTTCAATAGCTTAGAATGCAATTTGTCAATTTCTAAGTTTTTAGAGTTTGTATTTTTAGAATTGGGCAATCTACATGCAATTATTCCATCTTATTTCATTGTTTAGTTTGCATGGCGTTATTACCCATATAGGTGGGTAATAACGCCAAATAGCATTGGTCAAGAAATCACGCCATTACGTTTTATGAATACATATCTGTTAAATTATTTTTTTTATATGGATAGTCAATGAGTTGCTGCATCGAATCATATATTTGTTTGAAAAATACAAACTAAAACTGAGCCGTGAAAATTGGTCGAACCTTAACGTGGCGTTATTACCCCAGGGTACCTTATATATTTTTTATAAATAGCGAAAAAATTAAAATTGTAAAACAGTTATAAAGTCTTTAGAAAAAAGGAAGGTAATTATGTTGTTTATTCCTTTAATTTTAGAAATTCAAATATTTATATTTGTAAAAAGTACTTGAAATATAGTCTGTAATTATTGTTTAAAAATGGTTTTGAGTGATTTATCGAATTTCGATTCTTCTTTAAAAATGCAATTTTAAACGAGAGACTTCATTGCATTGTTTCCTTGAGGTTTTTTTCCAATTCCACGGTTAATAAATATTTATACAGCGTGCTGAAAAGCGATCTGTAAATGCTTTTCGTATTTTATGTTCATTTTTTTTAAAAAAAGCGTATAACTTATTAATTAACAGGAAAATGTTTTCTATGAATTAACAATGAGTTTATTTAACAAGTACACTTAATATTTAATGCTAAAAAATGCATTGAAAAATATATCATGTTTTTAACCAATAAAGTTTTTAGAAAGAAATATTAGAGGGATTTTTGCTATAAAATAAGAGGAGTTATTGCTAAAAAAAGGTTTATATAAATGTCTGTGATGCTTCACTATGCAATGAGGTTTTCTTATACCATAATGTATTTTTTCTGATAAAAATATTTCAAATTTTATTTTACTGTTTTTATATACTGGGTAATCCAAAATTCAGGACGAACTTTAAAAATGAATAATTCGAAAACGAATCAACATACCGAAATACGGTTTGCACCAAACGGATGGAGAAGAAATCGGATTTTGTGTGGCAACGAAAGAAAAGAAATTTTTGTTGGCAATTAACAAATGGCGCAATAGTGTTTTATTGCACCAAAAGATGATTTACAAATAAAAAAAAATTTTGACAACTTACAAATCAGCTTAATTACAGTTACAGTTAATTAGTACTACAGTAAATGTTCAATGTACTATCCATCATTCAGAAGTGCAGCTGTGAGACGAGGCACCACACCATTCACAGCATTATGTAGCATTTCTTGCGTTGTGGCAGACACATTTTGGCGGATGGCACCTTTCAGTGCTGCTAGTGATGTCATTGGTCGCCAACAGAACTATTTTTTTTTCGTTGTCACACAAAACCCAGTTTATTTTTTACGTTTGGTGTAAACCGTATATTTTTATCTTGATTTGTTTTTGAATTATTCACTTTTAAAGTTCGTTCTGACTTTTGGATCACCCGTTTTTTTTTTCCTATCTCTATATAATAAAACACAGTGTAATGCACAACACACCAAACCAATTTTTCCCTCTAAAAACTGTCATTGGAATTGACGCTTCCAACGAGACCGTTATGCCATCTGTGTGCATACGAAGCTTTACAGCAGAAAGGGAAATTTGTCAGCAAAAGCGGAAAAAGCCACTTTTGTTCTTTTTTTTGAAGGAGAGGGGGGGGGGGTGTTAAAGCGAAAAAAAAAACAGGTTCAAAGAGGTATAAAAATTGCAATGATTATTATTTATTAGTATTATTTCAATAGTTGAAGCAGACTTTTTTAATTACGCAGTTTTATTGCATATGTGTTAAAATTCTGTTTGATAAAGGGTGTTCTTAAATCAAAAAGGGCAATTTGTGACACATGCTTTAATTTATTTTTGTTCGGAAATGCATGAAAGTAGCAGGTGGTAGTATTCAGAAACTGTCTAATTGCACTCAATCTTCTGTTTTTTAAAAAAACACAATAGATTTTTCATAACAAGCCTTCAAAATTGACACTTTTGAGCACATTTCCCGACAAAAGCAGAAAAACCGGTCTAAAAGCAGGAGAAAAACGGGTGACCGCGTCATCGAAGAAGCTTATAACTCGATAGATAATCTAATTATCATAAAATGGAAATATAAGTTCAATTCGAAATCGCTTCCATAGTCAGGCATTTCAATTTTATATCTTTCCGTTAAAAAATGAGTTTGTAAATGTATCAAAACGTTTTGCGCTTGTTGAGCGGAGCAGTTGAGAACACCCTTAAGAAATTTTGTTATGGTATATTTGCCGCAAAGCCTGGTTTAACCAGAAGCTATTAATGTTGTAATAATAATATTAATTTACTAATTTATTAATGCTTCCAATTTTATTACAAGTTCTAATGGGTATAAAATAGGGAGCATCAATAAGTTAATAAATTGTTATAAAAAAGCGAAAGCTAAACCACAAAATTCTGGATTAATTGAAAGTTTCAATAAAGTGGGAGACCGTACAAAATTTAAAAGATTTTCATTTCCATATTTAAAAGGCAGTTTCGAGAAGTTAAAATTTAAATGAAAAAAGTTTAATATTGAATTGATTGTGACACCACCACCAAAATTAAAGAGTTTACTTAATAAACAATTTGATCCTATAGGACACGATGATCTTGCAGTGGGTTCACGAAATTCCTTATATTACAGAAAAAGGTGACTTAGAATATTACATAGACAAAACTGGGAGAAAACTTGGAATTAGAAAACGTGAACATGAATCTGATATAAAATTTGGTCGTACTAACACTATTTTATCTAGATTATATTTAAATGAGGAGATAAAAATTTTGTTTAATGAAAGCAAATTATGTTTCATATGAAATTGTTGTCGTAAATCCATTATAAGGGAGTCTATTGAAATTTATACATGTAGAAATTTTGTTTGCAATGATCATTTTTCTTTTAATATTCATAAGTTATGGTTAGAGTTTATAAATAAATTCCTCGTGAAAGCTTGTTGAAGAAACGTTACACCTTTCAAGTAAAATAAAATTGTTTATTGAAATGTTTATAAGTAAAAAGTGTAAAATCTTGTGATTTAAAAATCTAAAAGATTTAACAGCCATTATTGGCATTTAATCTTATAGTTTGGCGATAGTTTTTTGATGAACGTAATAATCAAATAGTAAAAGAAACATCCTTATAACTCCAAAAATGATAAACCTATTAACTAACAGTTTACTGATTCGGATGAAATGTCTCATTTCCAATTAAAATATACATTTGAATTGAAATTTGAGTGAAATAGAGGTTCATGAAAAAAAGATGAGTTTGGAAAGTAATATTATAAATATTTTGAAAATTAATTATCCGATTGATTTCTTTTTTTATGAAAAATTTATATCTTATTACTGTCTTTTACAACCACTACTTAAAATTAAAAAAAAATCGAAAATTTGTTTTTACCTCTCATCAGAACTA
Source organism: Maratus speculifer (assembly GCA_964019185.1). Lineage (NCBI taxonomy): Eukaryota > Metazoa > Arthropoda > Arachnida > Araneae > Salticidae > Maratus > Maratus speculifer. The sequence continues at coordinate 215,213,213 of OZ025302.1, forward strand.
ATAATTCGAGAATCCGAAAAAAATAGTTCAGGATAATCGAGGTTGCTGACATTCAATAGACTTCTTCCCATTTTTACATACTAAGTATACACTAAACTTTAGGTCTATATCTCAATTTGTACGGGAGATAGAGCATTTACAGACGGATGGACAGATAGACAGACACACACTGTAAAAAAAAATCTGTAAAGGTACTAAACATTATCTAGGAAACTGGGATTCCAAGAACTTTTCATGTAAAGATAACAGGAAAAAATCATGTAACCGATTCTGAAACTTCAATATTTGCTGTTACCGTTACAGGAAAAGTTCTTGGAATCCCAGTTTCCTAGAAAAAGTTTAGTACCTTTACAGATTTTTTTTACAGTGCACACACACAGACAGACGGCAATTTTTTTCTAAAAATATGTTTTTCGGAATCGCCAGCGTCTAAAACGTGTAAATCCGTCATTTTTTTTTTTAATTTTTTTCAAAACGATTGCAAGACTTTCCCTATACTACATAAATGGCAAGTAAAAATAAGATAATACACTGTAAAAAAAAATTCTGTAAAGTTACTAAACTTTTTTTAGGAAACTGGGATTCCAAGAACTTTTCCTGTAACGGTAACAGCAAAAAATCAAGTTCCAGGATCAGTTACATGAATTTTTCCTGTTGTCGTTACATGAAAAGTCCTTGGAATCCCAGTTTCCTAGAAAATGTTTAGTACCTTTACAGATTTTTTTTTCTTACAGTGTAATGCTGTTTATATTTATCCTGTTCGTTTCCTTAATCCCCATTCGGGAACCTCTGTTCTTTTCCTTTTAAAAACTAAAATGTTCCACTCTTTTACATTTTTGCATGACTTATTAAGGGGATATTATTATATATATATTTTTTAATTTTCATCATACCAATATAAAATTTTGTGCATGCATACATTTCACGAAAAGAATATAGAACACCTTCAAAAAAAGTCTAATCTTATTAAAATTTTTAAATTATTAAAAAAAGTTTTAAATTTTTAAACGAAATTTTAAAATTCTTCTCGTGTTTTAATTTTTGAGATATTTTCTTGCTTTTGCATTTTTATCACTTAAAACTACACTGTAAAAAAAATCTGTAACCTTAGTAATCTAAATTAACCGAAATCTCTTATGCTTACTAAAATTTTATGTGCACACTGTACAAGAAAATGATGTCAATCTACAAAACTTGTAAGCAAAACTAAAACCATCTGTAACTTTACAAAAGAATTTACTAAAATTTTGGTAACTTTACTAACATTTTATCTATAATGCTCGTTATCGTCACTTAAAAAGTTCTTGGAATACGATTTCCCAAAGAAATTCTTAGTAACCTTAAAATTTGTTTGATTCAAAGTGCAAATCTGTATCTGTTACATGAATTTTTATTGTTGCCGTTACATAAAAAGTTCTTGGAATACAATTCTACTAGAAAAATTTTTGTAACTTTCCCAATTTTTTTTTACAGTGTACCATAAACAAATTTGTGTAAGATTTTTTTAATATCTTGAATAAATAATATTTTACAGATTTTTTTTCTAAATTCCATGTCGATTTTCATCGAAGTTTTGCCTTTTAATAAGCAAAAGAAAAAAAAAAAAAAAAATCTAATTTTACTATCTTAATAAAAACGAATTTTAAAAAGGTTACACGATTTCTTTCTAAACAATATCAAGATACTTCCTTATCAATTTTATAAATATTGATAAAAAGTTACGTCGCATGATGCATTTCAAAAATCTAAAAATGCTAAAAAATTAGTTTAATGAAAAACAGATTTAAAGTATATAAATACACTTACCTTTTTTATTTCCTTCTTAAGGGTGTTCTCAACTGCTACGCTCAACAAGCGAAAAACGTTTTGACACATTTACAAACTCATTTTTTAACGGAAAGACATAAAATTGAAATGCCTGACTATGGAAGCGATTTCGAATTGAACTTATTTTTCCATTTTATGATAATTAAATTACCTATCGTGTTATAAGCTTTTTCGATGACGCGATCACCCGTTTTTCTCCTCCTTTTCGACCGGTTTTTCTGCTTTCGTCGGGAAATGTGCTCAAAAGTGTCAACTTTGAAGGCTTGTTATGAAAGATCTATTGTGTTTTTAAAAAAACAGAAGATTGAGTGCAATTAGACAGTTTCTGAATAACCATCCCTGCTAGTTTCATGCATTTCCGAACAAAAATAAATTAAAACATGTGTCACAAAGTTGCCCTTTTTGATTTAAGAACACCCTTAAAACATTAATAAATGATATTTTAATAAGGAAAAACTGTTTTGGTACTATTATACCACAGAAATATACCTTTTTGCGACGATTTTGCTATAGACGGTTTTGCTCAAATAAAGGGTTTTTTGTGCTGAATGTTTTTGTTTTTTGTAACTAAGCGGAATCCTTCATGAAATAAATGTTATTTTCATCTCAGTTTGCAAAATGCTTGAAAATGTCCAAAGGACAGTGTGACCAAGAAAGTGATAAATTTTCATGTGTATTTAACTTAAATCTTTTTCAATAAAAAAATTTTAACGGTTTGTAGATTATTTACTTGTTTAAAGCTCTTAAGTGTTTTCTTAAATCAAAAAGGGCAACTTTGTGACACATGCATTAATTTATTTTTGTTCGGAAATGCATGAAAATAGCAGGTGTTGTTATTCAGAAACTCTCTAATTGCACTCATTCTTTTGTTTTTTAAAAAACACGATAGATTTTTCATAACAAGCCTTCAAATTTGACACTTTTGAGCATATTTCCCGACGAAAGCAGAAAAACCGGTCGAAAAGGAGGAGAAAAACGGGTGATTGCGTCATCGAAATAGCTTATAACTCGATAAATAATTTAACTATCATAAAATGGAAAAATAAGTTCTATTCGAAATCGCTTTCATAGTCAGACCTTAAAATTTTATAACTTTCTGTTAAAAAATGAATTTGTAAATGTGTCAAAACGTTTTTCGCTTGTTGAGCGGATCAGTTAAGAACACCCTTAAGGGTGTATTCGAAAAAATGATTTCCCACCTTCAACAGCTCGAGATTTTCCGATTCATTTTCAGGCTCATTTTTTAATGTAGAAATATGAAATTTGTTGAGAGAATTTTTGGAATAATGTACAAGGTGCCGTGTGATGTAATTTTTTCGCTGAATTAATTAGAATTTGATTTATAAGCAATTATTTTCTCAGCATGACCCTTTTTTTCGTTCGAAAATCTCCCGCTTCGGAAAATTTTGTCCAAAACATCGTTTTTGACAGCATTTTTTTGCAACATTTTCTACATTTATCAAAACTTCAACAATCACGGCACCTTGTGTAGTTTCTAAATAAGAGATTTTGAAAGTTTGGTGCATTTCACAGTAAGAAATTAGTTTGAAAATAAATGTGAAAATAAGCAGTTTTGATCAGAATACACCCTTAAATTTGTGATCGCGTTAATATGGGTTAATGGTTATTAAATTGATGTTTTAAGGGTGTTTTTTTTTATATCCATATTTTTGAACTTAAATTACAAAGCGCCTAAAGAATCAGAAAAGATATTCTTCTGTCATTTGTGTTGTCATTTTGCCAGTAAAAAACCAGTGAATAAGTATTTGCATTATTATTTTAGATTCGGAAGTGAGGAGTTTAAAGCTTTACAATTTAAATATTTATGCATAGAAAAAATACTTCAGAAAATAAGATCTTTGATTATCATTTTAAAAAATAGTTTGAAATGATTTATCGAATTTCAATACTTTAAGAAGGCAATTTCAAAAGAGAATTTTCATTGCATTGTTTCCCTGAGGTTTTCTTCCAATCCCTCTATTAATAAATATTTGTATAAAGTGCTGAAAAGCGATCAATAAATGCTTTTCATATTCTATGTGTTGATTTTCTTTTAAGGCTGTTCTTAAATCAAAAAGAGCAGGTTTATGACACAAGTTTTAATTTATTTTTGTTCGGAAACGTATGAAGCTTGCAAGTATTGTTATTCAGAAACTACTTAATCGCACTCAGTTTTCCGTTTTATTTTTTTGTAAACACAACAGATTTTTCAGAAGATAGTGCCAAAGTGTGCGTTTTGAACTGCTTTTCCGAGGGAGACAAGAAAAAAATAGTCCAAACTGGGGGGGGGGGATCACCTTGTCACGTGATGAATAAAGTTAATAGCTCTATAGATAATTGATTGATCAAAAAATAGAAAACTGAGTTCTATTCTAAATCTCTTCCATGGTCAGACATCGCAATTTTATATCTTTCTGTTTAAAAATGAATTTGCAAATGTGCCAAAACGCTTCCCGATTGTGGAGCAGAGGAGTTGCAAAAAACCTTAATTTAAAAAAAAAAAGTTATGTGAATGAAAACTTTTAGGAGCTGTTACTTCCCAAAGAACATTAGTTTTCCAAACAGAAAAAAGTAAAAAAGAAAAAAATTAAACATGCTGAAAATGTAAAAAGTGGTCATAATTACCCCTCCTGACCCTACTTAGCCTGTTTTAGATATATATTACTTAATATATTTATGTAAAATAACAAACGTTAAACAATCCCTAATTTAAAAAAAAAAAAAAAAAAAAAAAAAAAAAAAAAAAAGATAATAATGTTTTTTATAATGAAAGCTTTACGAATTAAATATTCATGTATATATATATATATATATATATATATATAAAATACTTCAGAAAACAAGATCTTTAATTATCATTTAAAAAGAATGGTTTGAAAATGATTTATCGGATTTCAATACTTTAAGAAGGCAATTTTAAATGAGAATTTTCATTGCATTGTTTCCCTGAGGTTTTCTTCAAATCCCTCTATTAATAAATATTCGTATGGAGTGTTGAAAAGCGATCTATAAATGCTTTTCGTATTTTATGTGTTGATTTTCTTTTAAGGCTGTTCGTAAATCAAAAAGAGCAGGTTTATGACACAAGTTTTAATTTATTTTTGTTCGGAAACGTATGAAACTTGCAGGTAATGTTATTCAGAAACTACTTAATCCCACTCAGTTTTCCGTTTTGTTTTTTTGTAAACTATAACGGATTTTTCAGAAGATAGTGTCAAAGTGTGCGTTTTAAACTGCTTTTCCGAGGGAGACAAGAAAAAACCAGTCCAAACTAGGGGGGGGGGGAATCGCCTTGTCAAGTAATCAATAAAGTTTATAGCTCAATAGATAAGTGATTGATCGAAAAATAGAAAACTGAATTCGATTCTAAATCGCTTCCATGGTCAGGCTTTGCAATTTTATATCTCTCTGCTTAAAAATGAATTTGTAAATGTGTCAAAATATTTTCCTCTTGTAGAACAGAGGAGTTCAGAACAGCATTAACTTAAAAGCTAAGAGAATTAAAATTTTTAGAAGCTGTTACTTCCTATGTACTGAAAACACTACTTTTCCAAATAGAAAAAAGTAAATAATAATAATAATAATTATAAGAACAATGTTGAAAATGTACTAAGTAGTTATAATTACCTCGTCTGACCTTACTTAGGCAGTGTTACATATATATTACTTAATATATGTAAATAATAACAATCGTTAAACAGTGTCTAATAAAAAAAATTATGATAATGATGTTGTTTATAATGATAGCTTTACGAATTAAATATTTATGTATATAAAAAAAAAATACTTCAGAAAACAAGATCTTTAATTGTCATTTAAAAAGAATGGTTTGAAAATGATTTATCGGACTTCAATACTTTAAGAAGGTAATTTTAAACGAGAATTTTCATTGCATTGTTTCCCTGAGGTTTTCTTCAAATCCCTCTATTAACAAATATTCGTATAGAGTGCTGAAAAGCGATCGATAAATGCTTTTAATATTTTATCTGTTGATTTTCTTTTAAACATATAAGATTTTAATGAAGACGCCACACTACTGACTAAAAAAGACCCGGATGATAATGCAAAGTCTATGGGTTTTTTTTTTTCAAATGTCTCGCTCAAATTTTAATATTTCTACATGTTTTTTTCCCATAAGTCAGCTGAGGACTATCTTCAACAGGGCTAGTTTTCACTTTTTCGGTTTTGGTTTCAGATTAAAAAAAAAAAAAAACTTTAATTTTTAGAACCGGTCGAAGCGGTTTTGAAACTGAAACTATTCTAATGTAAAAAAGTATAAGCAAAATCGAAAAAGTAATAAAAAGAATATTGCCCGGTTAAACTGATGGCATTGAGCTCACAGGCTACGCATACTAATTGTACATTACAGCCTTATACTTTCAAGGGTTAATTCCGTTCAAAAAATAATATTAAGGAGGGGGGATCAGCTCCCCCTTTTCCCCTTTTTATACTTAATCATTGAACCTCCTAACTATCAAGGACATGCTTCATCATATAAAATATCTATATCCAAAATTCAGAGCAAATCGGATAATTCTTAATAAAAACCCATTTAGAATTTATATAATTTAAGAGGAGTTATCCCCCTCTTTTATACTTAACCATTAAACTTCCAAAACTATTCAGAGATTTGAACGAAAACTGTTAATTCTGCATGAAAAACCCATTTATATCAATTAAGGTGAGGGGCATGAGCCCCCCATTCCCCTTCTTATACATATCGAATGAACTCCAAGAACTAATCAGGGAAGCGCCTTATCAGGATATACCTATATACAAAATTTCAAGTGGATCGGATATTTTTATCAAGAGTTATCGCGTTACGCACGTACGCACGCACGAACGAACATACATACAGAACGGGCGGGCATATAAGCTCTCAGGCTATGATAGCCTGTGAGCTAAAAACTAGCCCGGTTGTGGATCGTCCTCAATTATCCTGTGCAAAAAAATCATGTAAAAATATTAAAATTTGAGCGAGATATTTGAAAATAACGCCCCCATAGACTTTACGTAATCATCCGGGTCTTTTTCATTGACTAATGTGGCGGCTTAAGTTAAAATTTTGGAATTTTTTGTGTTGGTTAACCATATTATTTGAAAACGAAATCACATGATAAAACTTCTCAGAATATTTTATAAAAATTTAAAATTTATGTAAAAAATGGCGTATTTCAAAATCCTTATAATTTAAAATGTTATTTGTAGAATTTAAATTTTTTATCTTTAAAGCAGACAAAAATATATAAATTTTAATTTTGATTCAGCATTTTTTAAAATATTAATTTAAATAAAAATTAAAAATTTTTAAAGTAAAAATTTAAGAAAAAAGTAATGTTACATTTCTAAAAAAATCATATTTTCAAAAGCAAGTACTTTTCCAAATTTGCTGACACAAAAGTAGGGTAAAACACTCAAAAAAGAAATATTCCAAGTTTGAACTATTTATCTTTAACGGTTTTTGAATTACAAAAATTAAAATATGAAAACTGGTGAAAAACCCATCATGAAGAAAAGCTCATTTTTCCCAAGAAGTGGTTTTCATTATAACCATTTCTTGAAAACAAAATTTTGAAATCGAACCAAAAAGGAAAAAAAAAAAAAATATTTTTTTTTGTTCCACCTAAGATAGAAACATAATTTTAAACGTCATTTTAAGCAGAAAACAGAAATTTTTTTATGTAATAAAATTATTTTTGAAAATTTTGAAGATGTTTGTGTTCCGGACCCTCTTAATGCAAACAAAATGATTTTGAAAATATATTGTTATTTTTTTAATCAATTAAGTTTTTTTTTTTTTTTTTTTTTTTTTTTTGTAAAGAAAATATTTACATAAGGTTTATACAAATGAGGACCCCAGATGCCAAGGGGTATAAGTGACAAAATTGAAAAAAAATAAACTAAATACACAGACGACCTAAAAATATGCTTTTTAGCTCACAGGCTATCATAGCCTGAGAGCTTATGTGCCCGTCCGTTCTGTATGTACGTTCGTATGTACGTTCGTATGTTCGTTCGTGCGTAACGCGGTAAGTCATGATAAAAATATCGGATCCACTTGAAACTTTGTATATAGGTATATCCTGATAAGGCGCTTCCCTGATTAGTTTTTGGAGTTCATTCGATATGTGTAAGAGGGGGAACGGGGGGCTCATGCCCCTCTCCTTAATTAATATAAGCGAGATTTTCATGCAGAATTAACAGTTTTCGTTCAAAATTTAGATATAGGATCATTCTGATGAGGCGATTCCGTGACTGTCTTTAGGTGTTCATTGAATAAGTATAAACAGGGGGAACGGGGGGGGCTCATGCCGCCCCCCCCTTAATTGATATAAACGGGATTTTCATGCAGAATCAACAGTTTTCGTTCAAAATTTAGATATAGGATCATTCTGAGGAGGCGATACCGTAGCTGTTATTAGGTGTTCATAGAATAAGTATAAACAGGGAGAACGGGGGGCTCATGCCCCTCTCCTTAATTAATATAAGCGAGATTTTCATGCAGAATTAACAGTTTTCGTTCAAAATTTAGATATAGGATCATTCTGATGAGGCGATACCGTGACTGTTATTAGGTGTTCATTGAATAAGTATAAACAGGGGGAACGGGGGGCTCATGCCCCTCCCCTTAATTGATATAAACGGGATTTTCATGCAGAATTAACAGTTTTCGTTCAAAATTTAGATATAGGATCATTCTGAGGAGGCGATACCGTGGCTGTTATTAGGTGTTCATAGAATAAGTATAAACAGGGGGCACGGGGGGCTCATGCCCCTCCCCTTAATTGATATAAACGGGATTTTCATGCAGAATTAACAGTTTTCGTTCAAAATTTAGATATAGGATCATTCTGATGAGGCGAGTCCGTGGCTGTTATTAGGTGTTCATTGAATGAGTATAAACAGGGGGAATGGGGGTTCTAATGCCCCTCCCCTTAACTTGTATAAATGGATTTTTCAATCAGAATTGTCAGATTTCGTTCAAATCTCTGAATAGTTTTGGAAGTTTAATGGTTAAGTATAAAAGAGGAGAATAACTCCTCTTAAATTATATAAATGCTAAATGGGTTTTTATTAAGAATTATCCGATTTGATCTGAATTTTGGATATAGGTTTTTTAATATGATAAAGCATGTACTTAATAGTTTAGAGGTTCAATGATTAAGTATAAAAAAGGAGAAAGGGGAGAGCTGTTTCCCCTTCTTAATTTTTTTTCCGAACGGAATTAAAGAAAATACAAGGCTGTAATGTAGAATTAGTATGCGTAGCCTGTGAGCTCAATGCCATCAGTTTAACTGGGCAATATTCTTTTTTATTTCATTTCAGGTAAAGAAATATAAGTGATTTTCTTATTATTTGCTGAGTTATAGAGACAAACCACTTTTTTCGAAAAACAAACTATATTGATTAATTATACATTTAAAGAAAATTGTACTTTATTTTTTAACAGTTATTGAAATAAGAGTTCAAAGACCAGAATGCAACAATTTCAATCGACTCAATTGTTATTGATGTTCCAATTTAACATCAATTATCTTTAAACTCAATTTACTCCAAATCGAAATTTTGTCACTTGTACCCCTTGGCTTCTGGGGTCCTCAAATGTCTGAACGTTTCATTTAACAGTGAGACTAAAATCACAATTTATTCTTCTAGACAAAAAATATTCCAATTTTTACTCTTTTTACAGTTTTTATCATTTGTTTCCGCAATTTACTGACGAAAATGAAGATATTTTTAAATATTTGTTATATAGATCTAACACTATTTAAATTACATTTTTACCATATTATCAAATATTTCAAATTATATTTTTTCACAATACACTACATGACCAAAGATGACCGTCCACTTGAATTTTTGACATTTTGTTAAATATCTAGAAAAATACTTGAGGAATTATACTAAAACCTTAAGTGTGTAAACACAATAGTACACGTCATATACAGGGTGATTCATAAAAGATGGGCAGAACTTTAAGGGGTTATAGTACACTTAAAGACAAATAATATTAAATAGGAGACTAAGGGTTCCAGACGTATTCCCAAGGAGATAGGGGGCATTAAAGTTTAGGGTCCGAAATTTCAAATGATTATAAAAAATGGAAAAATTGGTCGATTCGTTTGCGGTTTTTGCAAAAAATTTTCTTTATGCCAGTATTTTCTTGAAATAAAATTTTAAAGTTCAATTTCAAAAAATGCCGATAGGGGGCGCTTTAGACTTTGGAGTAACAAACAACTATTTTTTAACGTTATTTTTTGTATTTCTTTAAATGATTTCGAAAGCTTAGACTTAAACTTAAATTTTGATCTAAAAATCTGAGTCCTAACGAGTAGTTAAGTAGTGTAAACTGAAATTTGAAATTTGAAACCCTTCTCCCTCCAGAACAAAAATCAGTTATTCCCGATCTTTGTGTCGTAGATTAGGCTCTAACTACTGCCGCGTTTTGCTAAAATTATTCTTTATGTCAGTATTTTCTTGAAAATAAATTTTAAAGAAAAGTTTCAAAAAATTCCGATAGAGGGCGCTTTAGACTTTGGAGTAACGAACAACTATTTTATACCGTTATTTTTTGTTTCTCATTAAATGCTTTCTAAAGCTTAGACTTAAACTTAAATTTTCAGCTCAAAAACTGAATCACTGAGCGTGGTTCAGTAGCGAGGGGAGGGGGTTCAAATTTCAACTTCTGAACATAGTTCAGTTTGCACTACTTAACCATGCCCAACGATTCTGTGCTGTGATACAAGGCAAAAATACAACTTTCGTCAAGGACTGCATAGTCGGAATTCACTCATAAAGGCACTGGCACAGTTGGAAACGTCGCTCATGCAAACGTTAAAGCTCCATTCCTGACGCTAGTCACCGGGTGAAGAAGGAGACAGAAAGTATGCAAATGTCAAATGGGGAAGAAGTAGAACACGTATGCAAAATTTCGACACGATTCAGGCATAAAAACCACTGAACGGTGAGTCAAGTGTAAGTCGCTGTAGTAATGAATCGGAAGATGGTGCCCTTCACGAATAAGGAAAAGGCTGAGATGCATTTAATTTACGGAGCGGCAGATGGAAATGGTGCAGAGGCACAACGAATGTACGGAGAGCGATTTCCCAACAGGCGGTTGCCTAACCGCAAAACTTTCGAGCGCTTGCACAGACAGTTGTGTGAGACGGGATCATTTCTCGCTTCCCGACGAATGCAGATCGTGCAAAAAAGGACGAGTCAGTAGTTGTTGCAGAAGCCATTCTGGATGTAGTAGCGGCTCAGCCAAGTACAAGTACACGAACAGTGGCTAGGCAGGTGGATACCTCACAGTCCATGACTTGGAGGGTACTGAAGGATGAACATTTGCTCCCGTTTCATGTGCAACGAGTCCAGAAACTGTCCCCAGGGGATTATCCAAATCGTATTGAATTCGCCCGCTGGTTTCTGCAGCAGAACACGCTAAATCCACATTTTGGACGAACTGTGCTTTTCACCGATGAATGTACCTTCACACGTGAAGGTACATTTAACACACACAATGCACATGTATGGGCGGATGTCAATCCACATGCTACGTATCCACATGCTCATAAGAGACGCTTTTCCATCAATGTTTGGGCAAGAATCCTCGGAGACCACCTAATCGGACCGTACCTTCTTCCTGAACGCCTCAACGGTAAAACATAAATCACATTTCTGCAACATGTGCTGCCAGACCTGTTAAACGTTGTTCCTCCACGCATCCGGCGGGTCATGTGGTTCCAGCACGATGGAGCGCCATTACGTACGAGACGTCCGCAACTATCTGGACATCACATTTCCAAACAGATGGATTGGTCGAGGTGGTCCTGTTGCTTGGCCTGCTCGCTCGCCAGATCTTTCACCCCTCGATTTCTTTTTTTCGGGACAATTGAAGGCTCTTATGTATGAGACACCCATTGAATCCCCCGAGGAAGTGGTCGCCAGACTTTCCGCCGCTGTAGGGGAAGTGCTCGAAAAGCCTGATGTTTTCGGGAATGCTCGCCGTTCCATTCTTCGCCGTTGTTCTGCGTGCATAACCTCTGGTGGTCACAATTTTGAACATTTATTGTAATTACATGTTAATAAATATGCTTTGGTGACATAATCCTAATTTGTGTCTTTTTACCTCGTATCACAGAACACAATGTGTGGACATGGTAAACTGAACTGTGCTCAGGAGTAGAAATTTCAAACCCCTCTCCCCAGAAACTTAACCACGTCTAACGATTCAGATTTTGGGCTGAAAATTTAAGTCTAAGCGTTAGAAAGCATTTAATGAGACACAAAAAATAACGGTATAAAATAGTTGTTCGTTACTCCAAAGTCTAAAGCGCCCTCTATCGGAATTTTTTGAAAATTTTCTTTAAAATTTATTTTTAAGAAAATACGACATAAAGAATAATTTTAGCAAAACGCGGCAGTAGTTAGACCTAATCTACGACACAAAGATCGAGAATAACTGATTTTTGTTCTGGGGGGAGAAGGGTTTCAAATTTCAAATTTCAGTTTACGCTACTTAACTACTCGTTAGCACTCAGATTTTTAGATCAAAATTTAAGTTTAAGTCTAAGTTTCGAAATCATTTAAAGAAATACAAAAAATAACGTTAAAAATTGTTGTTTGTTACTCCAAAGTCTAAAGCGCCCCCTATCGGCATTTTTTGAAATTGAACTTTAAAATTTTATTTCAAGAAAATACTGGCATAAAGAAAATTTTTTGCAAAAACCGCAAACGAATCGACCAATTTTTCCATTTTTTATAATCATTTGAAATTTCGGACCCTAAACTTTAATGCCCCCTATCTCCTTGGGAATACGTCTGGGACCCTTAGTCTCCTATTTAATATTATTTGTCTTTAAGTGTACTATAACCCCTTAAAGTTCTGCCCATCTTTTATGAATCACCCTGTATTTCTGTGAAGACTTTCATCCGAAACTCCATAGGGGACAGTCAGTAAATTGAAAAAGAACGAAATCTTTTGGATAACCATGTCAAAACTAATGTAGCAAAAGCGTTCAAACTGTAGATTATGATTAAGTAGCTTATTCCAATTAACTGTTTTCACTTTATGCGGATAGCATGGATACTCGTAATTAAGGTACTTAATATCTATAAATATAAATAAATTACACTTCATATAGAAATTATTTTCACTACACTTCACATTGAAAACTATACATGAAATGGTAAACAGCATTAACCTATATCAATTTCATAAAAATCCGAGTATTTTAACGAGAGTTACAGCATGGATAGACGGACAGACCGAATTCCTGTACACTTTTCAAGTCTGTCGTGAAGTTTTTACAAGAAAATAGTTATGTTGCTTATACTTAAAATTTGAAAAATTAAATATCTATGTATGTATAAAATACTTGAGAATACAAGATGTTTAATTATTATTTAAAAAGTGGTTTGAAATGTTTTATTGAATTTCGATACTGTTTTAAAAAAATATTTTTAAAAGAACATTTTTGTTGCATTGTTTCCGTGTGGTTTTCTTCCAATTCCACAGTATAATAAATATTTGTATAGTGTGCTAAAAAGCGATATATAAATGTTTGGTACTTCTCTATTATAAAAGTCTCTATCCAGTCGACCAATTTCGCCAAATTATACAAATCGGAAAACTACTAGCCAAATCATACATATTGACATAATTTTTATTTAAATAACGAAAAAACAAATAATTTGTGGAATATTAATAAAAATTCAAATTAAAAAAAAAACGAAATTAAAATCATTTAATGACATTTTAAACACGTGAATCTTATTTAATGTCATTGAATGTGACATTCACGATCATCCATTATTGGCATTTAATCTTATAGTTTGGCGATATTTTTTTGGTCGACGGGATAACCTAGAAGTACCAAATGTTTTTAGCATTTTATGGGGTGATTTTCTTTTAAACATTCAATTTATTAATTAACAAAAAAATGTCTTCTATGATTATCAGTGGAATGAGAAGTTTTAGCATTTAGTGTTTAACTCTTTCGGGTCTGGTGTACTATTAATAGTACATGTCTTTCAATTGAGTATTATTTTGTAATAATAAAACATTTTGTTACTGCTTACATGTAGTAATGTTAATAAGCTTCTATGCATTTACTATAATGACTTCATTAACGTTTACACATTTAGTAATAATAATAATAATAATAATAAATATTTGCTTACTTCTGTTTGCACCGTTTGCGATTCTTTTATTTTAAACATATATTTCACCTTTTTAGGTGCGTTCGTAATTATGTAAATACGTAGCACCTATTGTTGTCGTTCAGTCCGTCCGTCTGCCCGTCTGTCTCAACGCAAAAACTACCCAACCGAATCGTTTGAAATTTAAAATACAAAATTATTACATAATTTTGTCGAGTTATTTCAAAATTTATGAAAATCGGACGCATAGATCAATTACAGGGACAATCAAAAGTATCCAGCTACATTACGGTCAATGGGGAAAAAAGAATCAAATACATTTTAATTGTTTGAAATTTTAAATACATAATTATTACATAATTTTGTCGAGTTATTTCAAATTTTATCAAAATTGGATGCATAGTTCAATTACAGGGACAATCAAAAGTATTCCGTTACATTATGGTTAATGGGGGAAAATGTTTCAAATGCATTTTAATGGTGTTACACTCATTCGAATGTAATAAAATTTATGTGCATGTATAAAGTACATATTATAATATACATTTTGCATAATCTGTGGTGCAAAGAATATTTGTTATTGATTTAAAAGGCCACACAAAAGTATTTCATTGCATAATGGTATACGAAGAACATTGTTTGGTGCGCATTTCAATTGTAATTATTTACAGTTTTATGAGATTGATATATGAGAAGGATATTTTTAAAACTCCGTTATCGTACGAACGCACCTCATTTGCTACGCTTCACGTGCAATTTCCAACTTGTTATAATTAAAATAAAAGTTATTTTACTCAAATAATCATGTGTAATAAAGCGCTAAAAGTTTTAGAAAATTGTAATATCCATTAATTTCTGTTGTCGAACAATATTTTCTAAACATCTCCAGAAACTCTTCAATTTTGTTGGAAAGTGCTAAAAAAGAAACTCTTGTTGTTTGAATTTTAAAATTTTGCCTGAAAGTATTTATATTTGAAAGAAAAAAACAAACTTGAATATACATTGATAATAATTATCATTTAAAAAATAGTTCGAAGTGAGTAATCGAATTTCAATACTTCTTCAAAAAGGCGATTTTGAAAGAGCATTTTTGTTGTATTGTTTCCCTGATTTTTTTTTTTTTTTCTATCCCATAGTGGAGTAAATATTTGTACAGTGAGTTGAAAAGCGATTTATAGATGCTTTTTGTATTTCAGTATCGATTTTTTTTTTTTTTTTTTTTTTATCAATGACATACACTCTAAAAAAAATTCAAGAGGTTACTAAAAATTTTTTAGTAAATTTGTATTCCACAGAATTTTTTAGTAACCATTACAAACTTTTTTTTCTCAACGCATTTCTTTTGTAAACTGAACAAAAGAATTTTTTTTATAACTAACTTAAAAATTTTTAGTATGAGCCACCAAGCAAATTTTAGTAATAGCTCCAAACTTATTTTAAATAACCATTACGTGCGCCCGAAGGGCAAGAGCTTCCTTAGAGCTGCATCCAGACTTCTGAAGCGGAAGATTTTCGGCAAAACTGCAATAGATGGCAGCACCAAACATTGCTACCTGCTCCGACAGGATTTTCATAATCCCTTTATTAACGAGTACTTACACTACATACATTCGGGGCACTACATACATTCGGGGTTCGTAGGCCAGTATCGAACCCGGGACCTTTTGGCCTGGAGTCCGTTACTATAACCACTATGCTATCAAGGCCACACCAAGTGAGTTTTAGTAATAGCTATTAAAAATATAAAACTATTAACTCTATTCGTTGCTAACTTTTTTCTTGTAATTCTTACAGATTTTCTTGTAACCGACTAAGATTACTAAAAATTTTTTAGTAATTACAAGAATCACTAAAGTTTTTTTAGTAGATCGACCCTTTTTTTTTACAGTGTAAAGCGTGCTTAGATATTGAATGGAAATAGACAAGATTTCTTAAAGTGTCTTTATAAAAAAATCTAACCAACAAAGCATATATTTGTGGTGAGAAATAATTGAAATTGTAGGGTATTTCTATTTTTTTTTATTAAATTCAATCACAGGAAGCTATTGCAGTGATGGTTTTGGTATTTCTTCGTTATTTATTAAGAAATGTAAATTGGGATTACGATAATGTTGAAAATCAAACATGGAAATTTCGCCGCGAGTTTAGAAAAAACTTCAAAATAGTAGAGTATTTTATAGTTTTCTATCTGGATAACCAATTTAAGTTTTCCTGATTATTTATTAGAAAATGGATCATTCTTTACTAAACTCACATTCTTTACTAAATCGACTATTTTGTAAGAGCGTTTTACCTAATTTTTTTTTCACCCCACAATGCAGTAAATATTTGTAGAGTGTGTTGAAGAGCGATTTATAGGTGCTTTTTGTATTTTAGTAGTGATATATATATATATTTTATCAATGATGTAAAGAACGGTTTCACATTGAATAGAAATATAAAAAAAAATATAGTGTCTTAAAAAATAAATAAAAAATAAATAGTAACCAACAAAGCATACTTGTTGAGAGAAATAATTGAAATTGTAGAGTATTTCTATTAAAAAAATAAAAAAAATCAATCACATGATATTATTGCAGTGGTGGTCTAAAAGTATTGCAGTGATAGTCTAAAAATTGCACAGGAAATATAAAACACATAAAGGTTATCCACTCACTATATATAAAAAAAGATATATATATATATATTAATTTTGAAATTTTGCATTAAAATTTTTATATTTGAAAGAAAGAAACAAACTTGAATATACGTAGCTAATAATTATCATTTAAAAAATAGTTTGAAGTGATTAACGGAATTTCAATACTTCTTCAAAAAGACGATTTTGTAAAAGCGTTTTTGTTGTATTGCTATTTAGATTTTATTTTCAATTTCACAATGCAGTAAATATTTGCACAGTGAGTTAAAAAGCGATTTACAGATGCTTTTTTTTAATAATGATTTTTTTTAATCAATGACGGAAAGACCAGTTAGACATTGAATAGAAATATAAATTTTCTTAAAAAGTATCTTAAACAAACAAACAAACAAACAAACAAAAAACTATTTAGTTTAAAAATATATTCTAAAAATTGCACAGGAGATATCATACATGTAACGGTTATCTACTCACTATACAAAAAAGGATACTCTTGTTATATAAATTTTAAAATTTTGCATGAAAATATTTATATTTGAAAAAAAAAACTTGAGTATAAATAGTTAATAATTATCATTTAAAAAATAGTTTGAAGTGAGTAATCGAATATTCATAGCATAATAACATCGAATATTCATTCATATAAGACATTGGTATGTACCATGAACACACGGAGTTATATCGAAATCATTTTATAAATTTGTGTATTAACGCGTGACAAATTTCAGACCGTTTCAAAATATCTACTACAATGGAAATTGAAAATGCTAAAACTCAGCCATTTTTCAAGATATAGATGAAACAAAAAATGCTCTGGAATCTTTGTATCAAGATCGAAACACAAAAGAGAAATCTTTTTCAATTTCTTACTTTTTTGCACTTAATTTTAAAATTTAAATTAAAAAAAAATAATATTCCGCCATTTTGAAACAAGACGGCGGTTGGAACTGGCCGACGAACTTGGTCCAGGAATCAGTATGTCCTATCTACGCACCAAGTTTCATCCAAATCGGTGTATAAATACGCGTGTTATCACGTAACGAAAACCAGATCATTTCAAAATGTGAGCAGCACTAGAAATTAAAAGTGCTATAACTCAGACATTTTTTAAGATACAGACGAAACAAAAAAATGCTTTGGAATCTTTGCATCAAGGTGAAATGCATAAAATAAAAATCTTTTTCAATTTCTCACTTTTTTGTTCCCAATTTCAAATTTTAAATTTCTTTGAAAAAATTTAAATGGCCGCCATTTTGAAACAAGATGGCGGATGAAACTGGTTAACGAACTCGGTCCAGGCTTTATTATGTACTATGTACACACCAAGTTACATCCAAATCGATTTATAAATACGAGTATTATCACGTGACAAAAATCAGATCGTTTCAAAGGTCAGCCATAAAAAAAAAATTCTAAGTGCTATAACTCAATCATTTTTTAAGATATAGACAAAGTAAAAAGTGTTCTGGATATGGACTTTTAAGATATAACACATAAAAAAAATATTTTTCAACTTTTATTTCTTTTCAAATTTAATTTTAAATTAAAAATTAAATTTTTTTTAAATGGCCGCCATTTTAAAACAAGAGGGCGGATGATGCTGGCCAACGAACTCGGTCGATATATTTGTATATACGAGGGCCGTTTTTTTTCAACCTCCGATTGCACAGCATCAACGTTAGACGAGCGGCAGGAAGTCGGTATGCGCATAGAGCGACGGCGCATGTTTCCCACACCACCCTCTTTGACTGCCTTTTCATTGACGCCATTGTGAGGCGAGTTGTAGCCACGTAAACATGGCTGCCTTAATTGATTCTCCCGCCAAGTGCGAATTGCGAAGTGTTATTCGATTCCTGCAAGCTGAAGGGAATAGTGAAGCTGAAATTCATCGAAGAATGAGCCGAGTGTATGGAGAAAGCTTTATAAGCGATGGTGTTGTGCGTGAATAGTGCCGAAAATTTAAAGATGGCCGAACCGATGTGCATGATGAAGGAGGTCAAGGACGCAAGTCTGTAGCCACAGACAACCTTGTTCAACGAGTGGACGAAGAAGTTAGAGAAAACCGAAGGTTCACTATAAATGATTTGTCCATAAAATTTCCAGAAGTCTCGAGGTCTTCTCTGTACACTATTGTGACGGAACATTTAGGCTACAGAAAAATTTGTGCTCGCTGGGTCCCAAAGATGTTGACGGACAACCACAAAACACGACGAATGGGCTCAGCCTTTACATTCCTCACCCGTTATGAAGGAGAAGACTTTTTGAAATCAATTGTGACAGGTGATGAGACCTGGGTATGACACACCTGAAACAAAACGTCAATCTCAACAATGGATGCATACGAACTCGCCAAACAGACCAAAAAAGTTCAAACAAACCTTCAACAACAGAAAGATGATGGCTACAGTGTTCTGGGATCAAAAAGGTGTGTTGCTTGTTGAGTTCATGCAGCCAGGGACGACGATTACTTTAGCTGTTTATTGTGAAACTTTACGACGGTTACGCAGAGCCATTCAGAACAAAAGAAGAGGCATGCTGACTTCTGGAATTATTCTGATCCATGACAACGCCCGTCCTCACACTGCTGCTGTAACCCAACGTCTACTTCAGCATTTTCAGTGGGACATTTTCAATCACCCGTCATACAGTCCCGACCTAGCTCCGAGTGACTACCATCTTTTCCCCTAACTTAAAAAGTGGCTAGGCGGGAAGCGTTTTCAAAGTAACGTGGAGCTTCAAGACAGCGTCAAGAATCATTTGAATTCATTGGCGGACACTTTTTATGAAGAGGGTATTGGAAAGCTTGTCCACAGGTACGACAAGTGCCTCAATTTACAAGGTGATTATGTTGAAAAATAGCCATAAGTGTACATAACTTTTAGTAATAAAATGATCTTTCTATATATGCTTGTCTTTTTTTTTATGGCCCATCGGAGGTTGAAAAAAAAAACGGCCCTCGTACTATCTACATATCAAGTTTCATTCAAATCGGTTCACAAATACGTTATTTATAGCATGACAAAAATCAGATCATTTCAAAAGGTCAGCCATAAGAAAAATTCTAAGTGCTATAACTCAATCATTTTTTAAGATATAGACAAAGTAAAAGGTGTTCTGGAATTGGTGTTTTAATATCTAACACATAAAATAAAAATATTTTTCAACTTTTAATTTTTTCGCATTTAATTTTAAATTTTAAATTTTTTTAAAAAGTTTAAATGGCCGCCATTTTAAAACAAGATGGCGGATGATGCTATCCAACGACCTCGGTCGAGATATTTGTATGTACTATGTACGTACCAAGTTTCATTCAAATTGGTTCATAAATACGTTAATTATCACATGACAGATATATATATATATATATATATAATCAGATATATATATATACGAGGGTGGTTCAATAAGTACCCGTGTTTGAAGACAAAGGACGTTTCTCAGGGAAGTTGCTGTTATCATCGTATGCTGCCATCTATAAAACGACATCTATAAAAATTTCCGACTGATTGATAGGTTAGTTTGGATTTGGCAGCCATTCGAGTAAGACGTGTTTCGTGATTTTCGCTAAGATGGATATCGTTCGGTAATCCGCTTTTTGTTTTTGGATGGGAAAAAATGCGAGGAGAAAAAAGCAAAGTCGGATGCTGTTTATGGGGACACGTCGCCATCTATGACCACAGTTAGATATTGGTTCAACGAATTTAAACGTGGGCGAACTTCCGTTTTCGATGATGAGCGACCAGATGTGGTTACCGAGGAAATCATTGAAAAAGTCCATTACATGATTCTCGCTGATCGACGAACGAAGGTGCACGAAGTAGCAGAGGCCATAGGCGTGTCAACCGGAACGGCAATTCATATTTTGCATGACAAGTTGGGGATGAAAAAATTTTCGGCCCGATGGGTGCCGCGTTCACGATAACGCACCAGCACATTCATCTGGAGTTGTCGCCGCCAAACTGCATGAATTGCTTTATGAATTGCTGCTGCACCCCCTTATTCACCCGATCTGGCACCCTGCGACTTTTTCTTGTTCCCTAACATGCAGAAATGGCTCGCGGGAAAAAAATTTAGCTCAAACGAGGAAGTCAGAGGCGTATTTTGCAGAGTTCGACAAATCCTATTTTTTGGAGGGGTTAGAAAAATGGCCGGAACGTTGGGAGAAGTGTATCTTTCTAAAAGGGGACTATGTTGAAAAATAAAAAAAAAATTTGAAAAAAAAACGGTGTTTCATTTCTAACACGGGTACTTATTGAACCGCCCTCGTATATATATATATATATATATATATATATATATATATATATATATATATATATATATGTGTGTGTGTTAACATTTGAACGGAGGGTGGTTTTGGGGTCTGGCGGTCATGATCGGTGAAAATATACCAAAATTTTCTGGAAGTGCTTTCCTCCGGACGGCTGCAATAGGTAGCTTTTTACTTCTTGCAATGAAAGCTACCTAAAAAGGATACTCTTGTTGTATAAATTTTAAAATTTTGCATGAAAATATTTATATTTGAAAAAAAAAACTTGAATATAAATAGTTAATAATTATCATTTAAAAAGTAGTTTGAAGTGAGTAATCGAATTTCAATACTTCTTCAAAAAGACGATTTTGTAAGAGCGTTTTTGTTGTATTGTTTCCATGACTTTTTTTTTTCCCATCTTACAATGCAGTAAACATTCATGCAGTGTGTTTAAAAACGATTTATAGATACTTTTTGTATTTTTGTACTTTTTTTTTTTTATCATTGACGTAAGGAGTGGTTACACATCGAATGGAAATAGAATTTTTTTAAAAGTATCTTTAAAAAAAAGAAGAAAAATCTAACCAACAATGCATTGTTGAGAGAAATATTTGAAATAGTAGAGTATTTCTATTTCAAAAAAAAAAAATAAATAAATAAATAAATAATAATAATAAAAAATAATAATAATCGCAGGAAATTATTACAGTGATGAATTGGGTATTTTTTTTATTACGTATTATGATATGTAAATTGATATTACTATTATTTTTAAAAGCAAACATGAAAATGTTGCTGCGAGTTGAATAATAGAGTATTTTATAATTTTCTATTTGGATAACCATTAGAAATTTTCCTGGTTATTTATTAAAAAATGGACCATTCTTTACTAAACTGAAAACTTAGAAAGATTTTTTTTTTTTTTTTTTAATATAACGATTGATGACATTTTTAAACGAATTACCAAACATAAAGGCGTAACGTTTACGCAACCATATGCCACATTTATATTTTAAGTATTTAAAATAACAAATGGCGTATTAGCATACATTTTGGCATGATGTTGTATTAACGGAAATGTACCCAAATTATTCTATGAAAAATTCAGAGCTTTTACTCTAAACACGAAAAAATAAATTTATTTTGAAAAGTAATTGAAATACTAAGCTAATTTGAGATCAGTATAGTTTATAAATTATACAAGAATCACCAATCATGAGATGGTTATCAATTAACTATAAAAAAGGAAAACAATCATGTCGTTTAAATTTTAAAAAATCACGTGCATATACTTACGTGAAAAAGAAAAAAAAAAGACCTTGAAAATGCATAGTTATTAATTATTTATATATTAAAACGAAAGCTGGAAAAAGTAAGCATAGGTTTAAATTCGTCTCTACGCATCGACATTTGCGCCGATGTCTGAGAATGTGAACCAATCAGAGAAGAGTACTTACTCTCTGAAAACACATACTTCCAGCTTAGCTTCCAGCAAGCGGTAAATATGGGATTGCATTATCACTGTTGAGTGTTGAATGAAAATGAATGCGAAAAGAAGGATTTCTTTTTCTTTTCATAATTTTATTCTTTTTGGTTAATATAATGATCTTCATTTTTTGAAAAAACATTTTTTTTCTGTTTCTCACTTTATGTAAATTATTTTATTTCCATTTCTATTCCATTTTTTAGCCAGCAAACATAGTTTAGGCTTAATGTAGCTTAAACGATTTTTTTTCGACAGTTTCCGATGAAATTGAAACATTCAATAGTTAATGATTACAGTTTTTTTTTATTTTCTTGCCGATTAAGCATTTTCCGAATAGTAATTTTCAAATTTGTATTAAGTATGTGTAAAAAAACCAGGTTAGATATCACGTTTTTTGTTTTGCTTTGTTTGTTTGTTTTGTTTTTTGAAGGGAGAAAAAAGCAGGGATTTTTGACCGATGTTATTGACTTTATAGATATAAACATATTCGCAAATCATTATTTATTTTGTGCTTCATTTTCTTATAATACTCATGTCAAGAAAACTGTGATTTTTTTTTATATATACATATATCTGCGGTATCTGTATAACATCTGGGATTTTTTCCCCCCTTAAAATTTCATTTTTGAGCTAACTCATAATTTTTAGGAAGTATTTACATTACATTATTTTCGCCGAAGAATGGTGAATTGCATATGAAATGAAAAAAAGCCCAGTTTTAAACAGCTTTGTAAATCATTAATATTTATTTAATGTTTAACTTTTTTTGTCTTGAGTTGACTCGAAGTTCCCTTTAAAAAAAAAAAAAAAAAAATTATCCTTTCTTTTAATAGTGTTTCTGTGACGAAATTTGCTGAGTTTTTTTTTTTTTTTTTTTTTTTTTTTTTTTTTTTTTTTTTTTTTTTTTGGGGGGGGGGGGGGACAGACAGGAGAATATTTTGATGAAATTTGCTATGTATATATATATATATATTTCAATCTCTTGATCTCTCAACAATGTTTTTCCAAAAATTTGAAGATCATTATAATCAACGAAGAAAAATAAATTATCACAAGAGATCCCTCTTTTTGCATAGCATTCATTCGTGATAATGCAGACCTTATGTACCATATTTACTGCTAGCTCTTTTTTATTATTATTATTATTTGGCAAAGTTTGCATTTTTTGTAGTACCTAGACAAATTTTATGTATTTTCATGATCTTTTGACAAAATTCATGTTTTTTATGATACTAGGACAAAATTATTTGTTTTCTCAGGGATTTTCGGTAAAATGTGTCGTTTTTTCTCGCTGTCTTTCAATGTAATTTGCTGTTTTATCGAATTCATCCTTTTTTCATGATTTTTTTGTGAAATTTGTTGGGTTTTTTTTCGTTATTTTTAGAAATTTGTCATATATTCGCTTTTTTTTTCTGCAAAATTTACCTTTTTTGTGATCTTTTGATGAAATCTGCCTCTTTTTTTTTATCTTTTGACAAAATGTGTTTTTTTCTCACAATCTGTTGACCAGTATTTGCGTTTTTTGAAGTACCTAGACAAATTTTATGTATTTTCACGATCTTTTGATAAAATTCATGTCTTTTATGATACCAGGAAAAATTTTTTTGTTTTCTCAGGGATTTTCTGTGAAATTTGTCGTTTTTTCTCGCTGTCTTTCGATGTAATTTGCCGTTTTATTGAATTTATTCTTTTTTGTGAAATTTTTTGTTTTTTTTTGTTATTTTCAGAAATTTGTCATTTTTTTCAGGTTTTTTTTTTTTTTTTTTTTTTGCAAAATTTACCTTTTTTGGTGATCTTTTGATGAAATGTGCCCCTTTTTTCATCTTTTGACAAAATGTGTTGTTTTCTCACAATCTGTTTACCAATATTTGCGTTTTTTGAAGTACCTAGAGAAATTTTATGTATTTTCGTGATCTTTTGACAAAACGCATGTCTTTTATGATACTAAGACAAAATTATTTGTTTTCTCAGGGATTTTCGGTAAAATTTGTCGTTTTTTCTCGCTGTCTTTCAATGTATTTTGCCGTTTTATCGAATTTATCCTTTTTTCATGATTTTTTTGTGAAATTTGTTGGGTTTTTTTTCGTTATTTTTAGAAATTTGTCATATATTCGCTTTTTTTCTGCAAAATTTACCTTTTTTGTGATCTTTTGATGAAATGTGCCTCTTTTTTTCATCTTTTGACAAAATGTGTTTTTTCTCACAATCTGTTTACCAGTATTTGCGTTTTTTGAAGTACCTAGACAAATTTTATGTATTTTCACGATCTTTTGCTGAAATTCATGTCTTTTATGATACCAGGAAAATTTTTTTTGTTTTCTCAGGGATTTTCTGTGAAATTTGTCGCTTTTTTCTCGCTGTCTTTCGATGTAATTTGCCGTTTTATCAAATTTATGCTTTTTTCGTGATTTTTTTTTTTTTTTTTTTTTTTGAGATTTATCGTTTTTTTCAGAAATTTGTCATATTTTCGCTTTTTTTCTTTCCAAAAATTACCTGTTTTGCGATCTTTTGATAAAATGTGCCTTTTTTTTTCATCTTTTGACAAAATGTGTTGTTTTCTCACAATCTGTTTACTAATATTTGTGTTTTTTTGAAGTACCTAGACAAATTTAAAGTATTTTCAAGATCTTTTGACGAAATTCACATCTTTTATGGTACCAGGACAAAATTATTTGTTTTCTCAGGGATTTTTGGTGAAATTTGTCGCTTTTTTCTCGCTATCTTTCGATGTAATTTGCTGTTTTATCAAATTTATGCTTTTTTCGTGATTTTTTTTTTGTGAGATTTGTCGTTTTTTTCGTTATTTTCAGAATTTTGTCATATTTTCGCTTTTTTTCTTTCCAAAAATTACCTGTTTTGCGATTTTTTGATAAAATGTGCCTCTTTTTTTCATCTTTTGACAAAATGTGTTGTTTTCTCACAATCTGTTTACCAATATTTGTGTTTTTTTGAAGTACCTAGACAAATTTAAAGTATTTTCAAGATCTTTTGATGAAATTCACATCTTTTATGGTACCAGGACAAAATTTTTTGTGTTCTCGGGGATTTTCGGTGAAATTTGTAATTTTTTCTCGCGATCTTTCGATGTAATTTGCTGTTTTATCGAATTTATCCTTTTTTCGTGATTTTTGTTTGCAAAATTGTTGTTCTTTGTTATTTTTTTAAGAAATGTGTTGTTTTTTTCCACTATTTTTAGCCAAATTTACCTTTTTTTGTGATTACCTGGATAAATTTTATGTGCTTTTTGAGATCTTTGGGCGAAATTCACGTCTTTTATGATAACTGGACGAAATTCGTCATCTTGAGGTCTTTCGGTAAAGTTTATTGTTTTTCTCGAGTTCTTTCGATGAAAGTTGTCGTGTTGTCATGATTTTTCGATGTAATTTGCCGTTTATTGAAGATCTTTTTGCAAAATTTATCTTTTTTGTGATTATTTGATAAAATTAGCTTTTTTTTCAATCTTTTGACGAAAATTGTTGTTTACTCACAATCATTTGTCGAAATTTGTTGTTTTCTCACATTTTTTTTTCATAATATGTTTACAAATTTGACATTTTTTAGGGATTTTTTTGTCAAAATTTGCCTTTTTTAAAAAAAAAATTTCATAAAAATTGCCATTTTTTAGACGTTTTGGTAAAATTTTGATTTTTGTGCAATATTTTTGCGAAATTTGTTTTATTTGGGATACCTAGCCTTTTTTTTTCAGTTTTTTGACAATTTTTTTAGAGATCTTTTGAAGAAATTTGTTGTTTTTTGCAATCTGTTGACGAAGTTTGCTGTTTTATTTTTCCACATCTATTTATAAAATTTCCAGGCGATTTTTTTTTTTTTGGGGGGGGGAGGTATTTTGATGAAATTTGCTATTTTTTGTAATTATTTGCCAAAATTTGCATTTTTTATGGTACCTAGACAAACTTTGGTACATAGCAAATGATTTCTAGCATTTTTTAAGTGTTTTTTTTTTTTGGGGGGGGGGGGTATTTTGACGAAATTTGCTATTTTTTGTGATTATTTACCAAAATTTGGGTTTTTTATGGTTCCTAGACAAACTTTGGTACATAGCAAATGATTTCTAGCATTTTTTAAAGTGTTTTTTTGGGGGGGGGGGGATTTTGACGAAATTTGCTATTTTTTGTGATTATTTGCCAAAATTTGTATTTTTTATGGTACCTAGACAAACTTTGGTACATAGCAAATGATTTCTAGCATTTTTTTTTTAAAACTTTAACAGTTGAAAAATCTTCAAAAATTTTCAAGAGTCTGTTACGTGTGTCGCAGCATTGCACCAATTCTGCGCCCGGGATCATGTCATGTTGGTGTTAAGTTGGTAAATGGAAAAGCATATTGAAATTTTTAATAAATATTAATCTTTAAAAAAAAATTTTTTCTTTAAAAATTTTTTTATAGTGGCAAAATACTTTTTTTTCTTTGATTCTCTCATATTGTTGCCGTTAAGTTTTGACGGGTTTCACCTAGCCAGAATAAATATTATCATTAATTTTTTTAATATGCGAAATTTACATGTATTTTTGATTTATGAAAAGGTAATAGAAAAGTAGTTGAAAATGCAAATGTTTATTTGTTGAATGGGGTGGGTAATGTAACAACAAATTAACCACTGAGAGGATCATTGTTATAGTTGTTGCTAAATGGCAAACTATAAATTCCGTCTTATTTTGCTGCGAAGTAAGTGAAGTATGTATATTTTGTATGAAATGAGTAATGACAGTAATTTATGATTTATTCATGTCATGTACAATTTATTGGTGTTGTATTTGTAAATGGAAAATTATCAAATGAGAGAGATTCTAATTCTATGACAGCATGTTTGAATGTAACTCGGCCAATTGCGGGTCATTTGCTTGGATGTAAAATACAGGTTTTTCTTTTATTTATTGAAATTTTTGCTGAAGATTAGTCGTTAAAAAATCCTTTAATAGCTGGAAAATACCTTTTTCTTTCTTCGGTGCCGTCAAGTTTTGACGGGTTCCATCTAGTTATTTATAAAAGCAGTTAGAAGTGAATCATCGAATTTCAATAGTCCTTTAAACAGATGAGTTTGTAAGACCGTTTTTGTAGTATTATTTCCCTGATTCTTATTTTCATCCCACTGTGTAGTAAATATTTGAACAGTGTGTTCAAAAGCGATTTATGGATGTCTTTCGTATTTTGGTATTGATTTCTTTTTAAAAGTACAATTTCTATCAATGAACAACGCAAAAAACATTAAATACTTAAAAAAAAAAAAAAAAAAACAAAAACTTTTAACTTTTTTTTTTTTTTTGAAATTGGTCGTTGTTTTCGGTCGAAAACAAACCTAGTGGTACTCGCATTTTTTTTTTTTTAATATTTGCTTTAGGACTATTAATGCTTAATCCATGGCGTACATAATATATGACTGTTTTACGTAAGCGACGTTTTGCTCAATGGAAAAAAATCAAACGTTTTTGTTTTGGCAATGGATATCAGCATTTCATTTTTTGTAAAGAAATTTTTAATGCTTAGAAGAATTTTTATTTCAATAGGAAAACGAAATGTCGTTTTTAATAAGGAAGTAAGCAAAATAAAAGTTTCAAGATGGTAAACACAAAAACGCTCTTTTCTTACTTTTTCGATTTTGGTTGCAGATATTTTTTAGAATGACACTTTCATTTTCGGAAACAGTTTTAAGAGTGAAACTAACTTTATAAAAAATAACACAATATTATTGATATAAATAAATACCAATTAATACCAAGTCGATTTCAGTTCTACACAATTTGTAGAATTACACAAATAATTTTGTGAAGGGTCCTGTTTTGGGATAAAATATATTGTGAAGGGTCCTGTTTGGGGATAAAAAAAATTTGTGAAGGGTCTTGTTTTAAAATAAATCATTTTCTGAAAGGTCTTTCAAAGGACGTAAAATTTTCCTAAACGTACACTGTAAAAAAAAATTCAAGAGGTTACTAAAAATTTCTTAGTAAATTTGTATTCCACAGAATTTTTTAGTAACCATTACAAACTTTTGTTTTTGCAAGTGAAACAAGCATTTCTTTTGTAAACTGAACAAAAGAATTTTTTGTATAACTAACTTAAAAATTTTTAGTATGAGCCTCCAAGCAAATTTTAGTAATAGCTCCAAAATTATTTTTAATAACCATTACGTGCGCCCGAAGGTTCCTTCGATCTGCATCCAGACTTCTGAAGCGGAAGATTTTCGGCAAAACTGCAATAGATGGCAGCACCAAACATTCCTTCGCACCCCGACAGGATTTTCATAATCCCTTTATTAACGAGACACTACATACACTGTTAAAAATTTGAAACTTTTGCTGCATCGTCACTCCACTGCTATTATAGAACATCTATATTTTAACCAATGAGAATGCTCCATAATACAGTGAAGTAATCGTTTTCTATAAAAGTAGCGGAGTGACGATGCAGCAAAAGTTTCAAATTTTTAACAGTGTACATACGGGGTATTTGGCGGTGGCAAGTTTCGAGCCCGGGACCTTTTAGCCTGGAGTCCGTTACTATAACCACTATGCTTTCAAGGCCACACCAACTGCGTTTTAGTAAGAGCTATTAAAATTATAAAACTATTAACTTTATTCGTTGCTAACTTTTTTCTAGTAATTCTTACAGATTTTCTTCTAACCGACTAATATTACTAAAAAATTTTTAGTAATTACAAGGATCACTAAACTTTTTTTAGTAGATCGACCATTTTTTTTTACAGTGTATCCTTGCCTAAACTCATGCCCAACGGAGAATGCTCCTAATGGCTATTATGGAACGAAGACAATAAAATTTCTTAAGACTGTTCTCGAATGCTCTGCTCAACAAACGAAAAACATTCGGACACATTTACAAATTCTTTTTTTTTTTTCGGAAACACATAATGTTGCAAAACCTGACCTTGGACGCAATTTGGAATCTAACTCATTTTTCTATTTTTTGATTAATGAATTACCAATTGAGTTATGAGCTTTTTTTGATCATGTGACAAGGCGATTTTCATCGCAGTTTGGACTGATTTTTCTTCTTTCCCGCAGAAAGTCAGTTCAAAACGCCGACTTTGACACTATTTTTGAAAAATCTATTGTGTTTACAAAAAAAAATCCGGAAATTGAGTGTCATTAGATAGTTTCTGAACAAGAACATCTGCTAATTTCCATCTATTTCCGAACAAAAATAAATTAAAACTTATTTCATAAAGTTGTTCTTCTTGATTTAAGAACAGCCTTAAGGTTTAAAAAGGTATTCATAAAAATTTTTCATATCGCCTGTAGGAGGTACTAAAGAACATCTTTTAAATTAATTTAAGGATGTATAACCATTGGAAGATGCTTTAAGCATGTAACTCTCAGTAGATATATAAATAAAATTTAAATTATTTATTTAATGAAAACATTATTAAATATAATGCGTTATTAAATTATTAAATATTAAAAATATGTAAAATTTAATATGGATGAATCCTTATAATGATTCCTATAATTAATAGTACCATATTATAAAATCGCGATTTATAAATCATTCTTATATCATATTGTAATTACTTAATAAGTAAACAATATAATGATAACTAATTTTTAACTAATATCATAATATTTACATATGTAAAAAGAGCATAATAATGTAAAAGTAGGAAAAAAATAATAAAAATAAAAATAAAACTTTTTATCATTTAATTTGACAATACTAACCTAAACTCAATATCGTAATATAAGATAAAAGAAGGAATAATTAAATTTAATGAATAGAACTATACAATTATTCATACATTTGTGTTAATTCAACATCTAGTATAAAACGTATTATTGCAATTAAGCAGATGCCTTTCCACACCTACGTTATTATTATTATTATTATTATTATTATTATTATTATTATTATTATTATTATTATTATTATTATTATTATTATTATTATTATTATTATTATTATTAAACGTTGCGTAATATCCTCCATCGTGCACTAACATCTACGCACCAAACCATCCTATTATTTATTTTTTATATCTATTTTGCAAGTTTTATTTATAATTATTTTTTTATGTTTTAATAATTGTTATGCTTTTTTTACGCAATGCGTTAATTATTTTTAAGATAAAAGAAAAGCCAGCCAAATTGGGGGGGGGGGTTGTGAAAAACTCCTTGTCACGTGATAAAAAACCTCATATTACAAATCTCTTCTGTAGTCAAGCTTTGCAATTTTATATATCTTTGAGGGTGTTTTTAAATTAAAAACGGCAACTTTGTAATTTATTTTTATTCCGAAATGCATAAAGCTAGCAAATTTACAATTTTTATAGGGCATATTTTATATCAGGCTTTGCACTTTTATATCTTTTTGTTAAAAAAATGAATTTTTAAGTGTGTCAAAACGTTTTGGACTTATTGAGCAGAGCAGTTGAGAACAGCTTTAAACGATATGTCTAAATAAGGTGTTAATAAAAGTAGCGTCTTCTCATTTCTTTGAAATTTGTGACACATCAGAGTTAAGTCCTGGTTTCAAGTGCTATTAGATGACTCAAAGCGAGGCGAAGAAACCTCTATAAATGCTTTACAAGTGGATCGAAATTAAAAACCTCTTTATTCTGGGAGATAATCCGTTGTGTACGCGAAAGTGATTTAGCGTTGAAATTTGAGATAAAAACATCGCTTCTCTTATTGAATTTCTGAGTTCTTGTTTGATAAATGAAGTGCGCTTATGTTCTTTTCGTAGTTTATGTATAGATTTATGATACTTAAGTAGATTTATTAAATTTGAGGCGAAAAGCTTGTTTGGATGTTTTAAAGCATCATATATTTTTTTAATCATCTCGTGCTATAGTCAAGTTCTATAAAATATTCAGAACCTCCCCAAATCTTTTTGTCTTTAAAAAAAAATTAGAAATGTTTAGGAAATGAAAAATATAACATAAATAGTTTGCAGGATGTAATAATAATTTTATAAGTCACGATGATTTTTTGTTTTAATGTATAAAAATGTTACATTCATTTAAGGCTGTCCTGAAATCAAAAGAGCAAATTTATGACTTATGTTTTATTTATTTATTTATTTTTTACGGAAATATATGAAACTAGCAGATGTTGTTGTTCAGAAACTATCTACTCTTAGTCTACAGTTCCCATTTTTTTTTTTTTTTTTTTTTTTTTTTTTTTTTTTTGTAAACACAGAAGCTTTTTCAGAAAATAGTCTCAAAGTTAGAGTTTTGAACAGACTTTCTGCGTGAGAGAAGAAAAATCAGTCCAAACTCGGGTGAAAAACGCCTTGTCACGTGATCAAAAAACTTATAACTCAATAGATAATTTATTGATAAAAAAATGGAAAATTGAGTTAGATTCTAAATTGCTTCCAAGGTCAGGTATTGCAATTTCATATCTTTCTATTGAAAAATGAATTTCAAAATGTGTCAAAACGTTTTGGGCTTATTGAGCAGTGCAGTTGAGAACAGCTTTAAACAATGTCTAAATAAGGTGTTAATAAATGAAGTGTCTTCTCATTTCTTTGAAACTTGTGACAAACACAAGTTGACACATCAAAGTTAAGTCCTGGGTTCAAGTGCTATTAGATGACTCAAAGCGAGGCGAAGAAGCCTCTATAAATGCTTTACAAGTGGATCGAAATTAAAAACCTCTTTATTCTGGGAGATAATCCGTTTATGCGAAAGTGATTTAGCGTTGAAATTTAAGATAAAAACATCGCTTCTCTTATTGAATTTTTGAGTTCTTGTTTGATAAATGAAGTAAGTGCGCTTATGTTCTTTTCGTAGTTTATGTATAGATTTATCCTACTTAAGTAGATTTATTAAGTTTGATATGGAAAGCTTGTTTGGCTATTTTAAAGCATTATATTTCTTATTAATCATCTCGTGCTATAGTCGAGTTCTATAAATACATTCAGAACCTCCCCAAATCTTTTTGTTTTTTGAAATAATTAGAAATGTTTAGGAAATGAAAAATATAATATAAATAGTTTGCAGGATATAATAATCATTTTATAAGTCACGATGATTTTTTGTTTCAATGTATAAAAATGTTAAAATCATTTAAGGCTGTTTTAAAATCAAAAGAGGAAATTTATGACTTATGTTTTGTTTATTTATTTATTTATTACAGAAATATATGAAACTAGCAGATGATGTTGTTCAGAAACTATCTACTTTTAGTCTACAGTTCCCATTTTTTTTTTAAACACAGAAGCTTTTTCAGAAAATAGTCTCAAAGTGGGAGTTTTGAACTGACTTTCCGCGTGAGAGAAGAAAAATAAGTCCAAACTCGAGTGAAAAACGCCTTGTCACATGATCAAAAAACTTATAACTCAATAAATATTTTATTGATTAAAAAAAAAAAAAAAAAAAAAAAAAAAAATGGAAAATTGAGTTAGATTTTAAATTGCTTCCATGGTCAGGTATTGCAATTTCATATCTTTCTATTGAAAAATGAATTTCAAAATGTGTCAAAACGTTTTGGGCTTATTGAGCAGTGCAGTTGAGAACAGCTTTAAACGATGTCTAAATAAGGTGTTAATAAATGAAGTGTCTTCTCATTTCTTTGAAACTTGTGACAAACACAAGTTGACACATCAAAGTTATGTCCTGGTTTCAAGTGCTATTAGATGACTCAAAGCAAGACGAAGAAACCTCTATAAATGCTTTACAAGTGGATCGAAATTAAAAACCTCTTTATTCTGGGAGATAATCCGTTGTGTACGCGAAAGTGATTTAGCGTTGAAATTTAAGATAAAAACATCGCTTCTTCTCTTATTGAATTTTTGAGTTCTTGTTTGATAAATGAAGTGCGCTTATGTTCTTTTCGTAGTTTATGTATAGATTTATCCTACTTAAGTAGATTTATTAAGTTTGATATGGAAAGCTTGTTTGGCTATTTTAAAGCATTATATTTCTTTTTAATCATCTCGTGCTATAGTCGAGTTCTATAAATATATTCAGAACCTCCCCAAATCTTTTTGTCTTTTGAAATAATTAGAAATGTTTAGGAAATGAAAAATATAATATAAATAGTTTGCAGGATATAATAATCATTTTATAAGTCACGATGATTTTTTGTTTCAATGTATAAAAATGTTAAAATAATTTAAGGCTGTTTTGAAACCAAAAGAGCAAATTTATGACTTATGTTTTATTTATTTTTTACGAAAATATATGAAACTAGCAGATGTTGTTGTTCAGAAACTATCTACTCTTAGTCTACAGTTCCCATTTTTTTGTAAACACAGAAGCATTTTCAGAAAATAGTGTCAAAGTGGGAGCTTTGAACTGACGTTCCGCGTGAGAGAAGAAAAATCAGTCCAAACTCGGGTGAAAAACGCCTTGTCACGTGATCGAAAAACTTATAACTCAATAGATAATTTATTGATAAAAAAAAATGGAAAATTGAGTTAGATTCCAAATTGCTTCCATGGTCAGGTATTGCAATTTCATATCTTTCCATTGAAAAATGATTTTTCAAAATGTGTCAAAACGTTTTGGGCTTATTGAGCATTGCAGTTGAGAACAGCTTTAAACGATGTCTAAATAAGGTGTTAATAAAAGAAGTGTCTTCTCATTTCTTTGAAACATGTGACAAACACAAGTTGACACATCAAAGTTAAGTCCTGGTTTCAAGTGCTATTAGATGACACAAAGCGAGGCGAAGAAACCTCTATAAATGTTTTACAAGTGGATCGAAATTAAAAACCTCTTTATTCTGGGAGATAATCCGTTATGTATGCGAAAGTGATTTAGCGTTGAAATTTAAGATAAAAACATCGCTTCTCTTATTGAATTTTTGAGTTCTTGTTTGATAAATGAAGTAAGTGCGCTTATGTTCTTTTCGTAGTTTATGTATAGATTTATGCTACTTAAGTAGATTTATTAAGTTTGATACGGAAAGCTTGTTTGGCTATTTTAAAGCATTATATTTCTTTTTAATCATCTCGCGTTATAGTAAAATTTCATAAATATTTTCAAAACTACTATACTTTTGCTTTTTTTTAAGTATTAGAAATTTTTTGAAAATGAAAAATATAATCGAAGTTATAAATGGGATGCGATAAGCATGAAATA
This sequence comes from Maratus speculifer, assembly GCA_964019185.1. Lineage (NCBI taxonomy): Eukaryota > Metazoa > Arthropoda > Arachnida > Araneae > Salticidae > Maratus > Maratus speculifer. Next base: position 215,247,636 of record OZ025302.1, read on the forward strand.
AGTCATAACAATTACAGTGGACTCTCTCTATTCTGCACTGTAAAAAAAAATCTGTAAAGGTACTAAACTTTTTCTTGGAAACTGGGATTCCTAGAACTTTTCCTGTAACGGTAACAGCAAAAATTTAAGTTTCAGAATCGGTTACGTGAATTTTTCCTGTTATCGATACATGAAAAGTTCTTGGAATCCCAGTTTCGTAGAAAATGTTTAGTACCTTTTACAGATTTTTTTTTACAGTGTGAACACTCATGGGACCGACCAGAAATGTTTAGATTATGGAGGTGTTCAGTATAGAGGGAGACCTGAAATGCATTACTACTACTACTACTATGTACGGTGACTGAACCGGTAGTTGATCAAATAAGGTCGGTTCTACGAGGTTTTTATTATATTTCTTTTCTCTTAAGTTCTAAAAGTAACTAGCATGATTTCTACAATCATTAACCCTTTAAGTATCCTACAGAATTTTGCATGGAATTATAACGATTCATAAAATAAAAGCTACAGAAAGTATTGATATGGAGATTAGTATTTTATAATATTAGATATTTATTTAACATATGCAGCAAAAAAAAAAAAAAAAAAAAAAAAAAAAACATTTATACCGACTTTGAGTTAAATAAACCTCTGAATCCAAAAACTACGCGACGAAAAAACCCTGTTAGGCCGCTTAAAGGGTTAATGAATCATAGTCATCAAGGGTTAATCAAAATGAAATCTGCTGAAATTAAATAGCAACAAAATTATAAGCAAATAGTTTCTTTAATTGCCATTTTCTCAGTAGTTGATCAATCGAAGAAATCAGTCCAAAATTCCAAATTCAGTCTAAAATTCAAAAATTAATCTTTAAAATATCATGCTTAAACTGCTATTAAAAACATTTCATATGGAACAATTATTTCAAATAAGAACGATGGAAGTGGATTATTTTGACTTACCGAAATTGTCTCCAACTAATCAAAAACTAAATTTTTACATTTTCTAATAAAAAAACAGTCATAAAATGGCTTCTGTGACAGCAGGCAGCTGACATGAATGTGGCAACAGGTACTGCAGCATTTAACTAAAGTTTCTATCAAACAAATTGAAGTATTTAAACAAATTGCAATTTCACGTATATAATTACAATTTAGTAATGATTTTGTCTGTTTATTTTTTAATTGAGTTTGTTGAATTTTTTTATTTATCTGTAACAGCTTCTCTGAATTTCCATGATCAGAATTCGAATTCAGATTGCAAACATGTTCAGTTTACAGAGAGATGTAAAAGCAATGAGGACCAAAAATAGCGTCCATAATAGTGGGGTGTTCGGATTAGAGGATGTTCAGAATATAGAGAGTTTATCTTTTGTTAAGTCTATGGAGTTTCGCCGGGACCGTTAGAATGTGTTCATAATCCCGGGTTGTTCACATTAGAGAATATTCAGATAGAGAGAGTCCACTGTATTTGTTTCAATGTGTAAAAGTGTTACATTCATTTAACAAAAATGATAAAATAATAACAGCATTAATAATGGAGATCATTTTTGCGGCCAAAACAAATGTTTTGTGCCTACAGTAATCATTATTTATTTTATCATTTAACCTATTTCTTTTACGGATTAAAAATTAAATTCGTTTAACGCTGATGATAAAAATGAGAAAAGTAACAACTTAGAAGATGATGGTGACGATGATAATGTCAATAACAACATGATTTATAAAACGGAAAATAGTAATATATAGACGTCTATGACTGCTTTAAAATAAACTGGAATTAAAAATCTTTTTATTCTCTTAGAAAATCCGTTGCGTACGTGAATGTGATTTACCGTTGAAATTTAAAATAAAAACATAACTTCTCTTATTGAATTCTTGTGTTCTTGTTTGATAAATGAAGTTCGCTTATACGTTCTTTTCGTAGTTTATGTATAGATTTATACTACTTTACTTAAGTAGATTTATTAAATTTGATACGGAAGGTTTTTATCGACTATTTTAAAGCAAGAAATTTCTTTTAATCATCTACCGTTAGGGATGAATTTTATGAAAAATACAGTAAAATATTAAATCTAATTACTTAAAAGACAGGGCTGATTTTTAATCGATATCGAATCGATTTTGATAATTTTTTTTTAATGAAATCATTTTATTTGTAGTTGTGCCCTCATTGGCTATTATTTAAAATACTGTTATTTTTATACTTTAATTTTAATTCTAAAAGTCTTTTATGAAATGTCCTCACATTGGTGGCAATCAGGTGGCTTATATTGTTGGAAAAAACAATATGGGAATTAACATATCGTGACAAATGCTAAATTCGAATAAAAAATAAAATTACTTTTTAAAAACTTTTGAACAGAATATGTTACGATTTAAAATAACGCATTTTTACGCATAAAACTGTTACCTTTTAATATTTTTCATTCCGCTGATAATGATGAAAACACTAATCTCAGGATGCCTCCATTTGTGAAAATGATGTCATAGTAAAAGTGAAATGAGTATGTTAAAAAGTGTATTAAATCCGTTAGATTTTCGAAATCACAACTTGTAAAATAAACGTCACCTTCTCGGTTATTGTATTGCGACATCTATCATCTTAATTGCGCTCTGTTATGTCTTTTTCCTATTCGCTGGAAACTCTTGAAACTACGTTCTAGCAGCTAAGAAAAAAAAAAAAAAAAAAAAAAAAAAAAAGTTTTTTTTTAAGATTTATATATGACACAGTTCAATTTCAAAATAATTATATTACAGAATTAGAAGGCAAAACTAAAATACCATGCATAAAATTGTAAATCACATTTCTTAATAAATAACTAGTTTTTTAATAATAATTCTAAAACTTATTTGCATATGTTAAATTATTAAAATTATAAATTACCTTAAAACTCTGTTATTGATTGCGCGAAAATATAGAGACGTCTTTGTTGGCCTTCAATGCTAAATTGACTCATTAGACTGTTATTTCATACAAAATTATATGTTTTAAAGAAAATCAATAAATAAATACGAAAAGTATCCATAGATCACATTAGAAAACACTATACAAATATTTATTATGTTGTGGGAGTAAAGAATAATGCAACAAAAACAACTTTAAAAAGAAGGATTGGAATTCGATAAATCCCTCCAAACCATTTTTTAAATGGCAATTAATAACAATGCGTTTAAATTTTTTTTTTGAGCATAAATATTTGCATTTCTAGAGGTTTGCGTTCAAAAAGCATAACGTCTTTTTCTTTTCTAGGCACTAGATCACACATTAAATGCTTTTATTTTTGCACTCTTGACACACTACATTACAAACAGAGGCGTTTTAAATTTAGCCACATATGTGACTGAAAAAGAATTACAGGCACTTTATCGTCTTAATCTGAAATTCAAGACATTATAGACGTCTCAATTTAAGACACGTAAGTGTACTATTATGATTATCGTGTAAATAAACTATAATAAATAATATGTCAAATATGATAAATAAACGTGTCAAAAATTCGCAAACGTGTTATTTTAAGGCTGATCTCAACTGCTCTGCTCAGGAAGCGGAAAACGTTTCGACTCATTTACAAATTCATTTTTTAACAGAAAGGTATAAAATTGCAAAGCTTGACCATGGAAGCAATCTGGAATCGGACTAAGTTTTCTATTTTTAATTAATTTATAATCATAGCAGTCTATTTTATATTACATCATTTTAGGGGTAACTATAGCATTTGGTATGTTTTTTCTTTTCTCTTCATTTTAATAGTGTTATTATCATTTATTTTTTATGTTTCTCTCCATTTTATTTTAGTTTTATGTGTGTTGGTAGCCCAAAATTCGTATTATTTTACTTTTTCATGACAAATACGAAGATGAAACCATACACTTTATTTGTAGCTCCAAAGTATATGAGGGCCTGAAGATTATATTTTGGTCTAAAAATTTCAATTATATTCATTTTATTTTTTCCGCGTTTCAATGTGGTAATTTTGTATTGAATTTAATGGTTTATATATTGATTTACAATTAATGGTTATATGTGTGTGTGTGTGTGTGTGTCGTATGTTGATTTTTAATGTGGCATACCATGGGCCTGATCTAGTTTACTTGCTTTATTGCTTTTTGCAAGGGACATGTTTGGTATATTTTATTATAGTTATTATTCAATATTCTTATTTCAGTTAAGTTCCTCTTTTTCCCATTTTGAAATGGTAAATAAAATCCAGCCAGTCGGGTGCATTATATCTGCAATTTCTTAGATTATAGCATGACCTATAACAGAAACTGGTTGGATATTTTGCTTTTGTACTAAACTATGCACCCCTGTTGAGTAGTTTAATAAAAAATATTTCTACTGTATATTTATCCACATGCTTTTCATAATTTTGGTAATCTACTTTCTTTATCTCTTCAAACTTAGAATGATTTTAATATGATTTCATTTTTCATGTTAATTATACATAAAGACAGTATAAATACTGCTTTCAATGAATTATTGTTATGGTAATATCTGAGTTACTTTGGCTTTATATATATATATATATATATATATATATATCAAACTTAGTCACATACCTTACATCCCAATAGAAAAATACTTTGAAAAGAATACTTTCAAACAAAGCATATTCATTTTTCCAAACAATTCTCTATAATGAATTTGTTCGGTAAGCTTTCAAACCTTTATAAGTGTCTTAAGGTTATTAACTAACCTCTCATCTTCTTAAACCTTACTTAAATATTTAACCACTAAATTTGCTAAAGGAAAAGAGGCCAAGAAAAAGTGCTAATTAGTTTGAAGAATCACTTGATTTGATATTCCAGACAGATTTAGAGTTCTAAAGACGCGAAAGAAAAATGGCACATTATTTTATTTTTAATAAATATAAAAATTAACATTGTTTTATTTTTGGCTTTGTATGCATACATATATTTCTTTAAAGTCTTATAAAATTAACAGCTACAGCTAAAGTGCATGTAAGCTGTATCTTAATATCACAATATTGTGGAAATAAATTAAATTTAAGCAACAAATATGTTCTTTTATTTATTTATTTCATACTGTTTTTTATTTTGTAAGTAGCCTACGAGCTCAAAGCCATAACTGGGCACTTTTCTTTCTGTGTAATATATTTCAAGTTTTTAAAAACTTTCTCAAATTTCCATACATATATAGTATTTCTGTGAATTTATAGGGATACATACCGAGTGTTCCAAAAATGACTGATGGATTTTAAAATTCAATAACTTGCAAACGGTGACAGCTATTTAAAAATTTTTGCAGGAGGGTTATGTATAATGTCAGGAGTTTTTTTTACCGTAATTTTTTATTTTAGTTCGCATCTCAAACAATAGGTGGCGCGAAGGCGATTGAAGGCCAGGTCGACGCTTCACTCAGCACTGATCACCTGGCCTTCAATCGCCGTCAGAGCCACCTATTGTTTGAGATGCGAACTAAAATAAAAAATTGCGGTAAAAAAACTCCTGACATTATGCATAACCCTCCTGCAAAAATTTTTAAATAGCTGTCACCGTTTGCAAATTATTGAATTTTAAAATCCATCAGTCATTTTTGGGACACCCGGTCTATATAATAATCATAAAATACTACTAATCAACATCTACATATAATATATAATAATTAAATATAACATACATAAATTCAACAAGACAATCAAATAGAATTAACAATAGAGGAACAATGACAAATAAAATTGGAATTTGTGGCATATATAAGTGTGGCATATAATTATGTAATTTAAGTATTGTGTAATTTTAAAGTTAAATTATTATATTTTTAAAACTAAATAAAGAAAATAAATACAATACTTCATTACATAGTTTTTTTTTAAATTCTTCAGACTTAAGCAAATACTTACATCCCAACAGAAAATGTTATGAAAAGAATACTTTCAAACAAAGCATATTTATTTTTCTAAACAATTCTCTGTAAGGAATTTGTTCGCTAAGCTTTTAAACCTTTATAAATGTTTTTAAGGTTATTAACTAAGCTCTCTTCTTCTTAAACCTTACTTAAATATTTAACCACTAAATTTACTAAAGGAAAAGAGGTCAAGAAAAAATGCTAATTAGTTTGAAGAATCATTTGGTTTGACGTTCGAGATAGATTTAAAGCTTCTAAAGATGCGAAAGAAAATTGGGACTTTACTTTATTTTTGATAAAAATTAAATTTTACACCGACATTATATGTATACATATAATATATTTTAAAAGTCTTATGTAAAGTTAAGAACCGTAGCTAATGAGCTATATCTTAATACAACAATACTGTGGGAATAAATTAAATTTAAGCAACAATGCGCCACACAGCTTTTTCGCCACACATGTTAGAACATTGACGTCACGATCTCACTCAAAACACCAGAGTGCCTTTATTACAAAGGGACATTCCCTCACAGCCTATGAGCTCAATGCCATAACCGAGCACATTTTTAGTTATTTCTAGTGAGTTTATTTGTTTTCAATGTAATACAATTCAATTTTTTTTTAAAATTTTCTTCAGATTTCCGTACATATTTAGTATTTTTATAACTATATAGGGATACATATATATATATATATATATATATATATATATATATATATATATATATATGTATACTTATATATAATTCAAAATACTACTAATCAGCAGCTACATCGAATATAACACACATAAACTCGAGAAGACAATCAAGCAGCATTAGCAATCGAGGAACAATGACAAATAAAATTGGAATTTGTGATGTATATGTGTGTGTGTGTGCGTAATTTTAAAGATAAGTGATTAGTTTTTTACACTAAATAAAAAAAAAGTGAAGACAATATTTCTTTGCTTAGATTTTTTTTTTTAAAGTGTTTCAAACTTAAGCAGATACCTCACATCCCTACAGAAAAATGCTTTCAAAAGAATATTTTCAAACAAAGCATATTCATTTTTCCAAACAATTTTCTGTAATGAATTTGTTCACTAAGCTTTTAAATCCTTTATAAATGTCTTTAAGGTTATTAACTAAGCTCTCATCTTCTTAAACCTTACTTAAATATTTAACCACTAAATTTGCTAAGAGAAAAGAGGTCAAGAAAAAGTGCTAATTAGTTTGAAGAATCATTTGCTTTGACGTTCCAGGAAGATTTAAAGCTTCTAAAGAAAGAAAATTGGCACTTTACTTTATTTTTAATAAAAATTAAAATTGACATTGTTTTATTTTTGACGTTGTATGTTTACAAGTGTTTTTTAAAAGTCTTAGATAAAATTAGCTAAATAAGCTAAAGTACATGTAAGCCGTATTTTAATACCCCAATATTGTGGGAATAAATGAAATTTAAGCAACAAATGAATAATGTTCTTTTATTTATTAATTTCATGCTCTTTTGTTAGTAGCCTATGAGCTCAATGCCATAACTGAGCACTTTTCTTTCTATTTAATGTAATACATTTCAAGTTTTTAAAAACTTTCTTCAAATTTCCATTCATATTTAGTATTTTTGTGAATTTATATGGATACGTACATACATACATACATGTATACATGCATACATATAGTAATTATAAATTACAAATCAACATCTACATCGAATATAGAATAATCAAATATAACATACATAAATTCGACTAGACAATCAAATAGAATTAGCAATAGAGGAACAATGAAGAATAAAATTGATATTTATGGCATATGTGTGTATGTAATTTTAAAGTTAAATTATTAATTTTTTAAAACTAAATAAGAAAAAGCAAATACAATATTTCTTTACATAGCTTTTTTTAATTGCTTCAAACCTAAGCAAATATTTTACATCCCTACAGAAAAATGCTTTGAAAAGAATACTTTCAAACAAAGCATATTCATTTTTCCAAGCAATTCTCTGTAATCAATTTGTTCGCTAAGCTTTTAAACCTTTATAAATGACTTTAAGGTTATTAACTAAGCTCTCATCTTCTTAAACCTTACTTAAATATTTAACCACTAAATTTGCCAAGGGAATAGAGGTCAAGAAAAAGTGCTAATTAGTTTGAAGAATCACTTGTTTTGATGTTTGAGACAGACTTAAAGCTTCTAAAGATGCGAAAGAAAACTGGCACTTTATTTTATTTTTAATAAAATTAAAACTGACATTGTTTTGTTTTTGACGTTGTATAACTTTGTATGTACTTTTTAAAAGTCTTATATAAAATTAACAGCTATAGCTAAAGTACATGTAAGCTGTATCTTAATATCCCAATATTCTGGGAATAAATTAAATTTAAGCAACAAATGAATATTTTTTATTTATTTATGTCATCTTCTTATTTATTTTGTAAGTAGCCTATGATCTCAATGCCATAACTGAGCACTTTTCTTTTTATTTAATGTAAAATATTTCAAGTTTTTTTTAAAACTTTCTTCAAATTTTTATACATATATAGTATTTTTGTGAATTTATAGGGATACATGCATACTTACATACATATATATAATTATTATAAAATACTACAAATCAACATCTACATCGATTATAGAATAACCAAATATAACATACATAAATTTGACAAGACAATCAAATAGAATTAGAAAATGACAAATAAAATTGGAATTTGTGGTATATGTGTGTGTAATTTTAAAGTTAAATTGTTAACTTTTTAAAACTAAATAAAAAAAGTAATATTTCTTTACATAGTTTTTTTTTTTTTTTTTTTTAAAGTGCTTCAAATTTAAAAAAATACTTACATCCCTACAACAAAATGTTTTGAAACGAATATTTTCAAACAAAGCATATTCATTTTTCTAAGCAATTCTCTGTAATGAATTTGTTCGCTAAGCTTTTAAACCTTTATAAATGTCTCTAAGATTATTAACCAAGCTCTCATCTTTTTAAACCTTACTTAAATATTTAACCACTAAATTTGCTAAGAGAAAAGAGGTCAAGAAAAAGTGCTAATTAGTTTGAAGAATCATTTGCTTTGACGTTCCAGGAAGATTTAAAGCTTCTAAAGAAAAAAAATTGGCACTTTACTTTATTTTTAATAAAAATTAAAATTGACATTGTTTTATTTTTTACGTTGTATGTTTACAAGTGTTTTTTAAAAGTCTTAGATAAAATTAGCTAAATAAGCTAAAGTACATGTAAGCCGTATTTTAATACCCCAATATTGTGGGAATAAATGAAATTTAAGCAACAAATGAATAATGTTCTTTTATTTATTAATTTCATGCTCTTTTGTTAGTAGCCTATGAGCTCAATGCCATAACTGAGCACTTTTCTTTCTATTTAATGTAATACATTTCAAGTTTTTAAAAACTTTCTTCAAATTTCCATTCATATTTAGTAATTTTGTGAATTTATATGGATACGTACATACATACATACATGTATACATACATACATATAGTAATTATAAATTACAAATCAACATCTACATGGAATATAGAATAATAAAATATAACATACATAAATTCGACTAGTCAATCAAATAGAATTAGCAATAGAGGAACAATGAAGAATAAAATTGATATTTATGGCATATGTGTGTATGTAATTTTAAAGTTAAATTATTAATTTTTTAAAACTAAATAAGAAAAAGCAAATACAATATTTCTTTACATAGCTTTTTTTAATTGCTTCAAACCTAAGCAAATATTTTACATCCCTACAGAAAAATGCTTTGAAAAGAATACTTTCAAACAAAGCATATTCATTTTTCCAAGCAATTCTCTGTAATCAATTTGTTCGCTAAGCTTTTAAACCTTTATAAATGACTTTAAGGTTATTAACTAAGCTCTCATCTTCTTAAACCTTACTTAAATATTTAAACACTAAATTTGCCAAGGGAATAGAGGTCAAGAAAAAGTGCTAATTAGTTTGAAGAATCACTTGTTTTGATGTTCGAGACACACTTAAAGCTTCTAAAGATGCGAAAGAAAACTGGCACTTTATTTTATTTTTAATAAAATTAAAACTGATATTATTTTGTTTTTGACGTTGTATAACTTTGTATGTACTTTTTAAAAGTCTTATATAAAATTAACAGCTATAGCTAAAGTACATGTAAGCTGTATCTTAATATCCCAATATTCTGGGAATAAATTAAATTTAAGCAACAAATGAATGTTTTTTATTTATTTATGTCATCTTCTTATTTATTTTGTAAGTAGCCTATGATCTCAATGCCATAACTGAGCACTTTTCTTTTTATTTAATGTAAAATATTTCAAGTTTTTTTTTAAACTTTCTTCAAATTTTCATACATATATAGTATTTTTGTGAATTTATAGGGATACATGCATACTTACATACATATATATAATTATTATAAAATACTACAAATCAACATCTACATCGATTATAGAATAACCAAATATAACATACATAAATTTGACAAGACAATCAAATAGAATTAGAAAATGACAAATAAAATTGGAATTTGTGGTATATGTGTGTGTAATTTTAAAGTTAAATTGTTAACTTTTTAAAACTAAATAAAATAAAGAATACTGCCCAGCTAAACTGATGGCATTGAGCTCACAGGCTACAAATACTAATTGTACATTAAAGCCTTATATTTTCAAGGGTTAATTCCGTTCGAAAAAAAAAATTAAGAAGGGGAAACAGCTCTCCCCTTTCCTCTTTTTTTATACTTAATCATTGAACCTCCTATACTATCAAAGACATGCTTTATCATATAAAAAATCTATATCCAAAATTCAGAGCAAGTTAGATAATTCTTAATAAAAACCCATTTAGCATTTATATAATTTAAAAGGAGTTATCCCCCTCTTTTATACTTAACCATTAAACTTCCAAAACTATTCAGAGATTTGAACGAAATCTGAAAATTCTGCTTGAAAAACCCATTTATATAAATTAAGGGGGGGGGGGCATTAGAACCCCTGTTCCCCCTATTTATACTTATTCAATGAACACCTAATAACAGTCACGGAATCGCCTCATCAGAATAATCCTAATCTAAATTTTGAACGAAAACATAATTCTGCATGAAAATCCCATTTATATCAACTAACGGGGGGGGGGGATTAGAACCCTTGTTCCCCCGATTTATACTTATTCAATGAACACCTAATAACAGTCACGGAATCGCCTCATCAGAATGATCCTAATCTAAATTTTGAACGAAAAATTAATTCTGCATGAAAATCCCATTTATATCAACTAACGGGGGAGGGGCATTAGAACCCCTGTTCCCCCTATTTATACTTATTCAATGAACACCTAATAACAGTCACGGAATCGCCTCATCAGAATGATCCTAATCTAAATTTTGAACGAAAACTTAATTCTGCATGAAAATCCCATTTATATCAACTAACGGGGGGGGGGCATTAGAGCCCCTGTTCCCCCTATTTATACTTATTCAATGAACACCTAATAAGTCACGGAAATGCCTCATCAGAATGATCCTAATCTAAATTTTGAACAAAAACTTAATTATGCATGAAAATCCCATTTATATCAACTAACGGGGGGCATGAGCCCCCCGTTCCCCCTCTTATACATATCGAATGAACTCCAAAAACTAATCAGGGAAGCGCCTTGTCAGGATATACCTATATACAAAATTTCAAGTGGATCGGATATTTTTATCATGAGTTATCGCGTTACGTACATACATACAGAACGGACGGGCACATAAGCTCTCAGGCTATGATAGCCTGTGAGCTAAAAAGTAATATTTCTTTACATAGTTTTTTTTTATTTTTTTAAAGTGCTTCAAACTTAAAAAAATACTTACATCCCTACAACAAAATGTTTTGAAACGAATATTTTCAAACAAAGCATATTCATTTTTCTAAGCAATTCTCTGTAATGAATTTGTTCGCTAAGCTTTTAAACCTTTATAAATGTCTCTAAGATTATTAACCAAGCTCTCATCTTCTTAAACCTTACTTAAATATTTAACCACTAAATTTGCTAAGAGAAAAGAGGTCAAGAAAAAGTGCTAATTAGTTTGAAGAATCATTTGCTTTGACGTTCCAGGAAGATTTAAAGCTTCTAAAGAAAGAAAATTGGCACTTTACTTTATTTTTAATAAAAATTAAAATTGACATTGTTTTATTTTTGACGTTGTATGTTTACAAGTGTTTTTTAAAAGTCTTAGATAAAATTAGCTAAATAAGCTAAAGTACATGTAAGCCGTATTTTAATACCCCAATATTGTGGGAATAAATGAAATTTAAGCAACAAATGAATAATGTTCTTTTATTTATTAATTTCATGCTCTTTTGTTAATAGCCTATGAGCTCAATGCCATAACTGAGCACTTTTCTTTCTATTTAATGTAATACATTTCAAGTTTTTAAAAACTTTCTTCAAATTTCCATTCATATTTAGTATTTTTGTGAATTTATATGGATACGTACATACATACATACATGTATACATACATACATATAGTAATTATAAATTACAAATCAACATCTACATGGAATATAGAATAATCAAATATAACATACATAAATTCGACTAGTCAATCAAATAGAATTAGCAATAGAGGAACAATGAAGAATAAAATTGATATTTATGGCATATGTGTGTATATAATTTTAAAGTTAAATTATTAATTTTTTAAAACTAAATAAGAAAAAGCAAATACAACATTTCTTTACATAGTTTTTTTTAATTGCTTCAAACCTAAGCAACTATTTTACATCCCTACAGAAAAATGCTTTGAAAAGAATACTTTCAAACAAAGCATATTCATTTTTCCAAGCAATTCTCTGTAATCAATTTGTTCGCTAAGCTTTTAAACCTTTATAAATGACTTTAAGGTTATTAACTAAGCTCTCATCTTCTTAAACCTTACTTAAATATTTAACCACTAAATTTGCCAAGGGAATAGAGGTCAAGAAAAAGTGCTAATTAGTTTGAAGAATCACTTGTTTTGATGTTCGAGACAGATTTAAAGCTTCTAAAGATGCGAAAGAAAACTGGCACTTTATTTTATTTTTAATAAAATTAAAGCTGACATTGTTTTGTTTTTGACGTTGTATAACTTTGTATGTACTTTTTAAAAGTCTTATATAAAATTAACAGCTATAGCTAAAGTACATGTAAGCTGTATCTTAATATCACAATATTCTGGGAATAAATTAAATTTAAGCAAGAAATGAATAATGTTTTTTATTTATTTATTTCATACTCTTAGTTAACTTTTTAAAACTAAATAAAAAAAGTAATATTTCTTTACATAGTTTTTTTTTTTTTTTTTTTTTTTTTTTAAAGTGCTTCAAACTTAAAAAAATACTTACATCCCTACAACAAAATGTTTTGAAAAGAATATTTTCAAACAAAGCATATTCATTTTTCTAAGCAATTCTCTGTAATGAATTTGTTCGCTAAGCTTTTAAACCTTTATAAATGTCTCTAAGATTATAAACCAAGCTCTCATCTTCTTAAACCTTACTTAAATATTTAACCACTAAATTTGCTGAGGGAAAAGAGGTCGAGAAAAAGTACTAATTTGTTTGAAGAATTACTTGGTTTGATGTTCGAGACAGGTTTAAAGCTTCTAAAGATGCGGAAGAAAATTGGCACTTTAGTTTATTTTTAATAAAAATTAAAATGGCATTGTTTTGTTTTTGACATTGTATATATACATATATTTTTTTAAAGTCTTAGGTAAACTTAAGAGTTATAGCTAAAGCAAATATAAGCTATATCTTTATACCACATTGTGGGTGTCAGGTTCCTAGAAGACATCTGCCCTGAATTAGAAAGGAATAACATTTCCTTATCTGAATATTTTATGTATTGTGGGTTGTGTATCCGTGAAGCTCGAAATACCTTTCTTTCTTTTCTATAATAACGAATGACAGATGTTGACACAGGTGTGCAGATGACGCACTCGTTGATGAATGAAAGTGATGGCCGCGGGGCGTGCCTCAGCTGTCATCTAGCTATTGGAGTGAGGTGTAAACAGTAGATGTCATGACTCAAGGTTGGTATGCGGAATTGAACCAATGGAGGAACTCTAAGAGGCCCTGCTGGGGGAAGGAAGATCTCTGACAAGGTCAACTCTGGACTGAGAGGTTAGACAGTTCTCGCTTGGCGTTGAGACCGATAGGTCGCTCAGGATTTGTGGTCCTGTTGGATAGTGTATATTTTGAGCGTGGGACAAGGCGTCCCGGTGGATAGTGTTATAGGCCGAGAAGTGAGGCCTAGTACCCTTGTGTATTGAGATTCTGCAGTAATCTCTGATAAAGCGTATCGAACGTGCGTTGAGTGTGAGGAAGAAAGTGTAAGCTGAACGGTACACAACCAACGTTTAGTGTAGTTAATTTAATGTTGAACCGGATCATCTATATCCGAGTTGTAATTGTAGATAGTTGTAAATATTGTTTCTTGTGTACATATCTATATCTTAAATAAACTGTTAGTTCAGTTCATTAACAGCGTCAGTGTTATTTTACCCAATCCTCACAGCAGGTGACCGATATCACCCATTAATATCGGTGGTGGCAGCTTAAACTACCTAGGACATTCTTCTAAGTTTGGTGGACTGAGAGGAGCGTCCGACAGTGGGATTAAATTAAAATCCGGCAGCAAATTAATGATGGTTATTTATTTATTTATTTGCTTTTATATACTTCGTGAGAAGCCTATGAGCCCAATACCATAACTGGGCACTTTTCTTTTTATTTTTTATTAATTTTTTTTTCGTGTAATAAATTTCAAGTTTTCAAACACTTTCTTCAAATTTCCATACATATTTAGTATTTTTGGAAATTTATAGTCATATGCATATATATATATATATATATATATACTATATATATATAATAATTTTTATAAATAAATTCATTTCAACATAGATATTTACCAAAATTTAAAATTCTGTAAGACCAATAGATAAACTCCATTTAAGCATGTATAATGAACATGAAAAATTTAAACTCCTGTTTAAAATAAACAAAACAGATCATCATTTCAATTATGAAGTTCTATGAAATGATTATAAATAGACGTATGAAAAGCAATTGGATGAAAAAGAATAGAAAACTTATATTGTAATTCAATCGTCAGTTATTACTCGTTAGAGTACGTAATTTACAAATATAAGCAATTATCCACTCAGTTTCTTTAACAGATCAATCAATAAGCTAAGATATTTGATCTATTATGTATCCTACTGACTAGGTGAAAAAACCAAACATTATATATATATATAAAATACTACAAATCAACATCTATATCGAATATAGAATAACCAAATATAACATACATAAATTCGACAAGACAATTAAATAGAATTAGCAATAGAGGAACAATGACAAATAAAATTGGAATTTGTGGCATATACATGTGTGTGTGTGTTAAAGTTAAATTATTATTTTTTTAAAACTAAAAAAAAAAAATATATATAAATACAATATTTCTTTACATAGTTTTTTAAAAAGTTCTTCAAACTTAAATAAATACTTATATCCCTACGGGAAAATATTTTGAAAAGAATGCTTTCAAATAAAAAATCTTCATTTTTCTAAGCAATTCTCTGTAATGAATTTGTTCGCTAAGCTGTAAAACCTTTATAAATGTCTTTAAGGCTATTAACTAAGCTCTCATTTTCTTAAACCTTACTTAAATATTTAACCACTAAATTTGCTAAAGGAAAAGAGGTCAAGAAAAAGTGCTAATTAGTTTGAAGAATCACTTGGTTTGACGTTCCAATCAGATTAGAGCTTTAAAGAAGGGAAAGGAGATTGGCATTTTACTTTATTTTAATAAAAAATTTAAATTGTTTTGTTTTTGATGTTGTTCTGTTTTTGACATTGTGTTGTTTTGGACATTGTACATATACATATATTTTTTTAAAGTCTTAGGTAAAGTTAAGAGCTGTAGCTGAAGTACATCTAAGCTATATTTTAATACCACAATATTGTGGAGAGATTTTATTTTCAATTTAGTTAAATGGGTTTTTTTTTTGTCAATTTCTTTGTTTTTTTGAGATAGTTAGAAAAAAAGAATATAATTTACAATTACTCTGAGCATCCAAAGAGCTCAATGCCATCAATTTACTTTTTATTACGTTCGAGACAAATTTAAAGCTTCTAAAGATGCGAAAGCAAAATTGACACTTTACTTTATTTTTAATAAAAATTTAAATTGACAGAGTTTTGTTTTTAACATTGTTATGTATACCAACATATTTTAAACTTAACAGCTATAGCTAAATTACATCTAAGCTGTATGTTAAGGGGGTATTCGGAAAAACGCTTTTCTATCTTCAACGGCTCGAAATTTTCATATAAATTTTCAGACTCATTTTTAAAAGTAGAAACATGAAACTTGCTGAGTTAGTTTTTGAAGAGATGTATAAAATGCCTTGTGATGCCATTTTGCGCTCAATTCATTGGGATTTGATTTATAAACAGTTATTTTCTCAGAAAAACCCCTTTTCTTCGTTCGCAAGTCTCCAGCATTGGAAAAATTGGTCCAAAATGCCGTTTTTGATATATATTTTTTTTGCAATATTCTCTGCATTTATCAAAGAATCGACAATCACGGCACCTTGAGTACTTTCTAAATAAGATAATTTGCCAGTTTGATGCGTTAGAGAGCAAAAATAATTAAAAAATAAATCAGAAAATAAGCTATTTTAATCGAAATGCACCCTTAATACCTCTATATTGTGTGAATAAATTAAATTTAACCCTTCACTATACGATTTTTTCTATTTTTATGAAAAAAAAATTATTTGAAATCTAAAAATCGTTCTAACATTAAGAAAAATAGTAAAAAACATTAAATTTTATATTTTCAGCTAAATTTTGATATTTAATGCCATGTATACAGGATTTTCAAAAACTGTATTGCTATATTGTTAACCCTCTTGACCGCCGACATAAAGAGCAAAATTGTAATGTTGTTTTCTCCGTAATTTATTAAAAATATTAAAATAGTAGTTTTTTCCAACCTGATACAAAATATTTTATTAAGTATAGGTTTAACTTTCATTTTTCTTTCAAAACTGGCTTTTATTTGTAGAATTATATTGTTCTTAAATCAAAAAGGGCAACTTTGTGACACATGCATTAATTTATTTTTGTTCGGAAATCCATGAAAATAGCAGGTGTTGTTATTCAGAAACTGTCTAATTGCACTCATTCTTTTGTTTTTTGAAAAACACAATAGATTTTGCATAACAAGCCTTCAAAGTTGACACTTTTGAGCATATTTCCCGACGAAAGCAGAAAAACCGGTGATTGCGTCATCGAAATAGCTTATAACTCGATAAGTAATTTAATTATCATAAAATGGAAAAATAAGTTCTATTCGAAATCACTTTCATAGTCAGGCATTAAAATTTTATAACTTTCTGTTAAAAAATGAATTTGTAAATGTGTCAAAACGTTTTTCGCTTGTTGAGCGGATCAGTTAAGAACACCCTTAATTTTAATATTGCTTATGTTGCAGTGAAACCTGCAGTTTAGTGAACGAAAAAATCAGTTCGCGGCAGTCAGGAGGTTAAAGGGACTTAAATTTATTCCTTTTAACTGCTTAACACTCTGCAACTATTTTTATATTAATATTTTTAAGCATTCGGTAAAAATAATAAAAGTAAATTTTGCCTTAATAGCTTGATAGAATTTGTGTTTGTTCTCGAAGAACAAATTCGAATTTTTTTTTAAATGCAACCATCTGACATGGATAAAATAGACATTATTGAATTCTTTGGACTATTCTTGATCAGTTATAGCGGTCAAATTGGCCAATTTCATTTCACATAATGAGAATTATGTTGATTTTAGCTATGTGCTAGATGTAGCACATGGTTAGTTTCATTGTGATTTTCAACTCTTATTTCAGTAATTGTAAAAAAAGCAGAGTAAATTTTTCTTTAAATTTATAATAAATAAGTACTTATTATTATTCGACAAAAGTGGTTTATCACTAGAACGCAGGACGTATTTAAAAAAATAACTTTTATTCCTTTACCTGAAAAGTAAAAAGCATATTTCCAGGTCGTCTGTGCACTTAATTCTTTTTTTTTTTTTTTTTCAATTTTGTCACTTATACTTCTTGGCTTTTAGGGTCCTCATTTCTGATTATTACTTACATTTCATGGTACATTGTAATTAGCCAATGGTCAAGAAAATGATTTTAGATTGATACTTATTTTCAGTAATATTTTAGATTATTTAATTATAACCATAAAAAGGGAATAATTTCTTAATTATTCAAATTTATAACGAATTTTAAACTTGCTGCTTTCTTGCTTTTACACTATCCTTTAGAACAAAAAAATATTGTAGTTTTCTAAGCCACGCACAAAAATGACTTTGACAACTAAGCCTTTAAATCTTTTTTAAAGACCTCTCAGAACATTAACTTGATTCTGGTCTTACGAAACTTGCTTAAATATTTAACCGCAAGATTTTTTGAAAGAAGTGAGCTTACAAAAATAATGCTAATTACTATGAAGAATCACTCGGTTTGACATATTAAACTAATTGATTTTTAAAGGCCTAAAAGTTAACACAGAAAAATGGCATTTGACCTTACTTTAAAAAAATAAACTAGCTGCAGTCATTTGTTTTTAATTTTTGCAAAGATAGTTAATCGAATAGATGTCTTTCATCGTTAAGGCTGTTCTCAAGTGCTCTGCTCAATAAGTGGAAAACGCTTTGACACATTTACAAATTCATTTTTTAACGGAAAGATATAAAAGTGCAAAGCCTGACTATGGAAGCGATTTAACTTTTAGCTCAATTTTGTATTTTTTAATTTTTTTTAATCAATAAATTACCTATTGCTTTATAAGCTTTTTGATCACTTGACAAGGCGATTTTCACCCCAGTTTCGATTGATTTTTCTACTCTTTCGCGGAAATTCTGTTCAAAATGTCCACTTTGACAGTATTTTCTGAAAAATCTATTGTATTTACAAAAACAACGAGAAGCTGAGTGCGATTAGATAGTTTCTGAGCAACAACATCTGCTAGTTTCATACAATTCCGAACAAATATAAACTAAAACTTATGTCATAAAGTTGCCCTTTTCTTTTTAAGAGCAACCTCAATTATTTAAATTTATAACGAATTTTAAACTTGCTGCTTTCTTACTTTAACACTATCCTTTAGAACAAAAAAATATTGTAGTTTTCTAAGCCGCGCACAAAAATGACTTTGTCAGCTAAGCCTTTAAATCTTTTTTAAAGACCTCTCAGAACATTAACTTGATTCTGGTCTTACAAAACTTGCTTAAATATTTAACCGCAAGATTTGTTGAAAGAAGTGAGCTTACAAAAAAATGCTAATTACTATGAAGAATCACTTGGTTTGACATACGAAACTAATTGATTTTTAAAGGTCTAAAAGTTAGCACAGAAAAATAGCATTTGACCTTACTTTAAAAAAAGTAAACTAGCTGCATTGATTTGTTTTTAATTTTTGCAAAGATAGTTAATGAAGTAGATGTCTTTCATCGTTAATATAGTCAAATTCGGTTACGATGTTGTGTCTAATGTGTTGAAGGTAATTTTTTTAAAGGGGGGGAGGGCTATATTGTGATGAGGCAGTCACAGAATGTTTAATGATAAGAAGAAAAGTTGATTTGGTAGAGAGCAGCTTGCTTGAAAGTTGTTTTGCGAAAATTGTTGTGCAAAAGATACATTATGATTTTTTTTTTTACCTTTAAGATATTGTTAACATTACCATATTAAAAAAAAAGAAAAAAAAAAGTAATGAGTTAATAAAGTTTTTGAGTAATTGAACAGTGATTACCAATGTAATTTTAAGACGAATAATCCTTTTCATAACTACTAATTTTGCTTTTAAAAATATAGATAATTTCAATTTGCATGATTGTGTTGCTACTAGATTATATTAGATAATTAAAGAGTTAGATTTTAAATCGCTTCCATGGTTTGGCGTTGCAATTTTATATCTTTTTGTTAAGAAATTAATTTGTAAATGTGTCAAAACTTTTTCCACTTGTTGAGCAGAGCAGTTGAGAACAGCCTTAAAATAAATCCCCTTTTCCATGAGAAAAAGAGAAAACATTTTCGTACGGCTAAAGGATTTTGATTAGATCGTCTGCGTTTTTCAAATTACAGGGTTTGGCAAGGATTATCTTCAGAAGTCTTTGACTTGTCCTCCCCTAAAAAAGTGATAACTATTTCCCGCTACTTTCCTTATTTATAGGCTAACAAATAAGTTATATCTCTATCTATATATATACACATATACATGCATATATATATATATATAACTCATATCCCAAAAATAAGATAAAGTTCTTTCTCTGCAGTAAAAATTCAAAAATTGATATAAAATTCTGTCTAAGTTTCGTGAAATCACGGTGATTTTTACAAATTTAATGCATTCAACGGATAATAGTAAATATGTAAAGATAACAAAAAATTTCAAAATATTGAATGCAAGGGTGGCGGGGAAGGGGGAGCGGTGAGAACACCCTTTTAGATCAGAGAAAATGAAAACATTTTTGTTCAGCTGAGGATTTTGATTAGATCGTCTGCGTTTTTCAAATTACAGGGTTTGGCAAGGATTATCTTTAGAGGTCTTTGACTTGTCCTCCCCTCAAAATGTGAAAACTATTTCCCGCTGCTTTCCTTATTTGTGGGCTAACAAAGATCAAGGGTTAACTGTTCCGTCAACGGGAGGCCTGACTGAAGTGGGAAATTGGACCACGGTCTCTTCCTTCCCTTTTGACCCCGACTGAGCTCAGTGTTGAGTTGAGCTGCAAAGAAGTAAAGAATAAAAAATAATAAAGGAATTCCTTTCTCCACTTTCCCGTTTAAGTGAAATATGCGTTATTCAAATATCTAGGGGTGTAAATATTATAAGATATTGAAGAATGCTGGCTGTTTGACTGTAAATTCCGAATAATAAAAATGTCCGCTTGTTTAATTACATCGAAATATAAAAAGGTAAATTTCTTTTGAAAAATTATATATAAAAAAGAAAAAAAGTTCTATGAAAGTAAATCTAGCATTTATTTTAAACCTAATTTTTTCTTCTCGGTAAAACAGGAAATTTAAATGTGTTCGGGGAAAAAAAAAAAACATGTTGGAAATTGCGCGTGAAGCGTAGCGAATAAGGTGCGTTCGTACGATAACGAAATTTTAAAAATATTACTCTCATGTATCAATCTCATAAAATTGTAAATAAGGTACCCTGGGGTAATAACGCCAGGCGGGGTAATAACGCCAAGTGCTTATATTTTGCATAATTATGAAATAATCAGGTAAATGACAACCATGTGCTCTGCGCAGAAGGGTTTTGAGTCATATAAATCGCAAAAAAACAGCTTCAAGTTAATTTGTTTCATTTTTAGGTCTTATTGTTTTTACAAACAACTAAAATTAACGCTTGTTCTAAAATTTGCAAGACAAGTTTTGTGATGTGAAGACTATGTTTTTATCCGGAAATACTTTGTTAATTACATAAATTTGTAGTGCATTTCATGTACTTTTAAAATGTTGTTGAAGATTTTGGATATCTTCTCGAGATAATTTGTAATTTAAAATGTACTGCGCAATAACTATACCGGGGTAATAACGCCAATCCTTGACATTAATACCCCGGTTGATTCCCTACAGTGGCCGAGCTACATCCTAAATACTGATTCAAATA
Source organism: Maratus speculifer (assembly GCA_964019185.1). Lineage (NCBI taxonomy): Eukaryota > Metazoa > Arthropoda > Arachnida > Araneae > Salticidae > Maratus > Maratus speculifer. The sequence goes on from OZ025302.1 coordinate 215,269,192, forward strand.
AACACAGTTAAAACTGTGCAATGTTTCTCATATTTCTATTTAAATGGTCCTTTTTAAGCAAAAAAAAGCTCACGGTCTGATATTCTTTTGCCTCATCCCCTCCCCCCCTCCCACACCACACTTTTATTTTTCTTACACTTTCACAAAAAATTGAACATTTTCAATAGCTTAGAATGCAATTTTTCAATTTCTAAGTTTGTAGAGTTTTTATTTTTAGAATTGGGCTATCTAAATGCAATTATTCCATCTTATTTCATAGTTTTGTTTGCATGGCGTTATTACCCATATAGGTGGGTAATAACGCCAAATAGCATGGGTCAAGAAAAAACGCCATTACATTTTATGAATACATATCTGTTAAATTATTTTATTTTATATAGATAGTCAATGAGTTGCTGTATCAGATCCTATATTTGTTTGAAAAATGCAATCTAAAACTAAGCTGTGAAAATTGGTAGAACCTTAACGTGGCGTTATTACCCCAGGGTACCTTAGTTAATTACAATTAAAATGCGCACCAAACAAACTTCTCCCTATACCATTATGTAATGGAATACTTTTGTGTGGCCTTGTAAATTAATAACAAATGTTTTTTGAACACATATTAAGCAAAATGTATATTATAATATGTACTTTATGGATGCATATCAATTTTATTATGTTCGATTGCGTGTAACACCATTAAAATACATTTGAAACATTTTTGCCCATTGACCGTAATGTAACGAAATACTTTTTATTGTCCCTGTAATTGATCTATGCATCCAATTTCCATAAAATCTGAAATGACTCAACAAAATTATATAATAATTATGTGTTTTAAATTTCAAACGATGGACGGACTGAGTGACGCACGGACGGACTGACGGAAGGACGGGCTGAACGACAACTATAGGTGCTACGTATTTATATAATTACGAACGCACCTAAAAATGTGAACTGAATACAACTCATTTTTCGCACACGCTGGAATCATTACCCTTTAAGGGATATCCTGAATTAATTATAGATGATGGGAATTAATAAAATGAAGAAAACTTTTATTAATATTTTTTTAAGTTTTGATTCAATTTTCATACAATTTGAAATGACTGGACAAAATTCTGCAATGATTATATATATTTTAAACTATTCAGATGGATAGATTTGCCCTGTTATATGCGGAGAGGCGGAGAGACAGACGGACAGATAAGATGACGTCTACAGTTGATACGTATTTATTGTTATCAGAATTTTTATCTGCAACAATTATAATAAGACTCTAATTCGTAATTTCCCCAAAGAATTTTTATATTTCAAATATATTTCAAATATATTTCAAAAATATATTTCAAATAATAACAATAAGGTTAAAGGTAAGTTGAAATCGGTTACCTGTTCTAAGATAAGTAATAAAAATCTGATCTTTTGCCCATTCTATCTATTTGTCAACCAGCACTGCAACTGAAGTTATTTGTTTTAAGTTATCCCTTGTTTTAAGTTACATTTCATCATTTAGAACATGTATTGTAGTGCGTGTTACTTTAAGGGTGTTCTTAAATCAAAAAGGGCAACTTTGTGACACATGCATTAATTTATTTTTGTTCGGAAATGCATGAAAATAGCAGGTGTTGTTATTCAGAAACTGTCTAATTGCACTCATTCTTTTGTTTTTTAAAAAAAACACAATAGATTTTTCATAACAAGCCTTCAAAGTTGACACTTTTGAGCACATTTTCCGACGAAAGCAGAAAAACTGGTCGAAAAGCAGGAGAAAAACGGGTGATTACGTCATCGAAATAGCTTAGAACTGGATAGGTAATTTAATTATCAGAAAATGGGAAAATAAGTTCAATTCGAAATTGCTTCCATAGAAAGGCATTCCAATTTTATATCTTTCTGTTAAAAAATGAATTTGTAAATGTGTCAAAACGTTTTATGTTTGTCGAGCGGAGCAGTTGAGAACACCCTTAAGTTACCGTATTTACTCGTGTGTAATGCGCACTTTTTTATTTTTTTTTAAGTAATTTAATTATCATAAAATGGAAAAATAAGTTCAATTCGAAATCGCTTTCATAGTCAGGCATTAAAATTTTATAACTTTCTGTTAAAAAATAAATTTGTAAATGTGTCAAAACGTTTTTCGCTTGTTGAGCGGATCAGTTAAGAACACCCTTAAGGGAAGCATTCTAACTTTTGGAATAAAACGAAGATTTATTTTATATCTATAAAACAGTAAAGTACCCAAAAGTACGGAAATATGGAGGAGATAGATCAGGAAAACATAATGGTAAACCTACGAGTCAACCACTAAAATTAGGTTTTTGGGTGTTTTCCATCGAGGTATGATGTGGCAGGCCGTTTGCTTTTTCATATGCGAATCGAGATTTAACTAATCTTAGAAATTTCATCCGTAAACTTGATGAGATGATTATAAGTACTGCTTCATTCCGATCTAATGTCTTTGTAAATTACAATGAAATAAGTATGTAAAAAAATCTATTGTTATTTTCAAAGACTCGATACTGCTATGTTATTTGTTATATAGTATATAGCTATCAACGTTTTATGATGTAACAAATTAAATATATTGTAGTTTTTACAACTTTTTTAGTATGAATAAGAATTATTCATTTTTCAAATGTAGTTTATTATTTATACTTTAAGAGTTATCATTATGCTAAGGCTGAATACATTTATCACATTTTTTTCGCTTTAAAGTTTATTTAAAATAACTATAAACACGATACAATTTTCTTCCCTTCTTACATATTCTGCCCATCAAATTTGCATATTCTTTCACTACACAAAATTCTAAGTGTTCTCCACGAAGTTATCACGAAGCATGAAAATGCGTGGTTTAGTTGTTAAGAGCCTGGATTCTCAGTAATATTATTAATTAATATGTTAATTCTACAGAAATTTATAAATAACGCATACTTTTGGACATTTTCATAAAAGGTGTTAAATACAGCGTTAATAATCCGTATTTAATGTGTTTATGCTTAAAAAAAAGACTAATATGTAAACGAAATTCATGTAAGAAGGATATTTAAAGGTTCGAATAATTACGGTTAAAGATTTAATTTATATTATAAGGGCACGTGGAGCATAAGTGGCTCCAATTTTTGAGTTATTAGTTATCGAGTTAAAAAATATAGAGCAACCAAATTTGGCAGCACAAGTAGTGTTTGTGAATTCGTTATCATATATATTATAAAGCAGAAGTTCTGAAACTTCCAAACGAGTGTTTTCAAAAACTACCCGATGGATTTTTTTGCCGATTGTATCATTCGATAGGAAATATTTTTCCGAAGGTTTATGATTCAAATTTACAGGGATAACTCTGATTTTTCGTAGCAAATTTCGTATTTTTCGGTTATTTTTGACAAAAGGGTTGCCAGTAGTTGTTTTTGGCGAAAATTATAATTGCTAAAAGAATTAAAATGGCTATATCTATTAGAAATATTACAAATATCTTGCAAATAATAGCAGAGAATAACTACTGATAATATTAATAATAATAAAGAAAGACTGCTTAAATGAGGCGTAATATTATAAAAATATATTTATTTAAATGAAAAAAATATTTGTAATGCTTAAAAAATAAATTAACGCGAAATATAACAATTGGTTCAACTTTTGGCGACTTATCCCTGGTGTTAGAATAAAAACATGAATTTCAGAAATTGATTAAATGATAGTTATTTCCCTTTTTATTATTTTCTTTCTCTTTTTTTATCGAATTTCCGTATAATATAACTTACAGCAGAAAAAAGCAGATCTGATTATAAAAGACACTGTAAGTTGTGAGTTACTATTCGTTTCTATACCATTTTCATCTTGCTTTTGTCGCGAAAGAATGTGTTTTTAAGCCGAAAATGCACTACTGACTTAATGCCTGACTTAGGTTCCTAATGGTCGCAATAATGTTTTTTTTTTTTTTTTCAAGTGAAGATAATTTTTAGTGTATATTTTAATATTCAATCGCAAATTATATAGATATGAGTATAACTCTTTTATTTCTTTTTGCAAATGTTTTCATTGTTAATTTAATTTTTCTTGCGCCATTTCGCCAATTTCACTTACAGGAAAAATTTCAGTTTTAAAATTTAAAAACTGAAGAAGGAAAGATTACCCCATCGATTAAAAATCTACCCCCAAATTCCAAGATTAAATGTCAATAATGGATGATCGTAAATGTCACATTCTCTTGACATTAAGCATAATATAAATACTAATTATGTCATCAAGTGATTTTTAATTCGGCATTTTATTTCTACTTTTATATATGTTCTGCTAATTTGTTTTTCGTTATTTAAATGAAAATTTATGCTAATCTATATAATCTGGCTAATAGTTTGGCGATTTGTATAATTTGGCGAAATTGGTCGACGGTAAAACCAAATAGTACTGAAGAAAAAAAATTTTTATTCAAAGTAAATTTATGCAATTATGCGTTATTACTATAGATAAATTCAACATTTTGAAATGAAAAATTCCCGCTGAATAAAATTTACAAGTCTTTTTTAATTGACCATTTCCTTTTCAATATTTCTTCAATCAAACTTTCGCTATTCTCTTTCGCGCAGGCTAACAAAAATGTATTTTAAATATTTTATTAGATAAAACGTAAATAACATTTTTCTATTAAAAAAAAAAAAAAAAAAAAAAAAAAAAAAAAAAAAAAAATCTAATTCTACCATTATGTGTCTTACAGGACAAAATAGCAGAATTACTTTTAAAAATGGTTTTATCTGTTAGTTGTATGTTATTTGTTTATTTGGGTGATTGAATTTACTTTTGTCATCAAACAATGCGATTTTATACCAAGAAGGCATAAGCCGGAGCGATGTTCACAATTACTAAATTCTCTCACTCTCTTTTAAATGTGTGAGAGCATTTTTAGGATATTTTTTTTATGTTTAATTGTAAATATATAAATAGCAGTTATAGCAAAAAAAAAAAAAAAAAAAAAAAATGCATATAATGTTTAAATTTTAGTATAAATGTCTTCCTCATCCAAACTGTAAAATAAGTTAATTGCAACTTTTTAAAGTTTTGGCGCAGATGTCATATACGCACCACAATCGCATAATTGCAAAAAATGGCGATTTTATGCTACACAGGGTAAACCGACTATGGTTGTTTATTTATTAATAAACTATTTATTAACTTTCATTTTGTTTTTTAAAATAATATAAATCATTTTGTTCTATAGCTATTAATTAAACTTTTTTATTTATTATTTTTTTTCAAATATTACAAAATAATTAAAAAATATTTATGAAATTGGTAGTTAAAACCAAGTTCTCCAAATTGGCGCCAGAAAAAAATTGCGCCAATGTGGTGCATACATGACATCTGTGTCAAAGTTTTTTCTTATACATAAGTAGGGAAAATGCAGTATAAATACCGATTAAAGTTTTTTCCCAATGGAAATTTGATCACGGATTTGGTCATATACTCATCGAGGTATCTCACTGGCGCCAAAATGGCATTATTTGCCTCATATGGTAACCCAGCTATAGTTGTTTATCTGATGATAAGTTGTTTGTTTACTTTCATTTTTTTCTTTTTTGAAATGATATTTGTTGTTTTGTTCTACAGTTACTTTTTATTTATTGTTAATTGCTGTTTAAAATGATAGAAAATAATAAAATAGACATAAATTTCTTTGGTATTCTAAAACGAGGATTTTGCAACATTGTAGTTGCAAGATAATCGTGCTAAACCTATTGCGTATATGATATCTGTGTAGGAATCTTTTATGAAATATGAAAAGTGTAAATTGGCTACTACTTGATTATCACGTCAACCAATTTCGCCAAATCGTTCGCCAAATTATACAAATTTATATAATTTTATCTTAAATAACTAAAGAGAAAATGCTTAAATACGAAAGAGCAAATAATTTTGTTTTCATTTTTCAGGACGAAATTTTGCAATAATAAAGTAATTGTTGTGGTGAAAATTTTAATGTTTTTTTTTTCTTTTTTTTTATATCGTTGGCAACTTGCTGTAACGAAAAAAAAATTTTTTTTTTCCGTCTATTGTTTTGTAAGAGCTGGTTTTGTGAAAGCCATGTTAAGATGGTATTCAAATTTTTGAAACCTTCCCAGTTACCACCCCCTTGGGCCGATTTTGCTCATTTGCAATTCCCACTGGGATCGTTCAAGTATTACGTAAGCATATTTTTAGTCATTTTGTACCCCCTCCCCTCCCTTGTAAGAAAATATAAACAAATGCTAGACACCCCCCCCCCCCTTTGCTTACGTAAGATTTTATGACAGTTATACATCAATACTTCTTGACTTATAAAAAGTTACCAGTCAATTACATTAGTAATCCTAAAAATTTTATTTAGTCACATAGGGATTGTGATATCAAAATATATAAAATGGTCTTAATATATTGTTGCTTATTGCATTAAACAAATCACGGAGTACAAAATGGTTTAAATATATTTTTATTTATCATATTGAACAATAAAACAAGATATAGAAGAAGTCTTAACTTGCTTAGGCATCATAACTAAAATTTTTGACATGAATCATACAAATGTCGGACTTACCTAAAATAAAGTCAACTGACCAGTTAACCTGGCAACAGAACCCAGCCACATCGGTTCCTGTGTTTTTCTAGTCTTGCAATCTACTTGACTTGGCACACAACTTAACAGACAACAATGAAGACAAAGGGCGAGTGCGTGATGCGGGTCACGCGATTGCCGATGGATAAGCAAAGAATAAAATCGAAAATAAACGGCGAATTTCGAACGGACTGTAGAACGCTTTTTCCCCATCATACATTGTTTGCTTGTTGAATTTGAACTGCAGTTGCTTCGTTCTTTAATGCTTACGTAAGAATTGTCGTGATCCCTCCCTCCCCCTTGTCAGAAAAAATAAGCAGACTCTGGACACTCCCCTCCCCCTTTAGTGCTTACGTAATACTTGAACGGTCCCACTGAGATATTAACCATCTCAATGTACTTGACGAATTTGAAGATGATTCTTGCATAATTGTGCCTTTTATCGCATGGACAAAATTTAATATATATATAAAAGCTTTTTAGGTGGGAATAGCTTTGGGTTCCTGGCTTCACATAATGAAAAGTTGTGAAGAAATTTTTCAGAAGTTGTACTATAGTAACGACTGTAATAATTAATATTTCTTCAGATAAGGGAAAATTTTAAATCCTGTTGCCATAATGGTCTCATTTCGCTTCCAAATGTGCAATGTTAGTAATAAATTAAAATAGTTACTTCTAAATAGCTGATTTTTGCGCAACGTTTAAGATAATTTAATATCACAATGGTGTCTAAATCGTTTTCAGCAATGAGCAAGGTGCTGCTGGAGGTCCAAATTTTTTAAAATACAAATTTAAATTCACCAGTTCGTTTCATCCACGGTTGATTTTGAAATATTGAACAGCGCAGCGGGCATAGCCTGCTAGTTTATTTATAAAAATGACTTTGTGATTGTGAGAAAAAGATTTTTGTTGTTCAGTGGTGAGTAAGAAAAGGCAAATCTCTTTAGTAAAATAGATTATGAAGTACGATATAGATGAATGAGAAAATATCGAACGAGTGTGATACTTAAATATTAACTTTTACTAAAGATATAGTGAAATTGTTTTTTACAAGATTTCTGCGAAAAGTTATAATAATTCTAAAAATTACTTGGACAAAAACAAATTAGTGTTTCGAAATAAATTGCAAAACTTTGAGAAAATATATTTTTGTAAATTATAATGAAATAAGTACATACAAATAACAATTATATATACATAAAAAATTCTATTGATATTTTCGAAGACTCGATACCACTATAAATAAGCTAAAAAAAACTTTGTAAAATCATCATAAAAAGAAAATTAAATAGGACGTGTTTCGAGCTTCAAAAATACAGCTCGTCATCAGCTAATCCAAACACGTGTCACAAGGGACAGAGTGGAGATAAAAGTGAAAGAAAGATGGTGGAGATTACAAAGAGTGCGACAGGTGGCGCTACCTGACGAGCCAAGGATGAAGAGAAAGGTAAAGATAAAGTTAAAAAAGAGGGAGGAGATTACAAAGAGTGCCACAGGTGGCGCTGGCTAAAAGAGCCCAGGTGGAAGAGAAAAATGATGATAAACTAATAAAAGAGAAAAAAAATTAAATAAATAAAATAAAAAATAAAATAAAATAATTAAAAATATAATAAAATAAATAAATAAAAATAATAAAATAATTGTAAAAATAGTAAATAAAAAATAAATAAATTAATTAAAAAGTAAAAATTAATAATAATAATAATAATAATAATAATAATAATAATAATAATAAAACTACAAAAGTAATTTCCCTGCAGGAGAAAGGGAGGGGGATGATGAGAGATCATTGACAAGAGTATTAGAATTTTTACAAATAAAATAAGCTTCGTGAATATCTAAATGATCTATATAGTGTCTTTAGTTTATCAACATTTTCTGACGCACCAATTTAACCATTTAACTGATCAACATTTTTGATAACCCCCTCAAATAATGCTTCCCCCCCCCCGTCTTTTACAATGATATTTAATGTTTTATCACCGGTTTTTAAAAACAGAAATTTTAACCTAATTGAATCAGAAAAATGCTCGGATTAAATAATGCAAAAATTTGAAACAAAAATTTACTGGGTAGAATAATAAATCAGGATTAGAATATGGATGCCCGTGCGTGCTACGGACAAATCATGATTACCAAAAACACGTTACCTGTATGACCTTCGAGCAAATGAGCTTAAATCAAAAAGGGCAACATTGGGAAGAAGGCTTTAATTTATTTTTGTTCGGAAATGCATGAAAATAGCTGGTTTTATTGTTCAGAAACTGTCTAATTGCACTCAACTTTCTTTCTTTCTTTCTATTTTTTTTTCTTTTTTTATTTTTTAAACACAATAGATCTTTTATAACAAGCTTTCAAATTTGACGTTTTTGAGCACATTTCCCGACTAAAGTAGAAAAGCCGGTCAAAAAGCAGGAGAAAAACAGGTGATCACATGATCGAAATAGCTTAGAACTGGATAGGTAATTTAATTATCATAAAATGGAAAATTTAGTTCGATTCAAAATCGCTTCCATAGTCAGACATTCCAATTTTATAACTTTCTGTAAAAAAATGAATTTGTAAATGTGTCAAAACGTTTTGCACTTGTTGAGCGGAGCAGTTAAGCCCTTAAATATATTGCAAGTTTTGTATGTACTTTTTTTTTCAGTACGATTAAAAATTATTCGTTTTTTCAAATGCAATTTATTATTTATACTTTGTGAGTTAATCATTATGCTAAAGGTAAACACATTTATCACTTTTTTCCTCTTTTAGTTTATTCAAAATAGTCTTGAATACGTATGTTAATAACTAGAATAATAATAATAATAATAATAGTAATATATATTGTACAACGAAAAGGTACAGGGTGTCCAGAAAATAACACCCTGATTTCAAAATTAAATTTCTCAAAAACAAAGATCAATAGAATTATGCAGTAAACGATTTGTTTATCAGGTAAGCTGTAAAAATCTTATACAAAAGTTTCGAACGGTAAATATTTTGAAAAGATTGTGTTCTGATTCCAAAGAATGCTTTGATTTGATATTTTTCTTGCTTTAGATTGCTGCCAGAGAATGTGTTTTTCGGCTTAAAGTGCCATATTTCATAGTTTTTTAAATTAAATTTTTGAAATTTCGAAATTCTAAAAATTTATTTCGAAAAATCTTTAAAATATTGCACTGTAAGCTGAAAAATTACTTCTCTGCAGGCAATCTAAAACAAGAAAAATGTCAAATCAAAGCATTCTATGCAATCAGAACGCAATTTTTTCAAAATATTCATTGTTTGAAATTTCTGTATAAGATTTTTACAGCTTACCTAATGAAAAAACCATTTACCGCATATTACTGTCGATCTTTGTTTTTGAAAAATTTAATTTTAAAATCAGGGTGTTATTTGCTGGACACCCTGTAAGAACTCATATTATAAATAATTATTTTGCTTATAAGATGTCACTTTAACCCTTTGAGCACTGGCGGATAAATTTCTTAAAAATTCCAAATATCACATTGACACCAGTATTTTGCAAAGAAAAAAATTCGGTTTACGACATGTACGAAAAAATACATCAAACATTTTCCAAATAACTTTTATCTAATATTCCGGTGCCATTGTGACATTTCAGAATTAAAATTAAGTGGTAGAAAATTCAACCATCAGAGCTCAAAGGGTTAATAAAAAAAATATTGAAAGTACAGTAAAAATTGACCCGTGTCAACTCATTTTTATTGAGCCATCTTCAGAATGTAAACAGAAAATTTCAAACACAATGAATATGTAAAACTGGAATAATATATTAAATATTTAAAATACAGTCGACTCTCATTAATTCGAAATCGGATTATTCGAATCTTCGCTTAATTCGAACTAAGCATGAAGTCCCGAAATTTTCAATGGCGGAATAACGTTAAAAATTTTCATTAATTCGAACTTCTTTTCTCTTGACTTCGTTTAATTTGAACTAACGATAATTCCGATTTTTCATTTTTTTCTTTGTCACAGATTTCAGATTATTTAAAAAGCTTTATTTCTTTAAATTTTGTGAAAATTGTTCCGAACGAGTATACATATAATCTTATGCATTTGATATTCATTTTCTTAGTGTCCCGTCTGTCTTTCAGTGACGCTTCAATTTTTTTTTCCATTGTGCTTGTTTCTAATATTTTCTTTAGTTTATGCATTTATACATTCTAATTTATTATGAAATCATATTCTAATGATAACAGACGAAATAAATTTAAAAAAAAACATTATAACATTAATTCTTTGTATAGTACCATATTAAGCATGTTTGCATTTCATAAGTCATCTTCAGAATATTATTCTAGTTTTTCTCGTTCATTATGTTTGTAATTTTCTATTTACATTCTGAAGATGACACAATGAAAATGAGATGAAACATGTCAATTTTTAATATAATTTAAATGTTTTATCATTAAAGTGACGCCTTATCAGCAAAATTATCACTTGTAATATAAATTATTATCTTTTCGTTACATAATGTATATATTATTATTATTTTGATATAAAATTATTTATTTTTCAAATGTAGTTTATTATTTATACTTTGTGAGTTAATCATTATGCTAAGTGTAAATACATTTATCACATTTTTTTCCTCCTTCAGTTTAGCCAAAATAACTATAAACACGATGCAAATTTTCTTCCCGTCTTACATATTCTGCCCATCAAATTTGCATATTCTTTCGCTACACAAAACTTTAAGTGTTCTCCGCGAAATTATCGTGAAGCATGAAAATGCGTGGTTTAGTTGTTAAGAGCCTGGGCGCTGAGTAATATTATTAATTAATATGTTAATTCTACAGAAGCTTATAAATAACACATATTTTCGGACATTTTCATAAGAGGAGTTAAATGCAGCGTTAATAAATTGTATTTATTGTACTTATGCTTTAAAAAAGGACTGATATATAAAACTAAATTATGTGAAAAGGTTATTAAATGTATCCTTTTTACATAATGATAGATAAAATATAAATAGTAAATATATTGCAGTTTGTATCTTTTTTTTTTCCAATATGAATAAGAATTATTCGTTTTTCAAATGATTATAAAATAGATGGAAATAGGCAAAGCAGTGATACATGAAATTAAAATACAGTTAAAACCAGTCAATGAAATTAAAAATGTATATAGTTAAAATTCTAAAGCAATAAGACAACACAAGATAAGAAATAGCCAAATACTACACAAAAGTTAATTAAAACACAAGTTAATATAAAAAAAAATTGAAATCATTAAAGCACATATTCCTCAAGCACAGTGTTTTCCTCGAAATCCAAACCACTCTCAAAAGTCTCAGATTCCATAGCCTCTTCAATATAGTTCTATAATTGCTTGGGATCTTTAATACATGGTGTTTCGCTACCAGACCGACAAACTTTAAGGGATGATAGTACACATGAAGACAAACATTATTAAATAGGAAACCATGGAGCGCAAACGTCTTCTACAGGAGCTAGGGGCCATTAAGATTTAGGGTCCAAAACTTCAAACGATGATAGAAAACAGAAAAAAGGGTCGATTCGTTTGCAATTTTCACTAAAATCATTCTTTATATTACGATACTTTATACTTTGTGAGTTAATCATTATGCTAAGTGTAAATACATTTATGACATTTTTTCCTCCTTCAGTTTATCCAAAATAACTATAAACACGATGCAAATTTTCTTCCCGTCTTACATATTCTGCCCATCAAATTTGCATATTCTTTCGCTACACAAAACTCTAAGTGCTCTCCGCGAAGTTATCGTGAAGCATGAAAATGCGTGGTTTAGTTGTTAGGAGCCTGGGCGCTGAGTAATATTATTAATTAATATGTTAATTCTACAAAAGCCTATAAATAACGTATACTTTTGGACATTTTCATAAGTGGTGTTAAATGCAGCGTTAATAATCCGAATGTAATGTGCTTATGCTTTAAAAAAGGACTAATATGTGGAACTAAATTATCTAAAATAGTTATTTAAAATACTATATCCTTTTTACATAATGATGTATAAAACATAAATAAGTAACATGATGCAGTTTTTACTATTTTTTTTTTCAATATGAATAAGAATTATTCGTTTTTGAAATGTAGTTTATTATTTATACTTTGTGAGTTAATCATTATGCTAAGTGTAAATACCTTTATCACATTTTTCCTCCTTCAGTTTATCCAAAATAATTATAATCACGGTGCAAATTTTCTTCCCGTCTTACATATTCAGCCAATCAAATTTGCATATTTTTTCGCTACACAAAACTTTAAGTGTTCTCCGCGAAATTAAACTAAATGTGTGAAACTAAATTATATAAAAAGTTTATTTAAAATATATCCTTTTCATATAAATATATATAACATATAAATAACAAATGTATTGCAGTTTTTATCATTTTTTTTTTCAATAAGAATAAGAATTATTCATTTTTCAAATGTAGTTTATTATTTATACTTTGTGAGTTAATCATTATGCTAAGTGTAAATGCATTTATCACATTTTTCCCCTTTTCAATTTACCATAATAACTATAAACACGATACAAATTTTCTTCCCGTCTTACATATTCACCCATCAAATTTGCATATTCTTTCGCTACACAAAACCCTAAGTGCTTTCCGCGAAGTTATAGTGAAGCATGAAAATGCGTGGTTTAATTGTTAAGAGCCTGGGCGCTGAGTAATATTATTAATTAATATGTTAATTCTACAGACGCTTCTAAATAACACATCTTTTCGGACATTTTCATAAGAGATGTTAAATGCAGCGTTAATAAATTGTATTTAATTAACTTATGCTTTAGCCCTCCACGGCACGATTTTTTCTATTTTTATGAAAACACAATATTTGAAATTTATATATTGGTCTAATAATGAGAAAAATATTAAAAAGAATTAAATTTCAAATTTTTAGCTAAAATTTTATATTTTATGGCGTGTACTCTATACATGCAATAAGATTTTTAAGTATCGTATTCCTATATTTTTCAAGTAAATGAGCTTATATTAAATAATTTTATATGCTTAATACTCTGCAACTTTCTCTATATTAATCTTTGGTACTACACTGTTAATCCGTCGACCAATTTCGCCAAATTATACAAATCGCCAAACTAATAGCTAAATTATTCATATTGACATAATTTTTATTTTAAATAACGAACAATCAAATAATTAGTAGAATATTAATAAAAATACAAATAAAAAGGCCGAAATAAAAATCACTTAATGACGTTTTAAACACGTTTATCGTATTTAATGTCATTGAATTGACATTCACGATCATCCATTATTGGCATTAAATCGTATAGTTTGGCGATAGTACTTTGGTCGACGGGATAATCGAGTAGTACCTTAATTTTATATACTTAACACTCTGCAATTTTCTCTATATTAATATTTTTAAGTATTCAGTAAAAATAATATAAGTAAATTTAACCTCAATAACTTGATCGAAATTGTTTTTTGTTTCCGAAGAACAAATTTTTAATTTTTTTCAAATGTAGCCATCTGGAATGGAAAAAAATACGTGTTATCGTATTTACTCGTGTATAGCGCGCACTTTTTTCCCAAAAAATTAGGGCAAAACTCCTAGCTGCACCTTATACACGGAATTTTTTTTTACTGTTGAATGCAGTTGAACGATATACATAAGAAACAAGAAATTAATGAAATAAGATATTAAAACTCGGAAAATGTTACTTAATTGAAGTATTACTGCATATTTATTTCACTCCTTGCAGTTTTTTATACAACAGAACTAATGACATTATCCAAACGCTAATTAGCAATTCTCTTTACCGTCACTCTTTCCTATTTCCCGTCATTCTCTTACAACCCGCAATCTAAAAATGCATTTTCGTCTTGTTTTCTGGTCTGGTGTAATGTTTGTTTCGACTCTTTTTTTTTACTGAAATTCATTTGGTCATTCTTCATTAGCGTGTGAAATTTATGGCCTTATATACGAGATTTTAACAAATCGCCATATTTACTTGTAAAGTAGGGGTGCGCCTTATACATGCGTGCGCCCTATACACGAGTAAATACGGTATGTGTTATTTTATTCTTTGGACTGTTCTTGATAAAAGTGATAATATTGTCCAAATTCATGGCACTTAATTAATATGGTACTACTCTGTTATCCCGTCGACCGATTTTGCCAAATTATACATATTGATGTAATTTTTATTTTAAATAATAATAATAATAAAACAAAAATAAATAGTTAGTAGAATATTGATAAAAATACAAATAAAAAGTCGAAATAAAAATCACTTAAGGGTGTATTTCGATTCAAACTGCCTATACACGAGTAAATACGGTATGTGTTATTTTATTCTTTGGACTGTTCTTGATAAAAGTGATAATATTGTCCAAATTCATGGCACTTAATTAATATGGTACTACTCTGTTATCCCGTCGACCGATTTTGCCAAATTATACATATTGATGTAATTTTTATTTTAAATAATAATAATAAAAAAACAAAAATAAATAGTTAGTAGAATATTGATAAAAATACAAATAAAAAGTCGAAATAAAAATCACTTAAGGGTGTATTTTGATTCAAACTGCTTATTGTCCGATTTATTTTTGAATTCATTTTTGCTCTCAAATACAACAAACTTTCAAAATCTCTTATTTGGAAAGTACACAAGGTGCCGTGATTGTCGATTCTTTGATAAATACAGAAAATATTGCAAAAAAAGCAATCAAAAACGGCATTTCGAACCGATTTTTCCGAAGCGGGAGGTCTGGGAACGAAAAAAAGGTCATACTGATAAGGTAATTGTTTATAACTCAAATTCTAATGAATTGAGCGTAGAAAGACATCACACGGCACCTCATACTCCCTTCAAGAATCCACTCAGCAAGTTTCATGTTTCTACTTTTAAAAATATGTTTGAAATTGTATCGGAAAATTTCGAGCTGTTGAAGGTGGAAAAGCGTTTTTTCGAATGCACCCTTAATGACGTTTTAAACACGTGTATCTTATTTAATGTCATTGAATGTGACATTCACGATCATCCATTATTGACATTTAATCTTATAATTTGGCGATAGTATTTTGGTCGATGAGTTAACAGAGTAGTACCATTAATATTATAGTGTTCTTAGGTATGTGTTTGTTGTGGCACATGGTGTAGTGAAAGGTTAAAAAAAGGAATAATGCGTGAAACTTAATTATGTAAAAAGCATATTTAAAATATAGCCCTTTCACATAATTATATATAAAATATAAATAATAAATATATTGTATTTTTTTAAATTTTTTTTCAATATGAATAAGAATTATCATATTTTAAATGTAGTTTATTGTTTATACATTGTGAGTTAATCATTCTGCTAAGTGTAAATACATTTGTAACATTTTTTCTTCCGTCAATTTAACAAAATTTCTAAAAACACGATAAAATTTTCTTCCCTTCTTACATATTCTGCCCATCAAATTTGCATATTCTTTCGCTACACAAAACTATAAGTGCTCTCCAAGAAATTATCATGAAGCATGAAAATGTGTGGTTTAGTTGTTAAGAGCCTGGGCGCTGAGCAATATTATTAATTAATATGTTAATTCTACAGAAGCTTATAAATAGCACATACTTTCGGACATTTTCATAAGAAGTGTTAAATGCAGCGTTAATAAACTGTATTTAATTAACTTATGCTTTAGCCCTCCACTGCACGATTTTTACTATTTTTATGAAAAAACGATATTTGAAATCTATATATTGGTATAACAATGGGGAAAATATTTAAAAAAAAATTAAATATCAAAGTTTCAGCTAAAATTTTATTTTTTATGGCGTGTACTCTATACACGCAAATATGTTTTTAAATATCGTATTGCTATATTTTTCAAGTAAATGAACTTATATTAATTAATTTTATCTGCTTAACACTCTTCAACTTTCTCTATATTAATATTTTTAAGTATCCAGTAAAAATAATAAAATTAAATTTAACCTCAATAGCTTGATCGATTTATTTATTTATTTTATTTATTTATTTATTTTTTTCGAAGAGCAAATTTTAGATTTTTGTCAAATTCAGCCATTTGGAATGAAAAAAATATGTGTTATTCCATTATTTGGACTGTTCTTGATAAGTTAAAGTGATCATATTGTCCAAATTCATGGCATTTAATGAATATTATAGTATTTTTAGATGTGTGCTTGTTGTGGCACATGGTGCAGTGAAGGCTGAAAAATAGGATTAATAAGTAAAATTAAATTATTTAAAAAGGTTATTTAAAATGTATCCTTTTTACATCATTATATAAAAAATACAAATAATAAATATTTTGTAGTTTTTATGTATTTTTTTTCTATATGAATAAGAACTACTCATATTTAAATGTAGTCTATTATTTATACTTTGAGAGTTAATCATTAGGCTAAGTATAAATACATTTATCACATTTTTTCCTTTTTCAGTTTATCCAAAATAACTTATAAACACGATACCAATTTTCTTCCCTTTCTTACATATTCAGCCCATCAAATTTGCATATTCTTTCGCTACACAAAATTCTAAGTGTTCTCCGCGAAATTATCGTGAAGCATGAAGATGCATGGTTTAGTTGTTAAGAGCCTCCGAGCTGAGTAATATTATTAATTAAGGGTGTTCTTGAATCAAAAAGGGCAACTTTGTGACACATGCATTAATTTATTTTTGTTCGGAAATGCATGAAAATAGCAGGTGTTGTTAATCAGAAACTCTCTAATTGCACTCATTCTTTTATTTTTTTAAAAACAACTAGATTTTTCATAACAGGCCTTCAAAGTTGACACTTTTGAGCATATTTCCCGACGAAAGCAGAAAAACCATTCGAAAAGGAGGAGAAAAACGGGTGATTGCGTCTTCGAAATAGCTTATAACTCGACAAGTAATTTAATTATCATAAAATGGAAAAATAAGTTCAATTCGAAATCGCTTTCGTAGTCAGGCATTAAAATTTTATAACTTTTTGTTAAAAAATGAATTTGTAAATGTGTCAAAATGTTTTTCGCTTGTTGAGCGGATCAGTTAAGAACACCTACAGAAGCTTATAAATAACACATATTTTCGGACACTTTCATAAGAAATGTTAAATGCAGCGTTAATAAACTGTATTTAAAGTACTTATGTTTAAAAAAGGACTAATGTGTGAAACTAAATTATGTAAAAATGTTACTTAAAATATATCCTTTTTACATAATTATATATAAAATATAAATAATACACATGCTGCAGTTTTTATCATTTTTCTTTTTTTCAGTATAAATAAGAATTATTTGTTTTTCAAATTAGTTTAATATTTATACTTTGAGTTAATCATTATGCTAAGTGTAAATACATTTATCACATTTTTTCCTCCGTCAATTTAACAAAATTACTAAAAACACGATGCAAATTTTCCTCCCTTCTTACATATTCAACCCATCAAATTTGCATATTCTTTCGCTACACAAAATTCTAAGTGTTCTCCACGAAGTTATCGTGAAGCATGAAAATGCATGGTTTAGTTGTTGCTGAATGCTGAGTAATATTATTAATTAATATGTTAATTATACAGAAGCTTATAAATAACACATACTTTTGGACATTTTCATAAGAGATGTTAAATACAGCGTTAATAATCTGTATTTAATGTGCTTATGCTTTAAAAAAGGACTAATATGTGAAACTAAATTATGCAAAAAGGTGATTTAAAATACAGTCGACTCTCGTTAATTCGAACTCGTCGGGACCCCAAGAAAAGTTCGAATTATCCGAAGTTCGAATTATGGAAAATATGAAATGAAATCATGCTTAATATGGTACTATTACAAAGGAATTAATGTTATAGTGTTTTTTTAATTTATTTCGTCTGTTATCATTAGAATATGATTTATTATTAAATTAGACTTTATAAATACATAAATAAATTAAAATATTAGAAACGAGCACAATGGCTGAAAATTTTAAAGCGTCACTGATGAACAGATGGGGCACAAAAAAGTGGATATCAAATGCATTGGATTAAATGTATACTTGTTCGGAACAATTTTCACATGAATCAAAAAAAAAAAAAAAAAAAAAAAAAAAAAAAAAAAAAAAAAAGTTATTCAAATGATCTGAAATCCATGAGAAAGAAAAGAAAAATGAAAAATCGGAATTCTCGTTAGTTCGAATTAAACGAATTCGAGAGAAAATGAGTTCGAATTAATGAAAAATTTTAACGTTATTCTGCCATTGAAAATTTCGGGACTTCATGTTTAATTCGAATTAAGCGAAGATTCAAATTATCCGATTTCGAATTAACGAGAGTCGACTGTATATCTTTTTTCATAATTATATATAAAATATAAATAATAAATATCTTGTAGTTTTGTTCATTAATTTTCTCAGTATGAATAAGAATTATTCATTTTTCAAATGTAGTTTTTTTTTTTTATACTTTTTGAGTTATTTACTGGACTTATGTTTTAAAATTTAACTAATATGTAAAACTAATTTATGTAAAAAAGATATTTAAAAGTTTGAATAATTATGGTTGAAGATTTAATTTATGTTTTAAATTTTTACGTACACTGCAAAAAAAAAAAAAAAAAAAAAAAAAAAAAAAAAAAAAAAAAAAAATTGTAAAGGTACTAAACATTTTCTAGGAAACTGGGATTCCAAGAACTTTTCATGTAACGATAACAGGAAAAATCCATGTAACCGGTTCTAAAACTTGAGTTTTTGTTGTTACCGTTACAGGAAAAGTTCTTGGAATCCCAGTTTCCTAGATAAAGTATAGTACCTTTACAGATTTTTTTTTTTTTACAGTGTAGAGCATAGAATGGTTGAAATGTTTAAGTTTACAATTATCGGTTAAAAAAAAAAAAAAAAAAAAAAAAAAATTAAAGGATTTTGGATTTAAATGATTATGGTGTTGGTATGTTTTAGCCTTTTGTATCACAGTGTTGTAGATCAGCAACATACTCAAAAGTCAATAGTACTTATACAGTAATTTTAAAAAAAAGATTTTACTTGTTGTTCCTATTTCTCGACACGATATTTAAAAACCTTATTGCGTGTATAGAGTATATACCATAAAATATATCATTTTAGCTTAAAATTTGAAATTTAATTATTTTAATATTTTTCTTATTATTAGACCAATATATAGATTTCAAATATTGTTTTTTCATAAAAATAGAAAAAATCGTGCAGTGGAGGGCTAAAGCATAAGTTAATTAAATACAGTTTATTAACGCTGCATTTAAGACTTCTTATGAAAATGTCCGAAAGTATGTGCTATTTATAACCTTCTGCAGAATTAACACATTAATTAATACTATTACTCAGCATCCAGGCTCTTAACAACTAAACCAGTTAATATAAATTGATCATTGGAACCTTTCAATTCTGGATTAATTTTGCAGCAGTTCTGTAGTTCAAGAAGTTTTCCCATCTTGATGTGAATGTTCACTAAAAATACTCTTTTAATAAATTATTACTAGGTTAAAAAAAAAAAAAAAAAAAAAAAAAAAAATTGCTAACTTTTACGAAGCTGCACTTTTTGCTAGTCATAAAGTAAATTTAATACATATGTTAGTAAATATTACAGTTTAAAAGGAGTATATTTTAGTTAGAAACTCACGGTAAGAGTATTAAGAAACACTTTCATGAGTGTTCATTAATTTTAACTAAGGTACCCTGGGGTTATAACGCCACGTTAAGGTTCTATACCAATTTTCACAGCTCAGTTTTAGCTTATATTTTTCAAACAAATACATGATTTGATACAGCAACTCATTGATTATCTATATAAAAAAAAAAATTAACAGATATGTATTCATAGAATGTAATGGCATGATTTCTTGACCAATGCTATTTGACGTTATTACCCACCTATATGGGTTATAACGCCATGCAAACAAAACTATGAAATAAGATGGAATAATTGCATGTAGATTGCTCAATTCTAAAAATACAAACTCTACAAACTTAGAAATTGACAAATTGCATTCTAAGCTATTGGAAATGTTAAATTTTTTGTGAAAGTGTAAGAAAAATAAAGGTGTGGTGTGGTGGGGAGGATGAGGCAAAAGAATATCAAACCGTGAGCTTCTTTTTGCTTAAAAAGGACCGCTTAAATAGAATTATTAGAATCATTGCACGGTTTTAACTGTGTTTATTTGAATCAGTATTTAGGATGTAGCTCGGCCACTGTAGGGAATCAAACGGGGTATTAATACCAAGGATTGGCGTTATTACCCCGTTATAGTTATTGCGCTGTACATTTTAAATTACAAATTATCTCGAGAAGATATCCAAAATCCTCAAAAACCTTTTGAAAGTCCATGAAATGTACTACAAATTTATGTAATTAACAAAGTATTTCCGGATAAAAAAAATAGTCTTCACATCACAAAACGTATCTCTTAAATTTTAGATCAAGCGTTAATTTTAGTTGCTTGTAAAAACAATAAGATCTCAAAATGAAACAAATTAACTTGAAGCTGTTTTTTTGCGATTTATATGACTCAAAACCCTTCTGCGCAGAACACATGGGTGTCATTTACCAGATTATTGCATAATTATGCATAATATTAGCACTTGGCGTTATTACCCCGCCTGGCGTTATTACACCAGACCACCTTATTATGACACATATATAAAACCTGGTTATACAGCTTTACCATTATAATTGCTTATAATCCGTTAATTATCTATTATGTAACTTATGATTAAATTTGTGTCTAAATTATTCTTTTCCTTTTTCTCTTCATCTAAAATATGTTAAGTTGTAACACACGATGCAAATTTTCACCGACTGCTACATAATTCAGCTCTTCAAATTTACACATTCTTTTGCTACATAAAATTCCAAGTGTTCTCCATGCGGCTACCGTGGAGCATGTAATTACATGATGGTGTTGAAGAAATGATAACAGCGTAATACTGTTAATTAATACGGTAATTCAACAGCAGGATATGAATTATTCACTTTTGGATATTTTTATTTCAGGGCTGTTAAGTGCAGCGTGTAAAACCTCTATTTAAAAATATACATATATGTGTGTATATATATATATATATATATATATAATACCATTAAAAGTAGACAAGATTCACCAATGGATTTTATCAATAAAACAATAAACCAAAACGAAGAATTAAATTGAATTATAGTAAACAATATTAACCATTTGAAATTAACCATTGAATTTAATAACTTACAGCACATTGAACATGGAAGGAAAGAAGAATAATATGAATACAAATGAAATTTGTAGAACCAAAGCAGAATCTTCAGGTCCCAAATACTTTGGAACTACAAATGGAATGTGTGGTTTCATCTTCGTATTTGCCATGAAAAAGCAAAACAATACGAATTTGGGACTACCATCACACAAAAACCAAATTATTAAACAAGGAACAAAGATATTTTACAAAAAGGAGGTGAAATATATATACATAATATCATAAATGAGCTTTTTAAAAAATATCAACACGAGTTGGATATATCACATAATATCGATTCTGATTACTTTCATTCCTTAACTAATTTCATTATCTATAATAATTTTATCATGCATGATAACAATATATATATTCAAAATGTTGGTATACCACAAGGTGGTAGTACATCTAGTGTATTATCTGACTATTTATTCTGACTATCTATTTATATTACTATGAACGTCATTATTTAAATAATACAATACATTTATATCGATATATAGATGATGTAATTTTAATTGATACTGATAACACCTGTTTATCTCAATTCCCTGTTGATTATCCTTCTAATCTAGAACTTTCAAAAAACCTACTTTTTAATAATACAATCAATTTCTTAGATATTAAAATTATATTAAAAGAGAACAAATTTATAACTGATATTTATGACAAAAGGAAAGAATTTAATTTTAAAGTTAATACCTTTACTCATTTTAAATCTTGTCTTCATAATTCTGTATATCGTAATATAATACTTAACCATTTATATAGAATAAAATGTCTATGTTCTTCCCATTTAATTAATACTAATATTAAAAAGCTTGTATATGATGCTATAAATAATGGTTATCCTAAAAAATTCATATATTCTTTAATTTATAATTAGATATTACATGATCTTATAATTAATTCTTTGCGTAAAAAATGTATAAAAAAAATTATAAAACATAAAAATAATAATAAAAAATTAAAAATGTTAAAAAGTAATAAAAAAAAATATATATATAGGTTGGTTGGGTGGGTAGATGTTAGAGTACGGAGGAGGGTGGTGTTGTCTGGATAAAAACGCAAAGGTTAATTATTTATTTAAAAAAAAATTGAGAGTGGGTTATTTATTTTAACATAATTTTTAAACTGATTAATTTACACCAATATATGGATATTTGTCTAGTTATATCTATAATTAAATAGCTATATTTTAATTATCAAATTATTTTTAATGTTATTGATATAATTTTTGGTATTATTATTAATATTATTACTATTATTATTTTTATTATTATTATTATTATTATTATTATTATTATTATTATTATTATTATTTTTTAATTTTTATTATCCTATATTAAGATAATGAGTTTTTACCATGTAAAGTCACAATAAATGTTACTGATTAAAGTAACAATAATGTATTTTAAGTTATATGTTAACATGAATGTTATCTCTTAATTCTAATTTTAATCATTTTATTAATTTAATTTTATGTTAATATCGATTATTAATTATTTTTCCGGTTCAATTATATTTCCATTCTGCTTTATCTTTTTTGTTTGTTATGGAAAACTATTATTTTTACTTACATTCAACTCCTTTTTGTAAATTATCTTTGTTCCTTGTTTAATAATTTGGTTTTTGTGTGATGGTAGTCCCAAATTCGTATTGCTTTGCTTTTTCATGGCAAATACGAAGATGAAACCACACACTCCATTTGTAGTTCCAAAGTATTTGGGACCTGAAGATTCTGCTTTGGTTCTACAAATTTCATTTGTATTCATATTATTCTTTTTTCCTTCCATGTTCAATGTACTATAAGTTATTAAATTCAATGGTTAATTTCAAATGGTTAATATTGTTTACTATAATTCATTTTAATTCTTTTATTGATAAAATCCATTGGTGAATCTTGTCTACTTTTAATGGTATTATATATATATATATATATATATATATATGTATGTATATAATATACATATATTATAATGCTAAATTAAGTAAAATGATTGTTGAACAAGTTTTTGACATAATAAATGTTTTTTTTTTCTTATTTAAGCAATATTTGTGTTTATGTATCATTTGCTTGTTATTTTATTGCGATAAAAAAAAAATCCTTTATAATAACTGAAATGATGAAATACACCTGAGAATAGAATTTAAAAAAAATTAAATTTAAAATTAAATTTACAAAAATTAAAAGTTAAAAAAGACTTATCTTTTTTGTGTTTTATCTTGATACAAAGATTCCAGAGCAGTTTTGTTTCGTCTATATCTTAAAAAATGGCTGAGTTATAGCATTTTGAATTTCTAGTGTGAGTGACATTTTGAAATGGTCTGTTTTTGTCACATGATAACAAGCGTATTAATGAGCTGATTTGGATGTAACTTGGTGTGTACATTGTACATACAGATATCTCGACCGAGTTCGTGGGCCAACATTATCAGCCAAATTGTTTTAAAAATGGAAGCCATTCGATTTTTTTAATATTTAAAATGAGGTACAAAAAACAATTCGAGATTGAAAAAGATTTTTTTTTTTTTTTTTTTTTTTTTTTTTTTTTTTGTGTGTGTTTGACTTTCATACAAAGAATTCGGAGCATTTCCGTTTGTCTATATCTTAAACAATGGCTAAATTGCAGCACTGGGAATTTCTAACGTGCCTGACATTTTGAAATCATTTGATTTTTGTAGTGGGATAAGATGCACATTCATGAACCAATTTTGATATAACTTAGTGTGTACATAACACAAACCAATGTCTTGACCGAGTTTCGTTTGTCAACTTCATCGGCCATCTTGTTTCAAAATGGTAATCATTTAAAATATCAAAAAACTTAAAAAAAAAAAAAAAAAAACTTTATAGAAAACAGGTTTTTTCTGAAGTGTTTGATCTAGATACAAGGACTACGGGGCATTTTTTTTTATAAATTGTCTTTATCTTAAAAAATGGCTTATATACAACATTTTGAGTTTCGAAAATGTATGACATTTTTTGAAAAATCTAATTGCCTGCGATAGCACTCGCATATATCCATCGATGTCTATGTGAGTGAGCATGTACATAAGACTTACAAAAATCTCGATTAAGCTCATTGGTTAATTTCACCCACGATGATGGCAGGAATTTCATTATATCGCAGAAATTAGCAATCAAATATAAATCGCTTTAAATAAAACCAGCTTGTATAAAGTTGATTAATTTCTCGAAATTCCCATTCGTATTCAGTATTGACAAAAACATGTATTAAATCTTCTATAATTGTGTTACACTAATTTGAGCTTCGTATGTTTCAATAATATAATATTTTTAAAATTATTATTATTATTTATTTAAAGTAAGAAATATGAAAGCTACCTCTTCCTGAGTGAAACCAATTTTCTTTGTGCATTTCAAAATATTTTTTGTCTTTTTTTTAGGATTTAGATTCCACTAAATAACAATAATATTGTTTAAATATGTGTTTAAGCTGTACAAAATTAGGCTCTGCAAAGAAAAAATAATAATTTTACACTTAAAATATAACTTTTTAAAATCATATCTAGCCTAAAAAATGTAACCTCTGTTACCAGATAGTATTTGCTTAATTTATGATAGAAATACTTTTAAAAAATATATAATTTTTATATTTTATTTTAGCAAAAATGTTCTTTAGTTCAAAACAATACTTATAGAAAGATGAATAATAAATAATAAAATTTAATCATCATTACATGAGTGATTTTATCTCGTTTAGAAAAAAAAAACTAAGTTAAAGTTCATAATTATCACATATTTTAGTTTTAAAGAGAAGATTTTTTTAATTGAATTTAAAGTACATAAAATGTTCTTTGTTTTAAATACATTTGGCTTATTATCGGTTTACAATTATTAAAATAAAATAGAAAAATTCATGTAACAGAGGTTACAAAAATTTATAAAATGTAAACAAATTGACTTTTCAGCAACTAACAAAGACCCATAGAATAAATATGACAATTTTATTTTCCAAAGAAATTTCCACAAATTTTTAATGCTGCAATTATTTTTCAAATACTTCAACAGTGAGAGAAAACTTGTAAAATAATCTGTTTTCTTTCTGTACTACAATTGGCATAGGCAAATTTTTTGGATCTGTTCGAACCGTATGTATGCAATATCATTGTCATCTAGTCTAAAAACAGATAATGTATCATCGCAAGCTTTCAAAAACATAACTTGCACTTCATCCACTTCTTCTAAATCACCTAGTGTAACAGCTATGTAGTAACTGTTAAAAGTGAAGGTGACAAACCGGTGTCATTTGGGACCCGGAGGAAAAAAGGCCCTAGGGTCCATTGGAATCCGGGGCATTTGGAACCCTAGGGTGCCATAGGGGCTTGGATATGTGGTTGCAGTGCCGACAGGTCTCTTACTGGGTGATTGGAGCTAAATAAGGTGCCATACACTTCGTACTGGCAGCAATGTGGCACCTCATCGGGTGACTGGAACCATGCGCATGCGCTGTGACGTGTGTCTTTCTGTTTTCTGTGACGGCAAGTAAAATCTATGGCTATGAGTGAATGAAGGTGAGCTCGATGGTCGAGCGGTTAGAACGCTGAGCTTGTAATCAGACGTTGTGAGTTCGAATCCTTTGACGGCCAAAAGTCGGTTTGTATATTTTTAAATTTTTTATTATTGGACTCTCTGGATTAAGGGTGCCATCTTTTCACCCTAATTAAAGGTGTCATTCTGGCTGCTTTAGGGGTGTCACCAGTGAGAAAGCCTTTCACCCCTAAAAGGTGCAATGTGTCACCATTAGTTTTAACAGTGTAATACTTCTTTTCTCTCTCTCTCTCTCTTTTTTTCAGTTACAAATTCTACTAGTATGTATGTTCTTTTAATTATTTTATCTGGTTCTATTTCTGTAAATTCTTTTTCTTCAGAAGTGGATTCAAGAACTTGAGAATACTCAGAATTTAAAATTTTTAATTCCGTAGAGGTTTCACCAATGTATACTTCGTTATCATTTCGTACAGTTTTCTCATTATTGCAAAAATTTTCAATCAGGAAACTCTTGTAGTCGAATCAATGACACCGACCACGATCTTCACCACAGAAACAGCTGACATTTCTATACTTGATGACTTTAGGGTTTTGTACTGTAGTAATTTGATGTAAGTTCATAGTATCCTTGACAGTAGGCAAACCATCAGGTACAGCTTGTTCTTTTTTGTTTTCTTAGGAGACATTTTTAGATCTGGAAAATACCACAAATAAGTAATACTTACTAATGCAAAAACAAATATAAACAAATGATAAAAATGATAGGTAAATTTGGTACTATGAATAAATATCTATACTAATAAAATCCGTGCGCCTCTGTCTGTCTGTCTGTCTGTCTGCTTGAAGCCGATTACAGTTCGCAACGCGGGCGAGTTGGAAGTCGCGAAAGGTGTCTTTCAATTGGAAAAATTCCGGGGAGGTCATTTCGGGCATTTTCGAGACCGTGGGACCAAAATTAAAAAAGTTATGAATTAAAAACCCCTTGGGAATCGGAACGAAAAATGTCTCAATTCCCAAACGGAGCTCCGAAGCAGAACACTGCGCCACCTTGCGGTGAAGGACATGAATTTTTCCCCTTTGGCTAAAAGAAGAAACAGCCGAAAACCTCTTTTCCTACCGGCGCTAATTGCGTTTTTTTCCGCATCAATTTTTTTTGACTTGCCGTAGAATATTTACCGTAGTTTTCGCTAAAATATTGAACTTAGAAATAAAACAGGACTATCGAAACTTTTTTTTGCGCATTTTTTCTTAAACCATCATGCAGACAGTTTTTAAAGTAGAAAAAAACTGATTACATATTCAGAATCTGCGTAAAAGTCTGCTTCTGATGAACCAAAAAATACGAGAAAATGTCTTATGGGCGCGCAGCGCCAGCCGTGCAAAATCAAATATTTTTAACGGGACGATGGCGACCATGGCGCGTAGCGCCGGTGGGCGGTAGGCCGGTGGGCGCATAGCGCCCACTGTGCGAAATCACATATTTTTAACGGGATAATGGGCGCATAACAACCATAGCTCTTTAATTTACTTTTTTTTTGTGCTTGAGGATTCGAACACCAAGACTTGCTTATTAAATGAATTTTTTTGCTTATTATATACTGCTTAATATCGAGGTTCGTTCGGAAAAAGTGGCCCAGCTAGCGGGCGTAGCTCGCTAGTATATATATTATTACCATAAAAAATCTATATTCAGTTATAAAATGTAACCTCTGTTTATGTAATATCTGTTATATATATATATATACATATATATATAAGAAGTAACAGAGGTTACATTTAAGGTTTGGTTTATTTTTGTCGTCCGATTATCTACACTAGGGATATAGGACCAGGGGGAGTGCCCTTCGTATGGGGTCTTTCTAAGGGAAACTAACCCGTATTTACGCAAGGTTCGAAGAAAATCACGAAAACTCGACCGACAGCCGCGATTGGGTTCGAACCCAGCACCTGTTGTCTGTCAGTTGAGAGGTCAGAACCTCTCGGCCACTGGTGGGGCCTGTTACATTTAAGGAAAAACAATTTTCTTTCTTAAATAATAATATTCTAAAAAATAGATATGTTACTGAAATAAACTTATTTTACTTAGAGTTTTGTAATTTAAAGAGAATTTTATTTTTTAAACATTATTTAAATCTAAAATTGGAGTAAAAGAAGTTACAAAGAGAAAACACACTCACCTTAGAACTTGATAATACTGCTCTATACTCTAAACATGTGGCAGACAAAGTGAAAATGGCACCTGTATTCTCTTGTAGAAAGTTCTTTGAGCAATATAGATTAGTAGCGATCTCTGAGAGGCAAAATTTTTATTATTTATTCTGCTAAATGTAAATAAAGTAACAGAGGTTACATTTTCATGGACAAATGTTAAATTTAACTTATGCAGTTAAAAAATACATATCTTAATTCATTATTACAAATTTATAAAACTACTATATCTGTTAATTAAATAAAAATAGATAAATATTGTTTTGTTCATAATATTTAGAATTGTAATCTGTTTAAAGTTTTCTCTCTAGTCATTTGGACATCTAAATTTCATAGATAAGAATGGATAAATTGCATAAAATGTGCAATAATTACAATAAAATTGGCTAGATCAAATTTTAGACTAATTAAAAATAGTTTTTTTTTTCTGAAAGATGGCGTAAAAAAAATTGTAATTTATTTGTATATTTAATGAAAAAAAAAAATTAAAGTTTTGGACATGAAAAGCACCTGCATTTTTGGTTTCACCCTCCTCCCGGCACTGGCCGGAAGGACTTTTTATTTTATTTTTTATAGTTAAACTTGTATTTTACTTCGAATACACAGTATTAAAGTATTAACAAGCACTTTAAGAATTATTCATTAATTTTAACTATTATGACGTACATATAAAATCTACTTATACATCTTTATTATAATCTTTATTGTTTATAATCTGTTAATTATTTATTAAGGAACTTATAGTTAGATTTGTGCCTGAATTATTTTTTCCTTTTTTTTTTCTTTATATAAAATATATTAATTTATAATACACGATGCATATTTTCACCGACTGCTACATATTAAGCCCTTCAAATTTGCACATTCTTTCGCTACACAAAACTCTAAGTGTTCTCCATCAGGTTACCGTGAAACATGTAATTGCATAATGGTGTTATTAAAGAAATGAAAACAGCGTAATACTATTAATTAATATGGTAATTCATCAGCGGGACATAAATTACTCACTCTTAGGTATTTTTATTAGAGAGCTAGCTGTTGAGTGCAGCTTGTAAAACCTTTTAAAAATATTTATATTTTAAAAAAGAATAATATATAATGCTAAATTATGTAAAATGATTGTTGAATAATTTTTCGTATAATTTTGTTCAAGCGATAATTGTATTTATGAATTATTGATTTTTTATTTTATTGAGATAAAAAAAATCCTTTGTATTAATTGAAACGATGAAATACGTTCGAAAAATAGCAAATCTGAATTTGACTACGTGTATATTTTTTTCCTTAAACTTAGTTTGCTGACAAGACGCAAAACCAACAGAGCGAAAAAATCTCCAAATCTAGATTCGAACCTTGATCTTTGGTTTAGCGCATCAACGCTCTCATAACAGAGCCACATGAAAAAACATACCACGCTGTTCTTTAATCATACTCTTCAAGTTACTCTTAGTTCGAAAAACACATCACACTCTTTAAGGCTGTTTTTAAATAAAAAAGGCAACTTTATGACAAGTTTTATTTATTTATTTATTTTTTTTTTTTGTTCGAAAATATATAAAACTAGCAAGTGATGTTGTTTAGAAACTATCTAATCTCACTCAGTTTCCAATTTGTTTGTAAATAGAATAGATTTTTGAGAAAATAATGTCAAAGTGGGCATTTTGAACTGATTTTCCGCGGAAAAGAATAAAACCAGTCCAACCTAAGGTGAAAATCACCTTGTCACGTGATCCAATAAACTTATAACTCAATAGGTAATTTAATAATAATAATAATAATAATAATAATAAATAGAAAACTGAGTTAGATTTCAGATCGCTTCCATAGTTAGTCTTTGCATTTTTACATCTTTCCGTTAAAAAATGAATTTGTAAATGTGTCAAAATGTTTTCCGCTAGTTGCGCAGAGCAGTTGAGGACAGCCTTAATTCTTTTATTTAGAAACTACGTAATTTGGCGTGCTTGCCAATTTTTTTATAAGTGCAGGAAATATTGCAAAAAATACCATCAAAGTTGGCATTTCAAACCGAGTTTTCCGAAGTGGGAGATCTAAGAACGAAAAAAATGGTCATGCTGAGAAAATAATTGTTTATAAATCAAATTCTAATTAATTGAGTGAAAAATGAAATCACACGGCTTCTTATACATCTCTTCAAAAATCACTTTAGCAAGTTTCATATGTTTACTTCAAAAAATGAGTCTGAAAATGTTTCAAAATTTCAAGCTGTTGAGTGTGGAAAAATATTTTTTGGAATGCACCCTTTTCTTTTTTTTTCTCTCTTTCTTTCTTTCTTTCTTTTTTCTTTTTCTTTTTTTTTTCTTTCACACTGTTGACGAAACGTAAAATCAACAGAGTGACAAAGTTTCCAGGCCTGGGTTCGAACTCGAATCTCGATCTTTGGTTTAACGCGTTAGCGGTCTACCAACTGAGCCACCTGGAAAAAACCTACCATGTATTTAACCTTTCGATGCTGGATTAATTTCGACTCATGTTTGCTGTAGTGTTTTAGTTCATGAAGTTATCCCCATCTTGTGCTGTGATTGCAGCCTAACCAAAGGCGGATCCAGCCTTCTTTTTAGAGGGGGGTCATGCCTCTTTTTTTTTTTGGGGGGGGGGGCACATTTTTTAATAAGCAATTTTTATATTGAAGATTGTCCCCACATCCAAAAAAATTCTGATACTTTTAGGAAGCTATTTTTCTTCGTAAAAAAAGTTGCATAAATAATTGTGAAAATTATGTATACATGTATACATTTTATTCAAATATCAAGAAATTGAAGATTTTTCAGTTTTTATATAAAATCAAACAATTTTTAAAGAAATCGAGCATCATGTGAAAAATGACAGTTACCAAAAGCCGTCATGAGAGAGCTATTGGCTGTCACTGCCTGAAATTCAGTTTAAAATTCTACTGTTTACGGAGATTTCGCGAAGGATTCTTTGCTTTTATTGAAAAATGGAAAACGTTAATCAATCACATTTGCTGTGAATAAATACATCTTGCATCTAAGATTAAAAAATACTTCATGGATGTGCCAGAAATTACCTTCTTTGAATTTAAGTACGACTTTAAAAGAGTCGGAAAAATTCTGATTGTTAAACATGGGATAAACTAGAAAAAAAAAATCATTATATATTTCATTTTTTAAATTTCCTTTAAAAAATTTCTTTGTTAGGAAGGGGGGGGGGGGGTCATGACCCCCATGACCTCCCCTTTGGATCCATCACTGAGCCTTACCAATATTTATGCCAATAAGCAGACCTAAGTGATTATAGTAAATACCTGTTTAAGGTTGTATTTCGATTAAAACTGCTTGTTTTCCGATTTATTTTTGAATTCATTTTTGCTCTCAAACGCATCAAACTAGTAAATTATCTTATTTAGAAAGTACTCAAGGTGCCGTGATTGTCGATTCTTTGATAAATGCAGAGAATATTGCAAAAAAAGCAATCAAGAACGGCATTTTGGGCCAATTTTTCTGAAGCGGGAGACTTGCGAATGAAAAAAAGGGTCATGCTGAGAAAATAATTGTTTATAAATCAAATTCTAATGAATTGAGCGCAAAATGGCATCACACGGCACTTTATACATTTTTTCAAAAACTACCTCAGCAAGTTTCATGTTTCTACTTTTAAAAATGAGTCTGAAAATGTATATGAAAATTTCGAGCCGTTGAAGATGGAAAAGCGTTTTTTCGAATACACCCTTAAGGGTGTTCTTAAATCAAAAAGGGCAACTTTGTGACACATGCTTTAATTTATTTTTGTTCGGAAATGCATGAAAATAGCAGGTGTTGTTATTCAGAAACTGTCTAATTGCACTCAATCTTCTGTTTTTTAAAAAACACAATAGATTTTTCATAACAAGCCTTCAAAATTGACACTTTTGAGCACATTTCCCGACGAAAGCAGAAAAACTGGTCGAAAAGAAGGAGAAAAATGGGTGATCATGTGAAATAGCTTAGAAATGGACAGGTACTTTAACTATCA
This sequence comes from Maratus speculifer, assembly GCA_964019185.1. Lineage (NCBI taxonomy): Eukaryota > Metazoa > Arthropoda > Arachnida > Araneae > Salticidae > Maratus > Maratus speculifer. The sequence continues at coordinate 215,301,662 of OZ025302.1, forward strand.
TAAAATGGAAAAATAAGTTCTATTCGAAATCCCTTTCATAGTCAGGCCTTCCAATTTTATATCTTTCTGTTAAAAAACATGAATTTGTAAATGTGTCAAAACGTTTTTCGCTTGTTGAGCGAAGCAGTTGAGAACACCCTTAAAGGATTAAAGATAATTTTTTTAACACCCTTAAAGGATTAAAGATAATTTTTTTAACACCCTTAAAGGATTAAAGATAATATTTTTAACACCCTTAAGGGTGTTCTTAACTGCTTCGCTCAACGAGCGCAAAACATTTTGACACATTTACAAATTTATTTTTTAACAGAAAGTTATAAAACTGGAATGACTGACTATGGAATCGATTTTGAATGGAACTTATTTTTCCATTTTATGATAATTAAATTACCTATCCAGTTCTAAGTTATTTCGATGACGTAATCACCCGTTTTCCTCCTGCTTTTCGACCGTTTTTTCTGCTTTCGTCGGGAAATGTGCTCAAAAATGTCAAATTTGAAGGCTTGTTAAGAAAAATCTATTGTGTTTAAAAAAAAAAACAGAAAATTGAGTGCAATTAAACAGTTTCTGATTAATAACACCTGCTATTTTTGTGCATTTCCGAACAAAAATAAATCAAAGCATGTGTCACAAAGTTGTCCTTTTTGATTTAGGAACACCCTTAAAGGATTAAAGATAATTTTTTTAGTGCTACAGGGCGAATCTATTTTTCTAATACTTTTATCATTTGGCGAATGTTTTTTATTTTTACTTAGCGAATTTACTAACGTTGGTCAAATGTCAGCGAGAACGCTGCTTTGACGCATTCGGTTATCAGTTTACAGAGTCCTCGATCGGGACATCATTTCTGCATCGAAGCTATAAAAGATTCTCATTTTATTCAGAATAGTTAAAATAATTAACCTGAAACAAAAAATGAATATAAAGCAAAACCATGCTTCTAAAAATAACAATGCAATTTCTTAAATATCATTAACTATTATTTAAATATTTATTTAATGGTTTATTGAATCGATACGCAAATATTTTTGAGATTTTTTAATTGTTTAACACAAAATCTTGATTTGCTTATTTTAATGTATATTCTCATATAAATTTCATAAGAAAATGGTATATTTTACCTAAATAAAAATTAATGTCAGTATTAAATAAACAGCAAATATTTAAAAGTTTATTGTTTAAAGTTTTTGAATATTCTTTTGTATTCAGCTAATAGAGGGATTTTAAATTCTACTTTATTGTAAACATATTAATTATTATTACAGTGCATATTAATTATTTAAATATAATTATATGAACAATACTTAATCAGTTCTTTTGTATAATTTACTCTTAAATAATGGTCTTTTTAAAAGAAATAATTTAACGCTATAAACGCTGAATTTAACATCTCTCTTATGAAAATGTCCAGAGAGTTGAGTAATTTATAAACCTCTGTATCATTACCATATTAATTAATAATATTTTTAGGTATTCAGGCTCTTAACAACTAAATCACGAATTTTAATGCTTCATGTTAACTTCGCGGGGAACACTTAAAATTTTAGCGAAATAATATAAAAATCTAAAGGGCCGAGTATGTGACGAGCCGAGAAAATTTTTATCGTGTTTAGATTTATATATTTTTTTGTATACTATAGAGGAAAAAAAAAGCTGTCGTAAATTTAATTAGTTTCAGAATAGTAATTAACTCGCAATCGTGAATTACAAATCTATGTTATGCTAGTACAGTGCTAAAACAAAATTAATAACTTCATATTACGAAATAAAAATTTATGAAATTTTTGAGTATTAGAATCCGTAGTTATCAACGTCGAATGCTGTTCTGTTTGTATAAATTTATTTATTACTTGATTTTCTTATTTTACTGAAAATTTTCATATAAATTTCATAAGAAATTGTTATATTTTATCTTAATAAAAATTAATATCAATAATAAATAAACGGCAAATATTTAAAAGTTTATTTAGAAAAATGCATATGAGGAGATTTTTGAAATACTGTTTTATAACCAGCTAATAGAAATAATTTAAGTTCTACTTTAGTGGAAACATATAATAACAGTGCATATTAATTATTTAAATATAATTACATGAACAATACTTAATCAGTTCTTTTGTATAATTTACTCTTAAATAATGGTCTTTTTAAAATAAATAATTTAACGCTATAAACGCTGAATTTAACAGCTCTCTTATGAAAATGTCCAAAGAGTTGAGTAATTTAAAAACCTCTGTATCATTACCATATTAATTAATAATATTCAGGCTCTTAACAACTAAATCACGCATTTCTATGCTCCATGTTAACTTCGCAGGGAATACTTAAAATTTCAGCGAAAGAGTATGCAAATTTGCTGGGCCAATTATGTGACGAGCAGAGAAAATTTGTATCGTGTTTATATTTATATTTTAATTTTGTATACCATAAAAAAAGAAGAAAAACTACCATAAATTTTATTCGCTTCAGAATAATAATTAATTCGCAGTCATGAATAACAAATGTATTGTGGTACACTACACGGTACAGTACAAAAGCAAAACTATTAATGTTCATATTTATTAGGAAGTAAGAGTTCATAATACTTTGAATATTATCATCTGTAGTATACCAGCGCCATCTATTAGGAGTATGGAAAACTACATAAGATTGAAATACAAATAGATCGCATATAAAGCAGTTTACGAAGAAACATGCTTTTGTTTGAATAAAGTAACTAGTCGTTGGTGGCCACCGTAATACTTACCCATCATGGATATGTATATGAAAATAAAATATGTGAAACTATTTATACAATGCATTGCAATTCATAAACAAAATTTAAATATTGTTAATATACATAGTAATGCTATATTAAAGAACTGCTGATGTACCAATTTCGACAAATTATATGAAACGCCAAACAGTTCAAGTAGTACCGGATTGCGTAAAAGAAACATCCTTATAACTCCAAAAATAATAATTATATTAACTAACAATTAACTGCGTCGGATTAAGCGTCTCATTTCCAATTAAAATATACTTCTGAATTGAAATTTGAATGAAATACAGGGTCATGAAAAATCGAAGAATGTGGAAAACAAGATTACAAATATCTCGGCAACTAATAATCCGATCGACTTCGTTCTATATGCAAAATGTGTGTTATTTTATTGCCTTTTACGTCCATTCCTTAGAACAAAAAAATTCGAAAATTTTTATATACCTTTCATCAGAACGAATTTTTCGAGAGTCCGAAAAAAATAGTTCCGGATAGTCGAAGTTGCTGATATTAAATAGGGTTCGTCCCATTCTTACATACTAACTACATACAAAATTTCAAGTCTCTATCTCGATTTGTTCGGGTGATAGAGCGTTTACAGACAGACTGACAGACGGACAGACAGACAGACAGACGGACGGCAAATTTTTTTTTTCTAAAATATGTTTTTCGGAATCTCCACTATCTAAAACGTGTAAATCCGTCAAAATTTTTTTTTCGATTTTCAAAACGATTGCAAGACTTACCCTATGCTACGTATGATGGGTAAGTAAAAAAAAACTTTAACGTACCTTTTAAGGGTGTATTCGAAAAAATGATTTTCCACCTTCAACAGCTCAAAATTTTCAGATACAATTTTGGACACATTTTTAAAAGTAGAAACATGAAACTTGCTGAGGAAATTTTTGAAGGGATGTACAAGGTGCCGTGTGATGTAATTTTTCGCTGATTTAATTAGAATTTGATTTATAAGCAATTACACAGGCCTACAAAAAAAATTTTTTTTTTTGGTGCCTGAGATTTTACAACTGATTTTGGATATTTTTGGGACGCTGATTCCAAATATGCAATCAGTTTTTCTCTATCAGCTCTACTTTTTTAGATATGCAAAGCGAACTAAAGAATTTTTAGAACTAAAGTGACCTTGAACATTTAAACTGACCTTATGATACATAGCCCTGTAACGACGCTCAAGGCGATTAGAAGGACGTTGAATCACCACAAGATCTTGAAAAACAGAAATGTGCAATCAAAACTGAAGATTTTTCACATCCTATGATTTCGCACAGTTCATCCATAAAGCCAAATGTAAAAGCCTCCAAGAGATAAGGTTAGTTTCAGAGTTCGCTCCATGGAAACAAAACTGGCTTTCTTTGACTTTCTAAAGATTTTGAACTTCCATGATATTTGTGTTTAAGGTAGAATTCGTATCAATTTAACGTAAAACTCGCAGTGTTGTAGATTGTTGTGTTTGCGTTGTAGAATGGAATTTAAATGAGTTCAAGTAGAAAAAGTTGTATAAATCATCCAGATAAGTTTTGCTACATATGCGGAGAATAAAAGTTGAAAGAACACAGAAAATATGTTACTGACTTTGTAAAGAGAGCTTATCTTGGATACTTTGGGGGTTAGACTTGGTGATCAGGATAAAATCTGCGCACCGCAACAGGTCTTTAAAACTTGTATAGAGCATTTATGACAGTGAGCTGACGGAAGAGAATAAGTCTCAAATTCGGTTTACCAATGGTTTGGAGAGAACTCCAAAACCATTTCTATGACTATTATTTCTACCTAGCACTGGAATACTATTTGAATTAATCGAAACAATTGTAATAAGAAAACTTATCCTGATTTAGTGTCTTCAAGACCCCCACTTCCTCACTCAGAGGAACTACCGATCCCAACGTTTCATCAGCTACCAGAGCTTAGTGAGGATGAATATTGTCCTTCTGATCATCTTTTAGATAGCTGTGAAGGTAACAGTGATTATGAGGAGACGTCATCAATGCCTAAATTTTTCAACCAGGTTGATTTAAATGATTTCAAAAGAGATTTCAATGTTTTAAAAGAAGCTTCTGAATTACTGGTTGGTTTCAAGATTAAAAGACAAAAAATTATTAGAACAAAGAGCCAAACTTACATTTTATCACAGAAGACAAAATTGTCTACTACCCTACTTCTCTTAAAAAAACAATCTTGTATTTTGTCATCAATTTAGAGGACTGTTAGAAAAATTGGTTCTTCCTAAATATTCTCCTGTCCTTGGACAGCAAGGAAGTTACACAAAATACTATTGTTTTTCTATTTTTGGGATAGCAGGGATAAAACACACCACTAGATTAGAAAAGAGAGGCCTAAGAAAGAAAACATGGATGTTGGAGAAAGGAATGTCATTAATAACACTTTAGTTGGGCGAAAGAAAATCAAACTTTCTGCACTGCATATCAAGCTCTGTCCTATGAAGCAGTTTGTGTAAATTCTACATAAGAACGGGTTATGATTTGCATATATAAGGTAAAAACACCCGAATTGAGTTATGAAGATATTAAAGCAGGAATGTTTAACGGACAACAAATAAGACAACTGATTAAGGATCCTGCTTTCGTAAATTCAACGAATGAGGCTGAATAAAAAGCCTGGACTTTTTTCGTGGCAGTTCACAAAAACATTCCGGGCAAATGCAAAGGAGAAATCTATGTAGAACTGGTAAATGAAAAGCATAATAGTTTTAAATCTCTTGGGTGTACTAGAAGCATTAAAGTGCACTATTTACATTGTCACTTTGAGCATTTTCTTGAAAATAAAGAAGGCACAAGTGATAAACATCCCGAAAGATTTCACCACAATATTAAGACTATGGAGGACCGCTACCAAAAAAGATGAGATATGCAAAGGGTTTCAGATTACAGTTTGAGTTTAAAAAGACACTGTTCTAAAATACAGTAAAGCATCGTTTATACGACGATCACTTATACGACGTTTACATTTATACGACGTTTTAATGTGGTCCCGATTCATTCCTATTCATTTTAATGTAAAAATATATCTTTTATACGACGCCCAAAATCGTTTATACGTCGATTTTTCAATTTTGTATAGGTTTATTTTTGCTTATTTTTCTTGTGTATTTTATGAACGAACGGAATTTGTCAGCTATGAATGACACCAAAGAGCGTGTTTAAATACACTCTAAATTATAAAAATGTGGGCTGGGGTTCGAAGTTCCATCAGTCTGAAAAATCAGCTTACATGTAACAGATTACACTGTGGGAGGGATCATTCTTTTTTCGGGGATGGTCAGCTTTCCCGACCTGCTTTAAGTTGCAAATAGACTATCCTTCTAACTGTTATCAGTATTGGCGACTTTTAGTTGGCCATGCGGGGTTTTTGATCTTCAATTTTATATGGAAAGGAAATGATGTACTCCAAATGAGGAACCTTTCGGTGAAACATAAATAAAGGTATGCATATTTAAATTGCTTACTAATTCCCCCCCCCCCTCGTTTTTAAGATTATTTGTTTATTTTGGTTTGTTTAATTTAAAAAATCATGCAAAGCATCACGTTAAACATAAAAATTAAGTGAAAGCAAAATTAATTTTAGTTTTGGAAGTGAAAATCGATTATACGTCGTTATCGTTTATACGACGTTTTTCGGTAGTCCCTTCGGCGTCGTATAAACGATGCTCCATTGTATATTCCAAAATGTCACGGAAAAGAAGCTTCCGAAGCATTCAATGAGTATCAGTTTCATTAGTGACGTTTTTCTCTATTTTTGTGAGTAAAAATATTTGTACAATATAATTAAAAAATTATTATTTCAATATGTGTATATCATAATAATAAAAACTAACATTTGTGTATTATAAAAAATAAAAATCATGTATTTATTTTATTTTTACATACATTTTTAACACATGGATTTACCTTAAAATAACGAAACATATATTTCACAAAAAGTTGTTTATCTTAAAAAACTGAGCTGACAGAGAAAAACTAATGCCATATTTGAATTCAGGACATCAAATTCATATAAAATCAGCTAAAAATACCCCGGCACCAAAACAGCTGCTGACCAGTGTCATTACCTACCCATCATACGTAGTATAGGGTAAGTCTTGCAATCGTTTTGAAAATCGAAAAAAAAAATTTTGACGGATTTACACGTTTTAGATAGTAGAGATTCCGAAAAACATATTTTTAGAATTTTTTTTTTTGCCGTCCGTCCGTCTGTCTGTCTGTCTGTCTGTCAGTTTGTCTGTCTGTAAACGCTCTATCTCCCGAACAAATTGAGATAGAGACTTGAAATTTTGTATGTAGTTAGTATGTAAGAATGAAACGAACCCTATTTAATATCAGCTACCTCGATTATCCGGAACTATTTTTTTCGGACTCTCGAAAAATTCGTTCTGATGAAAGGTATATAAAAATTTTCGAATTTTTTTGTTCTAAGGAATGGACGTAAAAGGCAATAAAATAACACACATTTTGCATATAGAACGAACTCGATCGGATTATTAAGTTGCCGAGATATTAGTAATCATGTTTTCCACATTCTTCGATTTTTCATGACCCTATATTCCATTGAAATTTCAATTCAGAAGTATATTTTAATTGGAAATGAGACGCTTAATCCGACGCAGTTAATTGTTAGTTAATAGAATTATTATTTTTGGAGTTATAAGGATGTTTCTTTTACGCAGTTCGGTACTACTTGAGTAGTTTGGCGTTTTACATAATTTGTCGAAATTGGTACATCAGCAGTTCTTTAATATAGCATTACTATGTATATTAACAATATTTAAATTTTGTTTATGAATTGCAATGCATTGTATAAATAGTTTCACATGTTTTATTTTCATATACATATTCATGATGGGTAAGTATTACGGTGGCCCCCAACGACTAGTTTTATCAACGTGACCCTTTTTTTCGTTCGAAGACCTCCCGCTTCGGAAAATTTGGTCCAAAACGCCGTTTTTGACAGCATTTTTTGCAACATTTTCTGCATTTATCAAGGAATTGATAATCACGGCACCTTGTATAGTTTCTAAATAAGAGAATTCGAAAGTTTGGTGCATTTGAGAGCAAAAATGAATCTAAAAATAAATCTGAAAAAAGGCAGTTTGGATCGGAATACACCCTTAAGAGAAGTTATTAAAAATTAAACTTTACTTATTGTTGTAAAGAAACTGTTAGGTATTACAATTTGGTTATATGAGCTAATGAATTCAACTCAAGGTAAATCAGGATAAATATAAAACAATTCTGTGGTGAAATAAAATTGATATCTCTGAAATGTCTCTGCCCTTTATTTTAATAAAAAGGCATGTCTAATTTTTGGCCTAGGTTCACAAGATTCCAGTGTTGAATCCAGAGGGTGACCCGGGGGGGGGGGGAAGGACATTCCCCCCTCGAAGCAATGAAATTTCGCCCCCGGAAAATTTAAAATTTTGGGTTTTCAATGGTCAAAAAGTGCAAAATCCCCACCAGGAGTCTTTAATGTCCCCCCGCCCCCGTCGGAGCAACAGAAATCCCACCCGGAGAAAAGTGTCTGAATTCCACACTGCAAAATATTAAAAAAAAAAATCAAAACCATAAACCATAAAGAAATGATATACAAAAAGTTTCAATATTTCCCTAGTCTATACGAGAAATTAAGATATGCTCTTCTGAAACACAGTGTAAAATATTTAATAGCCTGTCCGTGTCCACCAAAGAAATTAAAAGAAGTAATTTGTACAAAAATCGATCCAATACCAGAAATTGAATTAGCCGGTGTATATACCATCCCTTTTAAAACTGATTGCAATAAAGCAATGGAATACATCGGGAAAACCAATAGAAAACTAGAAAAAAAAAAAAAAAAAAAAAAAAGAGAATAAAAGAACATAAAGCAGATAAAAAAAAATGTTGTCAATCTACTGCTCTTTCACGTTTATATCTCAAACAGAATATCACAATAGATTTTGATAATACAAAAATCATATTCCCAACATCCAATTATTACTTATCCATTATAAGAGAATCAATAGAAATCTTATGCAAGAGCAATAAAGTATGCAATGATACCCTATCTTACAATATACCCAATTTATGGTTTAGCATCCTAAAAATAAAATCCTAACAAATTGTGAAAATGACGTATTAAAAAAAATCATGGTACAACAATCAAATAATTTTACCGTTCACGTAAAAATATTGCTAACTCAATTTTCAAGCCACGAGTCTCGCTCATTTTTCAAAACAAAATCTCATATTTGTATTTATTAATGAAAATATTCTCTGAGGAAGAACCTGTTTGGAAAAGGTTCGAAAGTACAAAGATTTTTGAATAAAATAAAACTTTAACATCTATAATTGTTTATTTAATCGCCTTTTAAGTAAGCATTATTAATTTTATGCAAGATTCTCCTTTGTTTGATGAAGTATTACGGACCCCCCCCCCATCTTACATCGTGAAAGACGTTTGTCTTAATAATGGCGTGAGTTGTCACTATATCCTCAATACAATAGTTTTTCTTCATTTCTTATCATTAATCAGAATTAAATAGGAGAGTAAATGGTACTCACCCGATGAATTCTTCTTCATTGAAGTATCCAACAATTAAATCCACCATAGGAGAAGGGAACCGGGCATATTCACATTTTGATCTATACACTGCACTAATTCATCTTGATAAAGACGTATAATATTATTATATGGTAAGTGTAAAACACACACACAAATTATTGTATACACACTTCTTCATTTTCTACTTTAATTTTCACACGCGAGAAAAACAAACACAGCAAAAAGGATAGTGCTCACATCAAGCTACAAAACAGAGAACAGAATGAATTTAAATCGATACATACATAAATCATAATATAGAAACAATTATTAATAAAAAAGAGTCATTTTGAAAGTTTTGACAGTTTTTGTAAACCTGTAATTGTTCACTCGTAATCACTGTTTCCAAGGTCACTCTAACGAGCACTTAACTTTATTTATGATGCCATGATAATTGTCATTTGTTGCACAACGGAGGAAATTATTTACGAATTGCGCAATGTTTCTATCAACTCCTCCTTAATTTCTGAAGTTGTGTTGTCACTCAGATGCAAGTTCTTCCTGTGAATTTCAAAAAGAGGTTTTGGCAGGGGTTTTGTGAATAAGTCAGCTATCATTATTTTGGTTGGGCAATATACGAGTTTTATTATGCCATCTTGTTTCAGTTGTTTTATGAGATGATATCTAAGTTCTATGTGCTTTGTTTTACTTGAATGTTTTTCAAGCTCTATCATTTTGATAGCCGACTGATTATCCTCGAAGAGTTCTATAGGATATGTTTGTGAGATATTGAGTTCTTCAAGTAAATTCACCAGCCATTTGACTTGATTAGCTGCATTAGCTGCTGAGATGTACTCAGCTTCGGCAGAAGATAAAGCTATGCAGGATTGTTTTTTAGTTGACCAAAGTATGGGATTTTTACCTAGCAAATATACATTACCACTTGTCGATTTTCTTGATTCTGTGTCTCCACCCCAATCAGCGTCCGCGTAGACTTCTAGCGTTGGTTTTGAATTTCCATCTATAACTAGATTAAAGGTTTTTGTTGTCTTAAGATACCTCATGACCCGCTTTACACAGTTCCAATCTTTCATTCTTGGCTTTTCGTTCCTTCGGCTTAAGATGTTGACAGCTGCACAAATGTCTGCACCTATGGCTTGTCTGTACTGTGTGTTGTTTGGTAAAATATTGTCATCCTCTTTAAAGTGAGTGTAATTTGTTTCCATGGGTGTACTACATGGTTTTGCTTCTTGTAAATTGAATTTATTAATTAACTCTTCAATTTTTGAAGTTTGGTTAATTAAGTAGCTTTTGTTTACCTTTCGAATGTTCATGGATAAATAATTGCTTACGTCCCCTAAATTCTTTAATTCATACTCTTTATTTAAGTTCGCGATTATTTCCTCAATGGTTTCGTCTTTCCCTGCAATTAAGAGGTCATCGACGTATGTTATTATATAGGTTGTTTCATTATTCCTTTTCTGTGTAAAAAGACATGTGTCAATTTTACTTTGAATGAAATTCATGTTTTTTAGTGTTTCTGTTATTTTATTATGCCACGCTCTCGCGGCTTGCTTAAGTCCGTAGATTGCCTTATTTAATTTACAAACTTTGGTTTCCTGGTTTGGTTCAACGAATCCTTCCGGCTGCGACATGTATATCTCCTCATCAAGTTCCCCATGTAAGAACGCGGTGTTAATATCTATATGCTTAACATTTAAGTTTTGGTGCAATGCCGCTATTAATAATGCTCTTATCGTAGTATACGATACGACCGGTGCGTAGGTTTCGTCGTAATCCTCTCCGAACTTTTGCGTATATCCTTTAGCTACTAAACGTGCCTTATATTTTTGGATTTTTCCGGTATTGTCACGCTTTAATTTGTAAGTCCATTTACAACCTATTATTCTCTTATTCGGTGGAGGATCTACAATTGACCATGTTTTATTTTTTCTTAAAGAATTCATTTCGCTCTCCATGGCTTCTATCCAATTCTGTTTTACCGGAGAGTTTTCCATTAATTTAACTTCCTTATAATCCTTTGGTTCATTAATTTTGTCGTCTTTGACAATATATATAAGCCTATCAGGAGGTACGCCTTTATTTATTCTATCTGAGCGCCTTAGTTCCACAATTTGTTGTTGAGACGCAGATGGTGTTGTTTTTCCGTTCGAAATTTCTATCTCCACGAGATTTTTACAATTGCGTTTTTCGTCTTCATTTTGTTTTTGTTCAATTTCAGGCTTATCATTTACGTATTTGAATTTATTTTCAAGAAATTTTACCGTTCTCGCGATTTTTATTTCATTTCCTCCTACATATATGCGGTATCCCTTAGATTCATTGTCGTATCCCACAAAAATACCTTCAACAGCTTTATTATCTAATTTTTGTCTTCTGGCTTTGTCAATATAAGCGAAGGCTTTGCAGCCAAATACTTTAACGTAACTTAAGTTTGGCTGTCTTTCTGTCCATAATTCATATGGCGTTTTTGCATTAGCTTTTGTAGGCAGTCTATTTTGTAGGTGGTTTGCCGTACAGATTGCTTCCCCCCAGAACTTTAAAGGTAGATTTGATTCATTTAACATTGTCCTAGCCATCTCAACTAACGACCTATTTTTCCGTTCAGCCACCCCATTTTGACTTGCACAATATGGGACTGTATGTTGATGTTTTATCCCATTTGATTTGAGATAATTCTCAATTTCATCTGATGTAAATTCTCCCCCATTATCCGTTCTGATTTCTTTCGGTTTTTCACCAAATTTGTTGCTTATTAGCGCAATGAACTCTTTGAGTTTTTCATAGACTTCACTTTTTCTTTTCAATAGATAGATTATTGTGAATCGCGAGTAGTCATCGATAAAAGTCAAGAAATATGATTTCAACCCAATCGTGGGTGTCTGAAAAGATCCACAAACATCCGAGTGAATAAGTTGAAGCCTTTTACTTGCTCTATACTGAGCAACTTTCGGATAGGGTTCATCAGTTAATTTCGCCTTAATACACGGTTCGCAATCTATATTATGTTTACAATTGTTTATCTGGATACCTCTTACTAATTCCTTTTGTGTAATTTCTTTAATCGATGTTAGATTTCTGTGTCCTAACCTTCTATGCCATAGTTCTAAACAATTTTTATTGTTGCACGTTTGTGTAATGTTCGCGTGGTTTTTGTTAGCCAACTGGACTTCATAGAGGTTATTTACCTTTTGTGCTTCTAAGCAGATTTCTCCGTTAAGTTTGAAAGAGCATCGGTCATTTTTAAATACAATCTCACATCCGTTTTGGGTTGCTTTGCTGACTGATAGTAAATTCGTTTCGATTTCAGGTACTAGAAGTACATCTTTAAGTGTTATTTTATATATTTTATTATCCGATGTCAGCGTATTTAAATTTACATCGCCTGAACCGTAAGCGATAAGTTTTTTTCCGTTTGCGATAGTCACGTTTGTTTTTTCCCTCGATTTTATCTCTGTAAACATTGATTCAGAGGATGCAATGTGACTTGAGCTACCGCTATCCACAATGAATGTTTTATTTTCTATCCCTTGTGTTATAAATGCATAATCTTTGTTTTCGCTGTTTCTCCATGTATTGTTTTTTCCTTCATAGCGATTAAACCTGTTATACGATTCCGATGCTTGTTCATTCTTAAAATTGTTTTCACCCCTTTGAAAAACGAGTGATGTAGAATAGTGTTTTTTGTAATTTTTGTTGTGTTGATTTTGTTGTGTTGTGTGTGTTTTGTTTTTATTGTGCCAACATTCTTGTGTGTTATGGCTTCTCATTTTACAAATCGAACAATATTTTGATTCTTTTTTAGCTGGAAACTTTTTCTGAGCTTTAAAAGCTTTCGCTGTATTATCAATACTTTCATAGTTTTCATTTCGACGATTAAACTCGTCAATCAGCTTATTTTTAATATATGACGGAGTTAATTGTGCTTCTTCTTTACTTTCGAGAGCAGTAATTAAATTATCATAAGACTGGGGCAGAGAGCACAGGAGGAGCGCGGAAATGTGGTGATTATCAATTATTTCGCCTATAGCTGCCAAATGATCAACGAGCTCCATTATTTTTGTAATATGATTTATCATATTTCCATTTTCTGCTAATTTTATACTATATAACTTTCTAAGGAGAAACAATTTGCTTGTGAGGTTTGATCTTTCATGGATTTCTTTTAATGCATCCCATGTTTGTCTAGCAGTTTGTAGGTTCTTAACGTGGGTAATCTGTGAATCATCGATAGTTAGGTTTATCAATGCCCGGGCCTTCCTATCATTTTTGGACCATTGATCGGTCAAAGGGGTCGGTGGATTATCGGTTATTACATGGAACAGCTCTTCTTTAGTTAAGAGCATTTCAATTTTAAATTTCCATGTACTGTAATTCGTTGCTGTCAATTTTTCAATTGAATAATTGTCTTTTAAAGTGGCCATTCTAATCTTATATTTTTATTTGTTTTTTTTTATTCGATATTTTTTTATTTGTGTGAAATTAGTATATCACTATGTTATCAAATTGATATATCTTTTTAAATCGTTCTCATAATCATTGAAAGACGTTTGTCTTAATAATGGCGTGAGTTGTCACTATATCCTCAATACAATAGTTTTTCTTCATTTCTTATCATTAATCAGAATTAAATAGGAGAGTAAATGGTACTCACCCGATGAATTCTTCTTCATTGAAGTATCCAACAATTAAATCCACCATAGGAGAAGGGAACCGGGCATATTCACATTTTGATCTATACACTGCACTAATTCATCTTGATAAAGACGTATAATATTATTATATGGTAAGTGTAAAACACACACACAAATTATTGTATACACACTTCTTCATTTTCTACTTTAATTTTCACACGCGAGAAAAACAAACACAGCAAAAAGGATAGTGCTCACATCAAGCTACAAAACAGAGAACAGAATGAATTTAAATCGATACATACATAAATCATAATATAGAAACAATTATTAATAAAAAAAGAGTCATTTTGAAAGTTTTGACAGTTTTTGTAAACCTGTAATTGTTCACTCGTAATCACTGTTTCCAAGGTCACTCTAACGAGCACTTAACTTTATTTATGATGCCATGATAATTGTCATTTGTTGCACAACGGAGGAAATTATTTACGAATTGCGCAATGTTTCTATCACATCGGAGAGGCTGAAACGTCAATCTTATAATCTTTTTTACTTTTTTTTTTTTTTTACCTCTTTAATCGGAGTAGGATTGAATTTTGGATTCGCCGACCGCATATGGTCTTTTACAATCAATTGGTTCAACATTAGATTGTTTCCTTTTTCGTGATCGTAGCATATTTCGTAATCTGTGGGCTCGATAATCAGACCTCGTTATGATTTTTTTTTTTCTTTACGGCTGTTTTTAACTGCTTTGCTCAACAAGCAGAAGACGTTTTGACACATTTACAAATTCTTTTTTTAAAGGAAAGATATAAAGTTGCAAAGCCTCATCACGAAAGCGATTTGGAATCTAACTCATTTTTCTATTTTTTTTTGGCCAGTAAATTATCTATTGAGTTATAAGATTTTTTTTATCACGTGACAAGGTGATTTTCACCCCAGTTTGGACTGGTTTTTCTTCTCTGCCACGGATAGTCAGTTCAAAATGCCTGCTTAGACATTATTTTCTAAAAAATCTATTATGTTTACAAAAAAAAAAAAAAAAAAAAAAAAAAAAAAAAAACGTGAAACTAAGTGTGATTAGATAGTTTTTAAACAACATCACCTGTTAGTTTTAAATATTTCCGAACAAAAGTTAATTAAAACTTATGGCATAAAGTTGCCCTTTTTAGGTGCGTTCGTAATTATATAATACGTAGCACCTATAGTGGTCGTTCAGTCCGTCCGTCTGTCCGTCCGCATATAACAACGCAAAAACTACCCAACCGAATCGTTTGAAATTTAAAATACGTATTTATTACATAATTTTGTCGAGTCATTTCAAATTTTATGAAAATCGGATGCATAGATCAATTACAGGGGCAATCAAAAGTATTCCATTACATTACGGTTAATGGGGAAAAAGTTTCAAATGCATTTTAATCATTTGAAATTTAAAATACGCAATTATTACATAATTCTGTCGAGTTATTTCAAATTTTTTGATAATCGTGTGCATAGATCAATTACAGGGGCAATCAAAAGTATTCAATTACATTATGGTCAATGGGGAAAAAGTTTCAAATATATTCTATACGTTTGAAATTTAAAATACATAATTATTACATAATTTTGTAGAGTTATTTCAAATTTTATGAAAATCGGATGCATAGATCAATTATAGGGACAATCAAAAGTATTCCGTTACATTACGGTCAATAGGAAAAAAATGTTTCAAATGCATTTTAATCGTGTTACACTCATGCGAACTTAATAAAATTTATATGCAACTATAAAGTACATATTATAATATACATCTTACATAATTTGTGGTGCAAAGAACATTTGTTATTGATTTACAAGGCCACACAAAAGTATTCCATTACATAATGGTATAGGGAGAACATTGTTTGATGAGCGTTTTAATTGTAATTCATTATTTACAATTTTATGAGATTGATACATGAAAGTAATATTTTTAAAACTTCGTTATCGTACGAACGCACCTAATTTGCTACGCTTCACGTGCAATTTCCAACTTGTTGATTTAAGAACAACCTCAAAAGAGAATATCTTTCATATGACGTCTTTCTTTGGATTCGGTTTTTTTCCATACGTGATACTCATATACACTTACCCATTTTATAAATTTTTGACTTTCTTCTTTACTAATAACGACATTTTGTTTTGCTATTCATATAAAAATTAAATAAAGTTAAATGAATTTTCTATTCAAATAAAAATCAGTAAAACATCATTCTAATGATAATTAAAATGTGGCTTACGTAATAACAGAGTCATATATTTCGTACGTCATGAATTAAACATTAATATTCCTGAAGCAAACGTAAAAAATGATCATAATAATAAAATGCGGACACCAGAAGGTCTATTTTTTGACTGAAAACAACAGTCATTTTCCAAATTTCCGATATCAGATATCTAAACCGTAAAGCTGAGATAACTCGGCAAATAGTAGTCTGGTCATCGGTTAGAAAGAAAGAAAGGAACGAGCAACAGAGAAATACTTATCCTATAATCCTTACTGTGCCTTTGGCTGTTGCTAAACTGAACTGTTGAGTCAGTATCTCTCTCTAAAAAAAGAAAGAAAAAAAATAATTTTTATCATTAGGAAATAATTATTTCATCCGGAACAGCAGTATTTTTTTGTTTTTACTTTCTTCAACCAAACAGATGGGGTCTTGAACTTAGATAGTCATTCACAGAGTAATGTAAATGGCACAGAACGATAGAATATTAAAAACGACATCAATCGTACTGTAAAGTAAATCTCAACTGTAACCACACAAAAGAGCAGAAATTGCGCATTCGCAATTTGGCGAAACTGATTGTTCATTTACTCGCCAAATGAAACATTTTGTCACGATTTGGCGCAATGGCGAGAGACAGCGAGGAGCCTGCTTATAACCTCAATAGTTAATTTATGGATAAGAAAAATGGAAAAGTCAGTTAGATTCCAAATCGCTTACATAATCAGACTTCGCAATTTCATTCCTAGTTCAGTTTGCCCCTGAAAACGCTACTTATGACCAATAAAATCATCGATCGAATTTGTTTTTTCCATATTTTTTTTTTTTTTTCTGCAAAACCACCATTTCTTTCCGTTTAGCGTCATTTCTTTCTTCGAAAGCCTTATTCTCTCAAGAATTCGTTCAATTATCACTAAAAACTAACTTAGGAAAATCGTAATTGATTTAAGGAAATATAAATAAGAAGATAAAGCCATTTAAACTGACTATTCAGCACAGTTTATCGCTTTTGAAAGTTCCTGTTTTTAAAAAGTATTCCTTAATTACCAGATCTCTATTAGCTTAATTCAAGTTAGTGGTGTAGTAAAAATTAAGCGCCGTTTACTAAAATATCGAACAACGGAAGAAATTTTCAAGTTTTATAAGATACGCTCCATCATAAAAGTTTTTTTTTTTCGAAAGATATTCGCGAAGGAGATTATGAATTGAAAAACTACTTTTTACATTTTTAGAAGTCTTGCCTAATAAAATATACTATAAAGCTTTAAAAATATTTCATACAATCTTATATTCAGAAATGATTAAGTAGTTGTTTTAATTATTCATTTCGTTCATTCCCCTTGGTATAAAGTTAATTCTACAAAAAATAAGTGACAACAACGGCGAGCATTGAGCTTGAGGATACCGCGGTCGTCCGTTGTTATATGGCTGTTCTTAAATCAAAAAGGACAACTTTATGACATAAGTTTTAATTTATTTTTGTTCGGAAATGCATGAAACTAGCAGGTGTTGTTGTTCTAAAACTATCAAATCAAACTTATTTTCCTTTTTTTTTTCTTTTTCAAAAGCAATAAATTTGTGAGAAAATAGTGTCAAAGTGGGTTTTTTGAACCGACTTTTCGCGCGAGAACAAAAAAGTCAGTTAACGAAAAGAGAAAAATGTCTTTGTCACATGATCAAATCACTCATAACTCAATAGGTAGTTTATTCATAAAAAAAAAATAAATAGAATAAAGTAAAAATGGAAAAGTCGGTTAGATTTGAAATCACTTCCATGGTCAGGCTTTGCAATTTCATATTAAGTTCAGTTTGCCACTGAACACGGTACTTATAATCAATAAAATCATCAATCGAATTTATTTTTTCCATAATATTCTTTTTTACAAAACCACAATTTATTTCTATTTAACCTTCATTTTCTTTCTCCGAAAACCTTATAATGTCTCAAGAAATCGTTCAAGTATCAATAAAAACTAACTTAGAAAAATCGTAATTGATTTAACGAAATATAATTACGAAGATAAAGTCATCTAAGCTAAGCTGACTATTCAGCACCAGTTTATCGCTTTTGAAAGTTCATGTTTTTAAAAATTACTCCGTAATTAACAGATCTCTATTAGCTTAATCAAGTTAGTGGTGTAATAAAAATTAACCGCCATTTACTGAAATATCGAATAATTGAAGAAATTTTCAAGTTGTATAAGGTACGCTCTATATCATAAAACTTTTATTTTTCGAAAGATACTCGCAAAGGAGATAATGAATTAAAAAACTATTTTTACTTTTTTAGAAGTCTTCTTGCCTTCTGAAATATATTGTAAAGCTTTAAATATATCTATATAACTTTATATTCAGAAATGATTAAGTAGTTGTTTTAACTATTCAGTTCATTATTTTCATTTTATATAAAGTTAATCCTATAAAAAATATAAAAGCAGACCACTATATTTTGTATTAAATTGTAAAGAGGAAAGGTGAAAATTATTTAAATAATTAAACTGTAATTTTTATGAAGCAATCCAATTAAGGCCCCTGTTCTCGCTCGAGGAAACGCTCGCGAGCTAATGCTATTCCTATGGGGAAGCATTTTTCTAATAACTCTTTCGCATTTTGACATTTTTGAATAATTTTTTTTGCATTGGATAGCTGAGGTGCATGTCGACAGCGCACCTTTTTTACTTTTTTGATTTTGGTTGCAGATATTCTTTACAAAGTTAGTTTCACTTTCAAAACCGGTTTCGAAACTGAAAGTGCTTTTAAAAAAATATATCTGCAACCAAAATCAAAAAAGTAAAAAAGGAGCGCTGTCGGCATGCACCTCAGCTATCCAATGCAAAAAAAATTCAAAAATGTCAAAATGCGACAGAGTTATTAGAAAAATGCTTCTCCATAGGAATAGCATTAGCTCGCGAGCGTTTCCTCGAGCGAGGACAGGGGCCTTAATATATGCTTCGAGTGGTAGCGGTCCAAAAGTACTTGAAGACACCACGGTCGTTCGATGTTTTAAGGCTGTTCTTAAATGAAAAAGGACAACTTTATGACATAAGTTTTAATTTATTTTTGTTCAGAAATACATGAAACTAGCAGGTGTTGTTGTACAGAAACTATCAAATCAAACTTTTTTTTCCCTTTTTTTCCCCTTTTTTTTCAAACGCATTAAATTTGTCAGAAAATAGCTTCAAAGTGGGCGTTTTGAAACGACTTTCCACGTGAAAGCAGAACAATCAGTCGACGAAGGGAGAAAAACATCTTTGTCACATGATCAAAATCGCTTATAACTCAAAAAGTATTTTATTAATAAAAATGAAAAAAATTGTTAGATTCCAAATCGCTTCCATGGCCAGGTTTTGCAATTTTATATTTAGTTCAGTGTGCCATTTAACATGGTACTTATAACCAATAAAATCATCAGACGAATTTATTTTTTTCATAATTTTCTTTTTTAGCAAAACCACCATTTCTTTCTGTTTAACATCATTTTCTTTCTCCGAAAACCTCATAATGTCTGAAGAATTCGTTTAAGTATCAATAAAAACTAACTTAGGAAAATAGTAATTGATTTAATGAAATATAATTATGGAGATAAAGTCACCTAAACTGATTATTCAGCACTAGTTTATCTTTTTTAAAAAGTCATGTTTTTAAAAAGTACTCCCTAATTACCAGATCTCTGTTAACTTAATCAAGATAGGGGTGTAATAAAAATTAAGCGCCGTTTACTGAAATATCGAATAATAAAAGAAATTTTCAAGTTATAAGATACGTTCTATCATAAATGATTTCTGTTTCGAAAGAAACTCGCAAAGGTGATAAGGAATTGAAGAACTATTTTTAGTTTTAGAAGTCTTGCCTTATGAAATATATTGTAAAACTTTAAATACATTTCACATAATCTTACATTCAGAAATGATTTAATATTTGTTTTAATTATTAAGTACGTTGATTTCTTTTTGTATAAAATTGATTGTACAAAAAATATAAAAGCAGATCATTAGATTTTGTGTAAAATTGAAGTCTTGCCTTATGAAATATATTGTAAAGCTTTAAAAATATTTCATATAATCTTATATTCAGAAATGATTAAGTAGATTTTTTTAATTATTCATTTCGTTGATTCCCTTTGTATAAAGTTAATTCTGCAAAAAATAATAAGTGACAACAACGGCGAGCATTGAGCAAGTTTGAAGATACTGTGATCGTCCGATGTTTTAATGCTATTCTTAAATGAAAAAGGACAACGTTATGAAATAAGTTTTAATTTATTTTTGTTCAGAAATGCACGGAACTAGCACATATTGTTGTTCTGAAACTATGATATCAAAGTTACTCCCCCCCCCCTCCCACATTTTTTTTTCTTTTTGCAAACGGAATAAATTTGTCAGAATAAAGTGCAAAACGGGCATTTTAAACCGAATTTCCGCGCGAAGCAGAAAATTTAAAGCAGAAAAATTAGTCAACGAAGGGAGAAAAACATCTTCGTCACATGATCAAAATCGCTTATAATATTATAGGTAGCTTACTGATTAAAAAAAAAAAAAAAAAAAAAGAAAAAAAAAAAAAAAAAAAGGAAGTGGAAATGATCTCTAGATTCTAAATCGCTTCCATGGTCAGGCTTCTCAATTTTATATTTAGCTCAGTTTGTCACTGAATAGGTACTTATAACTAATAAAATCATCGAGCGAAATTATTTTTTTTAGCAAAACCACCATTTCTTTCTGTTTGACATCATTTTTTTTCTCCGATAACCTCATGTCTAAAAATTTGTTCAAGTATCAATAAAAACTAACTTAGGAAAATCATAATTGATTTAACGAAATATAATTACGAAGATAAAACCATCTAAATTGACTATTCAGCACCAGTTTTTCGCTTTTGAAAGTTCATGTTTTTAAAAAGTACTCCCTAATTACCAGATCTCTATTAGCTTAATCACGTTAGTGGTGTAATAAAAATTAAGCCCCGTTTACTGAAATATCGGATAATAGAAGAAATTTTCAAGTTATAAGATACGATCCTGAATAAATGTTTTCTTTTTCGAAAGATACTTGCTAAGAGGATAATAAATTGAAAAACTATTTTTACATCTTTAGATGTTTTGCCAGATAATATATAATAAGGCTTTTAAAATATTCCACCTAAACTTATATTCAGATATGATTAATTAGTTGTTTTAATTATTCAGTTTGTTTATTTCCCTTTGTATATAGTTAATTCTTCAATAAATAAATAAATAAATAAATAAATAAAATAAAAGCAGATCACTTTATTTTGCGCAAAATTGTAAGGAGGAAAGATGAAATTTTTGTAGACATTTAATCTATAATTTTTACGAAGTAATCTAATTAATGTATGCCGCGAGTGCAGATGATCAATAAATGATAGCAACAACGAGTACTGAGAGAGCTTGAAGATGTGGTCAGAAGAGGTCTGAAGAAGTGAAGAAGAGGTCATCCCATGTTTTGAACGTCTCTGATCTCTCGAGCCAGCTGTTCCATATGTTGAGGTTACCGAAAATAACTTTTAAAGTTTTCTGGCGAGATCTTCCTTGGTCAGAGTTATCTGTTTTTTGTCTTAGTGTAGGAAGCCGCGATTCTGCATGTTTAGAATTGGCGATGGTCACTGGGCGACAGTAATGAAGGGCAATGCATGACATCGAAATATTTGAGGCCGTCCAATATGATCTCTATAGAATCCGTTTGTCGATCCGTTAAAATTAGCAAAAATAGCATTTAAAAATTTCTGGTATGCTCTTCCGTGATTGGGGCTATCTTCTATTCAACAGGCTTGAAGAAAGGAGCTGCTATTTCACCAGTTTCGCGAATGACGACGGCCAATGAGCGTCAACAATGAAGAGGAATGAGTATGTTCGAAGAAGCCACTGTCGGCCGACGTATTAAACGTCCCATCTCACACGAACATGCAGTTCGATATCTTAAATATTGCGAAAATGCGCCTTTAAAAATTTCTGGTGAGATCATCCATAATCGGAGCTACTTACTTTCTAAGCATCTTGCACAAAGGTACCACGATTCCGCCTAGTCCGAAGTGGCGACGCGACGGTCAATAGGCGTCGTCAATGATTATCAATGAGTAAGATCGAACCCGCCGCAGTAGTCCAATAACATCTCGTCTCTATCGAATCCGCTGGTTGATATCCTAAACTAAGTGAAAATAGCTTTTAAATTTTTCTAGTGAGATCTTCCATTATCAGGGTTACCTGCTTATCACCCTCTTGGAGGAAGAAGCCACAATTTCGTTTGTTCCGACGTGGTAATGGTCAATGGACAACCAACTCGACAGCAATAAAGACAATGATAGATAATATCGAAATCACCGTGGTCGTCCACATCTTCTCCATCGAATCCGCTAGTCGATCTCTTAAATTTAGTATAAAATAATATTTATTTTTTTGTGATAATTTCTGCTATCGGGGTTATTTTCTATCCAACCGACTTGGAGGGCAGAGCCACTATTCTGCCACTGTTCTGCCACTGGCAACAGTCAATGAGCGACTTGAATAAAGAGTAGTTTTAGTTTCAGGACAGGCGATGAGGTCTGACAATATAGTTTTAACGCAACAAGTCCCATCCAGCAGAATAACTACCATCATCACGGATCGCTGCCGAGGGCAGGGCCCAGTAAAATCTTCATTGAATGTGACCCTTATGTATTAAAACATAAAAAATTATACAAAAATGTTGCAAATTGCATACCAGTTTTATCCTATGCACGTAGGACTTGTCATTGTACAATCTTATGTATATTAAATAATAATAATAATAATAATAATAAATAAAATAAAAAAAGTAAAAAAATAAAAATAAATTAAAAATAAAAATAAATAAATAACTCATATTGTTGTATAGTACATTGCTGAACAAATAGATGAATGATTGAGCTCGAACTGCCATTATCGTTCCGACGTATTAAAAGTCTCATATCTATTCAACATGCTGATCAATATCTTAAACTTAGAAAAAAAATAACATTTAAAATTTTGTGGGGAAATCTTCCGTGATCAGGGAGTACCTTAATTTAAATGGTCTTTTAGGAAGGAAATGCTATTGTCAGGTTCTGAGTAAACATCTGCTACAGATTGGAATTTCTGTTATTTCTCTATCTTAATATTTTATGTATTGTACTGGCTGTGTACTGGAATTTTCACGGTGACATTCTTTCTTTGTTAAAGTGAGAATTGACAGGTATCATGTGCAGGTGGTGAGGTGAGAAAGAGGAGATTGCTGAGAGGCGTGTTCATCCGTCAGTGATGTATGTGAATGATAAGCAAACAAGGAACATGCCACGAATCAAGAAAGCAATGTGGAATGTGTCCAATGGAGAAGCTCCACAGGGGGGTTGACACTGGAGAAAAGCAGTGATTTGAGAAGGGCAAGTCTTGTCTGAGTTTTTGGCAGTTCGTATCTGGGCTCGTACTTAGAGATCAGTGTAGGACAGAGGTCCTTGCAGAGAGTGCTCTGTGTCGGAGAGCGTAGACTGAGTTCGTATCTGAAGAGCAAGGGACACAGACGTCCTGGTGTGTAGTGCTCTGGGCCGGATAGCGTAAACCGAGTATCCATGTATTGGGAGATTCGAAATTGATCTCCGATAAAGTTAATCTAACGTGCATTGAGTGTGAGGAAGAAGGTGTAATTTGAACAGTACACAGCCAACCGTTTACTGTATTTAATTTAATGTTGAACCGGATCACCTATATCCGAGTTGTAACTGTATATAATTGTAACTAGTGTATTTATTGTGTATATATATCCTAAATAAACTTTAATTCAGTTAATTGACATCGTCAGTGTTCATTTACACAATCCTCACAGTGGGTGACCGATATCACCTAATAATATCGGTGGTGGCAGCTATAACTACCGCGGACTTTCTTCAAAGTTGTGTGGGCTGAGAGGAACGTCCAACAGCTATTTCACCTGTTTCGCGAGAGGTAACTGTCGATGAGCGGTAACAACAAAGAGCAATGAGTGAGTTCGAAGCCACCGCTGCGGTCCAATGTATTGTAAGTTTCGTCTGAATCGAATCCATTAGTCAATAAATGGGGCTACTTCAGTCAAATAAAAAGACCCGTTCGCTAATGCTAATCCTATGGAAGAAATTTATAAAAATATCTCGGTTGCATTTCCATTTTTTTTTTTTTTTTTTTTTTTTTTTTGCATTTGATACTTGAGATCGATTTGTATGCAGGCGGTTTTTTACTTTTTTGATTTTGCTTACAGATATTTTTTAGGAGGACCCTTTTCATTTTCGGAACCGGTTTGGAAGGTGAAAGCACCCCCATAAAAAATATCTGCAACCAAAATTGAAAAAGCATAAAAGCATTCGGATCAAATTCAGCTATCCAATGCAAAAAAAAAAAAAAAAAAAAAAAAAAAAAAAAAAAAAAAAAACCTTTTAAAATAGTGAAATGCAACCGAGATATGTTTATAAATTTCTTCCATAGGATTAGCATTAGCGAATGGTTCTTTTCATTTGACTGAAGTAGCCCCTTAAAGCTCCGATCCTTGCAAGCGAATGCACTCGCAAACTAATGCTATTCCTATGGGGAAATTCTTTTCTAATAACACGTTTGTATTTTGCATTTTTAATATTTTATTTATTTATTTATTTTATTATTTATTTATTTATTTATTATTATTCATAGGATAGCACAGGTCCCTCTCTAAATTGCTCCTTTCTAACTTTTTCGATTTTGGTTGCAGATTTTTTTTTTTTTTTTTTTTTTTTTTTTTTGAGTGATACTTTTAATTTCGCAACCATTTTTAAACGTGAAAATAACTTTGTAATAAAATATCTGTAACCGAAATCGAAAAAGTAAAAAAAAAAATCGATTTAGAGAAAGAGATCCTAGCTATCCAATGAAAAAAAAAATTGACATGCAAACGAGTTATTAAAAATAACATCCCCATAAGATTAGAATTGCTCATGAGTATCTTTGCTTGCCAGGATAGGAGCCTTAAGCTTAGAAAAAAAAAACAGCATTTAAAATTTTCTAGTGAGTTTTCCATGATCGAGTACGAGCCTTATCCGAACATCTCTGATGAAGTAACTGCGATTCTGTCTCTTCGACGAGTGGGGACACCACCACCCATGGCGCCAACTTTTGAAAAATATTGGGTTGGCTCAAAAATATTGGGTGGGCTCAAAAATATTTTGGTAAAATGGTACGACGAGTTTGTTCTTCTTTGAAGAGTGGGCAAGTAGTGAAAGCTATTATGTTTTAAACAAGTTGTAATTTTATTAGATTATATTCTCATGCATTTTTTCTTTCTTTCTTTCTAACCGATGACCAGGCTCCTACCTGTCGAGTTATCTGAGCTTAACAGGTTAGATACCTGGTATCGGGGCGGACGACCGCCTAATTGCCGCGAAGCGGCAATAAACTTTGCTTTGCGTGCCATCATTTCTGCAGTACTTGCTTGTCGTTGAGCATACTTTGCTTCGCCTGTTAATTAAAGGTACATCCTGTTGTTTGAACTGCAAATGGCTTCGCAAGATGGTCTCATAATTTAGAGCCTTGATCAGATGACGAGACCTTCACCTAACAAAGCACCTCCAGAGGTATAATTCACCGGTAACTTGCACCCACGACGGATTTTACATGCACCAGGCGCCATTAGCGTACATGATCATGCATTTTTCCTTATGAAGACACTAATATTTATTGTAATATCATCAAGTCATGATCATGACTACAAATAGAAATAGCAGAAAGTTAATAATGGACATTTCAGTCATTTCGGATCTTTGGGTGTCATTTGGAGAATTAAAACACATGGTAGTTGACAAAATAAATTTTGTTCTAGGGAGAAAAATAATTATAAAAAATAATGAAATAAATAACTAAACAGAATAATGAAAATTAGGCATGCTAAGATTCAATGGGCTCAGTCCTCGTGGGCCCACATAAGTTGGCGCCATTGGACGCGACGGTCAATGAATGACAGCAACGACAAGTGAGTGAAACAGTGAGTGAGATCGAAACCGCCACTATCGTAGTTTGTGTTAAGTGTCTTGCTTGCATCGAATCCGCTGGTCGTTGTCTTAAAATTAACGAAATTACCATTTAAATCTGTTCTTAAATTAAAAAAGACAACTTCATGACATAAGTTTTAATTTATTTTTGCTGGGAAATGTATGAATCTATCGGATGTTGTTATTAAGAAACTATCTAATTGCACTCAGTTTCCCGTTTTTTTCTTTTTCTTTTTCTTCTTCTTCTTCTTCTTTTTTTTTTTTTTTTTTTTTTTTTTTTGTAAAAACTGTAGATTTTTCAGAAAATAATATCAAACTATGCGTTTTGAACTGACTTTTCGCCGGAGAGAAAAAAAAAACCCAGTCCATATTGGGATGAAAATCACCTTATCATGTGATCAAAAGAGCTTATTACTCAATAGGTAATTTTTTGATAAAAAAAACAGAAAACTGAGTTCCCTGGTAAGGCTTTGAAATTTTATAACTTTTCGTTAAAAAATGAATTTGTGAATGTTTCAAAACTTTTTCCGCTTGTTGAGCAGAGGAATTGAGAACAACCTTAAAAATTTTCTACTTTTAATCTTCCGTAATTGCGCTACCCCCTATACCGCCTTAGATGAAGCTGCCGCGATTTCGCCTTGTGACGAAACTCAATGAACGACAAGAATGAAGAACAGCGAGTGAGATCGAAGCCGCTACAATTGTTCGATGTATTAAATGTCTCGACTCTTTTGAAGTCGCTAGTCGATGGCTTAAACTTAGGGGTGTTCTTAAATCAAAAAGGGCAACTTTGTGACACATGCTTTAATTTATTTTTGTTCGGAAATGCAACAAAATAGCAGGTGTTATTATTCAGAAACTGCCTAATTGCACTCAATGTTCAGTTTTTTTAAAAACACAATAGATTTTTTATAACAAGCCTTCAAAGTTGACACTTTCGAGCATATTTCTTGACGAAAGCAGAAAAACCGGTCGAAAAGCAAGAGAAAAATGGGTGATCTGCTGATCGAAGTAGCTTAGAACTGGATAGGTAATTTATTTATCATAAAATGGAAAAATAGGTTCGATTCGAAATCGCTTCCATAGTCAGGCATTCCAATTACATATCTTTCTGTTAAAATATGAATTTGTAAATAATGTGTCAAAACGTTTTTCGCTTGTTGAGCGGAGCAGTTAAGAACACCCTTAACTAAAATCGCTTTTAATTTTTTCTGGTGATATCTTTCATGATTAGGACTACTTCTTTCCAACAGTCTTGAAAGGCCCCGCGTTCTGCCTCTTCCATGAGTGATTACACTGAAACAAGTGGATTCTCAAAAATGAGTAAATAGTACTCATTTTTAAGTTCTTCACCTACTCAAAATAGCTCCGATACAAATGTACTCAAAAATGAGAAACACATATACTCATTTTTGATTCCATGGTTGTATATTCAAATATAAATCGCTATGAACTGTACCCTGAACTCACAAATTAAAGTAAAAATATGCTGGCATTTATTTCTTGTTCAAAATTATAACAATAAACGTTTAATTGATTTTTTATTTAGAAAAAATATCAAAATTATTTGCAAGATACTCAAATCGAATATTTTTATGACAAGAGCATTATTTGCAAGCACTTTTAAGCTACCGTATTTACTCGTGTATAAGGCGCACTTTTTTTCAAAAAATTAGGGCAAAACTCCAAGGTGCGCCTTATACACGGAATATTTTTTTACTGTTGGATGCAGTCGAACGATATACATATGAAACAAGAAATTAATTAAAGAAGATATTAAAACTCGGAAAGTGTTACTTAATTGAAGAATTACTGCATATTTATTTCATTCCTTGCAGTTTTTTATACAACAGAGCTAGTGACATTAAACGCTAATTAGCAATTCTCTTTACCGTCACTCATTCCTATTTCCCGTCACTCTTTTACAACCCGATGTCTAAAAATGCTTTTTCGTCTTGTTTTCTGGTCTGGTGTAATGTTTGTTTCGACTTTTTTTTTTTTTTTTTTTTTTTTTTTTAACTGAAATTCATTTGGTCATTCTTCATTAGCGTATCAAATTTATGGTGCGCCTTATACACGAGATTTAAAGAAATCGCTATTTTTACTTGTAAAGTAGGGGTGCGCTTTATACACGCGTGCGCCCTACACACGAGTAAATACGGTATTTTAAAAAATTGTACATAATTTAATATTTACATTAATAAGCATCTTTTATGCCACCCTGAATGAAATAAACCAATACAGGGTACAAAATTATCGTTTGTTTGGATTTAATAACATATGATGGTTCAAAAATAAGAAAGCAATGTGTTCATTTTTGATCCAAATATACCCAATTCGATATGAGTACATCGATTTATTTCTTTTTGAATACTTAATTTTTTTCAGTGTATAATCAAGTAAGTGGATAAAAACTGAATACCATTTAGTAAAATATTGATTATTAAAAAAATAATAATAATAAAATAAATAAAAATAAGCGTTAAAAACATTATTTGATTATTATTTATATTTTTTTTAATACATGGAAATAATAATTGAAAAAATATGTTTGCATCCAAGAAAATATTACATGATAAAATATTTAACAAACTCAATAAGTATTTTGTGTAGGTTTATTTATAAAATAATTATTCCTTGATGTTCACATTATTAGATTCCTGTTATACTGGTAGAATTATGTAAACAACACGAAAAAAAAAAAAAAAAAAAAAAAAAAAAAAAAAAAAAAAAAAGCCCTTTAATATTTTTTATGTAGCGAAATAAATATGGAAATTTTGTAAATATTTAATTTGCTATTTTAACAAAGCAATTTGCTTGGCAAAATTAACGCAGCTTTAAATTAATCATTTATGGTTAATATACTTGGAATTTGATGATTAACAAGCATTTTTTATGCCAAATTAGAAAAAGTTATATGTTCGCTTAATCAAATTAAAAGTGTAGTTAAAAAATAATTAAATAAAAAAATAAAAAAATAAACGTAATAACAAAAATTGAGTTGCAGATGATATTAGTTTTTTTTTTTTTTTTTCACTGTTATGTACATTCTTTTTTAGGATTCCGTACTTAAAAAATTAAAAACGGAACCGTTGTGAGATCACTCCAGTGTCTGTCTGTCTGTCACAGCGACTTTTTACCCGTAAACTATAAAACATTGAAAGTTCAAACTGTGGGAATTAATAAAGACTATTGATCCATATATTTACAGATTATTAAACATTTACAAATATGTTTAAGACATATGGAGGGGCTTAATTATGTTACTTGAAGAGAAAAAAATAATTCTTTGTAATTCTTTGTAAAAATCGTTTGCCGAATATTTTAGTGACATTATGTTTTTCAAATGTAATTGAAACCGATTCAAATGATCGAATTTGTTTAAAAGATGATTTCGATGGTAAAGTATATTCACAGCATTTGTCGTTCATTCTTTGCATAATAATTGCTGGTAGTGGGTTTTCTATTTCAGCATGTGTTTTTAAATTTAATTTTTTTTCCATACATATTCTATATTCCATTTACAGAGCTGCACAAAAGCATTCATGTACCATTCCCCTTATTAGCGGAAACACCTGAAGGGTTATTTACAACGAAAGTACATATGCATTTCTTAACTGAGCTAAGTTTTAGCATTCATGTAATTCATACTAGATAGAAGTCTATATGTCATATAGAGTGCTGCTCAAAGAATTTGGACAATTTTCCTATTACAGATGGACCCTCCAGTGGCTGAGAGGTTCGATACGAGAGGCGAAGATACTCATGCATTAGCGCATGAGTATCTTCGCGGGCAGAGACAGAGAAGCCTTAACCCCTTGGGAACGAACGACATGAATACGTGCCGCAAAAAGGCTTAAGGCCCCTGTCCTCGCTCGAGGAAACGCTCGTGAGCTAATGCTATTCCTATGAGGAAGAATTTTTCTAATAACTTTTTCGCATTTTGACATTTTTGAATCTTTTTTTTGCATTGTATAGCTGAGGTGCATGCCGAAAGCGCACCTTTTTTGCTTTTTCGATTTTGGTTGCAGATATATTTTTTAAAAAGCCCTTTCAGTTTCGAAACCGGTTTTGAAAGTGAAACTAACTTTGTAAAAAATATCTGCGACCAAAATAGAAAAAGTGAAAAAAGTGCGCTGTTGGCATGCACTTCAGCTATCCAATGCAAAATAAATTATTCAAAAATGTCAAAATGCGAAAGAGTTATTAGAAAAATGTTTCCCCATAGGAATAGCATTAGCTCGCGAGCGTTTCCTCGAGCGAGGACAGGGGCCTTAAAACCGCTAGTCGGGAGGTGCTGGGTTCACACACAATCAGGCAGAGCCCGGTTAAGACTGTTAGAGGGCCGAGGCCTAATAACTTTTTTAGGGCCCCCTCACACTAAAATAATAGCTAGATTTTTCCCCCTGAGAGTATTCCAAGGGTTATCACTAAATTATCATATAGTTGCCATGTTAGCCAAAATCTTTTTCGGTTTTTGAGAAAATAATTACAGGAAACTGCAATTCTAAGAACTTTTTCCTAAATCATTTTATTAAATTTGGGCCACTCTCATCAGTGGGCCCAAGGCCATGGCCTAGTTCGCCTGTGCGGTAATCAGGCTTTACAATCAGGCCCGTCGGCCTTATCGTTCGCAGTTTTGGATGGTTTTCTTCAGACCTTGGATATCCATGCGTAAATACATATTATGTTATCTTAGAAAGGCCCCACGGAGGGCATATGTCCCCCCTTAGGGTCTATATCCCTCGCGCATATAATTGGATATCATACACATAACCAACCAAACCAATCAACCTATTATAGATGGGAACATCTGAAATTGGGTCTCAAATATATTATGATCAATTTTTTTAAGATATTAAACAGTGCAGTTTTGCGACATTATTCTGAATATGTTGGAAAGTGTTTCATAATTTACGCTTGGCGCATGATTTTTACCTTTCTTGTTTCTTATAAAACTGTCTTAAGATTCCTTTTAAGTATGAATAAAAACAAGTTTAGGCAAATCGTAATTGATTTAACGAAATATAATGATGAAAATGATTCTCTCTAAACTAGCTATTCAACACTAATTATCTCCTTTAGAAATTTATGTTTAAAAAAATGTATCCACTAATTACCTAACCTCTATTAGCCTAATCAAGTTAGTGGTATATTATTAAGTTAGATATATTAAAGTTAAGCGGCATTTACTGAAATTTTGGGTATTAGAAGAAAAGATAACTTAGATGTTTTCTTTTTCGATAGAAGCAAGGAAAATTGCGATAAAAAATGTTTGTATTTAAAATGTTAAATGAAGCTTTGTCTGTATCAAAAGAAGTGCCATTGTTTAAAAAATAACTATTTAGTTACTGCTTTAAGTATTTACCTAAAAAGTTTTCGAATATATTAATCGAATTACACATGTAACTTGAAAAAATATTGTAATTTTTTGCTTAAGTGTATTGAATAAAATATTAAAAATATATTTTTTCAAATTTCAACTGTACCAGAAAAGTGTCAGGTTTCTGACGTCAATGAACGTAAGTATGGTGAAAATTACTGTTAATTAGTTTTATTTTCTGTATGTATTATATTTTTTCTATATATCAATATCTACGTATTTAGGTTCTGAAAATATGTTTCTTATGGTTGGAATTTGAATTATAAGTATCATTGTATACATACTTGTATGTGTGAAAATGTTGTTTTGTATGAAAGGAAATGAACAGAAGAAGAGTCTTACATATCAAAATGTGGATAAAAATTGCGAGAAGTAAAGATGATGAACAAAAGATATCTCCTGTGATGGTTGGTCAGGAAAAAGTGGGGAGAAGATACGTGGGGTCGATGGTGGAGGTACCGGTAAAGACTTTGTAGAATACTGAATGGATAAGGCACAAGGAGAGAAAGAGAGTAGGATAAAAATATTTTTGTTTAAAATATTAAATGAAGCTTTATTATATTTTAAGAAATTGCATAGTTTAAAATTAACTTATTCAGTTATTGCCTTAAGTGTTCACTCAATGGTTTTTGGATATGATAATAAAATTACTTGGTGCAACAAGAAATATATTGTAATTTTTGCATAAATGTATTGAAAAAAATATTTAAAATTGTATAAATAGTATATTTTACAATCTTAGATTCACCGCATTGGTGTCAAGTTTCTGATGTTAATTAATATATGCCTAATGAAAATTACTGTTCATTAATTATATTTATTTAAGTTTTGTATTTATTTGTATATTATTATTTACATACCGGGTGGTTATAAAATAAGTATTCCTATTTGGAGCTGTATGTAGCTTGAAGGAATAAACCGAATGAAGCCAAAATTTGTACACATACTATTTGAGAAGGGGGAAGAAGACTGGAACAATAAAAAAAATTGCAAAAATCGCCAACAGATGGCGCTTTTGTGTCACCTGGTAACAATTGTTGATGACAACTAATTTTATACGGATAAAATTGGATTACCTTTCGTAGGACTTTCCGAACAGTAGCATATGGAATATCCAAATTTCGGGCAACTCCACGTGCACTAAGACCGTCTTCCGGAGTCCTGATGGCTCTACAGTTGCAGTAGCAATTTCTTTTTGAGTGCGGAGAGGTAATGGTTTTCTCCCTCTTCCACATTTTACAGCAAACGATCCTGTCTCCTCGAATTTTTTTGTCAAAAGACCTTTTCCTTTACGCATTTCTTTCACACGCCTAAATTCATGTAAAGCAGCTGCACTATTTGAATTGTTAACGTAGAATAGTTTTAAAACTAAAGCACGATCTAGTAAACTGAGAGCCATGTCGTACAACATTAATGGCAGAAATGACGATGTTTTGATTTTACTAATGATTACAATGGCGTTTGTACCGACAGGACCCGTGGCGCCATCTGTTGCCGATTATTGTAACTATCTTTTTTTATTGTTCCATCCTTCTTCCCCCTTCTTGAATAGTATGTGTACCGATTTTGGTTTCATTCGGGTTATTCCTTCAAGCTACAGACAGCTTCAAATAAGGATACTTATTTTATAACCACCCTGTACTTGGCTTTTGGAATGATATATTTCTTATCATGGGAAATAAATGAATATCATAGAATTCTCATTTGCGTTGTAAAGAAAGATTCGATTAAATAAATAAATAAATAAATAAAAATAACAATAAAAAAAGAGAAGAAATGTCTTTTACATATTGGAATTTTGATAAAAATAGAAGGTAAAGTAGTGAATAGCAATAAGAATGAACAAAAGATAACCTCCTGTGATGGCTGGTCAGTGAAAAAGCGGGGAGAAAGCAAGTGGGCTCGGTTGTGGAGATAAGGTGAAGATTTCCAAAAATACTGAATGGACAGTTAAAATGATCCCAAGTTATTAAACTTATTTATACTTGGCTACCTCTAAAATAAGGACCACTCTAATGTATGTTTATACTTCATAGATTCACATCAATTTCATTTTGTTTGAAATAGTGTAACATCCTTAAATTGCACTTAAAACTATTTTTTCAAAATTGGTCGTAATGTAATATAATGCTTTTTTATTGTCACTGTAATTAAACTACATATCAGATTTTCATGAAATATGAAATGACTCGACAAAATTTTTCTACAATTATGTCTTTTAAATTTCAAACCCTTCACTTGGATAGTTTTGGGCTATTATATGTAGACAGATACACACAGACCAGACATTGACTGCTACATATTTATATACCGTATTTACTCGTGTGTATCACGCATGCGTGTATAATGTGCACCCATTATTTTAGAGCGAAAAATGTTTTGTATCTCGTGTATAACGCGCACCATAAATCTGACATGCAAAGGAATGAATGATC
This sequence comes from Maratus speculifer, assembly GCA_964019185.1. Lineage (NCBI taxonomy): Eukaryota > Metazoa > Arthropoda > Arachnida > Araneae > Salticidae > Maratus > Maratus speculifer. The sequence goes on from OZ025302.1 coordinate 215,335,690, forward strand.
AAATGAATTTCAGCAAAGAAAATTGAAACAAATGTAACGTCAGGTTAGAATTGAAGTCGAAATTCTTTTTTTTTTGGACTTCGTGTAGTGAATGAGTGTCATGATATAGTGACGTCACTTGCGAACGAAATACTTAAAAACGTCTACATTGAAGAAAAAAAAATCTGTAATTCTACATATGTAAAGTTGCAGAAATCTGTCATGTTGCTATGATTTTATCTGTACACTGTGAAAAAAAAAAAAAAAAAAAAAAAAAAAAAGAGGGAGATTACAAAATTTACAAAACTAGTTTTTGGAAATCTATAGGAATCTGTACACTGTAAAAAATATATATATATATATATAATTACTTTACGGCGCAACGATGTTGCCCGCAGATTTTGCCGTAAATCTAACGGATTTTTTTTACACCGTAGTTTTACAAATGAATCTAGTAAAATTATACTAATCTTACTCAAATTTTATCTGTAACGTGGGTCGCAGTTAGATAAAAAGTTCTGGGCATCCCAGTTTTCTAAAAAAAATTCTTAATAATTTTTTAACCTTACAGATTTTTTTTTATTTATAGTGCAAATCAGTATCTGTTACATGAAAGTTTGTTGTTACCATTACATAAAAAGCAGTGGCGGCAATGAGGATTGCAAAGTAGTGTTTAATTTACGTTACTAACGCTTTTGTATAAAAAAGTTCAAATAGTAAAATAAAGGTTCAGGAATACTTCTATTCAATAACATTCTAGTTTTAATTTATTCTATGAATATATTTCTTGATTCATATGTATACCGCATAATTACTTAATAATAATACATAATAGTAAAATAAAGGTTCAGGAATACTTCTATTCAATAACATTCTAGTTTTAATTTATTCTATGAATATATTTCTTGATTCATATGTATACCGCATAATTACTTAAAACAATAATAATAATAAAAAAAAGTGTATAACGCTTACCCAGGGTTTTTGTTCTAAATTTTGGGACAAAAAGTACTAGTTATACACGAGTAAATACGATAATTATGAAAACATCTAAAAAGCTCTTAGTATTGCAAATTGCACTATATTTGTAATAATATTACGTAACAAATACATTGTAATTATCATCACAATTGAAATGTAATATAATAGTATGAAAATGAAGAACAAAATGAATACGCTTCTGTAATACCATACCATTAAAAAATAATTTCAGCAATAGCTTTTGTATTCAGAAAATGAATATTAAAATACTTTTAAGAGAAAAAATTACTAAATTGTCACATAATTTGCTTTTTGATATTTTCCCATTGAATACAACTCCAATGAATAGAATTCCAATGAATAATGAAACTTGAAATGAATAATGGATTCCATTGTTTTCCTTTAATTTTACTTTAATCGATTTCCTTTAGCTAAAAAAAAATGAATTCAATGAAGTGTAATGAGAAGTAAATGAGGTATTTAAAAAACAAATACATAATATTTTTAATATCAAATAATGTAATAAGAAAAGCTATTAATGAAAATTGTTTTTTAAAAACGTGTGGGATTAATAACTATGAAGCAGCTATAAAAGAGGACGATCTGTTAATCTAACTTTTGTAATAGCATTTAAATAATAAGTTTCAATATTTAAATAATACTTTAAAAAGACTGAAATGTACACATTTATGTGAAAACATATATATATATATATATATATATATATGGGAAATCTCCTCCACTATTAGATCTGCATATTATTTTCTACGCATCGCAACTCTGATGAACAGGCTCTCAGTGAGGCAGACGATTTTGAAGAAACTATTAATTCCTAAGAAGCCAGACGATTTAAGCGGTAGAAAAAAGAACTGAACGGAAGAAAGGAGAATGGAATGTTTTTAGTTTTAAGTTGGTGTAAAAAGAACGTAAGATGAAGACGAGTTCCCGTATAAGATGTAATTGATTAATTAGAGTTATGATTGTTTGCTTTGTAAATAGTCTTATGTAAATATCTTTTTTGTAAATATTAACGTTTAATATAAGTCATTTAAAAGTTTAAAAACGGTGTCAGAATTTAATTTACCTCCGAGTTTATTTACTTATGTGTTCAAAAGAACTTTTTAAAGAAGAATCTCCATAAATAATGGTCTCAGTAAGTGGGATTCGAACCCACGCCCACAAAGATGGAAATATATTTTTTTAATATCTTGGAAGCCGATATTTTTTAGAACTGTGATGGAATGTCAAGCCTACAAAGCTATTTCAGAAGAGGTAAAATTTTGCGATGAAAGTGAAATCAAAGTGTGTGAAGCTGAGCATCTGATTATGAAGTGAGTTTATTATTTCATTTTTCTTTTCAATAATGGAAAAATTAGTTGATTTAAAGGAATTAGAGTTTTCTTTGAAAACTGAAAAATCAGCTAGTATTAAGACATTGCACAAATTAATTTTTGGAGAAATCGGTGACAGAAATAATCGACGTAGAATTCGGAATTTTACTGGGTTTACGTTTGAAGTAGATTCCGATGAATATCAAACTAAATTCAAAGAAATTAGAGATAATTTTTCTGTTAACGACTTAATTACCATTTGCAATGTTTTGTGTATAAATAATTCGGGAACTTTTGATGAAATTGCTGCCAGAATAATTTCTAGTTTATGTGATTTTAATATTTTAAAAATTAATATGATAGCCGATGTAGGTACTCTTAGTGATGACGAAAGTGTCGATGAATTTAATGATGATTTACAAGATAAAACTAAAAATATTTCAACTGTTTTTGAGAATAATATGAGAAATGATTCTGGTAGTTCTAATTGTGAAAGTAATGAAAATCAGAAAATTCTGATTCCTGATTATATTATTAAACCAAGCATTTCTATTAATGATATTGAAAGTATGATTACAATGTTTGAAGGTACTCAAGTACAAAATATTAATAAATGGATTGCCGATTTTGAAGATATTGTTTTATTATTTAACGTTAGTGATTTGCACAAATTGATTTTGGCTAAACGCCGTATGACAGGCAAAGCAAAATTATTTCTTGAAAGTGAAACAAATATTAATTCGTGGTCTAAATTAAAAGCCCTACTCATATCTGAATTTGGTCAAACGTGCAATTCAGCTGAATTACACGAATTGCTGTCCAAAAGAAAAATTAGACCACATGAATCGTTAGATGAATATTTTTTAAATATGAAACAATTATGCTCAAAAGGCAATATTGAAGATTCTGCCCTTATTCAGTATGTAATAAATGGAATTAATGACCCCATTTCTAAAAAATCTTTTTTGTATGGTTGTCCCAATATTGCTGAATTTAAACAAAAATTAAAGATTTATGAAAAAATAAGATCGGAGTATGAAAATGCAAAATTTCATAAATATGAAGGAGCTAAGCCTAAAATTAAATCCGAAGTTGAAGTTAAGAACAAATTTAAGCCTGTAAAGCCAAATATGCGTTGTTTTAATTGTGGCGGGAATAATCATAAGAGTATTAACTGTGTAAATAAAGATAAAGGGCCGCTTTGTTTTTCTTGTAACGCTTATGGTCATAAATCATTTCAATGTAATAAATCTAAAGATACAAGTGTTAAAAATGCTCAGTCACAAGTAAACATTATTACATCCCAAGATTTAATTCTGAAAGAGATAAAGCTTTATTCTTTGCGTTTAATCTCTTTAATAGATACTGGTAGCCAAAAGACTTTGTTAAAGAAAAGTATTTATGATAATTTGAAGAACTTTGTAGAATTAAAACCTACGAGTATCTCTTTGACCGGTCTAGGAAAAGCCTCAATTAAACCAGAAGGTTGTTTCAATTCAGAAATCGAAGTAGATGGTTCAAAATTTAAAGTTACTATTTTTGTCGTTAAGGACAGTTGCATTAATTTCGATTTAATTATTGGCACTGATGTTATTCATCAAGGTACATTAACTATTTCTGAGAATAAAGTGAAACTGTTTAAAGCTGAAGTTCAGTCTAATGACTTTTTGGTTAATATTGTAAATGTTTTGGATGAGCCTAAAATTGATTTAACTCACATTGCTGACAAAAAATTACGTTCAGAGTTATACTCTTTAATTGAAAATTATGTACCAATTAAAACTAAAACAGTAGATGTTAAAATGAAAATTAATTTAACTGACGAAATCCCAGTTTGTTCTTCTCCTCGAAGATTACCGCCATGCGAGAAAAAAATAGTCGAAAACCAAATTGAGGAGTGGCTAGCTCAGGGAATAATTCGAGAAAGTTCTTCTAATTTTTCTTAGCCGGTTGTTTTAGTCAAGAAAAAAAATAACACAATGAGACTTTGTGTTGATTACAGATGTCTTAACAAAAAGACAGTACGCGAGCATTTCCCCTTGCCAGTTATTGATGATGTAATAGACCAATTACATTCTGCCGAGGTATTTACCACCATAGATTTGAAAAACGGTTTCTTTCATGTAGATGTTGAAGAAGACTCGCGGAAATACACCTCGTTTGTTACTCATGAAGGACAATACGAATTTTTGAAATGTCCATTCGGGTTGACCAATAGCCCTAGTGTTTTTCAAAAGTATATTTATAATGTATTTCGAAACCTATTAAAAGATCACATTGTTGTCATTTATATGGATGATTTAATAATACCTGCTAAAAACGAAGCTGAAGGTCTAGAAAAATTAAAACTTGTACTCGAAACTGCATCGGAATATGGATTAGAATTAAATCTTAAAAAATGCAATTTTTTGAAGCGTGAAATTGATTTCTTGGGGTATAGAATCATAAATGGTAAATTGTATCCCTCTCCACTGAAGACTAAAGCAGTAATAAATTTTCCCGAACCAAAGTGTACCAAAGATGTTCAAAGTTATTTAGGATTGACAGGATACTTTCGAAAATTTATAAGAAATTATTCGGTTATAGCTAAACCGTTAAGTGACCTGCTAAGAAAAGATTCAAAATTTAAATTCGATATAGAAGAACAAAGAGCTTTTAATGAACTCAAACGTATTTTGTCGTCAGAACCAGTACTTTTAATTTACAATCCCAAAAGTGCGACCGAAATCCATTGTGATGCCAGTATTGATGGCTATGGAGCTGTTTTAATGCAACAATCTCCAGTAGATAATCAATTTCATCCAGTTTATTTCACAAGTAAAAAAACCACCGAAGCTGAACGGAGGTACACTAGTTACGAATTAGAAGTTTTAGCTGTAATTGAAGCCCTGAAAAAGTTTAGAGTATATGTGCTAGGTATCCCATTTAAAATTGTAACCGATTGTAATGCATTTAAAATGACTATGGATAAAAAAGAAATGAGTACAAAAATAGCTAGATGGGCAATAATGTTATCCGATTTTGATTATGTTATTGAACATAGACAGGGTAGCAGTATGAGACATGTCGATGCATTAAGTAGGTATCCTATTTGCATGGTAATCCAAGATAGCTTAACTTTAAAAATTATCCAAGCTCAAGAAACCGATGACCATATTAAAACAATAAAAGAAATCCTAAAGGTGAAATCTTATGATGATTATCTAGTTAAAAATGATGTTCTTTATAAATGTGTTAATGGTAATGATTTATTAGTTGTACCGGAAGACATGCAAATGAATATAATCAAGGCCGCTCACGAAAAAGGTCATTACGCAGTTGCAAGAACAGAGAAAAGTTTAGAAAATGATTTTTACATCCCTAAAGTTAAACAAAAAATTGAGAAATGTATAGCAAATTGTGTTCCCTGTATTTTAGTTAATAGAAAATGTGGTAAACAAGAAGGCTTACTTCACCCAATAGAAAAAGAAGAAACTCCATTACATACGTACCATGTTGATCACTTAGGTCCATTAGAAAGCACTAATAAAAATTACAAACATATCCTTTCGGTCATTGACGCATTCACAAAATTTGTTTGGTTGTATCCCACAAAATCTACCGATGCTGCCGAAGTAATTTCTAAATTAGAAATCCAAAAATCTATCTTTGGAAATCCAGTTCGAATTATATCAGATAAAGGTCCTGCATTTACCTCTAAAGCTTTTGAAGATTATTGCATCAATGAAAATATTAAACATATCCCGATTACCACTGGATTACCCAGGTCTAACGGCCAAGTTGAGCGTCTAAATTCTGTCATAATATTTGTTCTGTCTAAATTGTCTGTCGATAATCCTAAAAAATGGTATACACATGTAAGCAACGTCCAACAGGGGATAAATTCGACTTTTCAGAGAAGTATAAGCACAACTCCTTTTGAATTGATGTTTGGTACTAAAATGAAACTAAAAAATAACATTGAAATTACTAGTCTTCTGAATGCTGAGATACAATCTGATTTTACAAATAATCGCGAAGATATGAGAAAAAATGCTAAAAAACAGATTTTAAAAGTCCAAGAAGAGAACCGTAAAACTTACAACCTCAGACGAAAGAAAGCTAACAAATTTAAGATTAATGATGTGGTTGCTATAAAACGCACACAACAAGGTCCAGGTTTGAAGTTAAAACCAAAATATTTAGGTCCGTACAAAGTCATAAAAGTAAAAAATAATGACACCTACGATGTAAAGAAACTTGGATTCAACGAAGGACCCATGGTCACCAGTACATGTGCAGAGTACATGAAGCCGTGGACGGACGAAGCTTGAAAAAAAAAAAAAAGAATTTCACCGATTGTGACATTATACCAACTATGACAACTGGATTGACAACTAAAAGAATTTTAACTTTATTCTCGAAAAGACGTAAGGTAAAAGAAGATGAAAAGACGTATGAAAGAAGACGAAAAGACGTAAGATAAAAGAAGACGGAAGACGTAAGAAAGAAAAGACGAAAAGACATAAGGTAAAAGAAGACGGAAGACGTAAGAAAGAAAAGACGAAAAGACGTAAGGTAATAGAAGATGAAAAGACGTATGAAAGAAGAAGACGAAAAGACGTAAGATAAAAGAAGATGAAAGGACGTAAGAAAGAGAAGACGAAAAGACGCGAAAAAAAATATATGAATTTTTTCAAGAAATAATCTAAGCTTTGATAAACAATTTGAATGATGACTTCTTTTTTTCAATTTAGACTTTGGATGCTGCTGTGTTTTTTTTTCTTTATCTTTTCAGATGATCCAGCTGCTGTTTCCAGCCAACAAGAATACATTCGAGGACGAATGTCTCATCAGTATGGCCGAAATATGGGAAATCTCCTCCACTATTAGATCTGCATATTATTTTCTACGCATCGCAACTCTGATGAACAGGCTCTCAGTGAGGCAGACGATTTTGAAGAAACTATTAATTCCTAAGAAGCCAGACGATTTAAGCGGTAGAAAAAAGAACTGAACGGAAGAAAGGAGAATGGAATGTTTTTAGTTTTAAGTTGGTGTAAAAAGAACGTAAGATGAAGACGAGTTCCCGTATAAGATGTAATTGATTAATTAGAGTTATGATTGTTTGCTTTGTAAATAGTCTTATGTAAATATCTTTTTTGTAAATATTAACGTTTAATATAAGTCATTTAAAAGTTTAAAAACGGTGTCAGAATTTAATTTACCTCCGAGTTTATTTACTTATGTGTTCAAAAGAACTTTTTAAAGAAGAATCTCCATATATATATATATATATATAGTTTGAATGCTTTTTAGATGCGCTCGCAACTATGTAAATACGTAGCACCTATAGTCGTCTTTCAATTCGACCGTCCGTCCGCCTGTCCGCATAAAACTATCCAACAGAATCGTTTCAGACTTAAAATAAATAATTGTTGCGTAATTTTGTCTAGTTATTTTAAATTTTATGGAAATAGGATACAGTTGAATTACAGGGACAATCAAAAGTATTCAGTTATATTAAGCCTAAAGAGGAAAATTATTCCAAGTGCATTTTAATGATGTTACACTCCTTCGAACATAATAAAATTCATATGCATCTATGAAGTATATACTAAAATATACGTTCCGTACAATGTGTGGTGCAAAGAATATTTGTTATTCATTTATAGGGCCACACAAAAATATTCCATTACATAATAGAATAGCTGGAAACACTGCTATGGGCGAATTTTAATAATATTACACTATTTCACATTTTATGAAATCGATATACGTTGCTGAGGATTACTACAAGTTACTTTTTGTATAATAGAAAGCAGATACCCGTAAGACATGGTGGTGTCACTGCAACGTCTTTGTGAAGTCACATTGTGACTTTGTGATCATCGATTGTCGATGTGACGTCACGTGACGTCGATGTGAAGTCACAGTGACTAAAATGTGAAGTCGTTATGGCCGTTTTAGAGCTTGTTTGTGACGTCACATTGTGACCACTTTGTGACGTCACATTGTGACCACTTTGTGAAGTCACGGTGCGACAAATTTGTGGAAAATGTGTCATTTGTGACTACTTTGACATTAACATTGTGACGAAACAGTGACAAAAGTGGCGATATTTAAATTGCCAAAAACATGTTTTTTAAAGTAAATAACATGTTTTGAAGATTTTTTGTAATTTTTTAAAGATTTTTAAGAAAGTCACATCTCAGTCACAATGTGACATCACTAGGTGATGGCATTTTGGTCACAGATGTAATGTGACCAAAGTGACCACAGTGACGTCACTGTGACCATGCATGCTATGAGGGTAGTATTTAGAGGAACAAACAAAAGATTTTGGATACTCTACCGCAGGGCTGTCCAACGCGGTGCTCGCGGGTGCCATGGCGCCCTTTGAAAATTTTCTTGGCGCCGTTTTGGAGATTTTGTATTAAACCTGTTAGAACTAAAATTCCACCATAAAAAATATTTTCTTTAAAATCATTACTATTTGTACCTTGAAATATGTATTGTATAAAGATGCTTAGAAAATTTTATTATGCATATTTTTACGATTTGTAGTTATTGTTTATAAACTGTAAATATGATGTTTAAATAAGGTAATAATTGGAAATATATCATTTTACTATTAATGACTTTACAGAAAAATAAACGATTTTCAAGTTCTTCAGCCCCTTTGAAGAGATATGTACATGATAATGCGTCTTATGTGCCGAGCAAAAGGCTAGCTCGATCGCTTCCTGCGAGAAACTCGTTTTACTGACCGCTCAAGATGGCGTCCGCCGCAGTACTCCACCCCCAGTGAGAAGAACGTCGCGTTGACGTTGGATGAGCGATATGCACTCGTGTTGCGCTGGCGCGTGCCAGAGTGTGATGCGTTGTCGTGCTGCTGTCGAGCGCACGTGTGGCCCCTCGATGATGTGCGGCGTGGCAGGCTTTGCGTTCTCTGATCGTTTCACAGGCTTTGGTCGGTTGCTGTGAGCGTTACACAGGCTTTTTGTGCTGCGAGCGTTTCGCAGGCTTTGGATACTGGGGGTGTTTTTAGTGCTGCCATCTGTTGGTCTAGAGCGAAGGTGGTGAAGTGCGTGTTCGTTTGACAAAGTCACCAATGCAGGAGATGTACCCAGGCAGGGTTCGAACTGGAGAACCCACGATCAGAAAGCGAGCGTCTTATGTGCCGTGCAAAAAGCTAGCTCGATCGCTTCCTGCGAGAAACTCGTTTTACTGACCTCGCAAGATGGCGTCCACCGCAATAGTATAGGAATAGAGGCAAACACAGTTTGTTGCGAGTTTTAATATTATTAAACAATTTCACTTTTTATGAAATTGATATATATTTCTGAGGATTACTACAAGCTCCCCACTGAATACTAAAAAGCAGATAGTATTTACAGGCACATATAAAAGATTTTGGATCCTCTACTGCATCCGAAGTACAATGTACTATTACACCAAAACCTGGATTACTTTAAAAATTTTGTTATAATACAAAAGCACTTTATTTACTAAGCTGACGTGAATTTCCAATTTGTTGATTATGTAATGAAAATAAATTCTGATGATTTTATGCATATTATATAAATATATAACACAATTATTCAATGGGTGAATAAATCATAATAGTTGTAAATTTCCAAGTGGGTGAAAAATTACAGTGGGTGGAAAAGTGGGTGTACACTTTTTCACCCTCTTAGAAATTTACAAATATTATGATTTATATAAATTTAATTTATCTTTTCAATTAATTATCAATATCTAATAATATAATAGAAAAAAGCTATTAATGAAATTTTTTAAAGAAATGTGTGGGAATTATGAAGCAGCTATAAAAGAGAACGATCTGTTAATTTAACATTTATGATAGTATTCGAACATTTAAATTTCAATATTTAAACGATAATTTGAAAAAAAAAAATGAAATGTACACATTGAATTTCCAATTGTTCGAAAGTATTATTAATTTCTTACTCAACTCAAAATTAATTACTCATCTCTGGTTTTAAACAGTTTATTCTCATGAGAACACTCATCTCAGGTTCTTTCGAACATAGATAATTTAACAAAACACAACTCCAATAAAAACCGCAATATTTTTACACATATATTCATAAAAAACATTCTAATCACACATAAAAACAAAAAGAATATTGTTTCACACAGCTTAGGTAAAAACTGTAGAAATAAACAGATAATGTATTTATCACAAATTATCGTTTGCACAGAAAACTTTTTACATTTTGAAATAATTAGGTATATCTTGGTTGCTAGGCGACACCGCCAGTAGAAAATTAAATAGCATTTTATCAAACACACATGTAAATGAAAGGATGAAAAAAAAAAAAAAAACTAACAAATATAAAAATACATAAGATTAATTTTAAACACGAATATTCAATCGGTAAATTAATTATAACACATGTAAATTTTTCAGTTTTCATTTTTGGGTGAAAAAAATGTGAATAGGTGAAATAGTCCTCCAGTGTTCGTGTCCGGGATGGCTCAGTTGGAAGAGCATTGGCGGCTTCAGCCAATACATCCCTGGTTCGAATCCTGGCCCGGACTTTTTTCACCAAAAATGAAACTAGTCGTTGGGGGCCACCGTAATACTTACCCATCATATATATGCATATATAATATACGAAAATAATACATTTGAAAACTATTTATAAAATGGATTGCAATTCCAAAACAAAATTTAAACGTGTATTTATATTTTTATTGTGCATAGTAATGCTGTATTAATGAGTTGCTGATGAATGTCTTTCGTTAAATTATACAACACGCCTAACTACTCAAGTAGTACTGAATTGCAAAAAAGAAACATCCTTATAACTCCAAAAATATTAATTTTATTAACTAACAGTTTATTGCGTCGGATTAAGCGTCTCATTTCCAATTAAAATATATCTTTGAATTGAAATTTGAATGAAATACAGGGTCATGAAAAATCGAAGAATGTGGAAAACAGGATTACAGATATCTCGGCAACTAACAATTCGATCAACTTCATTCTTTATGAAAAATTTGTGTTATTTTATTGCCTTTTACGATCACCCCTTAAAAAGAAAAATTTCGAAAACTTTTATATACCTTTCATCAGAACGAATTTTTCAAGAGTCCGAAAAAAAATAGTTCCGTATAATCGAGGTTACTGGTATTAAATAGGCTTTGTCCCATTCTTACATACTAAGTACATGCTAAATTTCAATTCTTTATCTCAATTCGTTTGGGAGATATAGCGTTTACAGACAGACAGACTGACAGACAGACAGACAGACGGACGGACGGCAAATTTTTTTTCTAAAAATATGTTTTTCGAAATCTCCAGTGTCGAAAACGTGTAAATCCGTCAAAAAAATTTTTTTCGATTTTCAAAACGATTGCTAGACTTACCCTATACTACGTATGATGGGTAAGTAAAATGTAAAATTTACATGTGTTATAAAAATACAGTTTGAATTCATTTTAGGTGCGTTCACAATTATGTAAACACATAGCACCTAGTCGTCGTTCAATCCGTCCGTTTGTCCGACCGCATATAATAATGCAAAAGCTACCCAACCGAATCGTTTAAAATGTAAAATAAAAAATTGTTGCATAATTTTATCGAGCCATTTCAAATTTTGTGAAAATCGGATGAATAGGTTAACTACATGGACAATCAAAATTATTCCATTACATTAAAGCCTGTGTAAAAAATAGTTTCAGGTCCATTTCAATGGTGCTACACTCTTTCGAACATAATAAAATTGATACAGATCTATAAAGTATATACTAAAATATATATTTTGTACAAAGTTGTGTGGTGAAAAGAATATTTGTTATTAATTTACAGGGCCGCACAAAAATATTCCATTACATAATTGTATATGGAGAAACACTTTTTAGGGCGAGTTTTAATAATATTATACTATTTCACATTTTATGAAATTGATATACGCTGTTGAGGATTACTACAATTTACTTCCTGTGTAATAGAAAGCAGACAGTATTTATAGGGACACACAAAAGATTTCGGACACTCTACTGTATCCAAAATACAATATACTATTACACTAAGATCTGAATACATTTAAAACTTCGTTATAATACGAACGCGCCTCAATTGCTACACTGAAAAAAAATTCAAGAGGTTACTAAAATTTTTTTAGTAAATTTGTATTCCACAGAATTTTTTAGTAATCATTACAATCTTTTTTTTTTTTTTTTGCAAGTGAAACAAGCATTTTTTTTTATAAACAAAACAAAAGAATTTTTTGTATAACTAACTTAAAAATTTTTAGTATGAGCCACCAAGCAAATTTTAGTAATAGCTCCAAAATTATTTTTAATAACCATTACGTGCTCTCGAACAGCAGGTGGTTCCTTCGAGCTGCATCCAGACTTCTGAAGCGGAAGATTTTCGGCAAAACTGCAATAGATGGCAGCACCAAACATTGCTAACTGCTCCGACAGGAATTTCATAATCCCTTTACTAATGAGTACTTACACAGCATACATTCGGGGCGTATTTGGCGGTGGCCAGTATCGAACCCGGGACCTTTTAGTCTGGAGGCCGTTACTATAACCACTATGCTATCAAGGCCACACCAAGTTAGTTTTAGTAATAGTTATTAAAAATATAAAACTATTAACTCTCTTCGTTGCTAACTTTTTTCTAGTAATTCTTACAGATTTTCTTGTAACCGATTAAGATTACTAAAAATTTTTTAGTAATTACAAGGATCACTAAAGTTTTTTTAGTAGATCGACCCTTTTTTTTTTACAGTGTACGCCTGACGAGCAATTTCCAACTTGTTGATTACGCAGTGAAAAGAAAGGCTTATGATTGTATTCATATCAGATTAATTTATAACACAATTATTCAATTTTTGAATAAATCATAAATGTTGTTAATTTCCAAGTGGATGAAAAAGTACACTGGGTGGAAAAGTGGATGTACACTTTTTCACACACTTGGAAATTTACAAGTATTGTTATTTATATAATTTCAATTAATCTTTTCAATAAATTTTGAGCAGTGAAATTACGCGTGAAATTATTGAATATTTAAAAATTGATTAATCACATTGCCAACTAAGCATTGACCCAACAAAGTGAAAAATGTCCAAGCCGAGGATCGAACCCGGAATTCTTGGAATAGCGACCCAATTGCTCTACCATTTAAGCTATGAGGACGATGTTTGTTTGTGTTTATGACGGATATTTATCTACACTTGGGATATCGGCCCTAAAGGCGATGCCCTCCGTGGAGGTCTTTATAAGAGAACCTAACCCTTAGCTACAAGAACGAAGTTAATTGAGGAAATTAATTAAAATTATATATGTGTTCGCCGATAAAGGATTCTTTTGTGTCTGTTGTTACTCCACAGCTTTGTGTTCTTATGTAAACATTTACATCTTGTGATGCAATTGCAGTCTTGCCAACACATATGAGAGAGAAATGTCCAGCGGGCTTGGATCTTAAATGATGGAGCAGTTAGGAGTGCTATTCCGAGGATTCCGGGTTCGATCTGCATCTTGGACATTTTTCACTCTGTTAGGCCTACGCTTAGTTGGCAGTGTGATAAATTATTTATAAAAAAATTATGATTTATTTACCAATTGAATAATTGTGTTATAAATTAATAATTGTGTATGATTTGAGAATAGCCATAAGGAGAAGAGGGGATCGAAAATCATTAAAAAATTTAATTTATAAACTTTTTGATGATTTTGTCGTCATATCATCATGATTATTGTCGTCATATCATCAAACCACAAATTAAAGGTCTGCATGATCCAGAATTTGCAGGCCCGGCCCGAAGAAAACTTACTTTGTACCGGATCGACCGTTTATATTTTTACATTTTTAGGCTCGGTCCGGCCTGGCTCGGATCGTACAGAAATCATTGAAAACAGACCCGGCCCGATCTGGGCTAACACAATTTCTTTCTTATAAGCCCGTACTAGTTTGACAACATAATACTTATTCCTATTAAATTTATTCTTATTCCCTTTAAAGCATAATTATTGAAAATAGCCCATATTTTATCTATTTTGATTAACAGTTTATAACGGGCAGGTAGGCCCGCTAAATTTTTTTGTCAGCCCGGCCCGACCCGTTAGAAGATTCGTTAGCATTCCGCCGGTCCTGGCCGGGTCGTGTACTGGCCTCAGGTTAGTGCAGACCGCAAATCGTAATCTACTGGATAAAAATCTGATTATAATTTAGTTAAAAAATTTAGAAAGTTTGCCTATACTTTAATTATACAATACATAATAAAACATTAGAGTACATTAATGAATAACACTTATATAAGACGTAAATCAGCAATTAAAATTATTATTCAGTAGAGATCTTTTATTTTTTCTCCACCTTCATAAATTCCTCGTTAAATTAATCAAATATTACTTAAAATTGGAAAATAAAATGCATTATTCTTTTATTTTCAAATACCGGAAGAAAAACGGAAGATTTTGTAAATATTTAATCTCAAATCATCGAAACAGTTTTCTAAACATAATCCCTCATTTCAAATAAATGTTCAAAATTAATTCTAAAGCACTTTTAAAATGCTTTTTTTTTCTTCAAATTAAATCAAGATAGATTAAAAAGAATTATTTTCATAATCAGTTGTAGTTAATATTAAATATTTGTTAAACGTAGGAATTTATAAGATGTAAATACATTTAAAGAATATTTTATATATTTTGAAAAAACTTTAAATTGAAAATCAAACTGATTTTTATGCAATTTTATCCATTTATTTTACTTATGTTTGCTTATTTATGTAGTCTTAAAAATATTATTGTTTAAAGACTAGAGATTATGTTACGGAATATGAAATTTAAATAGGAGATTTACAATTTTTTTTAATAAAGTTTTATATCCTTTACTTTCGTTGTTATTATGATTCATGCCATTATTACAGAGGATGATAAATTTCTTGCATTTCATTTAAAATAATATTATTATATAATATTATATTATTAAATTATTTTTATTATTATATTATTTATCAATATTATATTATTTATTTTTATTATTTAATAATAATGTTATTTATTACCATGACAATGGAAATGAAATTTCGGATTAAAAATCAAGAATAAAAATATATCAATGAGTTTTCTCAAAATAGATTGCTTTAAAAAGTTATAAATATATATTATATACATTATGCGTAATAATAATAATAATAATAATAATAACAATGTCTCGATACAATAATTTATTTCGTTTAGACACGTATGTTGGAAAATATTTAGTTTTGTCAAAGAAACTGCTCGTTTTCTTTTAAACGACATCGTTCTCACTCACTGAAAAATTTCACCTCCTCCTAGATTAATATTTCAAATTCATTATCAGAGAAATAAAAAAAATATTCGAATGTAATAAATTTGTAAAAAAAGTGCATGTCTTTTTTTTTTTTTTTTTTTTTTTACATGATGTTATTTTTTGTTCACACCGAAAAAAAAAATGGGTTCTCAAAATTGAGTAAAAAGTACTCAATTTTAAGCACTACACATACTCAAAATAGCTCCTATCCAAATGCATTCAAAACTGAGAAATGTACTCATTTTTGATTCCATGGTTGTGTTCAAATATAAATTGCTATGAACTGCAGCTTGAATTTACAAATTAAAGTAAAAATATACTGGCATTTATTTCTTGCTCAAAATTATTAACAATAAATGTTTGATTGATTATCATTCAGAAAAATAGCAAAAGTATTAGCAAGATACCCAAATCGAACATTTTTATTACAAGAGCATTATTTGCAAACACTTTTAAATTATTTAAAAATACTGTGAAAAATTTAATACAGAGATTAAAGGTGTTCTTAAATCAAAAAGGGCAACTTTGTGACATATGCGTTAATTTATTTTTGTTCGGAAATGCATGAAACTAGCAGATGTTGTTATTCAGAAACTGTATAATTGCACTCAATCTTCTGTTTTTTTAAAAAACACAATAGATTTTTCATAAAAAGCCTTCAAATTTGACACTTTTGAGCATATTTCCCGACGAAAGCAGAAAAACCGGTCGAAAAGGAGGAGAAAAACGGGTGATTACGTCATCGAAATAGCTTATAACTCGATAAGTAATTTAATTATCATAAAATGGAAAAATAAGTTCGATTCGAAATCGCTTCCATAGTCAGGCATTCCAATTTTATAACTTTCTGTTAAAAAATGAATTTGTAAATGTGTCAAAACGTTTTACGCTTGTTGAGCGGATCAGTTAAGAACATGCTTAATAAGCATCTTTTGTGCCGTCATGGATGAAATAAACCAATTCGGGGTATAAAATTATCGTTTATTTGGATTTGGTAACATTTGACGTTTCAAAATTGAGAAAACAATGTGTTCATTTTTTGATCCAAACGCACTCAATTCGAAATGAGTGCATCAATGTACTCATTTTTAAGTATTTCATTTTTTCAGTGTTGTTTGTTTAAAAAGTAATTTACATTTGAAATGAGAAAATTGGATCTTAATTGTAATAATTACCCTCCCCCGTTTGTTATTCCATTTTCTTTATAACTATAGAACTAACCTAACTACCAACATTTTAAAAGCTTCAATTTTTTTTTTTAATTAAAAATAAAATTTTAAAAATGACGGTATTTTCAAACATAGTTAGTATAGGCTAATCTATAAATGAACAGCTTTCATTAAAAAAAGTTAAATATATAAATTGGTTTTGTAGAAAGCTTAGAATATTACTTTGATAAATACATAAAAGAAACTAAAATTTTATATCCGATTGAAGGTAAATATCACTTTTTTGTGAAAACTAATCAGGTATTATGTATTTAAAAAAAATTAAATATACGTATTTTTTAATTAAAAAATAATTAAACTTTTATCATGCTAAATTTTTACTAAAAAAATTATAAAATATGTAGCTGCAATACTAATGCTACTTCAATACTAATGAACAAGACTGAAAAATGTTTCACCGTACATAGATTATAACATGTTTTTTAACACTTAGAACAAGGATTTTATTTCATAAAGTTTGTCGTTACCCTTAATAATTAAGAACATGAAATTGAAATTTAATAGTCTGAAATAGAAATCAAACGAGTGGGGAAAATGTTGTATTTTGCATAGATAGATTGTAATACATATTCTGAAATCAAGTTTAACTTTGCTCTTAAAAATTAATATACTAAAACATAAAATGGAAAGAAAAGAGTTTAAAATAAAAAATAAACAAGAGTAAAAAATAATATACTTTGCATACATTATGATAATTTTTTAGCAGTAACATATTGGAAATTGCACGTCAAGCATAGCAAATGAGATGCGCTCCTACTATAATAAAGTTTTAAAAATAAAATATTCATATCTTGGCGTAATAGTATGCAGTAGGGTGGAGCGAAAAAAATTTTTTTTTTGAAAATCAAAAACGGGTAGGTGCCAAAAGTTGCCTTTATACTAGTACATCAACTGCGTGAAATTTTACCTCTGAAAAAAAATGGCTTGAGTCTGCGCTTTAGCTCCAAAAATCGAAATTTTGGGTAAAATTTTTCATTTTTTGACATGTTTTCAAAAAAAATAAAAAATTCCTACAGACCTGGTTAGTATTTAAAAGTGTTGCTTAGACCTTTATATTTATCTGCTTAACATATTTAAACTATAAAACAATATCTGTAGTCTGTATAATTGGAGCAATTCTGACAACTTTTTGTGAAAAATCAGCGTTAATCTCTCTATTGGAGCATACAACGAAATGTTCTTTTGAATGCATTTCTTACCTAGCTGCTTTCAAAACTACTGTATTTATAACTCATAGAGGTGGTTGCATTATCCCACCCGTCTCAACCACCCAATCATCTAGGCCCAGTGTTTTATTTATGTATTGAATTGTTATTTTTTTCCCGAAGACGAGTATAAGTTTTCTATATATCAAAGTAATTTATCTCTTCTTTGTAGTCATAGACTTTGGATGATTTGAATCATGCTGGTGTGACCTGCTGCACGTATATTTTTATACCATGTATAACACAAGAGAAGCTGAGTAATGTATTGGGTATGTTCTTAATTGAACCTAGTCAGCAGTCTATTATCTTCATTAAAATTTCATGCAATTAGTACATTATGATTGGAAGTTCTGTTAGCATTCTTTCAATCAATTACATTTTATATGCAATGATTTGCCTAAAAATTGATTGTATGAATTCAGTTTCTAGTATGCCATCATTTATTGAACCTATTACATTGAATATATGCTGAGAAGTTAGCTGTTTAATATTATGACGATTGTCACAGAGGATTGCAAACAAAATTTGCGTGTAAAACAACAATATTTCTAAAGAAGTTTTAGTATGCTTTATGTCGTTTCCTGTGTTGTTCCGTAGTCTAGTAATTTCTGATAAGATTTTAGATCTATTATTTAGGTGTGTAGTACATTTGGTATAAAACATCCCGCGGTATAAACTTGGATTATAGATTTGGTGAGTGAACATATAGACGCTGATTGCCAATCTGTGCTTATATAAAGCGGAAAATTTTATTAACTTTATGAGCTGTCTTTTCTGTGAGATGTTTTCTAAATTTCTATTCCCCATTCTTTGAGAAATAGCTTTCCTTATGAATTAGCTTTGCAATCTCCGACAGAAATTTCTAGTCTGTTCTAAGTATCTTTTTCTCAATTTGAGAAAATAATTTCTCTATTTTATAAAAAAAATTGCAATAGGAAGTGAATATTACGTAGACAAAGATTTTCCTTATTGATCCAGTGAATCCATGTAGCTTAGAACATTTTATATCGACTTCTCTAATAATTGACGCAGAGGAAATTCACTGGAGTTGAAGTAGCGAATGATTCAATATCATATAGACTATTCTAAGCTTACCCCATGCAAAATGGTTCACAGTGACAAATAAAATTCTCCTTAATTTTAAATGAGCACTTATAGTCGATATCCGTCCATTCCCTCATAAAGCACAATGCATTATAAGTTTATGCCCAGGACATTTCACCATCAAATGTTGTCCACTCATAAAAAGGGGATCTAAAAGTTAAAAGGAAATTAACTGGATACGAAAACACTTAGAAAACGGCATTAAACTAATGCAAAAAAAAGTTATTTACAACAGCGGTTGCTTTACACATGGAGAACAAATTTTCATTGCAATTCTCGCTGACGATCACCATCACATTAAACAGCTCGCTTCTCAACATATAAAAAATGCAAAAGTTGAATAAATGATGGCATACTTATAGTTGAAATATCTGAAATCATCTTTGAAGCAAATCATTACGTAAAGAAAATACAATTGACTGAAAAAATGTTGTGGTAACAGAACTTCCAATCATTATTCATCAACTGAATGTAAGTTTTATAAATATAATAGATGGCCGAATAGATCCCTTTAATAATATTCCCGAGCATTACTCTGCTTGTCATTTTTTTTTGTATAAACTGTAAAAATATACATGAAGATAGTTACAGCAGCATGCGGATGCAAAGAACTGATAAACAAGGTGGAAGCATCGAAAACATGCCACATTTTTATAAAGAAAATCACATATCAATGTATAAATAAAACACTGTACTAAGATTATCGAATAGTTGGGCCGGACGGTATAGGAAATATAGCCACTTCCACGACCCATGTCCAAGGTAGTTTTGAAAACAAGAGTTGTATTAAAAACAACAATTCGTTATATGACCCAATAGAGTGGTAATGCTGTTTTCTTACTAAAAGTTGTCTGTTTTGCTCCAGCTATAGGGAATAAACATATTGTTTTATAGTTTAAATATGTTAAGCGATAAATATAAAGGTCTAAGCAACACTTTTAAATACTAACCAGCTCTGTAGAAATTTTTTAATTTTTTTGAAAAAATGTCAAAAAAATGACAAATTTTACCCAAAACTTCGATTTTTGGAGCAAAAGCGCAGACTCAAGCCATTTTTTTTCAGCGGTAAAATTTCACGCAGTTGATGTACTAGTATAAAGGCAACTTTTGGCACCTACCCGTTTTTGATTTTCAAAAAAAAATTTTTTTCGCTCCACCCTAGTATGCAGTACTTCGGAAACAGTATAGAGGCCGAACTCTTTTGTGTGACCCTGTAAGTATCTGCTTTCTACTATACTGGAATTAACTTGCAATAAACCTTAGCAAAGTACATCAATTTCATAAAAGATGAACTAGTTTAATAGTATTAAAACACGCCTCAAACAGCGTTTCTCTTTATACCATTATGTAATGAAATACTTTTGTGCGGCCCTATAAATTAATAACAAATATTATTTGCATCACAGATTATGCAGAATGTATTTTTTAGTATATACTTTATAGATGCATATCAATCTATTATGTTCAAAGAGTATAACATGTTTAAAATGCACTTGAAACAATTTTTTCCAGTTGATCGCAATGTAACGGAATGCTTTTGATTGCCCTTTTAATTAAACTATTCATCCGATTTTCATAAAATTTGAAATGAGTCGACAAAATTATACACCAATTATATATTTTAAATTTCAAATGATTCGGTTGGGAAGTTTTTATCCTGTTATATACGGACAGATGGACGAACGGACTGAACGATGATTATAGGTGATGTGAATTTATATAATTACGATCGCACCTAAAAGATACATATTCTCGTACTAAGTTTATCACTGTTCTTAAAAATTTATGTTTAAAAATATGAAATTTAAAGAAAATAGTCCGAAACTGAAAGTGAACGAAAAAATAACTTACTGTGTAGAGAATTTTGATATGCTTTACAACAATAAAAACCATATATTTTCTCGTCTAAAGTTTTTCGTTTTTCTGAATAATTAATATACAAGAATAGGAAGACATTTAAGAACATGTCTGTTCAATTTTAACAAATATTAGAAGCTAAATAAGTAAAAAAAATATACTGTGAAAAATGATTCACTTTGCATACATTATGGTATTTTTTCAACTACAAAAAGATACATATTCTCGTACTAAGTTTATCGCTCCTCTTAAAAATTAATGTTCAAAAATATAAATTTTAAAGAAAATAGTCTAAAACTGTAAGTGAATAAAAAAATAACTTGGTAGAGAATTTTGACATGCTTTACAACAATAAAAGCACACATTTTCTCTTTTAAAGCTTTTCATTTTTTTTTCTGATTAATTAATATACAAGAATAAGAAGACGTTTAATAACATGTCTGTTCAGTTTTTACAAATATTAGAAGCTAAATAAGTTTTAAAAAGTGCAACTACTTTTACTTTCTTAACTTTCAATGGATTAATAATAAAAATTTGTGCATCTGAAAATAAGATTATATGACTTAAACTCTTTATTTCTTTACAAATAATTGAAATCCATTGAACATTATTGAAAAAGAAAATTTAATTAAGTTAACATTCCTTTTATCCAGCAAACATGCAAAATTCATTAAAAAAGAAAAGCATTTCATATAAAAAATTTAATCTTTTAAAATGCATGTCTTTCGCAAATATTTGACGTTAATTCTAACTAAATTGCAAAATAATTCTTTTAATCTCTCTAATATTTAATATGAAAAGAACTTACATAAGAACTTTAACAGGAGTCTAAAATATCAATCAAACGAGAATGAAAAGTAATTTTTTGTGGATCGATCAGGATATGCTTTCAAACAATCAGAATATTTGTTATCTTTTATCAAGTTTAATAACAGCTTTTACAAATTAATATCACATATTATCCTCTTCATTTTCGAAGCTAAAGTAATAATACAAACATTTAATCATTGGTTTTATTCAAACAAAATGGCTTTGTAAAACACTGAAAAAAATCTTTTCTAAAATCCATCCTTTAGGCACTTCTAACAATCTACTAACTATCTTTTGAGATCGTACATATTTATTTATATTTATTTAATTCTTGCTAAATTTTTTATGGAAATACGAGAAACTGCTCTTATTAAATTATTTTACCTCTAACGCATTGCGTACGAATTCAGCATTTTTATATTAATTGAAATGTTTAAATGTAACTAAAGACATTATTTTTCTTCGGTGAATTAATAATGAAATTCCGGATGACTGAAAGCACGAATTTCGAGTTTAAATACTTTATATCTTGAAAAAAAAAAAAAAAAAAAAAAAAAAAAATTATAAATTTCTTGAATACTGCACAAAAAAATTATTAAATGAACATTCCTTATATCCAGTAAGCACGCAACATTTATATTTTAAAAGCTGGAAGTATCTTAGGAAAGTTTAATCGCTTAAATGCATGTTCTTTCAAATATTTGACGTTAACTGTAATTTAATTGGAAAAATAATTCACCTTAATCACTTTTGCGTGTTTAAAAAAAGTAATAAAGCAAAGCGTATTTTAATATATATATATATAAAAGAATGTCTGGATTTCGTATTAATCACAGCACTGAAAAATCTACTGAACCAAAAATTTTGAAAATTGGGGTAAAAATACTTTTTATAACATCGAGTGCCACTAAGAAGGGATTTTCGAAAATTCCACCTCTGAGGGAGATTTTAAAAAAAACGAACTTTAAAAAAAATCTTAAAAATTGGATTTAACAGATATTTTTCAACTGATAACTTATTTTAGTGTATTTTTTCATACTGAATCGAATGGTACTAAGCAAATTCTTTTGAATCCAGTAAATCGTGAGATACTTCACATTTTCCTAATTTGGAGATGTCTTCGGCTCAGAAACCTGAAATTTCAAATCATTATCTATATATATAAAAGAAAGTCTGGCTTTCGTATTAATCACAGCACTAAAAAATCTACTGAACCAAAAATCTTGAAAATTGGGTTAAAAGTACTTCTTATAACATCGAGTGCCGCTAAGAAGGGATTTTCGAAAATTCCACCCCTGAGAAAGGATAAAAAAGAACGAACTTTTAAAAAATTTCTTAAAAATCGGATTTAACAGATATTTTTCAACTGATAACTTGTTTTAGTGTATTTTTTCATTCTAAATCGAATGGTACTAAGCAAATTCTTTTAAATCCAGTAGTTCGTGAGATACTTCACATTTTCTTAATTTGGCGATGTCTTCGGCGCAGAAACCTGAAATTTTCAATCCTTATCTATATATATAAGAAAGTCTGGATTTCGTATTAATCACAGATCTAAAAAATCTACTGAACCAAAAATCTTGAAAATTGTGGTAAAAATAAGGTACCCTGCGGTAATAAGGCCAGGCGGGGTAATAATGCCAAGTGCTTATATTTTGCATAATTATGAAATAATCAGGTAAATGACACCTATGTGCTCTGCGCAGAAGGGTTTTGAGTCATATAAATCGCAAAAAACAGCTTCAAGTTAATTTGTTTCGTTTTTAGGTCTTATTGTTTTTACAAGCAACTAAAATTAAAGCTTGATCTAAAATTTGCGAGATAAGGTTTTTGATTTGAAGACTATATTTTTTATCCAGAAATACTTTGTTTATTACATAAATTTGTAGTGTATTTCAAGTACTTTCAAATTGTTGTAAAAGATTTTGGATACCTTCTCGAGATAATTTGTAGTTTAGGATTTACTGCGCAATAAGTATCCCGGGGTAATAACGCCAGGGATTGGCGTTATTACCCCGATTGATTCCCAACAGTGGCCGAACTATATCCGAAGGAGGTTTTTATATTAATATGGGACAGCATTATCATCATTGTTGAAATGGTAAGATTAAGGGGGGGGGGGGTGCCCAATACTTAAAAATAATACCTCTATTTTATTTTTTATTATATTATTATATTATTATATATTTTTTTTTACTAATGTAAAAAGTAATTTTTAACTCTTGTAAATAAAACTATATCAAAATGTTTTCGAGATTCAAATTCGAACATCTTCAAAATCAGGTTTTTATTAAATTTCCACTGGATTGTTCAACTGAGTTCGAAATTTTAACTGTCCGCTTTCTCAGCGTTCGGTTTTTCAAAACTTTATAAATTTAACCTTTAACTGATGTGACAGAAATTGTAACGCATGAATGTGATGCGGTTTGTGAGACCACAAAATTGAAAGACGAATAAAAGGCGGGAATAACTCATAGGATTGTGTTTTTGTACTAAACTTTTTATTCAAGAGTATTATACTTAATATTCACCTATTTAGTCTCTGGTGAGAGTACTAAAATTCCAAATGAAACAAAATTTCGGTAGTGTTTGCAGTTAAACTGAAAATTACAAGTTAAACTAAAAAAATAAAAGAAAAATAGTGGTCTACGAGACCGGTAACATTAGTTAAAGGTTAAAATGCGATCCATGATTAAAAATCATACAATACTGTTCCTGCGCTAAACTTTTTGTACAGAGATAATTCTAATTAAATTTAATCTATTCAAATATTTCTAACAATATTACGAGAACTCCAAACGAAAGAGAATTTCAGTTGTAACTGTAGTTAAACTGGAAAATACAAGTTAAACGCTATTTTTTTTTGGGGGGGGGGGAGGGAGGGGTACAGTGTTCAGTTAGATTGCTAAATGCAGTTAAAGGTTAATTTTGTTGCTAATATAGAGATAATGATATATAACTATATGAATTATGTATAAAATTGAATAAGAGATCTCTTTGGGATAATATTTTTTAATCAAAAATTTTATTCAATTTATAAAAAAATTTATTAAAGCATGCTCTTTAAAACGTTGACAATTTAACTGAAGGTTTGGAGAATCCGCATTAGTGTGGAGTTATGTATTAAAAACTATTAACCCTTAACTGCTGTGACAAAAATTGTCGCATAACTTACTGTGAGTGGCCTGTCAGACCGCTTAATCTAACGATGAATAAAATGTTAAATTAACTTTTAGAATATTATTTTTGTATTGAACCTTGTATACAGGACTATTATAAATAAAATTCAGCTATTCAAAATTTCTAAAGATAGTAATAGGACTCAAAATGAAACAAAAGTTTCCCGGTATCTATAGTTAAACTAAAAATTGCAAGTTAAACTCTGAAACTTGAAAAACTCAGCGGTATGTGAGACGCTAACAGCAAACAGTTAAGGTTTAACAAGAATATTCATTACATATAACTCTAGTTATTATAAAACTTCACATGATTAAAATATTACATGATGAATGGTTAAAACCATGCAATGTTTCTTATAATCATATTTAAGCGGGACTTTTTATGCAAAGAGAGACACAGGGTGTTATATTCTGTTGAAGCTCCCCCTCACTTCTTTTTCTTTCACTTTCACAAAAAATCAATATTTTCGTAGATTCTTCTATTCTAAGATTCATCTATTTCGTAGTATCGCATAGAATACATACATGGGAATATAAATACTGATTCAAATAATCCGTGCAATGTTTCTAATAATTCTATTTAAATGGTCATTTTTAAGCAAAACGTGGCTTAGAATCTGATATTCCTTTGCCTTCTCCCCTCGTCATCACCACAGTTTTCTTTTTCTTTCTGAGTCACAAAAAAATTGTACATTTTCAATAGCTTAGATTGCAATTTGTCAATTTCTAGAGCTGTAGAGTTTGTATTTTTAGAATTGGGCAATCTACATGCCACTATTCCATCTTATTTTATAGTTTTGTTTGCATGACGTTATTACCCATATAGGTGGGTATTAACGCCAAATAGCATTGGTCAAGAAAAAACGCCATTACATTTTATGAATACTGTTAAGAATTCATAAATTAATATATCTGTTTATTCACAGAAAATCGTTTGCAAATTTGCTATTGTGATATTTAATTTATTTATAAGACGCGACTCGTTGCTATGGAAGTGAAGCTGTTTTTTTCGTCTGCTTTGCTTTTATATTTTTTATCCTACGAGAGGAGTTAAAAGTTTAGATAAAAAAGTTGGCATCAATTTTTGATGGAATGAAAAAGAATTTTTTTTGAGAGAATGTTTATTTTTTTGTTTGTCGTGCGTGTCTTGAGTTTTATTGAAGAATTATGTTATTTTTATGAAAAGGCACGCAGAAATGCATATAGGATCATCTTTCCAGTTTTTAGTATGATGATCAGAAATTATCAAGGTAAAAGAAATTTGTATTTTGTACATATTATACATTTTGTACATAGTATGTAAATAATTTGAATTCAATATTTCTTTATTCTATAATTCTAAGTATGTAATAAAATTTATTAAAAGAAAATTCAAGAATATTTAGAAGATTTTTGAACCCCAATAATGAAGTTTTAATAGTTTACAAAACAATCACATACCTGTTAAATTATTTTATTTTATATAGATAGTCAATGAGTTGCTGTATCAGATCCTATATTTGTTTGAAAAATACAATCTAAAACTAAGCCGAGAAAATTGGTAGAACCTTAACGTGGCGTTATTACCCCAGGGTACCTTACTTCTTATAACATCAGACTTTTTATTTAAATATATTTCGTTTGATTCTAGATTATTTTTGAGAAACTGACCAGCGTAGCGGGCAAAGGCTGCTTGTATGAATCTAAATTATCAATTAAGGAAGAAAAATGATGCATTCCGTGTGAGTTATGGTACGACTTCCAGTTTTCAGGTTATATCGCTCACCAGCAAGAAAAGTGACACATTTCGCAAATATTCATTTTGTATTTTTTTTCCCATAATACGTTTAACTTAGGTGCATCTTCCCGTAAAGTATGGTGACGTCACTGCAACGTCGTTGTGAAGTCACATTGTGACTTTGTGACCATCGATTGTCGATGTGACGTCACGTGACGTCAATGTGAAGTCACAGTGACTAAAATGTGAAGTCGTTATGGCCGTTTTAGAGCTCTTTTGTGACGTTTCACAAAGTGGTCACAATGTGACAAATTTGTGAAAAAGTGTCATTTGTGACTAATTTGACATTAACATTGTGACGAAACTGTGACAAAAGCGACGATATTTAAATTGCCAGAAACATGTTTTTAAAAGTAAATAACATGTTTTGAAGGATATTTATAAATTTCTAAAGATTTTTAAGAAAGTCACATATCAGTCACAATGTGACGTCACTGAGTGGTGGCATTTTGGTCACAGATGTGATGTGACCAAAGTGACTCACAGTGACGTCACTGTGACGTCACTGTGACCATGCATGCTATTAGGGTTGCTACTCAAAAAGTTTCATAAGTGTAGTTACATGGGAAAAATTTTAAGTGGCTTACTGCTATTTTATGTTTTGACGCATTTTAATTTTAGAAATATAAATTCAGAATTTCCTCGGAATTTTTTATTTATGATATGAGATTGGTATAAATATATATATTTTCAAAGCAAAATTTGGCATTTTTAAAATTTTTTTTTTAACTAAAAGCCGTTTTTTTTCTTACATTTACCATCTTATCTTCTAACAAAAATGGGTAGTACTTGGTTATCCCATTGACCAATTTCGTCAAATAATACAAATCGCCGAATTGTACAAATTGGTGCATTTTTTTAAATAACGAAAAAACAAACAAACAAATAAATTATTAAAACATTAATAAAAATACAAACAAAAAGTCGAATTAAAAATCATTTGCTAACATAGCAAACACATGTATTATGTTTAACGTCAAGTAATATGACATTTACGATAATCCATTATCGGCATTTGTAATCCTGAAATTTTGCGTGAGACTTTTGGTCCACGGGATAAAGAAGAAGTGCCCAAAAATGTGCTGTGATATAGTATCTATGGAATAAGGAAATAAAGTACAAAATTCTATAATTATCTTGATGAAAATTAATAATTTGTCCACTGTATTCAAGCTGACCACTTTTAATGCGATAAACAGTAACAACTGGATGAACTTGGGTAATTAATTTCTCCTCAACGAAAATTAAACTTTTTAATATTTAGGGATGTGGACCAGGATTCATATTATTGGCTACAGAAAAAATATTTAGTTCATTATTTACTATACATCTATGGCAAGTCTTTCAAGATCGTCAGATTGAATATGCATGCCAAACCAAAAACGACGACAAATTTTACAAAAAATGTAATTTAATTTTTTTTTTGTGCATGTTCGAAATTTAAAGCATTTTTCCGAGCACTTGAATTTTCTGTCAGAAGAGATTCATTATGTTATTGTTTTGGCACAGATATCATATACGCACCACATTGGCGCTATTTTTTTTTCAGACGCCAATGCACCGGGATACTTAACTAACGACAAGGAAGCAGGACGTTTCGGTCCCGCCATTTCGGTCCTGCCATTTCGGTCCCGCCGTTTCGGTCCCGAGACACTTCGGTCCCAAGACATTTCGGTCCCTAGCCGTTTCGGTCCCTAGCCGTTTCGGTCCCAAGACATTTCGGTCCCGAGACACTTCGGTCCCAAGACATTTCGGTCCCTTCTCCTGCACACTGAAATTTTATGAAATAAGACATAATTTTAAAGGGAACATTGCAGAGTTTTTAAATTGAAGGCCATAAAATTTTAGTATAATGCGATTATAAGTGCCGAAAACCGCAAACACGTATAACTCTTATCGAAAATATTATAATTTACACAAATTTTGTATGGTAATCCTAATAATAATTGGTAATCCTAATGATAATTGGTAATCCTAATTCTCAAAACAGTTTGTAATTTTAATATAAAAATTAAATTAATATTTTATTAAATATATTTATTAATTAATAACATTATTAATTTACATAATGATTTTTACTTTAAAATAAGCTCAATACATAATTAATTTTATATTCAATACATCATTATATTTCCTGGTAATTCTAAACTGAAATTTATCTTTTACTTGCTTATTTATTGTATATTTAAAACTACAGAAATTTAAAACAATTATTATAGTTAAAAATAAAACTAAAATAAGTATTATTATTATTTTTAAAGTAGGAGCGAAAAGGTGATACAAATAAATAAATAAATAAACGCTTAGTTTTGACACTTAAAATTGAAAATAAAATTATTTAAAATAACAATGTATTACATTTTAATATATTTTATTAAATTATACACTATATTTTATATATAATATTTATATTATTATATTTTAAAATATTATTATATTTTATGTAAATAAAAAAAAATAATAATCATGTGTTTAGAGGTCCAGTTTCAATAAAATCAACTCAGAAAAATTGTTTTCATGGTGTGAGAAGACTGTTAAACAATGCAATCATTAAATACTATTATTATTAGGGGGAAAAAAAGTGGCGGAGGCAAATTTCTAAAAACAAATTTTTTTCATAGCATACCCAGTTACTAGATCACTATTGCTTTCGCAATGTTAATAATGGAAAGTAACTTATGAAAACAAATTTATAAGATGCAACATTGTATTATAAAAATAATAAAACAAATAAAAAATTTGTTCTTCAATAAATGTATCTCATTTCTGAATTATCAAAGGAGAGGGTGTAGATACGTTTTAGTTTATAGTAGCTTATAGAAGTTTATATAAAATACTGATACTAATAATTAATAATAAAATGTAAAATAATTATTCTGATTAATAATAATACTACTAAAAGCAAAAGACAATATCCCCTAAACTTATATCACATTGTTTAATCAAAGAAAATTTTCAGCTCGCTGTGATTTTATTATCACGAGTTATAAAAGTTTAAATTTATCGGACTCTTATATTCAACTTTTTATAAAACTTGGGGGGAGGGAGAGAATTAAAAAAATTAAAAAAGGCCCGAATAATGTTGAATTTATACCATTTTTCAGGCCCACAACAATTAGAATCTGACTTATCAGGTAGGGAGCAAAGAAATTACAAGGGACCAAAGTTGCTGGGGACCGAAATGTCTTGGGACCGAATTATCTCGGGACCGAAATGTCTTGGAACCGAATTGTCTCGGGACCGAAATGTCTCGGGACCGAAATGGCCAGGGACCAAAATGTCTCGGGACCGAAACGGCGGGACCGAAATGGCGGGACCGAAGTGGCGGGACCGAAATGTCGTGTACCCAACGACAAAGTATCGTTATTTTGCTTAACACGGTAACTCGGGTGTTGTTTATTTACTTTTATTATTTTCTTTTTTAAAATTACGTAAATTGTTTTATTCTATAGGTGTTAATTAAACTTTTTAAAATTTATTGTTATTCAATTTTAAAAAATATATTTGGTAACGGGTATTCGAAAACGAGGTTTTTGCCAAATTGGCGTCTGAAAAAATCGCGCCAATGTGGTGTGTATATAACATCTGTTCCGTCGTTTTTTACACTGCTATCTAGCCTCTTGCCTTAAAGCTGTATCATATTCGCGTTCTTTTCAACCAGCAAGTACACGTTTCTTGGTATTTATTACAAAAGAATTAATACATTCCATAAATTGTTTTAAAAGGTAAACTATTTAAAAACAAAACTACATATATCATAATTAAAAAAATATATTTTATTTGGTTCAATTTTAAACCTTCGAATTCAAATACTCTCTATATGAGGAATTTAACAATTAATTTTATTTGTTTACAATTATTTTGTTGCCACTTTACAAAAAAAAAAAAAAAAAAAACATAATAGAATTTTTTTAATATGCTTAAGTGTAAATGATTTTATCGAATAAAGCAAATACATTTTATTTATTTAATTAATCATGATTCTATCTGCAGTTGCTAACTCCATGATTTATTTCTTCGTCTAAAAATATACGTGTTTCATTTTTAATTTCCAAAAACGCATCCATAATGGAGAAACAGATAAATTAAATTAATTAAAATAATAATTTTTTAAAAGTTTTTCTGAAAAAAAAAATCTGTAAATCTACAGATCATAATTCATTTTTGGGTTTAATTTCAAGTCAAAATGCTGAATATTTTTTTGTAAAGTGTACGACAAAATATTATTTGAGTAACCTAATAGAGGATTCGCTTCGCTCATCCTAATTATATTAGTTATCTCAAAAATAACGAGAGAAATTGTTATCTTTTTAATAATTTCAATATGCTAAATAAAACTAAAATATAATTTATTATAATCCTTGCAGACGTTTGCATTCCTTTAATTAATTTTCTTAAAAAGAATGTATATATAGCTTTCTTAACAGTTCAAAAAGAGATCAGCTTTGAAAATAATTGTATATTTACTTGAATATAGTTTATAGATAATCACAAAATATAATTATGATAATTATGATAATGATAATGATAATTACAAAGTAAATAATAATGTTTAGTTGTGCTTATTCATCAAGAAATTAAAAAAAAAGATTGCATGACGCTTTTATCTATAGCAAGGAAAATATACAAAAAATTATTTCCAATATTAAAAAATTCCATATATTTACTGAACATTGTATATAAAATTTTTATTGTAAGACGAAAAGGAATGTTTGCTTAAAATTTTTCAAGACAAATATATTTTAATATTTTTAATTAAAAGTTACTGAAAATGAAATATGTTAATCATCGCAAGTGTTTATATTTCTTTAATTAATTTTACGAAAACATGACCGAACATGGCTTGCTCAACATTTTTACAAAAGAATATTTAGATTTTAAAAAAGAAATGTGGATTCAATTGAAAATAATAATTCACGCATAATTAGAAAATTTAATGTAATAAAAAGTATTGTTTTGGAATGTTTACTCATGCATATGTTTTGTAAATATATGCATCAGATATTTTATAATTATAAGGAAGTTATTGTAAAATTATATCCACTATTTGAAAGTTTCATTTTCTCAATATGGTTTAAAATGATTTTTTATAAAGGAAGAAAGGAGATAATTCTTTTAAAAATTTTTAAGCAGACAAAGATGTTTTAGATTAATTGTTTACTTATTTTAAGGATTCCTGCATTAAAAACTCTGTTTTGATGCGACTGTTTGTTTACTTCTAATTTTTAAGAATTTAAGAGTTGTTCAATACTTAAAAAGTAACAAGTGGGTAAGTGTGATCGCAGATCGTGCAGAGGGTTTCGTTTAATATTTCTATTAAAACAACTTATCCTTTAAGGATGTTCTCAACTGTTCCGCTCAACAAGCGCAAAACGTTTTGACACATTTACAAATGCATTTTTTAACAGAAAGATGTAAAATTGGAATGCCTGACTATGGAAACGATTTTGAATCGAACTTAATTTTTCATTTTATGATAATTAAATTAACTATCCAGTTCTAAGCTATTTCGATCACGTGATCACCCATTTTGCTCCTGCTTTTTGATCGGTTTTTCTGCTTTCGTCGAGAAATGCGCTCAAAAACGTCAACTTTGAAGGCGTATTATGAAAGATCTATTGTGTTTTTTAAAAAACAGAAAATTGAGTGCAATTAGACAGTTTCTGAATAACAACACCTGCTATTTTCATGTATTTCTGAACAAAAATAAGTTAAATCATATGTCACAAAGTTGCCCTTTTAGATTTAAGAACACCCTTAATTAAAAATTCCGAATTGTTAATTTACAATTATTAAACTCTTACACAGATGCTAGCATAAAAAAATTACTTTTAAAATAATCACAAAAGAAAGTTATTTAGAGTTATTGCTCAATACGCGAAAAGCCTCTTGAAACACTGTTAAAAATTTGCAGCATTCTGTCCAGTCAACTGACCATTTTTTTCAAAAAAACGGTTACACACCCGTTGTTTAACGCCATTCTGACCACATTATTACCCATTTTACGGTCAGAATACAGTTAAATTAAAGTTATGTAGCCGTTTTGTCAAAAAACTGTCGAATAATGGAAAAATAAGAAAATTTAACTGGACAGAATGCTGCAAATTTTTAACAGTGTATATTTACAAATTATATTTTTTAACAGAAAAGTGTAAAATTACAAAGACTGATCATGGTAGCGATTTGGATTCTAGTTCAGTTTTCCATTTTTTGATCAATACATTACCTACTGAGTTATAAGCTTTTTTGATCACGTGTAAGACGATTTTTACTCCAGTTTAGACTGTTTTTTCTTCTCTCCCGCAGAAAGTCAGATGAAAATGTCCACTTCGACAATATTTCCTGAAAAATGCACTGTGTTTACAATAAATAAATAAATAAATAAATAAAAACCACGGGAAACTGAATACGATCAGATAGTTTCTGAACAACAACACCTGCTAGTTTAATACATTTCCGAACAAGAATAAATGAAAACTTATGTTATAAAGTTGCTCATTTTTGTTGAAGAACAGCCTTAATTTGCGATTTCTGGAAAACCAGTTTTACGTAATTTTCAAGTTCGAAAAAATCCATTACATAAAAGGGCTTAAACATATTTAAAGGGAAATTTTATCAAAATGCTTTCCCTATTATTCACTTTCGTTTTGAACTAGGATCTAAGCTCTATGTAACAATTAATTATTTTATAGGTACTTAAATATTTAAAAATGGCACTTTTTAGTAAAATGTATTTATTTTTACATATTTTGGCTTATTTTGAAGACATAGTAACACTTCTAGTAACAGATAAATGTAAAAGTAGTTTTGTTGTTTTAGTTAATAGTAGTTAAAATGTTATTTTGTTCGAAATATTGTGTAAGTATTGCATTTTCCCCTTATTAGATGAATGATAAATTTATAGTTGTAATAAATAATGTAATAATTAATGTAATAAATAAATTTACATCTAAATTTACTGCAATTTTTATAGCAAAAACTACTGGCAACATTGCTGCCAGCAGATTTTGCTGTAAATTTAACGGATTTTTTTAATTTTTTTTTTATTTATTTTTTTTTTTTTAATTTTTTTTTTTTTTTTTTTTTTTTTTTTTTTTTTTTTACAATATATGTTTACTCGTAAAAAATGGGGAAGAATTGTGCCGACCTGCTTTGTCTATAATGTCTGCTTAAATTCGTGTAGACGGAAAAAAAAAGACAATATTATTGTTGAATGCATTATACATTAAAAATTTATAATTGAATATGTTTCAATTGTAAGTATTTCTTTTAAGTGTTGCTTGATGTAAAATTAATCCAATATATAATAAAGAAATTGGATTAAGATATTTTCTTTATTTAAAATAGTAAAACAAAGCGTATAATAAACGTATCATATAAGTATATTATTGCAAACACGGATAGATCGAAAAAGAAAGAAAATAATAGCAAGTAAAAGAAAAGCTTTTAGTTACTGACGACGATATCATTAGGGGGATGGAGGGGGGGAGGGCGTGAAATTATTACGTATGATATCGTAAGGTTGGAAGGGTGTCCGAAATTGTCGAAAAGTTGATATGGATATATATGCTTGTATAGCCCCACTGCAAACGTTATGGCATGAGGATAAAAATGGTCCATAAATGTATCAAAATTTGAAAATTTTGAGTTATTGAGAGGGAAAAATATAAAAAAAAACCCTTAATTTAGTTATCTCAAAAAGAACTGCAGGAGTAGTTCCTCTAAAAGTTTTAATAATAATAACATTAATAAAAATATTCATGTGGTAAATAAATTAAAATAAAGATTTTGAATTGTTTCATTATTTAAAGCATTTCGGCAATACCCAAGAAGAATGGTTTTATGAGATTGCAGAACAATTATTTAGAAAAGGGATGTGAACAAATACGGCTAAGCAGTTTCCTGCTTATTCATTCTTCAAATTGTATTTTTTAAACACTAAATACTGCTTTCCTCTTTCAAAACAGCCTTATTCTTTTGTAAAAGAATGAAGGACCTAACGTTTCGTAAAACATCCGGAAACGCATAGTTAACTGAAATCAAATATTTACTTTTATTAAAAACGGAATTGGTTTTTTATACAAATTCAAATATATTTGAAAAAAGTCAGTTAATTACGAAAAAATTAACTTGCTCTGCAATTTGTGAAAATTTTAAGGTGTCAAAATTAGTTACTATACTATAGATATACTATAGATGACAGATGAGGTAAACATTTTGTTGAAAGTTCGAGACAGTTTTAATAACAATAAAGAAGGAAAAGAAGAAAGAAAAAGTCATTCATAAAACATAGGTTATGAGAAACTTTCCAACAGTTTCAGAATAATGAAACAAAACTGTACCGTTTAATAAATTAAAATATTATATCTAATATAACAATATGTAAACGCATTTCCTATTACACAAGAAATAACTTATAGTAAACCTACGTAACAATTATCAATTTTATTATACGTGAACCAGTTTAACATAATTTAAGTTTGCCGTAAATAATGCGCCCCTCCCCCTCCTCGCCCTATACATTTATGTAACGGAATTCTTTTGTGGTGACCTGTAAATAAATGATAAATATTGTTTGTGCGGCATATTCTACAAAATGTATATTTTAGTTCGCTTTAAAAATGCATATCCATTTCATCATATTTCGACAGGTGTAACATTATATATATATAAAAAACTTAAATCTGTTTTATCCGTAATGCAACGGAATACTTTTTGATTGTCCCTGTATTTAAACTATATATCTGATTTTACCAATGCGTCCGCCTTCTTAAAATTTCTACTCGTAAATGTACTATATTTTTTTTTGTTTTCTGCATGCTCTTTTCGAAAAATGCTCTTTTTAATACTTTCCAATAAAGTTGAAAATTGTTTATGCCATCGGTTTGTCTGTCTGTCTACACTCTAACTCCTGTATATACTCGGATTTTCATGAAACTGATAAGGTTATGTATTGAAACTAATATAAATTATTGAATTTCACTTACGATTACGTTTTATTTGGGCATTCATAGCATTTTTTATTCATTTATAGAAGCACTCAAATGAATTAAATTACATTGTGGTACATGCAAAAAAAGGAGATTATTTTGGAGAGTATTTTTATAAGATTATGCTGTTTCAAAAAACTTATATAAATCACTGAATTTCACTGTGATTACGTTAGTACATGACATTCATAGCATTTTCTATTCATTTACAGGGACATGCAAAAGAAATATGTTACAGTGCTAATTTTGAGTAATAATTGCTGTAATGTGTGTTTTTAAATTCGGTATGAGCTTTTAAATTTATTATTATTATTATTATTATTATTATTATTATTATTATTATTATTATTATTATTATTATTATTATTATTATTATTATTATTATTATTATTATTATTCGTTATACATGAATTCTGTACCTCATATACTTGGCTGCAAAAAAGTATTTCCGAACTATTTTAATCACCGAAAGGAAATTTTCAACTAGAAAGAAAAAAAAAAAAAAAAAAAAAAAAAAAAAAAAAAAAAAAACGGACGATTTTTTGCAGATTGTACTAGTTATCAGGACACTAGTACAATTCACTGTTTTTCAACCGAAGAATTCTCGTAAGTTTCCAGAAAGTTTTCCGTTTTCGTCCGAAAGAAACGTAAAATTTTCCCAAATTTATGTATATTTTTCCGTTTAAAAACAGTGAACTGGACTCGCATCCCGATTGCCAATATAGTCTCCGTAAATTTAAAAATTTTTTTTAATAAACCTTTAAAAAAATCTGTAAAAAAACCTTTAAATTAAAAAAAAACTTTTTTATTTTTTACAGTGTATATATATCTGAAGGGACTTAATTTTCATGTACTCAATAGATACAAATCCACATATCATATACAGGGTTGTTGAAAAATTCGAATAATTTTCCTACTGTAGGTAGGAACAGGTGAAATCGGATTTTCAAGCGTATTATGTGCTTCCATATGGTTGAATTAGACATAAAAATTTAATTTTTTCGTTAACGCTCAGATTTGTTATCTTATCCTGAATGTGTTGGAAAGTGTTTCATAATTTATGCTTGAAACATAATTTTTTCTTTCTTGTTTATATTCCGAAATGTTTCTGAAATAGATATTTTATTCCATATTTTAAGTATTGAAACCAAAGTGAAGCAAGTGAGTTGTAAGTAAGATTTTAATAATTTAAATAAAACTAACAATGTATTTAAAAAAATTACATTCTTCAAGAAGAGTATACAATAAACAAGAAAAAACAAGTCGTAAAAAGCATTTCAAACGTAGCGAATGAGATGCGTTCGTACCATAACGAAGTTTTAAAAATATTCATATATTGGGTAGTAGTACACTGTACTTCGGATACTGTATAAATATCCGAAATATTTTGTGTCTCTCTGTAAATACGATCTAATTTCTATTACACAGGAAGTAACTTTTAGTAAACCTCAGCAACGTATATCAATTTCATCAAATGTGAAATAGTTCAATATTATTAAAACGCGCCCCAAACAATGTTCCCTCCTTATACCATTATGTATCATACCATTTTGTGTGGCCCTGTAAATTAACAAAAAAAAAAAGAAAAAAAAAAAATTATTTGCGCCCTAAATTGTATAGAGTGCACATTTTATTGCATACTTCATAGATGCATATTAATTTTATTTTGTTCGAAAGATTGTAATATTATTAAAATGCACTTGAAATTATTTTTTCGCATTGGCCTTAGGATAACGGAATAATTTTGATTGTGCCTGTATTTGAGCTATACATCCGATTTTCATAAAATTAGAAATAACTTGACAATAGTATACAAAAATTATGTATTTTAAATTTTAAAGGATTCGGTTGGGTAAGATATCCTTTGTTATATGCGGACGGACGGATTTAACGACGACTATAGGTGCTACGTATTTATATAATAACGAACGCACCTAAATTATGAACAGTTTTCTATCTTATATCTTTTTTGTACCTTAAGTTAAACCAATTGTCGTACAAAAGTTACATATGACTGAAATTAATGTTTATTAAAACCTAATTGCCTATCAAGCTCCTTTTATATGACTTCATTTGCAAAAATATGAAAAAATTCAAAAGGATTTTTTTAAATATGTGGACGATTTATCAACATCATATACTTTTCGTTTTCATTCATAGATTTATATCCACCAATAGTGCTTGCAGTACTTTGATAGCAATAAATATTCTTAGGTAGTATACTCAATTACTAAGAAACAAATTTAATTGCGATTATCTTACACATCTATCAAGTTCCTTTTATACGACATCATTTGCAAAATATGTAAAAATTCAAAATTGTTTTCTAAATATATGAACAATTAATCATCATCATATATTTTCCGTCTTCATTCATAGATTTAATTCCAGCAATGTTGCTTGCAGTACTTTGATAGCAATAAATATTTTCAGATTAGTATACTCAATTATTACGAAACAAATTTAATTGCGATTATCTTACACATCTATCAAGCTCTTTTTATAAGACTTCATTTGCAGAATATGAAAAAAAAATTCAAAATTTTTTTCTAAATATATGAACAATTAATCGTCATCATATATTTTCGGTTTTCATTCATAGATTTAATTCCAGCAATATTGCTTGCAGTACTTTGATATCAATAAATATTTTTAGATTTGTATATTCAATTAATACGAAACAAATTTAATTGCGATTATCTCTCAAGCTCCTTTTATACGACTTCATTTGCAAAATAGGAAAAAAAAAATAAAAGGAATTTTCTAAATATATAAACAATTAATCATCATCATATATTTTCAGTTTTCAGTCATAGATATAATTCCAGCAATTTCCCTTGCAGTACTTTGATATCAATAAATATTTTTAGATTAGTATACTCAATTTTTACGAAACAAATTTAATTGCGATTATCTATCAAGCTCCTTTTATACAATTTCATTTGCAAAATATGAAAAAAAAAAGAAATACAAAAGAGTTTTCTAAATATATAACAATTAATCATCATCATATATATGATGATGATTAATTGTTATATATTTTTCCGTTTTCATTGATGCATTTAATTCCAGAGTAATATCTCTTGCAATATTTTGCTAGCAACAAATATTCTTAGATAGTATACTCATTACTACGGAACAAATTTAATTGCGATTATCTTACACATTTATCTTACCTTGTACTCTTTTTTCGGCAAATATGAAACTACAAAAGGTTAATAATAGTTTCAAAACAATTCTTGAATTAGCTAGCATCGTGCACTTTCCCATCCTTTATAGATTTAATTCCAACAATATTGCCCATTATTGTTTTATATTATTCCCATAGTCATTTCTCATTTCCAAAGTTAATTAATTACAACGATAGTCAAAATATTTAACTTGCACTAATATAGTAATATTTGATTCAATGTCACGCTTAATGCATTAAACCCCATGTTTTAATTTGTCAGTTTATCCAACTTTCCCGAAAATTGTGACTTCTGGAAATGTTTAAATAGTTGTGAATTTTCTTACTTTGGTTCTCTCATATAATATTAACTACATATATCAGTGAATTATTTGAAATTTCACGCAACTGAAGACTGTTCTCAAATCAAATAAGTTGGGAATAGCATAACAAACGTAGCAAATGTGCTGCGTTCGTACTATAGCGAAGTTTTAAAACTATTCAGTTCTTGTTGTAATGGTATACAGTTCTTCGGATACAATATAGAATCCGAAATCTTTTGTGTGTCCTTGTAAATACTATCTGCTTTCTATTATACAGGAAGCAACTAGTAGTAAACCTCAGCAACGTGCATCAATTTAAAAAAAAATATATGAAATAATTTAAAATTATTAAAACGTGCTCCAACAATGTTTACCCCGATACCATTATGCAATGGAATACTTTTGTGTGGCCTTCTAAATTAATAACAAATACTTTTTGCATCGCAGATTGTGCAAAATGTGTATTTTAGTATATACTTCAAAGTTGCATGTCAATTGTATTATGTTTGAAAGTGTGTAACATCATTAAAATGCACCTGAAAGTATTTGTTTCTCACTGGACATAATGTAATAAAATAATTTTGATTGTC
The DNA here is from genome assembly GCA_964019185.1 of Maratus speculifer. Classification (NCBI taxonomy): domain Eukaryota; kingdom Metazoa; phylum Arthropoda; class Arachnida; order Araneae; family Salticidae; genus Maratus; species Maratus speculifer. The sequence continues at coordinate 215,375,520 of OZ025302.1, forward strand.
CCTGCAATTGAACTATGCATCTGATTTCCATAAAATTTGAAATGATTCGACAAAATTTTGTAATAATCCTATATTTTAAATTTCAAACGATTCGGTTGGGTAGTTTTTGCTCTGTTACGTGTGGATGGACAGACGGAACGACAGACGGACGGACTGAGTGACGACTATATTTGCTACGTATTTACATAGTTGCGAACGTATATAAAAAGGCAATTTTATGACTCAAGATTTAAACTATTTTTTCTCTGAAATGCATGAAACTAACAGTTGTTGTTGTTCATAAACGATCTAATCGCACTTATTTTCCCGTTTTTTGCAAGCACAACAGGTTTTTCAGAACATAGTGTCAAAATAGGCGTTTTGAACCGAATTTCCTCGCGAGAAAAGAAAAAGCAGTCTACGAAAGGAGAAAAATGGCCTTGTCACGTGATCAATAATGCTTATAGCTCATTAGGTAATTTGTTGATGAAAAAATGGAATGCAGAATTAGTTTCCAAATCACTTTCATGGTCAGACTTTTTAATTTTATATCTTTACATTAAAAAATGAATTTGTAAATGTGTCAAAAGGTTTTGCGATTGTTGAGCGGAGCAGTTGAGCCTTAAGGAAAAAATTGCATTGAAAAATAACGAAATATGAGTGAGAATTATTTGTACGAAACGAAATTTGTTTTGTTCTATTTCCATGTCTCATTTCTCATTTCCAAGCTTAATTAATTGCAACAAGAATCAAAATATTTAACTTGAGATAATATACGAATATTTAATTAAATGTCATGTTTAATTTGTTTAGTTATTCAAGTTTTCCGTAGCATTGGGATTTCTGCTAATGCTTAAATGGCCGTAATTATACTGGTTTTATCAGTTCATATTAACAGAGTGTATGAATGCATTATTTGAAATTTTACGTAATTTAATAAAATATACTACTTCCAAATAATAAAATATAAGATAGCATTATTTGCGCTTAAATTTGAAATGACTCTACAAAATTATGCAAAAATTATATATTTTAAATTTAGAATGATTAGGTCACTTCTAATTTCTGCTCTTTTTTATGCGGACGGGTTAGTGGACAGACGGACGGACGGTCTGAGCGACAACTGTAGGTGCTTTACATAGTTACGAACATTACCTAAAGAGGCAACTTTATGATACAAGTTTTAATCTATTTTTGCAAGGAAATGCATGATACTAATGTTGCATGTGTAATAATGTTCATAAACAATCTAATCGCATTCATTTTCCCGTTTTTTGCAAGCACAATAGGTTTTTCAGAAAATAGTGTTGAAATGGGCGTTTTGAAACGACTTTCCTCGCGAGAGAAGAAAAATCAGTCAACGAAGGAAGGAAAATGACCTTGTCATATGATCAACAAAGTATGTAACTCAATAGGTAATTTATTGATTAAAAAAATGGAAAATTTAGATAGATTCCAAATCATTTTCATGATTAAACTTTCTAGTTTTGTATCTTTCCGTTAAAAAGGAATTTGTAAATATGCCAAAACCTTTTGCGATTGTTGAGCAGAGCAGTTAAAAACAGCAATATTGAAAAAGTATATGGAAAAATAACGAGTAATAATAACGAGTAATGCAAATAAGCATTATTTGCATGAAACGAATCTTGTTTTGTTTTATTTCCACTCTTATTCCTCATTTCAAACTTAATTAATTGCAACAAGTATCAAAATATTTAACTTGAGATATTTATGGGTTATCTAATTAAATGTCATGTTTAATTCGTTCAGTTATCCCAGTTTTCAGTAGCACTGGGAGTTCTGCTAATGCTTAAATGGCCATGAATGTTCTGGTTTTATCTGTTCATATTATCAGAATGTATGAATGCATTATTTAAAATTTTACATAACCCAATGGAATATACTACTGCCAAATAACAAAATATAAGAGAGCATTATTTGTGCTAAATAATTTTTTTAATAATCCAGTGTCTCAGTTCTCACTTCCAAAGTTAATTAATTGCAGCGCGAGTCAAAATGTTGAACTAGGGCTAATGTAGGATTATTTAATCAAATGTCGTTTAATTTATGGTCAGTTGACAAGAGTTTACCTTATCATCAGTGTTTATGCCAATGCAGAAATGACTCTGAATTTACTAGTTTTGGTTTTATCAATTCATATAAATCGAATATATTAATGCATTATTTTAAATGTTATATAACTTTATAAAATATTAAACTACAGCTAATATACACTCTCAAAAAAAAAAAAAAAAAAAAAAAAAATCCTTCTTTTCACAGAAAATTTAATGGCAGCACTGCTGCCAGTAATTTTCTGTAAACTGACGGATATCCGTTTCTTTTTTCTCCGTTAGAAGATTTATTTGATCAGATGTTTTTTAATTTAATGAGTTTACAGAGTTTTTCTGAACTTCGAGGTTTCTGTTTTACGAATTCATGTTAACCGAGTATATGAATGTTTATTTGAAATTTTACGTAACTTAATGAAATATACTACTGCCAAATAACGAAATATAAGAGAGCATTATTTGCGACAAATAAATTTCTTTTTATGTACTGTAGTGTCTCAGTTCTCATTTCCAAACTTAATTAATTGCTAAGCGAATTGAAATATTGAACTTGGGCTAAGGTGAAATTATTTAATCAAATGTCGTTTAATTTGGACAGTTGACAAGAATTTACCTTATCATTAGGGTTTATTGCCAATGCAGATATGGTTTTATCAATTTATATAAACCAAATATATAAATGTATTATTTAAAATTTATATAACTGAATAAAATGTACAGATTAAATAACGATGTATCGGAGAGCCTTTATAACTGAATGAAAATTTTAAAAATTATTCCCGAGTCTCAGCCATCATTTCCAAACTTAATTAATTGCAACAAGCATCGAAATATTAAATTAGGGCTAATACATGGTTGTTTAATCAAATGCTGCTTAAAGGTGTATTTCGATTCAAACTACTTATATTCCGATTTATTTTTAAATTCATTTTTGCTCTCAGATGCATCAAACTGGCAAATTGTTTCATTTAGAAAGTACACAATGTGCCATGATTGTCGATTCTTTGATAAATGCAGAAAATATTGCAAAAAAAAGCAATCAGAAAAGGGCATTTTGAACCGATTTTTCCGATTTGGGAGATTTGGGAACGAAAAAAGGGTCATACTAAGAAGATAATTGCTTATAGATCAAATTTTAAAAACTTTAACGTAAAATGACATCACACGGTACCTTATATGTCTCTTCAAAAATCCCCTCATCAAGTTTCATGTTTCTACTTTTAAAAACGTGTCTGAAATTGCATCGGAAAATTTCCAGCTGTTGAAGGTAGAAAAGCGTTTTTTAGAATACACCCTTAATTTGGTCAGTTTACAGATATTTTCCTAACTTTGGGGATCCTGACAATGCTTAAATGAACATGAATTTACTTGTTTCAGAAAGCAGATAGTATTTACAGAAATATACAAAAGATTTCGGCCACTATACTGTATCCAAAGTACTGTATATACTATTACACAAAGATATGGATATTTTTAAAACTTCGATATAGTACCAACAAACTTCATTTGCTGCGCTTGATGTACAATTTCCAAGTTATTTAGTTTCTTGTTAATATTAAATAATAATAAAATTCAAAACAATTTATGAATTAATTACAATCATATATAGTTTTCGCCAAACGTAGATTCTTTACGAACAAATACTATTCGACATTGTTTTGTAGTATTCCAATGCCACATTTTCTATTTCAAATATTAATTAATTACAGCGAAAAATGAAACATTTAACTTGAACTAATGTATGGTTATTTAATTAAATGTCATGTTTAATTCGGTCATTTTACCGAAGTTTATCCAAAATGACTGTGAATGTAGTTATTTTGATTTTAATGCTCCTATTATGAGCGGGACTAACGTATCGTAAGAAAATTTAGGTGACTTGATGAAATTACATTAATAAAGAGCAAAACATAAATGAAAACTTCATATGTTAACTGATTTCAGAAATATAATGCATTTTATCAACTGTGTTTAAAGCTATTCACAAATTACCTTTTCACAGAATTAAATGCGATGATTTATTTGGATTAATATATTTTACTAATTTATTATTATTATTATTATTATTATTATTATTATTATTATTATTATTATTATTATTGTTATTATTGTTATTATTATTATTATTATTATTATTATTATTATTATTATTATTATTATTATTATTATTATTATTATTATTATTATTATTATTATTATTATTATTACTATTATTATTATTATTGTTATTATTATTATTATTATTATTATTATTATTATTATTATTATTATTATTATTTTAATGCTTATTTATTTTTTAACTTTAGATCATTTTGTATGCACTATTTAATAAATTTTTTATTTTTAATTTTCATATTAATATTAAATAACAATAATACTGAAAACAATTAATGAATTAACTACATTCATATAGTTTTCGCTTCAAATCGTATTTTCCTTTCGAACAAATACTATTCGACATTATTTTGTAATACTTCCATGTCACATTTCTAGTTTCAAAGATTAATTAATTGCATCGAGTAATGAAATATTTGAACTAATGTATGGTTATTTAATTAAATGTCATGTTAAATTCGGCCAGTTTACTGAAGTTTATCCGAAATGACTGTGAATTTAGTTATTTTGATTTTAATGTTTATGTTATGAACGACATCAATGTATCGTAAGAAAATTTAGATGACTCGAGGAAATGCATTAGTAAACATCAAAACATGAATGAACTTTTCATATGTTAACTGATTTTAGAAATATAATGCATTTTATCAACTCTATTTAAAGCTATTTACAAATGACCTTTTCGCAGAATTATATGCGACGATTTATTTGAATTAATTTATTTTACTAATTTATCATTATTATTATTAAGTGCGTTCGTAATTATGTAAATACGTAGCACCTACAGTTGTCTTTCAATCGTTCGTCCATCTGTCTGCATATAACAACGCAAAAATTATCCAACCGAATGTAACCGAATAATTTGAAAACAAACAACTAATTTATATTCGATTAAAGTGATAAAAATACATTTAAAAGGCAAAAAATAGATTTATATACTTAAATTCAATATGCTTCATTTGCATCAATACTTTCAAAAATAAAAATAATACAAAATACAGTCGAGTACATATAACGAAATCCAACGTTCCAGTAAAAAATTCGTTATATAGAGAAATTCGATGTATAGAAAATGATGTTAGAAATAGTATTTAATGTGTAAATTTTGAACAAATGTTATTTTTGATGTTTTTAATTAAGAATCTGTAATGTTTAAAAGTAAATATTAACCTTACATTCTATTTCTTAATTATTTAAGCTGTTTCAAAAAAAGAGAACAGACATTTATTTGAAAGCTTAATGAAAATCAAATAAGGAAGACTTACATTAATTTCGGAAGAAGAAATCTGTAATTTTTTGTTGTTTTGATTTTTAAATTGTTACGCTCGCAAAAAATGCTGAAATTTTAGCAAGGAATGAAAAGTTGTAGTTAACATTTTCCTCCAACTGAAGGCCTCTCTTATGTGCCTCTCATTGATTCCTTTTTTTATATGTGTAACAATCCAATTGATTCTGTTTTGAGAAGAATGTTGAAAGGTGTGTGGGAGGTGGGATGGATTCTTTAAATTCGCTGAAGTTAAAGAACGAGGAGATAAGTAATATAAAAAAAACTCAGTACTGAACGATAAATCAAAAATAAGTGATGGAAAATTGATTCCATATGATTTCGAATCTTTTTTAAAACTGAGTAAATTAAGACCAGTTTATGATAAAATTCGTTATATGGGGACAGATATTTCGCTATATAGGGACTGTTTTTAATGTAATCATGCGAAAAGGGGACCTTTCCTACACAAAATTCGTTATATAGAGAAATTCGATGTATGGAGTTTCGTTATAGGGAGACTCGACTGTATTTTCGTTTTTTTTTTTTTTTTTTTTTTTTTTTTTTTTTTTAATTGGTAAGCAAAAAGCAAAAATAACGCTAACTCAAGCTTAATAAAATTAAATGCAACATGAAAAATGGATATGCATATTTTAATGGATATGATCCATTAAGTAGATATAACAAGTTGGAAATTTCACGTCAAACGTAGCTAATGATGTGCGTTCGTATTATAACGAAATATTAAAACATTTTCGGATCTTGGTGTAATAGTATACAGTGATTCGGATACAGCATGGTATCCGAAATCTTTTGTATATCACAGTAAATACTATCTGCTTTCTATTGTACAGGAAGTAATTTGTAATAAAACTCAGCAACATATAACAATTTCATAAAATGTGAAATAGTTTAATATAATTAAAATGTGTCTCAAACAGTGTTTCCCATACACCATTATGAGATAGAATACTTTTGTATGACCCTGTAGATTAATAACAAATATTCTTTGCCCCACAGATTGTACAGAATGTATGTTTTAGTATATACTTCATAGATTTATATAAATTTTATTATGTTCGAAAGAGTTTAACATCATTAACATGCACTTGAAACTTTTTTCTCCCGTTGGCCGTAATGTAATAGAAATAAGGTACCCTGGGGTAATAACGCACGTTAAGGTTCTACCAATTTTCACGGCTCAGTTTTAGATTGTATTTTTCAAACAGATATATGATTTGATACAGCAACTCATTGACTATCTATATAAAAAAAATAATTTAACAGATATGTATTCATAAAATGTAATGGCGTGATTTCTTGACCAATGCTATTTGGCGTTATTACCCACCTATTTTCATTCACCTTCATTTTTTTGTGAAAGTGTAAGAAAAATAAAGGTGTGGTGTGGGGGGGAGGATGAGGCAAAAAAATATCAGACCGTGAGCTTCTTTTCGCTTAAAAAGGACCGCTTAAATAGAATTATTAGAAACATTGCACAGTTTTAACTGTGTTTATTTGAATCAGTATTTAGGATGTAGCTCGGCCACTGTAGGGAATCAATCGGGGTATTAATGCCAAGGATTGGCGTTATTACTCCGTTATAGTTATTGCGCTGTACATTTTAAATTGCAAATTATCTCGAGAAGATATCCAAAATCTTCAACAACATTTTGAAAGTCCATGAAATGTACTACAAATTTATGTAATTAACAAAGTATTTCCGGATAAAAAAGATAGTCTTCACATCACAAAACGTATCTCGCAAATTTTAGATCAAGCGTTAATTTTAGTTGCTTGTAAAAACAATAAGACCTAAAAATGAAACAAATTAACTTGAAGCTGTTTTTTGCAATTCATATGACTCAAAACCCTTCTGCACAGAGCACATGGGTGTCATTTACCAGATTATTTCATAATTATGCATAATATTAGCACTTGGCGTTATTACCCCGCCTGGCGCTATTACACCAGACCACCTTATAATGACGGCTCCTTGGAATCGAAAAACGCTTGACATGCTTCTTCAACTTCATGGACCGAAATTTATGAACTCCTATAGATATACCACTAGCACCCCTACATACGAAATAAAATCTGGTAATTATAAGATTAAAAAATTCCCAGAATTTTTTATTCAACCTAATATCATTCCAATTGCGAAAAACAAAAAGAAAGCACAATATATCAAAACGGTTGATATAACTGAAGCCATTAAAATCAGAAAACATGATAATCTATGAAGGATCATTTTATATGGTTTTCAAAATATTAGTTTATGCATATATATTAACATTTTTGAAAATAAGATTAAACATATGGTATTACACATCTTACTTTGTAGAAAATATGTTTAACATTACCCATAAAATTGGTGACAGATTTGCTGCTTCTATTTTATTGAGTAATTTAATCTATAAACTGATGCTATGTTACTCTATTTATTGTGTAATATTACACCAGTAACATCAGTTTAAATTACACAATTATGTAAGTTATATTACCCCATAAAATTGGAGGCAACATGTTGCCACTAATTATATGGAATAACATTACATGAATTTTTTACAGTGCATAATAATTGCATGTAAGGTAGATTATTTTTTAGAGTTGATGTTGTAGGGAGAGGTTAGATAAAAAAAAAATGTGAAATATCAGAATATTCACTGTAACGAGGGGCTGTTTTTATGGGGGATACTCTCATTAATTTTATTGAAATACTAAAAAATTCAATTTGGAACAGTACTTCAGAAAACGATTTTAGTATGCTTCATTGTTTTATATTATTCCCATGTATCAATCCTCATTCCCAAAAATTAATTATCTACAACAAGAAAATAAACATTTATTTTCGGATTATATATGAATATTTAATTAACTGTCACGTTCAATTTGGCCAGTTTTCTGAGATTTCTCTTGCAATGTTATTTCTGCAAGCTATTCTGACATGCGTAAATGATAGTAAATGCAATTGTTTCGTTATATCTCTTAAACGAGTATATTAATTCATTAAATAAAAATTTAGATGTATGAATAAAGAATATTATCAAATAAAGAAATATGACTATAAATCAATGAGGTTTATTTAGATCCATTATTATGACTACTGTTATTATTATTTTGTTTTTATTATTTTTGGCTCAATGGGAAACATGGTTATTTTTATTTTACATTATTACTTTTTTACACACTAGTTTACACTATTATTTTTTTCAATTATAACTTCCAATTTTATAAAGAAGAAATATTCCATTTAAATTACTAATGAACAATTGATATTTCACGTTTAAATTACTGAGATTTATTTATCTCCTTTTTTTTCCTTTGCGTTGTTTAGTCTATTAAAGGTGTATTTCGATTCAAACTGCTTATTTTCCGATTTATTTTTGAATCCACTTTTGCTTTCAAACTCATCAATCTCGCAGATTCTGTTATTTAGAAACTACACATGGTGCCGTGACTGTCAATTCTCTGATAAATGCAGAAAATATTGCAAGAAAAAGCAATCAAAAACGGCATTTTGAACAGTTTTTTCCGAAGCGGGAGATTTAGGGACGAAAAAAAGTGTCATACTGAGTAGATAATTGTTCATAAATCAAATTCTAATGAATGGAGCATAAAATGACATCACACGGTACCTTGTACGTTTCCTCAAAAATCCCTTCAGCAAGTTTCATGTTTCTACTTTTAAAAGTGTGTCTGAAATTGTATCGAAAAATTTCGAGCTGTTGAATGTGGAAAAGCGTTTTTTCGAATACACCCTTAAGTACAAGAAAACTCGTAAGGTTATTGGAAAAATTATGCAAAATATTTCGCGACAAAAAGCAACATTTGCCTTCCGCTTACACTTGTAGATTGACTTATACAATAGTGTTTTTCATTGTTAGTATGATTATTTTTATTTTATTTTTATGAATTTTGATTTATTTTTGGTCCAGTATGAAACATGGTTATTTATTTATTAATTTAAATTACAGCTTTCGATTGAACTTTTTAAAAGAGAAAAAAATATTTTTATTTAAATACTTAACTCACATTTGATCTTTTATATGGGTGAATTCACAAAATGATCATCTCAGATAATGAACGTATCCATTGAATGCAATTCAAATTTTCAGGATGTATATTTATTTTCTACTAGAGACTAAAGGATTTTCCAAGTAAATTTGCTAAATTTTGAAAAACTTAAATAATAAGTTAATTTTTATACAATTATATTCAGGATGTATATTTATTTTCTACTAGAGACTAAAGGATTTTCCAAGTAAAATTGCTAAATTTTGAAAAACTTAAATAATAAGTTAATTTTTATACAATTATATGTCATTTCTTGGAATATGTATGCCAGAATAATGATAATTTTATTCTAAAATGTTTTTAACAATCATGTTTTTTTTTTTTTTTTTTTTTTTTTTTTTCTTACATTTTACTTTAGTTTAAAGGAACATGTTTTAATATATAGTAGCTCAAATTCCATGTACTGTTCAGTTTTATTTTTTAACTTGTGAAACCAGGAAAATGTCATAATAAAAGTCTACTTAATTTTTACAAGGATCAATTTTTTCAATGAAATATCTAAAAAATCTTGCCGATAGCAATGATTTTACTACTTCTGCGTTGAATTATCTCATAAATAAGAATTAATTTGCAGCACCATGTTTATATCGATAAAGAAGGAAAATGATTATGCAAGGAAAATGACATTCATTTCAGTGACAATCATATTTAATTATGGAAAATTATTTGTAAAATATAGAATTTGCTACTTTTTTCATGTGTTTATTTTATGAGGTATAAATATTAATTGAAAAAAAAAAAAAAAAAAAAAAAAAAAAAAAAAAAAAAAAACTAAAAAAAGATATTTATGCAGCATAGCAGAAGGCCCTTTACTTTGCCCGCATCACAGTGTGATGTATCAGTAAAATGACAATTTGAAATTCTTTTGATTGCTTTATTGATGTTATTAAAAATGTAATGTCTCTTGAAAATACTTCTAAGGATATTTTTTATGAGAACGTATCAAAAGAAATTGCATTATATAACATTTAATGGGAACTTTATAGTGCGGAATGTCATTTCCGTATTTTTTATATTCACCCTTATATGCCTAATTATTTTGAGCTACTTATCTTCCTTGCATTATTTATTCTACAAAATACAGGAAAATTCATAAGGTTAACAGCTTGCTCCTCTCTTCTATATGTAGATTAATTTAGAGAATAGTGCTAGCCATTGATTATTTTATCCCCATGTCTCATGCCTTATTTCCAAAAGTTAATATTTGCTTCGAGAAATAAAACATTTAATTTTGGTTAATATATGATTATTCAATTAAATACAATTCAGTGTAATTCGATCAGTTTACCTAGTAATCCCGAGCAATGCGATTTCTGTAAACAGTTCTACAGTACGTTAAAGACTGCAAATTATATATATTTTAAATCTGTTTACATTAAATTGGATATTGCTATTGGAAAAAAATAAAGTTTGGGTTCGTTTTAAGATGTAGATGACCCCTAAACAAATTTTATATACATCATTTAAAAGTAGAGACTCTAATTCCAATTGTTCGGTACTAGTAAATTTTTACTATGAGATTTGTTAAGGAATTTATAGGGGTGTTTATTTTTTCCCCTACGACTGTAGATTATTTATACTGTAAAATTAACAGTAATAAACCGTAAACAAACAGTAATATATAGTTCCGTCTTTAGAGAAAATACAGAAATATAACATATATTACTACTTAGTGGTATATAACTGTTTATTTTACAGTTTATTATTGTTATTTAAAGACATAACGGCTGATTTTAGAGCATTATACTAAATAGCACCATAGCTGCCAAAATAATGCATTAAAATCAAAAATTTATTTTTTGCAGTGTACCAATTTTTCTGTTTAAAATGAAGTATGGTGAGATTTATTTTGTTACATTATTATAATTAGTGTTATTAACATTATTATTACTTATATTAATTTTTTGTATCCAATTTGTCACACTTTATTTATTTTTTAATTATAGCTCTCAAATAAACATTTTAAACGATAAAAATATTTTTATTTAAATTAGAAACTCAGATTTGACTTTTTATATGATTAAATGCATCAAATTGTCTATCTTCTTTATTTTGAATTATTTATTCCGCATAATACATAAGGAAAATCCGCAATATCCATATTAATTTATGACTTAATTAGCAACTTATACTTTCCTTTTCCCTTCGTACATTAACTTAAAAATAATGCTTGTCATTGTTTAATATTACTCCTATGTCTCATTCCTCATTTCCGAAAATGAATTATTTGCAACAAGAAAAGAAACTGTTTAATTTAAGTTAATAAACTATTATTCGATTAAATGTCATGTTTTATTTGTTTAGTTTATCGAGTTTTTTCTTGTAGTCTAATTTCTGAAAATTATTAGGTAATGCGTAAATAACTATAAATTTAGTTATTTCGATTCTACCTGCTTAAATTTAACGAATCCTATATCAATCAATTGTTCAAAAAATTAAGTAAAGTAAATAAAATATATCTGGAATTAGTGAAATTGCATTGATAATCCTATATATTTATACTAAATGAATTTTAAAACAGGTGCATATTTATGATCTTTTATGAAAGTAATATACAATCGACAATGAAACGAAATATTTAATTTCTATTAATGTACGATTATTGAATTAAATATCATTAGCTTTAATTTAATCAGTTTTCTTAGTTTTTTCTGAACAATGTAATTTAAAGTTTTTTACTATACACGGGGTCCTCAAAACCATGTTTACAACTTTGATCCTCCATAAAATCCAAATGGAATGAGATAGCGAATTTCAATTTTGTGTACGTACAACAGCAACACATAGAATCTTATCTGTACTAAAAATATTATTTTTCATTTCAGACACGATCCAATAAGACCCATGAATGATGATTGCTACACCTCAGAAAAAGGCCGATACCGGTTATGTTTTATGCAGGGTTAAAATTGTAATAAATTTAGAGCACCTTGTATCTTTACCAACTTTATTCGTTAAAACAAATTATGATGAGACTTGTTTTGTTACATTATTCGTATTACTTCATTTCTTTCTATTTTCGCTTATTTTTTATCCGGTGTGATGGTAAATGTTTTATTTTTATTATTATTATAGCTTTCAATTACATATTTTAAAAAAGAATAACAAAATAATTTTATAATAAATTTCACCCTTGAAGTCGAAGAAGACGCCTACCTTCCATTTTTAGATGTTCAAATTAATAGATGCAATTCAAGTTTAAAATTTTCAGTCTATAGAAAACCAATAAAAGAAAATACAGTTATCGCGTTTTCAACCAACATACCTTTCGAATATAAAATATCTGCATTCAGGTCATTTATTAAAAGAGCATTTATGATTCGTTCGGATGACAAATTAAATAAAGAAATGAATTTATACAGAAAATAGCTTTTGATCATGGTTTTCCTGCAAATTTTGTAAATAAAATATTTCAACAGTACAATACTCTTCCCACATCTGGCCAACGACAGGATAAGCTTGTGGTTTACAGAAAATTTCATTATATCCCTTACATATTCGAAAAAGTAAAAAAGATCGCAGAAAAATATAACATAAAACTTGTCGCCATTCCACTTCCATATCTCATTGACATCGTTACAGATAAGATCGACAAAATTCCAATAGATCAAAAATCTGGTATATATGAAATACCCATCACATTACCAAATAATGTTAAAAAAGTCTACATCGGCATCACAACACGCAAACTATTAGTTAGAATTAAGGAGCATCGCAGAGATATTGAACAGTATAAACAGAATACTGCTCTTTCTCGCTTCTACTTGGCGAACAAGGGTTGCCGTATTAACTTTGAAGAAGCTAAGATCATAATTCCGTGCAATAACCCAGTTGAAGGTAAAATAAGAGAATCTGTCGAAATCATTGCGCGAGAAAATAAACCTTGTAATGATAATTTATCCTACAATATACCAAAAATATGGCACAACATCATAAAATCTTAAATTTTACATCTCGTTGCAATATTTTAATTTTTACTCACGTGTAAGTGGCAACATTTTGAAACTCTTAATTTATTTCGATTTTAATTTATTAGAAATATTATCTCTCGATCAAGAAGCAAACTTAGTCCTTCCATTATCATATTTTCCTGAAGACGATCGCAGAAGACGGCGCGAAACGTTGATATTTTTATTTTATTTTAATTGTACAAGTTCATATTAAAGTTCTTGCTTTGTGCACCATTGAGCAATGTGTTGTATTTTTAATAAATACATTCTTAGTAGTTAAAAGAATTTTATTTAAACTACAAATTCATATATAGCCATGTATGAACCTAATTACAGTAAACTGTTTAGATTTTTCTTTTTTTCAATTGGTTATTCTACAAAATAAAATACATAATAATTTATGACTTAATTAGCATAATATACTTTCTGCTTCTCTTCGTACATTAACTTAAACAATAATGCTTGTCATTGTTTTATATTATTCCCATGTCTCATTCCTCGTTTCCGAAAGTTAATTATTTGCAACGAGAAAATTTAATTTAAGTTAATATAATATTATTTGATTGAATGTCATGTTTTATTTGGTTAGTTTGCGAGTTTTCTCTTGTAGTCTAATTTTTCAAAACTCCTAGGTAATGCGTAAATAGCTGTAAATTTAGTTGTTTCGATTCTATCTGTCTAAAATAAACGAATACTATATCAACCATTTGTTCAAAAGTTTAAGTAACTAAATAAAACATATCCTGAAATAGTGAAATTGCGTTGATAATCCTTCATTTATAATAAATGAACTTAAAATATATGAATATTTATTAACTTTTATGAAAATGGAAGTAATATGTAATCGGCAGTGAGACGAAACATTTAATTTATATTAATATATGATTATTGAATTAAATATCATTCAGTTCAATCAGCTTATCTAATTTTCCTGAACAATATGATTTCCAGCTTTTTAATATACAGGTGTTTCCCAAAACCGTCATTAGAACTTTGATCCCCCATAAAACCCAAACGAAATGAAATCGCGAATTTCAATTTTGTGTGCGTACAACAGCAACTCATCGAGTCATATTTGTGCTAAAAAGAATGTTTTTTCTTTCAAGCATGACTCAGTAAGATTTATAAATTATGATGGCTACACCTTAGGAAATGATTCAGACTGGTTACGTTTTATGCAGAGTCAAAGTTGTAAAAATAAATTTGGAGCACCCTGTATATACTTACCAACTTTATTGGTTAAAACGAATTATGATGAGACTTATTTTGATATATTATTATTATTACTTCATTTCTATCAATTTTTTTTATTTTATTATCAAGTATAAAACTTGTTTTTTCTTAGTTTTCTATGAAAAATTTTAAAAGACAAAAATATTTTAATTTAAACTATAAATTCATATTTGGCCGTGTATAAACCTAATTACAGAAAACTATTTATATCATCCTCATTTTATACTACTTATTATGCAAAATAAAATCCATAATAACTTATGACTTAATTAGCATCATATTTACTTTCTGCTTCCCTTCATTGATTAACTTAAACAATAGTGCATGTCATTGTTTTATATTATTCCCATGTGTCATTCCTCATTCTCGAAAGTTAATTATTTGCAACAAGAATCGAGATATTTAAGCTAATATACTATTATTTGATTAAAATTTCATGTTTTATTTAGTTAGTTTACCGAGTTTTCTCTTGTAATCTCGTTTCTGAAAACTATTAGGTAATGCGTAAATTACCATAAATTTAGTTGTTTCGATTCTATCTGTCTAAATTAAAAGAGTACTATATCAATCATTTGTTCAAAAGTTTAAGTAAACTAAATAAAATATATCTCGAAATTGTGAAATTGCGTTGATAATTCTTTATTTATTCTAGATGAACTTTAAAACAAAATGCTTGTATTGAAATGAAAAAACTTCTTTAAAACACGACAAAATAAATTAAATTGCGCAAGTCCTTTCGAAAAAACTTAGTCTTTCCTCGTCAGGCGCGAAAAGACATGCGTCTACTATGGCAATGCAATGCCAGAATAAGCACAAATTAATATAAGAAGTTAAAACTGGTGTTAATCATTGAAATGAAAACTAGTCGTTGGGGGCCACCGTAATACTTACCCATCATGGATATCTATATGAAAATAAAACATGTGAAACTATTTATACAATGCATTGCAATTCACAAACAAAATTTAAGTATTGTTAATATACATAGTAATGCTATATTAAAGAACTGCTGATGTACCAATTTCGACAAATTATATAACTAGTCGTTGGGGGCCACCGTAATACTTACCCATCATGGATATGTGTATGAAAATAAAACATGTGAAACTATTTATATAATGCATTGCAATTCATAAACAAATTTAAATATTGTTAATATACATAGTAATGCTATATTAAAGCACTGCTGATGTACCAATTTCGACAAATTATATAAAACGCCAAACTACTCAAGTAGTACCGAACTGCGTAAAAGAAACATCCTTATAACTCCAAAAATAATAATTCTATTAACTAACAATTAACTGTGTCGAATTAAGCGTCTCATTTCCAATTAAAATATACTTCTGAATTGAAATTTGAATGAAATACAGGGTCATGAAAAATCGAAGAATGTGGAAAACAAGATTAGAAATATCTTGGCAACTAATAATCCGATCGACTTCGTTCTATATGCAAAATGTGTGTTATTTTATTGCCTTTTACGTCCATTCCTTAGAACAAAAAAATTCGAAAATTTTTATATACCTTTCATCAGAACGAATTTTTCGAGAGTCCGAAAAAAATAGTTCCGGATAATCGAGGTTGCTGATATTAAATAGGGTTCGTCCCATTTATACATACTAACTACATACAAAATTTCAAGTCTCTATCTCAATTTCTTCGGGAGATAGAGCGTTTACAGACAGACAGATAGACTGACAGACAGACAGACAGACAGACGGACGGCAATTTTTTTTTTTCTAAAAATATGTTTTTCGGAATCTCCACTATCTAAAACGTGTAAATCCGTCAAAATTTTTTTTTCGATTTTCAAAACGATTGCAAGACTTACCCTATACTACGTATGATGGGTAAGTAAAAATAAGAAATTTTTATTGCCGTTTCGGATCTTTGAATAGATGTTCATAGAGCTGGTAAGAAGTAAAAAGACTAGTCGTTGGGGGCCACCGTAATACTTACCCATCATGGATATGTATATGAAAATAATACATATGAAACTATTTATACAATGCATTGCAATTCATAAACAAAATTTAAATATTGTTAATATACACTGTTAAAAATATCCCTGTAAAATTACGGGCAGAGACCGGCAGCAGAGATTCCAGCCATACACCGTAAAAAAAAATTGAATGCCCATCATTTTATGCAGCCCGTAATTTTACGGGGCTAAGTAATACGGCATTAACTGTATAATTACGGTCCTTAAATGTTATTTTATGGTCTGCCTAGTTACGGTCAGGGCGTAAAAAATACTGTAAATTAACAGTGCGTGATCGTATATGTTTAACCATAATCTTACGGTCCATGAATGTAATTTTATGGTCTGTGCTATTACGGTTAGGGCGTAAAAAAGACCAATTTAACAGTGAGTGATCATATATGTTTAACCATAATCTTACGGTCTTGGCACATAATTTGATGATATGTTAGCATGCATTTAATGGACTGGCCATATATTTACAAAAAAGATAATATTCTTGGTAAAAGCAGCATGACTTTACAGCAGGAAATTTCACATGGAAATGAACTTACATAATAAGAGTTCAACCAAATATTTTAAAATATTGGAGGAATGTTATAATAGAAGTTCATTTACACTTTATAAAAGCCTTCGTGCATTTTTTTTTTTTTTTTTTTTTTTTTAAATTTTTAAACAATATATAATTGGGCAGTTTAACAGTAAAATATAAAAGTCATTCATTGTGAATTTATAGATTTAATTTTAAATTTAAAGCAACGTAGTTTGATAAACTTGTCAGACATGGTTATTATGAAAAAGAAGCAAGGGATAACTTACATTTCTGTAACAACTTACAGGTGCATAATTTTAAAATACTGCACACTACTGTTCAAAATATACTGTGTTCTCAACACAAGTGAACATTTATTCATGGATGTTTTGTATTTCAGGCATCCAGATAAAATGTTCGTATCAAAAGTTCATAAGAAGCATACACTTCTAATAATCCAAGAGCTGACAGTTCAAAAACATTATCGAGCACAAGAAAAAAATCCTTTTTTTTATCGAAGAGTAGTACTGTTGAAAATATGACCCTTTTAATGCATCGTCACTCCACCACTTTTATAGAAAACTATTACTTAACCATATTATGGCGCATTCTCATGGATCAAAATATATTCTATAAAAGTGGGGGAGTGACGATGCAGCAAAAAAGGTCAAATTTTTAGCAGTACTACTCTTCAATAAAATAAAGGATTTTTTTCTTGTGCTCGATAATGTTTTAAAGGGGAATGGAATGATCTGGGTCTGCCAGAATTGAAAAGGTGCATAAGCCAAAAATTAATATTAGAGGTTTACTCAAAAGGTTTAACATTGGGTTTGCCGTATGAAAACATGGAAAACTGGGAGCAGGAAAACTCAATAATAAATCTACGAATGAGCCAATAGTGGCATTAATTTTTGGCTTATGCACCTCCTATTTTCAGCAGGCATGGATTATTCCATTCCCCTATTACCATTCTTCCATAAAATAAAGGTTTTTTTTCTTGTGCTCGATAACATAGGTTTTACTGCTGTTTGGCTCTTGGACTATAAAATACACATGAGTTGTTGAAAACATTTTCTGGTTATTAAGCAAAGAGTCATTCAATTAACCCAACATAATAATGAATAGAAAATAAGCATATCAAAATCAGAAATGATTCACTTAGTGTTTTCAAAATGAGTTATTTTCCATAATCAACAGAAATGTAGTCAAATGTTACTCTGTATTTTATTTTGAACATAATAAAAATCTAAAAAACAGCCCTTTCAATACATTAGTGTTGTGGAAAAAGCTTCATTGCAAAAACTTAATTTTACACATTGATTAGAATATTTTCATTAATACTGTGAATATTGATTCTGAGAAAAGTATGTCTAAAGAAAGTTCTTAATTTTTAGAATCAAAACAATTTCAAATGTATTTCAAGCTTCAAGCTATTTAGAAAACTTAAAAAGAAATTTGAAATAATAAAACAAATCTTTATAATAGTTTGCAGTTCTATATAGCATAAATCTGAGATATTTCTAAAATATAAATTTATTCTTGTTTTATGGGTGTTTTAGGGATTTTGTAATTACTGTTAATTCAACAGTAAATAATACTGTTTGTTATGAGTCAATTTTAAATTTCAAAATTGACCAAGCTCACTTGAAAATAAATAATGTAGCATTCAGTTTAAATTCAGGTTTTTTTTAACCAAATGTTAGCAAATTTCCTGAAATTTCATTAAAAAAAATTAAGCATCTACATACTTCTAACATGATTAAAATAAAATGCAATGTGCTACATTTTATAATAATACAAATGATATTAAATATTTCTTTTGTTCAATTGTAACCTTAATTTGATGCTGGCTATACTATGCAAGTAAGATATTGCAAAGTATTTTAAACAATTCATTAAAAAAAGTACAATAGTTTTTTTAAGGGACAAAAAATTTTCACCATCAATAAAAGTGACAAATTATTATACTACTATCAAAATCATTAGACATAAATGCTTCAATTAAAATATACTTTAATACAGTCAGTTATTTGCAATTATAAGTTATCAATGAGTGCTTATAATATATATATTGGTGTCTATGTGTCATTTAGTAAAATTAGACAACAATTACCTATTCATATTTGGGAAGCCAATACTGCAGTTAAAAATCCCCATATCTTTTCCTAAAAGAATTCCCTTACCTTGCATCACATCATTTTGTTAATTTTATACTATCAAAATGCAGTTTTGGAGTAGATTGACTGGCCATTTGACCAGTAAAAATTAGACAGTTGCATTTTCTCTGACATTTTCCTACCTTATTATAAATTCTATAACTTTTAGTACCTTTCATATTAATTGCCCATTTTTTAAAATTTACGCTGAATTCTCTGACTTTAGGAACTGAAATTGGAACTTAAGATTAAATGAATAATCTGCTTACAATAACTACAAAAATTTATCAATAAACATAAATTTTATTTTTATGAATTTACAATTAACAACTGAATACATATAGAATATAAAAACAAGTCACTTAAAAATCATCACACATATAACATTTTCATGAGATCTGGCTTTTCGATCCATTTTCTGGATTGATTCCAAAGAAAGCCCTATTAAAAATACAAAACATACATATTAAAAATAATTATGCAAGTACAAAAAAGTAATTTTGTTCTAACACACAATTAAATCAGTAAGATTTAAACATTTTCCATTAATATGACATCTTGAATTAGACTTCTTCTCTGTTTAATGTTTCAATATATTTTATTATATATTAGAATGTCTTAAGGCCCCACATATGGCACAGAAAAAGACCCGGATTAAAATGAAAAGTCTATGGGAGTGTTCTTTTCAAGTATCTCGCCCAAATTTTAATATTTATGCATGATTTTTTTTGCATGAGATAGCTGAGTACGATCAAAACTGCCCTAGTTTTTACTTTTTCGATTTTGCTTTTATATTTTTTATATTACGATAGTTTCAATTTCAGAACCGGTTTCGAATGTTAAAGTAATTAAAAAAAATCTGAAACAAACTGAAAAAGTAAAAACTAGGTCAGTTGTGGATTGTCATCAGCTATCTTGTGCAAAAAAATCATGAAAATATTAAAATGAGCGAAATATTTGAAAAAAAATACCCCCATAGACTTTACATTATCATCCGGGTCTTTTTTTGCACCTAATGTGGAGCCTTAATATTATGAAATGTTTTACATGAGCATTTCTCATTATTAATCCATTCTTAATGTGTATTTGAAAAAAATTTTCATAGTCTGACTTAATCATCCCTTTATAAATTTTTAAATAATTAAAGAAACGGTGAACGGTAGAACCTTGCATTTTCATCAACATCTGTTAATTTTTTTCACTATTAATAACCACGTGTTCAAAAATTAATACTTTACTGTTTTCACAAGCTTGTTCCTTTATTGATAATAGAAACTCGTTTATATATTTTCAAGAACACAAAAAACTTTTATAAATAAAATTTTATTCTTTAACTTTTTGTGAAACTATAAATTTTTTATGGGGAAATACATATGTATAATTTAAAAAATATTAAAAAAATTTAGTGTTCTGGGAATTTCAAATATGCATAAATTAAAAAAAATTCCACTTTGTAAATATTTTCTGATGTTTACAAATAAAAGGTACCAAAAATAAAAAAAATAAAAAATCTGTATCTTCTCTTTGTAAAACAAACAATATTTACAATTTTTTAAAAATCAGATTTGAAAAGGCCAAAACAATTAAAATACAAAAAAAAAAAAAATAAATAAATAAATAAAAATAAAAATAAATAAAATCCAGTGTATATAATCAAATGTAGTCTCATGCATCTTAAAAAAGCATGTTCAAAGTTTCTTCACAAGCTTCCTTTTATAAATTAAGACTATTCTTATAGAAGCTCTAGTTCACACATTTTTTAATTTATTCAATGTTAAATAAGTGTAAAATCTACTTTCTCTCTAAATGGAACAGCTAATTATTCCAAAATAAAATATATGAATAAGCTGTATATATGCACATTTTCATGCCAAATTCAAATAACTTTCTATGATAGTTGCAAAATGAAATTTTATTTTTTATAGTGAAGACAGAGCTTAAAAAGATAAATAGCTTGATAAAAAAATATGACATAAAAGTATATTTAATTCTACCAAAAAAAAAAGGAGGTCCAGTTGAATGCATATTACAGTACAGTCTTTAAATTCGACACTTCAAAAATTCAGTATCTTAGGAAATCTGCGTGCATTTCAAAATGTAAACAATGAAATCGGCAATTAAAAAGTATTCTTCCAAAAAGTAGTTATTGAAAATAAAATCATTTTTAACATAAATTGATAGGAAAACAGAGCAAAACTTCATTATTTAGCCAAATAATTTACTGTCCTTAACCAAATATGAATTCCAATATTTTTGAACAGTCCTGTATTTGATCTCTCTGTTGATATGCATACTATATAATGAGGAAATTTAATTTAGCAAGAAATTGTCTAACAGGTTAAAATTTCTCTTTCAGCAATTTACTAATAGATGGAAAATATACTTTAATACATTTGTTCAACCGTGTAGTTTACTTAGTACCTTTATTACACCATATTTAGC
Organism: Maratus speculifer; assembly: GCA_964019185.1. Lineage (NCBI taxonomy): Eukaryota > Metazoa > Arthropoda > Arachnida > Araneae > Salticidae > Maratus > Maratus speculifer. The sequence continues at coordinate 215,397,321 of OZ025302.1, forward strand.
TAAAATTTAATCCAAACTAAAACACTCCTAAAAGTACTAAAATAACCCGTTTCAGATATTATTATCTATAGGCAACCATGTATCAAATTATTTGCATGACCTTGTATATATTTACCTATTTTCTAGAAAAAATTTCTTGGTAAACTGATTATTTTTAATATAAAAATGCATAACTTATTTTAAAAACACCTTTAAATAATTTACACTCACATTCAGTAAGCTTTATGAGCTATTTTGTATAGCCCTGTATATCAAATATAGCATTTATACACACCATATAATATGGATAAATTTAGTTTAACTTAAAAGCGCATATCATAAAAGATAAATGCATTTCATCCATCCATCAGCCATTTAAATAAGATACAGAATACTTCGGATAGAATATTCTATTTTAAAATGTTGTGTATGTCTTTCTAAATGCCATGCACTTTGTATTATGAATGAAATAACTTACATTACGCCTCAGTAAGATATATAAATTTTATTATACATGAAATAGTTCAATATAATAAAAATATGTCTCATACAATTCCTCTCCCCTTTACCCATTATGTAATGGAATTGTTTTGGGCGGCCCTGTAAATGAATAACTATTTTCACCGCACATTTAACATAATGCATATTTTAGTGCACTTTGTAAATGATAAATTTTAATGTTTGACAGGGTGTAACATATTTAAAATTTATTTGAACCATTTTTTCCCCCATAAGACATAATATAGAGGAAAACTTTTGACAGTGGCTGTAAATAAACAAATCATGCTAGAAACTTCATTTAAAAATAGTAGGGGTGCACAACCTTTTCAAGAGACGGGCCACTTACAAATATGAAAGGTCGTCGAGGGCCACAGCAATAACATGGACATATTTCGATGAGGTTATCTGTGGCCTATAATCTAATAAATATGGTTTCAGAGGAAAGTGGGGAAGTTATTCCTTTAAGTTCATTAACCCAATCAAAAAATCCAATTCAATCTGTAAGGATGTATCAGCAGTTTTTATGTTTGTATATATAACACATACAGCAAGGATTATTTTCTAGATGTAATGATATTCCTCGGTTTTATTCATGAGAGTAAATTTTGTTTTATTAAAATTGCTAAAAAAAAACATAAGTGGTTGGTGCCGAAAAAAATGTGAATTTTATCAATGAAGGAGAAGGAAGTAGATGATCAACGAAGTTCCGATTTTTCTGCACCTGATCAACGAAATTTGCAATTTATTGACGCTTGATCGACCAAATTTGCACTTTTTACGAAATCGATCAATCTAACTTTTACAAAACTCATCGGCGATATTTTAACTCATCACAAATTTTACAAAGCCGATCGATGAAAATGACGATTTTTACAAACCTGATCGATGAAATTGTTTGCAAATTTTCCTCACATGCTCAGTAAAATTTGCAATCTTCTCACTCTTGATCGACATAATTTGAGATTTTTTTTTCCTTGCCTGATCAACAAAATTCTCGATTTTTACAAAGCCAATCAATGAAATTCACGAAGTTTAGAAATCTGATTGACAAAATTCGTGATTTCTAATTGCATGATCGAAGAAATTCATGCTTTTTTCGAGCTTGTCAACAAAATTGACGATTTTCTGAGTCTGGTCGAAAAAACTCACGATTTTTCTGACTCTGATGGACGAAACTCTTGATTTTTCCGACATTGATGGACGTAATTCACCATTTTCTGAATCCAATCGAAAAAAATTTTAGATTTTTATGAAGCTAATAGAGAAAAACCATGATTTTTATGAAAAACATTGAGAAAATTTACGATTTTTCTGCCCCCGATCAACAAAATTTATGATTTTTACTAAGGCGATCGCCGAAATCTGCGATTTTTGTATAACTGATCGACGAAATTCACAATTCTTCCTCGCAAGACAGATAAAATTCACATTCCTTCAGGACCAGATTGATGAAATGCATGATTTTTTTGTACCTTATCAACAAAATTCGCTATTTTTATGAGCCTTATCAACTAAATTTATGATTATTATAAATCCGATTGACAAAATTTGAGAATTTTACGAAAGTCATCGATGAAATTTTCGGTTTCTACAAAGTCGTTTGGGGAAATTCGTGATTTTATTTGAGTTCGATTGACAAAATTTTCGATATTCCTCTGTCTGACCAACAAAATTTGCAATTTTTCGTGACCCCGTTGACTAAAAATAGTGATTTTTCCATGTCCGACCGTCTACATTTACGTTTTTTCGACGCTAATTGACGAAACAAGTATTTTTCTGCGCCCAAGCAACTAAATTCACAACCTTGAACTAATTTTGATGAATTCTGCCGTTTTTTATGCAACAAGATGGAAGTCATGAATTTTTTCTCTTGATAAATCGAAACTCACGATTGTTTCGCAGCCGATGTAGAAATTTTTAATTTTTCTTTACATCATCGCAAAAGTCACATTTTCCCCATGCCTTATCAACTAAATTTGCAATGTTTTTGTGCCCGATCGACAAAATTCATTATTTTTTTTCCGAGCTGGTTCAACGAAATTCGCGTATTTCTCAAGCGATAATCCGAGAAAAGAAAACATGAGATTTTTCCGCAGCCGATAAATTTAATGCAGGTTATTCCCTATGCTGACGATTTTTTCTTACTCTATCAATGGAATGTGCGACTTTTCGCGTTCGATCTGCGATCGGCAAAATTTGCGATTTTTCAGTGCCTGATCGACAAAACTTGCAATTTTTTTTCATGCCCGACAATGAAATATGCTATTTTTTCCGAGCCTTATGGACAAAATCAGCAATTTTTCTGAGCCTCACCAACGAAATTCGCTATTTTTTAGCAACTGATCAATGAAATTGATGATTTTTCTGTGCTCAATCAACAAAACTTGAGATTCTTGAGTGACTGATGAAATTTTGTATTTTACCGCGGCAATTTAACGAAATTTAGGATTTTTTTCTGCAACTTATGCACAAAAATTGCAATTTTTTCCAGTTGTAAATTGATGAAGTTTGCGGACCACACGTTAACTCATCGAGGGCCAATTTTGGCCCGTGGGCCACATGTTGTGCACCCCTATAAATAGGATTAGTCTTAGTGCTAGGGTAAACATTAATAATTTTTTAAAAATTTCAGGATAATATGAACATATTTATGAGAGTTAGAGCGAGGAAAATTGGACAGGCAAACCAAAATCACAAACAATTTTCAATTTTGTTCAAAAGTGTTAAAGTGAAGAAGTTGGGAAAAAAAATCAAAATTTACAAAACTCTAAAACTTGCAAAATTCTAAAATCTGCACAACCTTTGGCCCCAAGCTATGCACATTTTTGATACTCCATTTAATTTTGTTCTTTAGAGAATGGAAATTAACAAAAAATGCTAATCGGATATTTTAAGCGTGTAGCCTATAAATAAAAATATATACTACGTATTAAGAATGGTGCTGTGGCTCTTGAACTTTGTTAAAAATCTTTGAAAAATCTCAAATTTTGTTGATCAGCTCCTCCTACCCTTTCTATTCATAAAAGTTAACATTTTTTTTTTACACTAGCCACTTTCATGCTTATGTTGTTTTAGTAAACAAAGTCACAATATTATCATTCCTTCTAAATAAATCTTGCTGTATCACTGTTATATGTACAAGTGTAAACTGTTGATATATCTTTGCCAACTGAATTGAATTTGTTGATTGGATAGGAGAACCAAGGGCACCCCCCCCCACACACACACACACCAATCTGAAAACACATTTTAAAAAATATAATTATAGGTTAAAGATTTACCCCCCCCCCCCCCCCCCCCGAGATAGAATTTTCAGGTTATTACTGATGTGGCCTTCGAACACCCAGAAATTTTTGAAAGAGGCCTTTCTCTTAAAAAGGTTGTGATGTATGTATACACATGATACATAATACAATTTTAAAATAATGGACTTTATAAATAAAATTTAAACATAAGTTACCTTTGCGTAAATTCTAATGTGGCAGGACAACCACTTGGGTACTCCAATCCAAATACAAAAAGTGTTGACTCTTTTCACATTCGTAAATTCTGGTATAGCAACACTTCTATTTTATGCAATTTTTTTTTATTTTGATAAGGGTCACCTGAAACAAAAAAATTAAATTTTAAACATGAATTATATGTGAGACAAAGTTGTTAAACAAATAAAATATACTGATTTTGCACCGAGTCGTACTACTTTGGTCAAGTACGGATACCAAATACTTGTGTGTAAGAAAGAATAACAAATTAGCACATGAAGTTAGCTTAGGTTAACTGCCACATGTGTGTATACATAATTTACATCTGGTTAATAAGGTGAGATGTGGGAAAGTGGGCCCATGGGGTAAAGTGATGTTACATTGAAAAACACATTTTTTCTTTTTAAATTAAGATATTTAGCCAATTTCTTTTTAGTGACATATGTACAGATTGTCGTAAACATTTTTACTGTATTTTTAGAAACTAGCAACAAGTTTCATGTTTACAATTTACCTTGTTTATTCTCTGTGTTAACTTGATAAATGACAGATGTTCTATACTTTATAATAAATGACAATGACATAATGAAATAACTACAGAGTCAAAATGATGAGGTTTTAATCATTGAAACTGTTGAAAGAAATGAACATTAAAAAAAAAAAATCATTGAAGCAAATATAAAAAAGAATGTAAAAAATGGAGAATAATCTGATGTTGCTAATTGTAGCATTTTCAAATACATGAAGAATGACAAGACCTTTTATATCAAGGTTTAACAATATAAAATGCTAAATGTAAGTTCCTAACATGATGCAAATATGTATTTTTGCCAGAGTTGATTAAAAAAAGAAAAAAAAGGGGGGGGGGAGCCCTTTTTCCAAAATACACGAATAAAACATTTATTTTTCTTTCTTTAAATCAGGTTTTTTTTCTTTTTTTCCTTAATTATCATATTCTATTACATATTTACTATGCATGGTTGTGTATAAAAATAAATGTTATTGGATATCATATTTGTATTCTAACTTCACCATTTCAAAATATTCAAATTAAATAATTACAATTGGTTATGTAGATAATTGAAATCATTTGCTAAATATTTTTAGTAACAGTAGTAGTATAGTGTTCAAAGAATTAACTGTTCTATACAGTGATTCATAGCTATCTTGAAAATATTATCCAGCATCCTTTGATTAGTAAAAGATTTGTTTAAAAAAATGCATTCTTAGTGGGGAATACAGATAAAAAGCAATTTATTAAAGTTACTTTTAAATATGGGATACATGGTTTACATAATATGTTCTCAGAAGTAAAAATACAGATTTTTGCATTGATCTATTTGTATTATGTCAATGAAAATTATTTGCATCTTAAATTAATTAATAAAAGATTTTTGTATTTAATACATGCTTTCTAGAAATAAAGAATTTCCGCTGTCTTCATGACTTAAATAAAGCAAAAAAAAAAAAAAAAAAAACACCCAAAATATCTAACCACTTTTGATTACAATATTTTCCTCTATCAAAGATTAAGAAAGTAAAAATAGTGATTACATATGACTATAAAAAAATTATGTAAGCAACGTAATATTCAAATTTAAACATTAGATAACAGAAATGAAACCCCACACTCACCAAAAGAAGCAATACATGGAGATAAAGGTACATTTTCATCTCCCAGAACCTCTTCCAAACTTACTTCCTCCTGTAAAAATGAAATTGCAAAAACATGAGGGTTAAAAAGCAGAAGATTGTAAAATAGTATAAAACAAAATTTTTTGTAATAAAATATTAAAAAAAGAAAGATTGCTCGCATCTGATGATGCTCAATGCTCATACTTTGAATACGAAATGCTCTCTGAGTATTTAAATGAATTATAATATGAAATGAATATAATTAAATGTTTTTTAAATCAATAATTTAAAAGAAGATAGTTTGTTAAATTCAATATTCATTCATATATATCTTCATTTTATTATGTTGGTTTTAGTTTTATTATTAAGAAAAATGTTTATGTTAAATTTTATTTTTGTAAATTATAAAATAGTCTTCCCCCTTCCTTATTTAAGCATGCTATTTCAAGGTTTTAGTTGTAAGTTTAGCTTAATCATTTTAGGTTAGGGATGCACCTGTGGTCCACGGGCCACTTTTGGCCCGCGATGGGTTAACGTATGGCCCGCGAACTTCACCAGTTAATAACTAGAAAAAATTGCAATTTTTTTGCCAATGTCGCAGAAAAATATCATAAATTTTGTCAGTCACTTAAGAATCGCAAATTTCGTAGATTGGGCACGGAAAAATCACGAATTTTATGATTAAGTGTGAAAAAATCGCACATTTCGTTCATTAGGTATGAAAAAATCGCGAATTTTGCCCACGAGGTTCGGAAAAAATAGCAAATTTAGCCGACCGGACACAGAAAAATTGCGACACAGAAAAAGGCACGGAAAAATCGCGAATTTTATCGTTCGGACGCGAAAATCGGCATTTCGTTGATCGGGCAAGAAAAAAACGTCAGATTTCTTGATAAAGCACGAAAAAAAAAATCGCAAATTAAACTCATCAGCTACGGAAAAATTGTTTGCTTTCTCGGTTTATCGCGTGAAAAGATCGCGAATTTCGTTGATCAGGCACGATAAAATCGCGAATTTTGTCGATCAGGGACGAAAATATCGCATAGTTCGTAGATAAGGTACAGGAAAATCGCGAATTTTGCGATGATGCGCGGAAAAATTGAAAATTTCGTTGATCAGCTGCGAAACAATCGTAAGTTTTGTAAGTTTATCAAGAGAAAAAAATCGCGAATTTCGTTGATAGGGCGCAGGAAAATGCAGATTTCGTCAATTAAAGGCGGCAAAAGCGCAAATTTCGTCGATCAGGCTCAAATAAAATCACGAATTTTGTCAATCTCACGAGGAAAAATTTCGTCGGTCAAGCTCAAATAAAGTTGCAAATTTCGTCTAATCAGTGCGGAAAAATCAGGAATTTTGCCTATCACGCGAAGAATAATCGCAAATTTCGTCGATCGGCTTTGCAGAAATCGTAAATTTCGTCGATCAGGTTCGTAAAAATTGTGAATTCTGTCAATCGGCTTAAAAAAAAATTGCAAATTTCTTTGATAAGGTTTGTAAAAATTGCAAAATTCTTCGATCTGGTATGGAAGAATCGTGATTTTAACAATCATACGAGAAAAATTGCAAATTCGCGAATTTTGCTGGTCAGGCACGGAAAGATCATGAATTTTCTCGATCGGCTTCGAAACAATCACGAATTACGTCGATCAGCTTTGTAAAAATTGGTTTTGAAAAATCCTGAATTTGCCGATTGGCTTCGTAAAAATTATTAATTTTGTTGATCAGGCGCAGGAAATCTGAGTTTTCTCAATCGCCTTTGTAAAAATCACGAATTTCGCCGATCAGCTTTGTAAAAAATCGCAAATTTTGTCAATCAGCTTCGTAAAAATTGCGAATTTCGTCAATCGACTTTTTAAAAATCGATAATTTCATCGATCAGGCGCAGAAAAATCAAAAATTTCGTCAATAAGCCGCGGAAAAATATGGAATTTTAATCGATCATGTGAGGAAGAAACTCAAATTTCGTCAACCGGCTAAATAAAAATCGCGAATTTCGTCAATCGACTTAGTAAAAATCGCTAATTTTGTTGATCAAGAGCATAAAAATTTTGAAATTTGTTGATCACGAATGGAAAAAAATCGCGAATTTCGCAGATCGGCTTCGCAAAAATCGCGAATTTCGTCGATCAACCGCAGAAAAATCGCGAATTTTATTGATCATGCTAAGAAAAATCGCGAATTTCACCGATCGGCTTTGTAAAAATCACAAATTTTGCTCATCAGCTTCGTAAAAATCGCGAATTTATCCAATCAGCTTCGTGAATTTCGGCGATCGGCTTCGTAAAAATCGTAAATTTCGTCGATCGGCTACGTATAATGACGAATTTCGTCAATCAACCGCAGAAAAATTGCAAATTTTATCGATGTCGCTAAGAAAAATCGTTAATTTCACCGATTAGCTTTGTTTAAATCGCAAATTTCCTTGATTGGCTTTGTTTAAATCACAAATTTCCTCGATTGGCTTTGTAAAAATCGCAAATTTTGTCGATTGGCTTTGTAAAAATCGCAAATTTCGTCGATTGGCTTTGTAAAAATCGCAAAATTTGTCTATCGGATTTGTAAAAAACTGCAAATTTCGTCCAACAGGCACAGAAAGATTGAATTTTGTCGATCAGTTTCGTAAAAATTGCAAATTTTGCCAATCATTTTCGTATAAAGCCCAAATTTGGTCGATCAGTCATGGTAAGTTGCAAATTTTGTTGATCGGGAGTTGAAAAATCTAGAATTTCAATGATGAGGCACTTAAAAACCTTGTTGATCGGCTCCTTTCGTTCGTTCATAAAGTTAACATTTTTTTCGGCACCAGACACTTATCTTTGTTTCTTAGTACTTTTAATAAAACAAGATTTACTCTCCTGAATAAAGTCAAGGAATATTATTACATCTTGAGAATAATCCTTGCTATATCTGTTAATCATACAAAAGTAAAAATTGCTGATATATCCTTACCAACTAAATTGAATTTTTTGACTGGTTAAGTAAATCTAAAGGAGTATCCCCCCCACTTCTCTCTGAAAACATTTTTTATCCAATTATACGTCACAGATCACTCTCAAAATCGAATTCTATCCTTGTTATTGATGTGGCCCTCGACCACCCAGACATATTTGTAAGTGGCCCTTCTCTTGAAAAGGTTGTGCACTCCTATTTTAGGAGATAAAATCTTAGAATGGGATTAACATTTAAAAAATATATAAATATATGCATATCATTCATATGTAATTTTACACATTAAATTATACAAGTATTTTCACCATGAACTTTCATTTTTAAAAATTAAAATATTTCATTTGATTTTTTAAAAATATTTTTAATATAAAGATACTTTTAATTATTTTTTTATTCCATATTTATAGCTTACCATATCTATATTTAAAAATACAAAATATAGAATAAATATAAAGTAACATGTTGAACAAAAATATGTTTTGAGTTCAATCGGGATTAACGGTTTATAAGGTCTAAAATTGTCAAAAAGTTTATGCAAGTTTTTAAAAATAAAATTTTTAAATTTAATATTGTCTTAAAAATAATTTTAAACAGTTTTGACTCAAATTTAGGTTTTCGACATGACTTAAAATTGGATAAAACCGTCACGTCACACTGTCAAAAACATGCCAACCCTGATGATTTTATTTACTTTATAAAATGGTTAAGTTTATAAATATTTTATTGTAAAAAGAAGCTTGTTTCATTTTTAACATTCCTGTATTCATTAATAAATTAACATAGTAACTCAATTTATATGTGAAAAAAATATATAATCAAATAACTTATAATCAGCACATTTTCTTGTCGAAATTGTGAATATTAGGAGTTGATTAATACATAAAATATAAAAACTAATCATGCAAATTTAGAAAAAAGTTAATACATTTTACCTTGAATAGTCTCAAACAATCCTCCATGCTTTTAGAGAAATAAAACAAAGCTACAGCAACCTTCTCAGGTAAATCTGACAGGTCTTTTTTGAGCCCTTTCTTATTAAAGAAAAGTCATTATTCAGACTTGCTACAGGTTGAGCAAGAAAAAAGCTGAACTTTCACGGCCTCACGGACTTTTGATGAAATTTGTATCTTCTTGCAGCATTTTGACAAAATTCATGTTTTTCTGCAATTTTTTAAAGAAATTAACATTTTTCCTCGATCATTTGACGAAAAGTGCACTTTTTCCAATCTTTTGATTGAAATTGGCATTTATCCATGATCTATTAGCGAAATTAATTATTTTTCTCAATCTTTTTCGACAAAATTCACCTGTCGGCCGAATATTCGGCCAAAATCACTAGTCAATGCATCCTTAATTATGATATAAGGTGGGGGCCACCAATTACCCCGAAAAAACGCTGATCAGGAAATACACACATTCTCCATATATTAAAGTTAGGGTACTACTCTGTTATCCCGTCAACCAGTTTCGCCAAATTATACAAAACGCCAAACTAATAGCCAAATGATACAAATTGACATAATTTTTATTTTAAAAAACGAAAAAACAAATTAGTAGAATATAATAAAAATACAAATAAAAAGTCGAAATAAAAATCACTTAATGACATTTTAAACACGTGAATCGTATTGAATGTCATTGAATGTGACATTCACGATCATCCATTATTGGCATTTAATCTTACAGTTAGGCGATAATTTTTTGGTCGACAGGATAACCTAGTAGTACCAAAGTTAGTAATTATGGATCTAGTAAATCTGCAAATTGGTGGCCTCAAACATAAGTTCTGCAATTTTATTTGGATTTAAAATAAAATTAAAATATTCAACTTGCAATATCATTTATTTCATATTTGTAATACTAACTATTATAAATGATATATCAAACAGCCTCTGGAAGATTAGTTGTCTAAACGGTACACTAATATTCAAAAAATCCCTCACTGTCTTAATAGTTTGATTGTTTCAATTCAATTACCTAGTGTTTAATAGTTTGATTGTTTCAATTCAATTACCTAAGTGTTTAATATTTTAAACCATCCATCTAAACGAATTAAAATATCGATCTTCTATTATTTATAAGTGATGCAACCAGTAGACACTTATCACAAATATTTTATTAATTATTACTATCCTAATTGTTAAATTTACTTGTTTCATTAAATTCTGGTTCTTAATGCAATCATAAATATGACGTCCATTACTGGACTCGGGAGGGTTTTGATATATTTATATTAGTTAAAATTAAATTCTATTCATATTGAGAAAAAAAAAAAACTAAGAATGGGAATGGTTAAATATTGTTGATAGATTAACATAATATTGCAAAAAATTGAAATAGAATAGCTTAACTATTAAAAATAATTTTAAAAAAATGAATAAAAAAAAGTCCCTTAAGAGTGTGTATTACTGGCAACTGGCACATTTACCCTATTTAAATACTCTTAACTTGCATATATAGAAAATTGCATATATAGAAAACATTCGAAAATAAACAATTAAAAAATTTTAGATTTATTAATGAATTAAAAAAATTAACATTTCTTGTCATTTTGCTGCAGGAATTTTTTGTGCCAGCATAAACCTTGCATTTTTCATGTTTAAATGAGAAAACAAAACAAAATTAATGTAATCAATCATTAAGAAGGTAACAAAATATAAATAAAAAGTTATTCTGCATATTATAAGAGTGATATCGTTATAGTGCATTTATTTTTTTGAAGCATTATTGTAATATCTATTATTTCAACGTAAATTTTTGATAACTAATATATATACTCGGAATAAATGGCATAATTAATGTTTTTGCAACTAACGATATCTGTGATTATATATAATCTCAGAAAATTGACACACAATAATTACAAAATGATTAAATCTTACCGTTTTTGTAAAATTTACTCTTATTAAAAGGATATTTTAAAACATATTTGAAGTTGCACTCGCGGTATATATACCGCCATTAATGATTGTTTTGTTACAACTGCAAATGCAAAACATAAATTACATAAAACTATGCGTTTATATGCGTCCTTTATCTTAAAAAAAGGATATAATACACTTAAAAAACAATAATAATAACATATTTTACTTACTCGTAAATAACACCACACGATCATGGAATCGCTTTTTCCCATGGAACAATCTTCCATGCTTTTTCCTTTTTGGCGGGTTGAAAAACATGTTACGGTTGCGGTCGAAATATGACTAAATTACGGGGCGCATCCTAGCGGAGGAAAATTGACGACGACGTACCGTCTTTTTGCTAATGATGGGACAGGGCTGTGAAAAGATGTGGATTACCCTTAACTTTTTGAGTATCTAAGGGATAAGACCGTTTATTTAGTGGATCAGACCGTTTTTCTTCAAATAAGGCTATTGCCCGTGAAAATTGAAGGGCAAATGCTCATAAATCTACAGTTTTTTCTGAGAGTGTACATAATAATGCTATATTAAAGAACTGCTGATGTACCAATTTCGACAAATTATATAAAACGCCAAACTACTCAAGTAGTACCGAACTGCGTAAAAGAAACATCCTTATAACTCCAAAAATAATAATTCTATTAACTAACAATTAACTGCGTCGGATTAAGCGCCTCATTTACAATTAAAATATACTTCTGCATTGAAATTTGAATGAAATACAGGGTCATGAAAAATCGAAGAATGTAGAAAACAAGATTACAAATATCTCGGCAACTAATAATCCGATCGACTTCGTTCTATATGAAAAATGTGTGTTATTTTATTGCCTTTTACGGCCATTCCTTAAAACAAAAAAATTCGAAAATTTTTATATACCTTTCATCAGAACGAATTTTTCGAGAGTCCGAAAAAAATAGTTCCGGATAATCGAGGTTGCTGATATTAAATAGGGTTCGTCCCATTCTTACATACTAACTAAATACAAAATTTCAAGTCTCTATCTCAATTTGTTCGGGAGATAGAGCGTTTACAGACAGACAGACAGACAGACAGACAGACGGCAAATTTTTTTTTCTAAAAATATGTTTTTCGGAATCCCCACTATCTAAAACGTGTAAATCCGTCAAAATTTTTTTTTCGATTTTCAAAACGATTGCAAGACATACCCTATACTACGTATGATGGGTAAGTAAAACTTCTTTAAAACACACACACACACACACACACACAAAAAAAAAAAAAACTCCCAATTTCATACGAAATTGGGGGTAATATATAATCGACATTTTTCGTTTCATTGAAAGATGAAACGAAACATTGAATTTAGATTAATATAAGATTATTGAATTAAGGGGGTGCAGGACACATTTTAAAATAATTTTTATGAGATTTCGTATGAAATACTACCTATTGCGATCGCTCCCATGTTGAAATTTCTTAAATATTTGCAGATCTACGCCGATCATAACCCCTAGATCTCAAAACTACCATCAGTAAAAAAGTTTATATATATCTCTCTCTGTTATATATACATATATGGTAGCCCCAAATTCATTTTTCTTTTCATGGCTAATACGGAGATGAAACCACACACTTCATTTGTAGTTCCAAAGTATTTGGGGCTTGATAATTCTGCTTTGGTTCTACAAATTTCTATTACATTCATTTTATTTATTCATTTAAATTTTTCTCATGTTTCGGTTTGGTTTATTAATGAATTCAATTGGTGAATATTGTCTACTTTTAATGGTCTTATATATATATGGGTGATTCTCAAAATAGGGGACAATTTATGTCTTTCGGCATACAAAAAAAATTGAGAGGTTTTCTGTCATGTTTTTATATTTAGATATGTTTTTCTTAATATTATTCATTATTTGCACTCAAGAATTACTCACTTTTTAGTTAAAAACACCTTAAAAGAACAGAATAAAGATTCAAAATGTCATTAGCATGGATGTCCACAGCAGCTCTGCCTTGTGTATACTAGCATTTTTCAAGAGTTAATCTGATTTTTATAAAATAAACAAATGTTATCCTTTCTTTATATTAATCAAGGAGATGATTTATCCAATAAATTTCTTTTTAGAAATAAAATTATAGTACATAAAAAAAGAATTAAAGTTTGTCCACCATATTCGATTTTTAAAACAAGGTCATACTAAAACAGCTGGTTATTAATCAAAATTTCATTTTCACATATGACAATAGTTTGAAAATATAAAGTTTCTCCATGGCAACAAGTAGCCATTTTATCCCAGCCAGAAAATAGAAGCATGTATTGTATTTTAAGAAAAGAAGTTGAATATTAGGGGAGTACATCAATTGTATGTCATTAGAATGGATAATAATTTTCATGTTTATTTTATAGTTAACATTTTTATTTTATTTATTTGCACAGAACTTTTGTGTTTTAAAAAGCCCCAGAAAGGAATATTGCATTGTGATTATATTATGGCTGATAATCTTATTTAAATTAAAATTTGTCATCAGCATGGTTTTTCTGTCCATGCTAAAGACTCCTACGTACATAAATGTAACCAGTGCTTATATTATATCCTTTATAAAGTTTAATTTTACGTATAAATTTAGGTATTACATTTATTATCCCTAAAATATGCATTAAATCTGTAAAAAAATCACTAAGACAGCTTCTTACATTGTTAGTGTCAAAATGTTGCTCATGTAACAAAGTTTGCTCTTTGGTAATGTTTTTATTCTCCTTATATGTATATATGTAAAAATGGAAACCATTTGCTGAAAAGAAAGGCTAATAAATATAGAAAAAAAAAATATTTAAACAGGAAGAAAATAAAAAATTCATAATATATTTATTCCATGCAATTTGTTTTGTCATTAGCATGGCTCAAAAAATACTAATTATTTTTTTAAGTTAATTTTTAAATATTTAGCTCTGCTGACTACATGGAAAGTATACTATAATAACATACCTAATACTATATTAGTATACCTAATACTATACTAGTATACCTAATACTATATTAACAACACCTATTTTTTTCAGAAATTTTGCTAACAGTAATTTTTTTAAGATTTCATTTTTGAAATCGTCCCCTATTTTGAGAATCACCCATATATGTATATATATATATATATATATATAACTTTTTTACGGATACAATAACTTTTATAGTTCTGCTCAAATCTCCTACAAAATGATACATGAAATCAAGGGGCATAAAATCTCGGTCAAGTTAGTTAAAGAGCAAAATCGGACCAAGTGGGTGAAAAAAAAAAGGGTTTTGGTAAAAAAAAAAAAAAAAAAAAAAACTCATAATTTTTTAACGAAAATAGGTATCGAATCAGTTTGAACAGAATTTTCCGAAGCGAATGTGGATTGAAAAATTGAGGATGTATTTAAATAACAATTTCCTTATCTTTCTGATTCATTTTTAAATTCAATTTTGCTCTCAAACGCATTCAGTTGACAGTTTCTCTTGTTTAGGAACTATATAATGCGCCATGTTGGTTGATTTTTTTTTTTCCATAAAGTCAGAATATATTTCAAAAATGCTCTCAGAGTGTCTATTTTTATCCAAATTTCGCATGATTCTGATAAAACCAGCTCTTACAGAAAAATGAAATTAAAATTTCTTCTTAAGCTGCCAAATAAAATTGTTAAACTGAGTTTATCTCTAATTATATTTTATCTTTTGTTTTTGAAATGAGAACTTAATAAAATCTACCTCCGCCTTTAGGTCATGCCGACAGGGACTTTTATTTATTTGGTTAAAATTTTGAATTTTTTTTAGACTAATAACCATAGCATTTGTAAATGAAATCACATGATGAAACTTCTCATATATGTTTTTTTTTTTATTTAAAACTTGAAATATATTAAAAAGTGGGTTAATTTAAATCATTATAAACAAAAATATTATTTGTAGGGTTTCATTTTTTTTACATTTAAATAAACAGAAATATCTAAATATTAATTTTGATTCAGCATTTAAAATAATATATATATATATATATATATATATATATATATATATATATATATATATATTAATTAAAAATATTTAAAATAAAAATTAAAAAAATCAACTAATGTAATTTTTTTTAAAAAGTCATAATTTCTAAAGTAAGGTGGTCTGGGGTAATAACGCCAGGCGGGGTAATAACGCCAAGTGCTGATATTTTGCATAATTATGAAATAATCTGGTAAATGACACCCATGTGCTCTGCGCAGAAGGGTTTTGAGTCATATAAATCGCAAAAAACAGCTTCAAGTTAATTTGTTTCATTTTTAGGTCTTATTGTTTTTACAAGCAACTAAAATTAACGCTTGATCTAAAATTTGCGAGATAAGTTTTGTGATGTGAAGACTATTTTTTTTTATCCGGAAATACTTTGTTAATTGCATAAATTTGTAGTACATTTCATGGACTTTCAAAATGTTGTTGAAGATTTTGGATATCTTCTCGAGATAATTTGTAATTTAAAATGTACAGCGCAATAACTATAACGGTGTAATAACGCCAATCCTTGCATTAATACCCCGGTTGATTCCCTACAGTGGCCGAGCTACATCCTAAATACTGATTCAAATAAACACAGTTAAAACTGTGCAATGTTTTTAATAATTCTATTTAAGCGGTCCTTTTTAAGCAAAAAGAAGCTCAGGGTCTGATAATCTTTTGCCTCATCCTTCCCCCCCTCCCCCCCCCACACACACCTTTATTTTTCTTACACTTTCACAAAAAAATGAACATTTTCAATAGCTTAGAATGCAATTTGTCTATTTCTAAGTTTGTAGAGTTTGTACTTTTAGAATTGGGCAATCTACATGCAATTATTCCATCTTATTTCATAGTTTTGGCGTTATTACCCATATAGGTGGGTAATAACGCCAAATAGCATTGGTCAAGAAATCGCGCCATTACATTTTATGAATACATATCTGTTAAATTATTTTTTTTATATAAATAGTCAATGAGTTGCTGTATCAAATCATATATTTGTTTGAAAAATACAAACTAAAACTGAGCCGTGAAAATTGGTAGAACCCTAACGTGGCGTTATTACCTCAGGGTACCTTAAATATTTTTTCAAATTTCTTGAATGAAAATTAAGGTAAAGCAATCAAAAAAGATATTTTCCTCGTTTGAGGCATTTAACTGTTGGCTCATTCCACGGTAACTTACGTTACATTTTGAACAATTTATAGTAATTTTAGCAACATAACTCATACAAAAAAATTATTCAAAAAGAAACTTTGATATGGTTTGCTATTCAAACTTATTCAAAGCCCAATTTAGATGAAAATTATCTAATTTTAATGTCATTTCTTAAATTTTGGTAGTTTTATTTACTATGGTGCCTATTACCTGCCATTTCTGAAAGAGGAATGTAAGTTATCAGATAAAGTGAAATTTTCATTTTAATTTTTTAGGTAATTTTCATTCAAATTGATCCTTAGATAGATTTCATTGACAAATCATATTAATTTTACATTTGAATATTTTTTAGTGTTATATTACTAAAATTACTGCAATAAATTGTTCTAAATGTTACGTAAGTTACCATGAATGACCCTTTCACGGTTCTTAAGTTATAACAATTTTAATCCAAGAAATTGTAAAAAAACCTATCATGAAGAAAAACGTAATTTCACAATAAATCATTTCCATGACAACAATTGCTTGAAAGTTAGATTTTCGAAACAAGCCAAAATGAAAAAAATAATACATCTTATTCTAATTAAGACAGAAACTTAATTTAAACGTCATAAAAAAAAAAAAAAAGTTTATGAAAATTTTGAAGATTTTTTTTTTAAATCCTGAACATTCTTAAATATCATTATGTTTAGATGAATCAGTTTACCTAGTTTTCCCGAACAATGTGATTTTTAGCTTTTTAATATACAATGTGCCTCGAAAACCATCTTTACAACTTTGATTCTCCATAACACCCAAACGAAACGAGATAGCTAATTTTGATTTTGTCTGCATACAACTGGAACCCATTAAGTGTTATTTGTACTAAAAAGAATGTTTTTTCCTTTCAGGCACGACCCAGTAAGACCCATGATTGACGATGGCTACACCTCAAGAAAAGGTCCATACTAGTTCAAATGACGACGTCAGATACACAAGTCCAAAGGAATTTGCAAACAAAATATGGACTTCACATACCATTCAGGCTTGCACAAGACGTTTATGAAGACTATTACCATTGTGCTTTATGATTAATACACTAGCCGACAAGTACAAGTAAAGAGGATACGGAAGATAATAGAAGAGATAAAATATAAAGAATAAAACCTGCTGTTAAATATACAATAGCCAGATTTTTGTTATCTAAATTTGTTTACGTTTTATCGAGGTTTAAAGTTGTAAAAATAAATTTGGAACACCCTGTATACTTACCAACTTTATTGTTTAAAACGAATTATGATAAGACTTATTTTGATAAATTATTATTATTATTACGTCAATTCTATGGATTTTCACTTATTTTTGGTCCATTGTGTAACATGTTTATTATTATTATTATTATTATTATTATTATTATTATTATTATTATTATTATTAGCAGTATAGCTTTCAATTAAATATTTTAAAATATTTAAATATTTTATTTTAAACTACAAACTCATATTTGGCCGTGTACACGCCTAATTACTTCAAACTGTCCATATCGTCCTATTTTTAATTATTTGTCCTGCAAAATACATAATAAAAACCACAATATCCACAATAATTTATGACTTAATTAGCATCATATACTTTCAGCATCCCTTCGTAGATTAATTTAAACAATAATGCTTATCGTTGTTTTATCTTATTCCCATGTCTCATTCCTCATATCTAAAAGTTAATTATTTGCGACGAGAAACAAAACATTTAATTTACGTTAATATACTCTTATTTGATTAAATGCCATGTTTTATACGGTCAGTTTATGGAGTTTTCTCTTGTATGTCTGATTTATGCAAACTACTACGTAATGTGTAAATAACTGTAAATTTAGTTATTTACATTCTACCTGTTTAAATTATACGAGTACTATAACAATGCTTTGTTCAAAAATTTAGGTAACTGAATAAAATAAATCTCGAAATAGTGATGTTATGGTTTATAATCCTTTATTTATACTAAATACAAAAATAATTATACAATAAACAGATTTTTGTTATATAAACTTGTGTGCGTTTTTATCGAGGTTTAAAGTTGTAAAAATAAATTTGGAACACCCTGTAAAATAACCAAATTTATTGTTTAAAAAGAATTATGATGAGACTTATTTTGACACCTTATTATTATTATTATTATTATTATATTTATATCTACTTTGACTTATTTTCGGTCTCATGTGTTACATGTTTATAATAATAATAATAATAATAATAATAATAATAATAATAGCTTTCAATTAAATATTTTAAAAGATAAAAATATTTAAATTTAAATTACAAACTCATATTTGGCTGTGTATATGGCTAATTATTTCAAACTCTCTATATCTTCCTCATTTTCAATTATTTATTCTACGAAATACACAATAAAAATCTACAATATCCATAATAATTTATAACTTAATTAGCATCCCATGTCTAGCAGAGCCATGTCTCATTCCTTATTTCTAAAAGTTAATTATTCGCGACAAGAAACGAAACATTTAATTTTTGTTAATATACATTTCTAGCTTTTTAATTTACACGATGTTTCAAAACCATGCTTACAACTTTATCCTCAATAAAACCCAAACAAAATGATAGCGAATTTTGATTTTGTGTCATTAAGTCTTATTTGTACTAAAAAGAATGTTTTTTGCACGACCCAGTAAGAGCCATAACTGATGATGGGAGGCGCCTGATTAATGTCCCACTGATTAAGGTCCCGGTACGTCATTTTGACGTCACAAGAAACCGGGATATAAATCCAGTGCTTGAGCATTTCACTTTTCACGAAACCCTGATTAACGTCCCACTGATATACATCCCGCTATTAGACCGGGACCTAAATCCAGTCACAGAGAATTTTACTTTCGTCGAGACCCTGATTAAAGTCCCACTGATTAAGATCCCCTATACGTCATTTTGACGTCACAAGAAACCGGGATATAAATCCAGTGCTTGAGCATTTCACTTTTCACGAAACCCTGATTAACGTCCCACTGATATACATCCCGCTATCAGACCGGGACCTAAATCCAGTCACAGAGAATTTTACTTTCGTCGAGACCCTGATTAAGGTCCCACTGATTAAGATCCCGCTATACGTCATTTTGCTGACGTCAGAATAGATGGGTCTTAAATCAGGGGGACTTAAATCCAGTGCTAAAGCATTTTACTTTCGACGAAATCCTGATTAACATCCCTATGATATATATCCCGGTACGCCATTTTGATGACGTCAGAATAGATTGAAACTTAAATCAGTGCTAGGAACACATTTGTTTTTTCGCAAGAATTCCTAATTTACGGCCTCATGATATATTCTCCCACATGCCATTTTTATTTCAAAACAAATGGGATTCATGTAGGAAAGGTCACTAAATTTCTGTGTTATAACATATTATTATTATTATTAATATTATTAAGTATTACTATTATTATTGTTTACTCTTACTATTATTATTATTTTATTTTCTCTACCTCGTGGTTTTAATCTGGAATATATTTCTCATGTCATCATTGATGATTTATTAGGATAACTAGCAGGCTAAGCCCGCTGCGCTGGTCTATTTTTCAAAACAAAACATGAATCAAACAAAATACAATTGAATATGATTGTGTTTCTTAAAGCAACTTCACCTCGAATGCTCTTTCACATTTCGAAAACTCATACAAAACGCCATTGTATTTAAAGATAGAAAACCAACGATTATAAATGCACCAAAAATGCATTAAAAATTAGCAAACAGCTGTTTCAAATCTACTATCGAGATTCTTCATCAGTGCAAAACTCCGCGAGCTAGAAAAAACAAAACTGAGCCAAAAATAAAAACAACAACAATGGAATCAAGGCCCGTTGACGCCAAAATATATTAAAATAATAATAAAATATTATGTTGTGGTATCAGCTTATGCATTCGATAAAATTTGGGCTTTTAAGAAAAAAATATTTCAGTTGACCATTTATTGTAGAGTTTGATAGATAAATGAGGCAATTATGAAAAGAGAAATTTAAATATTGTCTATTCACCATACTTCTAAAATAGCGAGCATTATGATCGCAGAGATTGACCGTTGAATTTAAACGATTTTCAAGTGATTTGTTTTCATTTGATAGTTTTTGAACTCTAAACCTCTCAACTTGAGAATATGGGTATCTGTGGAAACCTTAATACATCCTCTATCAATATTATATTATATTTCGCAACGTACATCTGCTCTTGACAAATCTATTACAGTGTTCCGTTTTTCGAATGCAGCAAAATAAATAAAGTTAAATAAAGTTTTCTTTAGAAAAATAAGGTGAATGTTTTTTGAATGTGTGAAATTCATTTTTTGATACAGATGTGATATACGCATTACGTTGGCATGGTTGAAATAAAATGAACATTTTATGCCTCTTATGGTAATCCAACTTTGTTTTTAATTTATTAATGAACTATTTATTTACTTTCATTTGCATTTTAAAATGATACAAAATGTTATGCTCTATACATAGAAAAGTAAAATAGAAAATAGAAATGTATTTGTCATTTGAAAACGAAGTTTCCGTTAAGGGAGACCCGTAAGAAAAAACCCAAAATTTTTATTATTGATTTTAAAGTAATGAATTTTGGTGTACTATTAAAGAATCTTTTTGTAAAGAATAATTAGCAAAAAAATTTACTTTTTATTAAAAAGTACATTTTTGGGGGGATTTTTATGATTTTTTTTTTTTTTTTTTTTTTTTTTATTTGTCGAAAAATACATTTTTTAAAATTGCTACTCCTCATTCATTTTTCAATATTTTGGTATTACTAAAATTTCTTAAATAGTGTTATGGTATATAGAAAAGAACTAAGGAGAGATATTTTTAATTTTCTATTTTAATCGGCTAAAAAAAAAAAAAAAAAAAAAAAAAAAAAAAAAAAAAAAATACGCATGGTAAATTTCCTTAAATTCGTTATAATTTTCATGTTCACCAATTTATGTAAAATTTTCAGAAATAGTTTAAAAAAATATCTCTCCTTACTTTTGTTGAAATTTTTTTTAAGATTCTAAAAACATAAACTCTTTGTTTCTAAATCATTTTACCACTGAGTCTTAGTACTTTGAACTTAGGCAAAATATGAAAAAAGTCATTTTCAGGAAAACACGTTTTAAATGGCCGCTAGTCCTTTAAACTCTATAGTGAGTACAATTAAAAAAGCTCATTTTCTACCTGTTCCAAGTGTCCCCGAGTTCTGAAATTTTGCATGGATATTCGCAAATATATATTTTATCGTTTTCTGAGATAAATTTTTTTTTTTGAACTTTTGTTGATTTTTGGCCGAAAATGGGGTTCGGGTCTCCCAGTGGCGCTAGAAATGTATCACCCCAACGTGGTGCATATATAACATTTGTGCCCCTTTCTTACAACATGGGTGTGTGCATTTGCACCTAAATTTACTTATTTAGCTCTATTTTTGTAATATTAACTGGAGTTTATACAATGTACGACGGTACTACTTGATTATTTTATCGAGAAAAAAATTAATAGCAGATTATAGGAATAAATGTCAATAATCGATGATCGTAAGTATGTGATACATGTATTTTTTTACGTCATAAGTGCTTTTTAATTCGACTTTTAATTTGCATTTTTTATTTATGTTTATTGTTCTTTCGTTATTTAAAATGAATTTATGTAAATTTGAATAGTTTGGCGAAACTGGCCGACGTGTTAATCAAGTAGCACTCAATTTACATTTGAAAATATATTTCACAAAAAACTCCGGCACAAACCCGGATTTGCAAGGTTTCCTTCCAATACCAATGTGGCAAAATCCTCGTTTTAGAATAGCGAAGAAATGTTTATTTTTAAAAATTATTTTCGTTATTTTAAAACGAAAATATTAATAAATAAAAAAAGTTACTACAGCAGAAAACAATTTATAGAATTTCTAAAAAGAAATTGACAGTGAATAAACAATTTATTAATACAGAAACAGCTATTGCTGGGTTACCATATCAGGCAAAATAACACCGTTTTGGCGATAGTCAGATACCTCAATGTGTATATAATATTTGTGCCAAACATGTTTGTAAAAAACAATAATCGTTATTTATACAGCATGTTTAAATACTGTAGTATAGTGAAAAAAATGTATACATGACATATACGCACCACATTGGCGAGTTGTTTTTTTTTTCTCATGCCGATTTGGAGAAAATTTTGTTTTCAAATACCAGTTACTTATAGAGTTTACAATTATTTTCTGTTATTTTAAATAGAAAATAACAATAAATTTTAAAAAGTTTAGTTAATAATTAAAAAACAAAACTATTAACAAAACAAATTATAAAACAAAACTATTTATATCCTTTAAAAAATAAAAATAAAATAAAATAAAAATTTATTAATAAATAAACAACAGCCAGGTTACCAAGTGAGGCATAAAATCACCATTTTATTGCAGTCACACAAATGTGGCGAATGTATGACAAATGTGCCTACATTAAAATAGTTTATATAATTGAAAAAAAAAGAAAAAAAATTGTAAACAGACAATTTATTAATAAATAGACAATAACATCCGGGTTGCCATATCAAGCAAAATAATGACGCTTTGGCGTCAATTAATTACCCAGATGTATATATGATATTGGCGTAAGAGACAAATCGCACCAACGTAGTGCATAGGAGATAACTGTGCCAAAAAATTTTTAAAAGTTGCAGTTAAATTATTTTACAATATCTATGTATGTGGAAAAACATTTACCCTAAAATTTAAATATTATTCATTTTTGTGGTATTAACTGCTATATATGTATTTAAGTTAAATATAAAATGCTTTCCTAAAAATGCTCTCACTCATTAAAAGAGAGAGAGAAAAAAAAAATAGTTCTTGCGAACATCGCTCCGTCTTGTGTTTTTTTTTTTTTTTTTTTTTTTTTTTTTTTTTTTTTGTTTAGAATCGCATTGATTGGCGACAAAAGGAGATTGAAACACCCGATTGAACAAACAACATACAAATAACAATTAGTTTTTTTTTTTTTTTTTTTTTTTTAATAATTCTGCGAGTTTTTTCTGTAAAACACATAACGGGAAAATTAGATTTAAAAATATTTTTAAAAAAAGAAAGAAAAAAAATACTTATGTTTTACCTAATGAAATTTTTGATGTGTTGTTTTCTTTTAATCTGGCTCGAAAGAAATAAATAGCCAAATATTGTGTCACTTCAAAACTTTCTTTCACATTGAGATACTTTTTTAAATATTATAAATATTCTTTTTTTTTCGTTAAAGATAAATATTTTCCTTTCATAATATTATTTTGCATTAAACGGATTTTTTTCTTTTTATCGTTATTTATTTTAAATCAATGAATTAACAGGGTTTTTTTCGAAATGTTTACATTATTTTCCATTAGAGAAAGCATTTCATTTCTTTTTTGAAATATAATTATCGCCAAAAAATTAGTTGTTGCAACCCTTCCGTCAAAAATAACCGAAAAATACGAAATTTAGTACGAAAAATCAGAGTTATCCTTGTATATTTGTATCATAAACCTCCACAAAAATATTTCCTATCGAATGATATAATCTGCAAAAAGATCCATCGGGTAGTTTTTGAAAACACCCGTTTGGAAGTTTCAGAACTTCTGCTTTATAATATATATGATATTGCAAAACTTTCTTTCTATTAATTACATACTTTAAAATCAGCTTGGAAAATGTATAATTTTTAAAATACACCAGCTTCTAGCGCTTTTATAACGATGCTATAGAATATAGACAATATTTATCATTTTTTATTTATCATTCATATTTATCATTTTATTTCATTAGTTAAAAAAAATTTCCGATTGTTTACCAGAAACATTCAGAATTACGATACTGAAAACACTGTACTTTAAAATTTTACACTTAAAGACCAGGCACATATAGCACTAACTTCTTTCGGTCAGGCGTTGCTATTTTTGATCTTTCGTATCGGCGCTTTGATGTATAAATTGCTATTTCAGTGCACTGAATCTGAACTTCAAGAGAGAAATCGAACTCGAAATCAGTTGACAGCTTTACGACTGAAGATGGGGGAGATAAACTTTCCCTTCCTTTATCAATTCGGTAGAGTCAGTCCCTCAAAAATCATTTAAAGATGTTTCAAAATTACCAAACTTTTGTTCCGCTCGGAAACAAAGAAAGATTTATTGCTCTTTTAGTGTAATAAAAAATAGTGCTGTTTCCTCGCAGCCTTATATTTTATATTATGATTAATTTTTAGATATTTTCAAGAAAAGATATAACTTTTGCATAAAATACAGTCGACTCTCGTTAATTCGAAATCGGATAATTCAAATCTTCGCTTAATTCAAACTAAACATGAATTCCCGAAATTTTCAATGGCAAAATAACGTTAAACATTTTCATTAATTCGAATTAATTTTATCTTGACTTCGTTTAATTCGAACTAACGAGAATTCTGATTTTTCATTCTTTCTTTCTTTCTCACGAATTTCAGACCATTTCAATAACTTTCTTTCTCATGCATTTGACATCCACTTTCTTAGTGCCTCGTCTGTCCATCAATGACGCTTAAAAATTTTCTTCCATTGTGCTTGTTTCTAATCACTTAATTGGTTTATGTATTGATACATTCTAATTTAATATTAAGTTATATTCTGATAATAACAGACGAAATAAGTTTAAAAAAAACTCTATAATATTAATTCCTTTGTAAAAGGACCGTATTAAGCATGTTTTCATTTCATACTTTCCATAATTCGAACTCCCGATAATTCGAACATTTCTTGTTGTCCGGACGAGTTCGAATTAACGAGAGCCGACTGTATATTTTTTTTCTGAATTATCGTGCATATTTTCATGCTATTATTATTTTTTAATTTTTAAATTGTTTCTTTGGTACTTTTTTAGTGTAGAGGTCTTGACGAAATAAAAAAAATAGACTTGTCACAAAAAAAAAAAAAAAAAAAAAAAAAAAACGAAATTTGGCATCATATTTTTCTTGAATCTTGTTCCCTTTTATTAGAAATTTGTTTTATAAAAAAAAAATCACATCCTTATATCCTTATATCTATATTATAAAGGCCAAACGTATCTGTGCGTTACGCATACGTCATTTTGCGCATGGCAACACTTTCAAATTTTGAATGAATTTCGGTATTGCAATTTTTCTACTAAAAGTTTTTAAACTTCTTAATGTCGCACATTTTCAATTTTTACACCATCGTGTAGAAAAAAAAATGTACTTTTAAGTGAAATTTTTTTGAAAGCTGTATCTTAATTTGTTTTTGAAATATCAATTTTTTTGTATCTTTTAATAACTCCTTTCTAATTGTGGCAACAGGAGTACTCCATTTCTATTTAAAGCAAAGGAAAAAAGGGAAAAATTTGAGTGCTGTATCTTTATGTTGCCATTTTCTCATTAAAAGGGAAAAAATAAAAATTTAAATATCTTCTGTTATAAATCCCGGTGAATTTTGACTTCTTTACACAATTTGATTTACACGTAAAAGAATATCAACAGTTTAATATCTATTTCAGCTAATAGCACCGAGACTTCAAGTTTTGAATCAAAATTATCAAATTAAAATGCCAATTTTTTTTAAACGTGAATACAGATGTGAAATGTACATTTGAAAATTTTGATATGGTGAAAATGATGCCGGGCTTAGATTTCACAAAAAAAAAAAAAAAAAAAAAAAAAAAAAAAAAAAAAAAAAAAAATCTGTGATTGAGTCAAAGTTGAATAAATTTTGCTTTTATCATTTTGGAATACTAGCATTAGAACCTTAATTAATAACATATCTTTATTATTTTTTACTGCTTACATATACGATTAAAGTTTAATTTTAACAATTTCTACAACTGCGTTTTATAGAAATAGTATTTTGTTAGTTTGACGATAAATATCGTTTGTTTAAGAGTTAGACGTGCCAATATAAAATGCATTTTTTACTATAATTAATTTTGTAGGTTTATTATAATTTAATGAAACAGTTCCTTCTTAAACATTTTCTTTCGTCAAAATTTGACGAGTTCTACCTTGTATATTATAAATGTGATAGTGTGTCCGAAAGTTGGAATAAAATTGGCTTCAAAACGGATGGATTAATGACTTTGAAGCTTTGCTTATAGATAAATTATAGCCCGGAAATGAACATAGGCTATGTTTTATTCATTTTATTCAAATATTTTCCTTAATAATTCAAAATTTCATTATTTTTCATACAGAATCAATAGGCATTTTTTTGGTAAAATTTAACCATTTTCCTTTCTTGTTGTCAACCAAATAGAAATTTGGAATGATAATTTCTCAGCGTCAGTAAATTTTCAACTGAGCAATTTCCGTGCAAAAAAAAAAAAATGAAAATTAAAAAAATTAAAAGAAAATAAGTATGACGTCATATTTTAAAAAGAAATAAAGAGAGTAATTTTTGTTATATATTAAACATGTATATTTGTTTCATTAACAAGAATTTTTCTGTTAAAAATGGCGGCATAATTAGAAATAAAAAATTGAATGAAAAGGAATAACATTATTAATGAAATATTTCACATGGAAAAATGTGACGTCATTGTTGAAATAAAAGAGGTACCTTATAGTAGTCGTTAAAAATACAAGAGGCATGAATATCAGTAGCTAATGGAGCTAGATAAATAATGACGTCAGATTTAAAATGAATGAGCAAATTTTATACTTATACTAATTAATAAGTTATAAGTTACATACAAATGAAAATTTTTATTCAAAACTCATAATTATTAAAAGAAGAATTTTTTTTTTTTTTTTTTTTTTTGGAAAAAGGCGGAAAATATAAATACTAATCAATATATTTTTCACTCTATTTTTTAACACTTTCCAAGAAAGTTGAAAAGTTATTATGCCTTCGGTTTGTCTGTCCATCTTGCCGCTTTCTAACTTTAGCAAATTTCATAGCAATCCGAGTAGCCATGAAATTTTTGGACTTTAATAACATTTACCTTAACACGGATACCTATTGAAAATGATGTTTCTACCATGATTAGTTTGTTTATAGAGATTTTCAAAAATTTCTTTACATTACGGCATTATGTGGAAAAATCATTTCAATTGAATTTTAACGATATTACACCCTGTGAACAATATTACACCCTGTTCAAATTTATATGCATCAACAAAGTGCACTAAAATATTCATTCACCTGTGAACGATATTACACCCTGTTCAAATTTATATGCATCAACAAAGTGCACTAAAATATTCATTTTGTAAAGTATGCAGTGAAAAGGATAATAGGAAATGATATTTTCAATGAAATATTTCACTTGGAAAAATATGACGTCATTGTTGAAATAAAACAGGTACTTTATAATTCTAGTGGCTCTACTTTATAGGAGTCGTTAAAAATACAAGGGACATGGATATCAGGAACTATTGGAGCTCGATAAATAATGACGTAACATTTAAAATGAATGAGAAATATTTTGTACTTACTTATGCTAATTAATAAGTTATAAATTATATACTAATGAAAATTTTCTTTCAAAATTCATAATTATTAGTGGAACACATTTTTGGTGTGGAAAAGGGGAATAAAAACTGATTAATTTACTTACCCATCATACGTAGTATAGGGTAAGTTTTGCAATCGTTTTGAAAATCGAAGTAATTTTTTTTTAGCGGATTTACAAGTTTCAGACATTAGAGATTCCTAAAAACATATTTTTACAAAAAAAATTTGCCGTCCCTCCGTCCGTCTGCCTGTGTGTCAGTAAGAGCTCTATCTCCCGAACAAATTGAGATAGAGACTTGAAATTTTGTATGTTCTTAGTATGTAAGAATGGGACGAAGCCTATTGAATATCAGTAACCTCGATTATCCGGAACTATTTTTTTCAGACTCTCGAAAAATTCTTTCTGATGGAAGGTATATAAAAATTTTCGATTTTTTTTATTTTAAGGAATGGATGTAAAAGACAATAAAATAACACAAATTTTGCATTAACAACAAATTCAATCGGATTATTAGTTAATGAGATATTTCTAATCTTGTTTTCCAAAGTCTTTATTTTTCATGACCCTTTATTTCATTCAAATTTTAATTGAAAAATATATTTTAATTGGAAATGAGATGCTTATTCCGACGCAGTAAACTGTTAGTTAATATGGCTATTATTTTTGGAATTATAAGGATGTTTCTTTTATGCAATTCGGTACTACTTGAGTAGTTTGGCGTTTCATTTAATTTATCGAAATGGGTTCATCAGCAATTCATGACGACAGCATTACTATGTGTATTAAAAATATGTAAAGATACTCTTAAACTTTGTTTTGCAATTGCAACGCATTTTGTAAATAGTTTAGACATATTTTATTTTCATATATTTATCGCATATCCATGATGGATAAGTATTATGGTGGCCCCTAACGACTAGTTTTTTTTTTAAATTAAAAATAATATAATTTCAATTCGTATAGATCAGCGCTGTACCAGATTTTTGGCACCCTTTTGAATGTTTCCTATTGCTAATATTTTTTTTAAATAAAATTCCATTTAAAAATGCTTTATTTTAAATCCTTGATATTTGCTTGAGATATATTTTTGAAAACTATGAAAGTAAATTACAGTCATCAAAAATGAAAATGTATTTTATTAATTTAACCATATGTTATTGCGTGTCTTCACTAATTTACAGTTATTCTTTATGCAAAATGCTATGGAAAGTATGGCGATGGAAATTAGTAAAAGTTGAAATAAATTAATATGGCTAAGATGTGAAAAGTAGAAAAAAAGCGCATCCCTTTCCCCTCCTTCATGCAGGAATGTTAAACTTTTTTGTTATTACACTATATAGTGTCATTTTATCACTCAGACTTTTAAAATTTTAGGCATTTTTTCCGAAATTGTTTTAAAAAATCAATAAAATCGTACGAAATGACTTCCATCAATAAAAATTCTTTCAAGACGTTTCTTCGAAACCATCCATGGATTGGTCACTAACATCCTTTCTGTTTTTGTGCTTTTTAGCTCACAGACTATCATAGCCTGAGAGCTTATGTACCCGTACTGACTTATTATATGGTTCACATAAGAAAATTACTGGTGAAAAAAAATATAGTATATTATTATTATGTTATATTAATTTATTACTTCAGAGGATTATTATATATTATGTTACATATATTATAATAAAAAGAGATGGTATACATATATATATATATATATATATATATATATATATATATATACATAAACATGCTCAAATATTCGCATATGAGAGAATGTTTCTTTACAATGGCATATTCAGGGGTGGGCTGATGGGGCTGCAACCCCGTGGAAAATTTGTACATAATATAAAATTTAATTAGATAATGTCCGTCAAGATTTGACGGTTAATAACTTGAATGTTTCATCAGAAAAATTCTTGAATTTTGAATTAGTTGCTTTTAAATTTGGCTATTCAAATTGTGATGAATTACTGTATTACATAAGTGATTTCCATTTTTTTTTTTAAGACGATAGATGGTCTAATCTATTCGATGAGGTAAAACAGTTTTAAGCTTATAATTTACAACAAATTATGTTTATCAGAAATTTAACTAAATATACTGCGGAAAGTATTTATTTTTGCTTACTACAGCCTATTTTCTTTCTGCCCCTCCCCCCCCCCCCTCAAGTAACAATATTTACTCGACCATTCAAAGCTGCCATGATTTTTATTTTTATCTGTCTCATTCTCTAAAATCCTAAATTTAAAATTTGATGCAACTAACTATTTATAATTTTTTTATTACTTGAATTTTCTTATACATTTTTATACATCTTTTCAAATATTAAATCATGGGTATCAATGTAATTTATTTTATAGCTGTTATACTAATGTTTTTATTTATTTCTTTCTTTTTTTTTCTAATGAATGACAAACTTTTCTTTCTTACAGACATTTATATTCTTGATAATGGTAGAAAAAAAGGAACGAAAATTGTAGATCAGGTCAATTTATATAATTGATAATTGCATGTAAAATATTTTATGTTAAGTATTTTAAATATAAAATATTATTTTTTCAAGAATTTTATTTGTTCAGTGTTAAATATTGTTCAGTTATAAAGCATTCAAATAATAATAATAATAAAAATCCTAAAACTTTTCTTACTAATAAAATATGTTACTATAGAAATAAATTATCGACGAAAATTCTACACAAAGGCTTGTTATGAAAGATCTATTATGTTTAAAAAAAAAAAAAAAAAAAAAAAACAGAAAATTGAGTGCAATGAACAGTTTCTCAGTAACAACACCTGCTATTTTCATGCATTTCCGAATAAAAATAAATTAAATCATATGTCACAAAGTTGCCCTTTTTGATTTATGAACAGCCTTAAACCCTTAGAAATATTCCCGGATTCGCTTTATGATAAAGAACGTACATCAAAAATATGAAATACATCGGATAAGTGTGCATTAAAAACAATTTAGCTAATTTAAGGGGGGGGGGATCACCCCCCTTTTTAATTAACAAAAGAACCCCATAGACACGCCTTATCATAATGAACCGATAATCCAAAATTTGAAGAAACTCCGATAATTCTGCATAAAAAGCAATTTATTAAATTTAAAGGAGGTTACATTCTATTCCCCTTCTATACTTAGTCATTAAACCCTTAAAACTATTCAGGGATTCACCTATGTTTAAAATTTCAAATACATCGAATTATTCTGCATAAAATGATTTATATAATTTGAGGCGAGATAATTGCCCGCCCTTCCTTTATTAAAAATCAAAAGAACCACATGACTAATCAGAGATATGTCTTATCATAATGAACTTGTGTCCAAAATTCCAAGCAAATCGGATAATTCTGCTTAAAAAGCTATTAATTTAATTTAAGAGAGGTTGTTCCCCCGTTCCCCCTCTTTATTTAAGCATTAAACTCCCGAATCTATTTAAGCATCATAAGCCTTATATAATATAATATATAAGCCTTATCAGAAAGAACCAATATCCAAAATTTGACACACGTTGGATAATTCTGCTTTAAAACCCATTTATCTAATTTAGGGCGGATGGAAGGAAGGGAGTAATCGATCCTTCCCAAAACTGATCAGGCAAGCGTAATTTTCAGTATGAACATACATCCAAAAACTGAACTAAAACAGTTAATTTAGCATGAAAAACCCATTTACCTAAATTATGAGCCTCCTCCAGATCCCTCTTTTACACTTAACCAATGAATTCTCAAAATCAATAATAAGTCCCCAAAATGTATTGCTTGTCACTTTTTTTCCGGTAACTTTTTTTCCTTGTCATTTTTCTTCCGGTAACTTTTTTCCGTGTCAATTTTTTCCCGCTTTTGTAGTTTAACCTCCTCGGTCCTAAGACCAACTTTGAGTCTTACATTTTAAAAATTTCTTGTTAAATGGATTTTAAATACTCTGAAAAAAAAAAATGGAAAAATGTTGAAAATTTTTTTATTATTTTTTTTAATTAGAAAATTAGTGTCTCCTACAGGCGACATCCGGTCATAATGATGTACGATACGTTAAATACGAAGTATAAATTTATGTATACATTTATATTTATTTTACGATCAAATAATAACATTTTTATGTTATAGTACACATTTATAATAATTCAGAACATATTTTTAAGATTAAATAGTTAATTCATTGTATAGAAACATTATTTATAATAGTTTGAAAATTAAATTGTAATTATCTAATCTTTTAGAAATAACTGAAACTTAAATTAAAATATATATATATATATAATTATTCCAGATACTTTCCTAAATATCAGTAAGAATTTCTAAATCATTTTTTTAATATTATTTTTCGTGAAATAATTTGAAACATTGTGTCAGTCTTCTTGCACACAAAAAATAAAATAAAATAAAATAAAAAACTTTACATGCAGTTTATCGAATCCTTGCAGAATTGGATTTACAACCAGGCATCCTACATCTTTTTTTTTTTCCTTTTTGTGGGTGGTTTGGATATCTTAGGAAGATGTGAAACCTATCTTTTTCGCAAAGGAGTGGATGACAAGGAAATTCTTTGGTTATATCTGTTTTTCTGTGGTGATGATGGCTCACTAGGAATATACTCTGAGCTACTGCATTCGTCTACACTGTAAAAAAAAGGATCGATCTACTAAAAAAACTTTAGTAATCCTTGTAATTACTAAAAAATGTTTAGTAATCTTAGTCGGTTACTAGAGAATCTGTAAGAATTACTAGAAAAAAGTTAGCAACGAATAGAGTTAATAGTTTTATATTTTTAATAGCTATTACTAAAACTCACTTGGCGTGGCCTCGATAGCATAGTGGTTATAGTAACGGACTCCAGGTTAAATGGTCCCGGGTTCTATACTGGACAGCGCCAAGTACGCCCCGAATGTATGTAGTGTAAGTACTCTATGATAAAGGGGTTATGAATTTCCTGTTGGAGCTGGTCGCAATGTTTGGTGCTGCCATCTATTGCGTTTTTGCCGAAAATCTATCGCTTCAGAAGTCTGGATGCAGCTCGAAGGAAGCTCCTGCCCTTTGGATGCACGTAATTGTTATTAAAAATAATTTTGGAACTATTACTAAAATTTGCTTGGTGGCTCATACTAAAAAATTTTAAGTTAGTTATACAAAATATTCTTTTGTTCAGTTTACAAAAGAAATGCTTGTTTCACTTGCAAAAAAAAAGTTTGTAATGGTTACTAAAAAATTCTGTGGAATACAATTTTACTAAAAAATTTTTAGTAACCTCTTGATTTTTTTTTTACAGTGTATGCCATAGAAAAGATATTCTTGTAGATGAATTCTAAATGCAAGATAATCTAATATTTCTTTCTTTGATCTATTGAGCAACGTTTGGTGACCTCTATATTCTATCCAACTGGCAGCTATGGCAAAATAAAAATAAAAATTCACAATGACTCTTATGGTCCATTTTTTTGTCCTCTCATGCATTCTATAATAGCTTAAATATCAGTCAAAGAATTCAATACGTCTCATAAATTCATTATACTTTTTTATATTGGATGGACGATTCACTGACGCATATTCTTTATCCTTTTCGACCATCGCTTACATATATCTTCAGGATGATTACCGTTAGCTGATGAGGCAAGTATAACTGGTTTGTTATCAAATCATTTCAAGATACAAATTTGTCCATCATTACGAATTTTTTGGTCAACTGAACCCCGTCCAAGCTTTTTCATATCAGAGTCAAATTTAAAATTTACATTTGGGGGTATGTTACTCTTTCGTAGAGTACCTGTTCCCTGACATTCAGCTTTATATAATATATAATAAATGTCTAATAAAAGAATTGATGTAAAATATCTGTCCATATACAAGGTACAGCTTGGAAGTAAATTCTCTGTAAGTTTAAGCACTAATTTTTCACTAGTATCTAAATATATTCCATCATTCTCATTTATATCCGTATTTATTTTGTCTCCTGTACATTGATACATAAAAATGTCTTATGGGAGACCATCTGAATCTGTGGATAAAAGACCTTCAATACACAGGGATTTGATTTTCCTTTGATGAATCGTCTTCCTTGTGCATGGTTATAAAAAGGAATAATTTGATCATCTATAGCTACGGCTGGGAATTTTTTATTCAACAGACATCCTGATACAACAGTTTGGAGAATAGATTTGGCTTTCCCAAATTTATCTTCAGACTTTTCTTCATCGGTTACTGTGAGATCATCTCTTTGTTTTAAATTGTCTCTGATTGAAAAGTAAGTATCACTCGACATGTTATCTTGAAAGCTGGTGTCTTTCGAACATTACATCCGTATTCTAGGATATTTTAGATAGGTCATTATAATTGAAAAGGAAAAAAAATTATCTCAGATTCTGTAAGTAAAAGGCTTTTTGGAGTCTCTACTGTTTTCAGTTAAGTATTTTTTACTGTTTTACATAAAAGCTATAAAAAAATTTTAAACTCTACATTCTCTAAGTTTTTTTTTAATAATGAATTTTAAAACATATTCAATTTACCTCAAAATAATTTTAAAAAATCCACATTTAATTTAAAACTGATCTCACATTGAAAAATTAAGAAAATAATTAGCTCGTATGATTGAAATTATAATATACTGTTTGAAATAATAATATATCTATTTTCACAAAGATGAGATTACGTTGTGACACCTGGTCTACTTTGCATATTTCATGTTAAAGTTTCCGAAGACAATTGTTAGGTTATGTGGCATTCTGTACTGGGAGTTATTATTGCTGTTTGCTTTCCTACCACACAGAACAGAGCGGGAGATTCAAAATACCCAAACTAGACCACATGTGTCACAACGTTACCTCATCTGTCACAAAGTAATCCCATCTTACGGTAAGAAAATATTTTTAAAAATACTGAATTTAAATTCAGAAAAAATAGTTCTACCAACAACTTCAGAAAATACAGTTTTACTTGAGCATGACCGGATGTCTCCTACAGGCGACACTAAAATGACCTTGCTTTTTTTAACGCTTAGAGCAGTTAAAGCTTAACACAAATGGTATCATTAAAAAGAACAATCTTTATATTATAAAATCTTAGGCGGAATAAATTTTAGCAAAATTATTATTAATAGATAAAAGAGATTAACTGTACGCAAGTGATTATTTTTCCTTCGTTTTGGCGATGCCATTTTTGCATACCGCTAATTGAACGAAAAAATTTATTTTGGTAACAAAAAAGCATTTTGCAATATACTGTCATCTATTAACAATAATTGGAACCAGTTTTTAAAAATCTTGAATGAAAATTTTGAATGTGATAAAAGTTTTAATAAGGTCTGTTTAGTGTCGCCTCCAGGCGACATCAGGACTGAAGAGGTTATGTCACTTTTTTTCCGATAACTTTTTTTCCGGTCACTTTTTTTCCTAGATTCGCTTTAGACGCCTTTTTTCTGTGTAAAATGTGCTTTATGATGATTAAAATGCATTATAAATGTTTATTAATTTTAAATTAGTTAAAAGCTTACACTTTCCATTTATCAGTTGAAAATCTGAGATTTTTGCGTGGTATCCAACAAAGCTATCCCATTTCTTTGTTTTGAAACGATACGATTGGATGTTAGGATCGCTTGACAGCCCGACACACCCACTGTGCAGTAAAATCTTCCTTGAGTGTATTGGAAGGGTAAACAGTTCATTCAGTGGAGAATAGCTAATGAATGTTGTTAAAATAGGGAGGCAATGCAGCAGTCCAGAGTCCATTCAGGGAATCCTTTCGGGGGGTAGATGTTTGCTTTCCCCATTCGACAGAAGGAATGTCCGGTAGAGCGGGTAGTTTCTGGGAAATATGTTGATAATTATGTACAGTATGTTGGATATATGTTGTAAAATAAAAATGTTAGTTGAATGCAACTGAACGCAAATAATAAATAAAAACAAATTTTCTTTATTTTTTAATTTAATGATTGAAACCAATTATGTCAGAAAACATTATGACACATCTTACGTTTTTCTTATAATTATTAATTACAATTCATTTTGATTGGATTTATTTAAAACTGTTTTATTTATTTATTTTTATTTATTTGTGAAAAAAGTAATATGCTAAATCATTTGTTGTAATTGTCACTTTAATTTAGGCCAAATGTTTATCATTTAAAACAGGATTTTTATTCATTCATCTCCACAATATTACATTTCAAAAAATGTAGTACAAAACATTTAAAAAATATATGTTAGAAAATTTTAATGTACTAACTATGTTGCGTGTCTTCATTAATTTGTAATAATAATATTTTTTATTACTAGCTTATATTGGTAATTAAAAAATGAATCGTTTAAAAACCTGCAGTTCTTGATAGATTTTCAGTGTTTAAACGCATTTAAATAAATAAATAAATAAATAAAAATAAAAACAGATTTAAATTTAAAAAAAAGATTTTTTATAAAAACAATATTTTTTTATTTGTTAGGATACTTATAAAATACTGAAAAGTGCTATGCAGAAACATAAACCAAAATTTTAAATGCAAACAGATATTGAGGATAATTTTAAAAATATAAAGATTAATAAATTAATTTTGTAAATAATTATTTTTGATATGCAAGAGCGTAATTTATTTATTTTTAAGCAGTAACAATTTATATTTATCCACAATATAAAATAATTTTCCATGGAATTTTTATTGTACTTTATGTTTTTACTTAAAATTTACATTGAAAGTCAAATTTTAAGAGGAAGGGAAGGGGATACAACTAAAGCCTTGCATTGGTCAAAATGTATACGACTCGAGCCCGAAAATTCTATTTATATCCCCCTGACCAGAATCGGATAATTTCTGTATACATATATATAGATAGGTAGATAGATATAGATAGATAGAAAGATGGAACCACAACTTGATCCTAACTCGAGAAAATGATTTGAACCACAACCTAAAATAACAAAAAATCTTCAATTATGAAAAGCGATCTTCAGTTACATCTCCTATACCAATTATAATGTTTTATATAAAAATAAGAACATATCTTTATTCTTTAATATTCAAATATAATATAAATTTTAAATAACGAATTCGGCTCGGATTGCATATGGATATTTTTTTCTTTTTGTGCATGCAGAGTAGAAACATATGGGGGGGGGGGGGGGGGTTCTGGCCAATGAAAGGCGAAGGGCAAAATGATGACATTTTGTTCGTTTAATACAAAAGTACACATGTAAATGAAATACCAAAAAATAAAAATAAAAATAGCAAACTAATGTTAAACCTAGATAAGTTTTTTCTTTTCTTTTTTCTTTTTTTTAAAATTTTTGTTTTCATTTTAATATGTTTTACTTTTTTTCTGAGCATAGCTGAGCTCGATTTTTTTCGTTGCAATGTATTTTCTTTTGAAACCAGTACTAAAAGTGAAATTAAGTTTATATAAATATCAGCAATCAAAATCGAAAATGTAAGCTGAAATACCCAGTTAGAATTCAATTTCAATTGCTCTAAGCAAAGAAATGAGAAAAAAAAGCTATTAAAATAAAAGTTAGTATTTAAGAAGGATTTTCTAATAAGTTTAACATTAACATTTCAATTTTTTCGGGGGCAAGTTGTTTATATATTTATATCTCGCATTTTATGTATTTATACTCGCATTCGAACAACAGTAGCCACGTCTGATCCACTGTCAGAAAACTATTCCTATAAGCTCCAAACCAGCCTTTCACCCTCCCCCCCTTCTTTTTACCGCTCAATCCAAAACTATGTGAATATAGCAGCTACGGTTCTGAAATCGAGCATATAGACATTAAAAAAAATGGGTTTGGATATTTCACATCAACCATCGAAATAAAACACTTCATATTATACTAGGGACAATACTTATTGAACCACCCTCGTACATGGTTAATCTTAGAAAATAAATTCTAGATTGAGCTGATTTTTTGAAAATTGAGCGTTCTTTGCTCTCTCGTGACAGAGATTGTGTGTGTGTGTGTGGGGGGGGGGAGCTTTAAAAATTATTTCAAAATGTGTCATTGTCTCAATGAAAAAAAATTTAGAAGATATGGAGAATTAGAATGTAAACACTAGGTATTTAAATGTATTTTTTTAATTCAGTTTCCCTTGTTCTTCTTCTTCTGGAGGATGGAGGGAGTGTCAAAGAACTCCGAATCTATCTCTTATAGTGTTTATTTTTTTTTAATTATATATAATTTGATTAATAATAATTTTAACTACATAGAATAATTTATACATTATATAATAAAAATTATTATTATTATAAAATTACATATTAAAGTTTTATTATATTTTGTATTATATTTATATATTTTTACTTATATAATATACTAGCTTTAACCCATGCCTTCGCTCATATAGTATGTGAGCTTTTCCAGTACTATTTAATTTTTCTGTCGACCAATTTCACCAAATTATACAGATTGCTAAAATATTCGCTAAGTTTTGCAAGGTTATGATTAAATAATAATTACAATTAAATAATTCTTTAAAAAAAAAAAAAAAAAAAAAAAAAAAAAAAAAAAAAAAAAAGATTAGCTTTGAATAAATAGAGAATCATTGACGTAATTACAAGAGAGAGAGAAAAAAAGTACTTTGTACATTCAGGATTGTAATAAATAGAACGTTAGCATGCATTTTGGCAGGATGCTGGTATAACCAGAAAATGCCGTAAGATAATCGAAAAAACTTGTTTCAAATTTACCTCATTTGCTGTAGACTCGAGTATGGAATGGGACTTCTTTAAAGAGATAAAACCAATATAAAAAACCTTTTAAAGTTAAGTATTTGTTAAACCACGCTTGGTAATATAAACCTATTATGCAATGCATATTATAAAAAAAACATCTACTTTCCAATCATGATCAGTGGTTACAGCTAGCAGTAAATACATCTCTCATTATCACAATATTTTAGTTTAAATATATACTAAATATTATCATAATATTTTAAATTTCTGTCATTATTTTCAGTCCTGGGAACGGTCTTTCTCTGGAGAGGAGACACCAATGTATTTTATAAACTATTTTAATGATAGTCTGCTGTAACAATTGCAAGGTAAAGCAGTATTTTTATGTTATTCGTGCGCATGTGATGAATTGATAAATATTGTTCTGATAGCCATGATTCTTATCACATTCATTTTATTTAAAACGTAAACATTTCACTCATTTCATTTAAAATACATCCGTCTAAAAAACACATATTGAAAAAATCTAAAATAAATAGCTTTAACACGTCATTTTATTTGTAAGAGAAACGGCAGAGAACGGCTGTTTTCGTGGAGGATTAAATAAGATCAATTATATATTTAAAATTCAGCTCGCCTAAAATGGATGTATAAACAATATTGGGGCTTCTCGGAATTTCATAAAGACAACAGAAAAAAAAATTGTTTAAAACAATGCGTTTTAAACTATCATTTTAAATTTGATTAAATTTCTCTATATAAGTCTTATAGCACACAATAATTTAACTATAGCTTTATAGCTTTTTTTTTATTTTAATATTCACTCGTAATTTTATTTTATTTTATTTTATTTTTTTTAATAATTGAAGTGCAACACTATCATTTGTGCTATTATTCTTAAACAAAAAATAAGTAACTTGTCAAGTGGTATTGGAATTGTAAAATTTAATGATATATTCGAAAAAATATTTTTCCAATCTCAACAGATCAAAATTTACTGGGACATTTTCAGACTCATTTTTAAAAGTAAAATCATAAAATTTCTTGAAGTAATTATAGAAGAGATGTATAAAAGGCAGTGTGCTTTCATTTTTAGCTCAATTCATTAGAATTTGATTTATAAACAATTATTTTCTCAGTATGACCATTATTTTTCTCCAGCTTCCGAAAATTGGGTTCAAAACGCCAATTTTGGCCGCATTTTTTGCAATACTTTCCACATTTATCAATAAATTGAGAGCATGTCACATTGTGTAGTCTCTAAATAAGGAAATTTGCAGTTGGATGGGTTTGAGAGCAAAACTGAATTTAAAACTAAATCAGAAAATAAGCAGTTTAGATTAGAATACACCCTTAAGTGCGTTCGTAATTATATAATTATGTAGCACCTATAGTCGCTAAAGGCGTCATATGATCCACAGTCTGTTTGCTCGCCTGTTCACATATAATAGTTTAAAAAAACCCAAACAATATGTTTAAAATGT
Organism: Maratus speculifer; assembly: GCA_964019185.1. Lineage (NCBI taxonomy): Eukaryota > Metazoa > Arthropoda > Arachnida > Araneae > Salticidae > Maratus > Maratus speculifer. The sequence goes on from OZ025302.1 coordinate 215,437,544, forward strand.
AATTTAGAGCAGCAGCAATTTGTTGATTCGTGTAAAAGTTTATGAAAATCGAATGAAAACTTGAAAAGATCTTAATAAAGTTTCTTCCTTCTGTTAAATCCTATCATACGTAATTAATTGAAAGATTCCCCATGATAGGTAATGATTCTAGGTTTCCATGGTGATAACGTCTTTTTTAAATGGAGTCCTATTATTTTTGTATTGCTGAATTCAATACATATATAATCGTAATACATTTCGTGTTCGTGGATTTTTTCATAAGAATGCAACAGCTTATTGCATCAAGATCTGAATATTTATAAAACTAGTTATAGCACGAACTAGTGCATCAACAAATTTGCTACGTTTGACATACAAATTCCGATTTGTTACATTTGGCAATAATAGTAAAAAAAGACTTTTTAACTATATAGAATAATTTTCTAATCAATTAATGAATATTTAAATAAAAATTTTTAAAAAGTAAAAAGTAAAATAAAAGTCAAATTTAAAAAATATTACCACACCGCAAACTTGTCAGGTCTGTGAAAGATTATTAAATTGTTATACGTAATTTTTGATCCTAGAAACCTTTTTTTAATGCAACTACCTTGACTAATTTCAAATTTAAGAAGCGCTTAAAATAAGTCTCAGCTTAATATCAGCTAATAAATCAGCTTCAGCGAATTTATTGAATTTTTCTCTACCAATCTTATACCGATTTTCTCAATTTTCTATCTAATAGTTTTTTAAAAATAAGCGGGGCAAAAAATACGAACGGCAGCATTAATAATTACTTTTTTTAGAATAGAGAAAAACAAGCTACAGCTTTTATTTCTTTGTTAATTTTGAGGCTATACTAAACTTCTGCTTCTAATAAAGCAACACAATTGATTTATTTCTAATGCTTAAATCCTTTGAAAACCGAAATAAAAGATTACACCGACATTAAATTAGCAACATATTTCTGAGCACATGTTTTTTGCACATGTGACAAAGCTAAAATTCCAGGAAAGATTTTATTACTTAGTACAAGCTAAAGTGTATGACACGCTAAGTATGACATTCGAAAATGTTTTTTCTATCTTTAACAAGTGGCACTCAGGTCCGTAACTAGACGGGGGGCAGGAAGGGGGCGAGCCCCTCCTATCGTCCTCTAGAGCCTCCTCTAACGATTTCTTTACTTTCTTTTTTTTTTTTTTTTTTAACAAAATACATATTTTAGCTTTCCTTAAAAAAATGCAAGAAATTTTTTAGAGTGTTTGCTGTTTTGAATAAAATGAGAATACGCCAAAAAATTTGTATCCGGAACCCTATTAGATTAGTTGTTTCCTGTTATCTAGCTATACCGCTAGCCTATATGTATGCTAGCGGTAAATTGCAATTCTCGAAACATATGTTAAAGGAATATTTCTTTCTCTTGAAAAAAATTAAGTCCAGATGCACTAACTGGTCACCACATGTGTTAGTACATCGTTATATTTACAAAGCAACGGTCTTATACAGGATGAATGGAAGTGGACACATGTTGTTCAAGTTCATCGATACTTAGTAAAGCAATGGTCAATGTCTTGACTTAAACATTAAAAACCTGTTTCTAAATTTTAATGGTTTGCTTGTTGACAATACGTAGTTTTTAGTAGATTTAGTTAACGATGAAATATCACTTGGAAACTAGAATGTTTGAAAATTAGAAAAATAAAAAATGTCAATTTATACACGTGGGATAAAAAAAAAATAATTGAAAGCCAGTAATTGTTTCATGTTATGGGGGTTGGAAAGGATATATTAAGAAAGTAGGAAAAGGGTATTTTCATTTGTTTTGCTTTTGAATTTTCATCTTTTTATTTTATTTATTTATTTATTTATTTATTTATTTATTTATTTTGTGTATGTGTGTGTGTGTTCAATGAAAACTTCTTTTTTTTCAATTTGTCATATAAACATATTAAGCAAAAAAGCATGATTAAGGTTAAGTTTATTATAAGATTACAACAAAAATGTCTTCAATTATTTGGTGTATGGTACATTAAAATTATTTTGTAGTGTAAATCCGCTACATTTTAACACATTTGCAGCATAAGTTTTATTTATAAAGTCATAAAATTAGCAGATATTTTGGATTTTGGTTATTCAGTCTCGAAAAATAAAGCTGTGATTGTGTTTTATAAGCTTTTTTTTTCCAATCTAAAAAAGCCACTTTTCGGCATAATCGTGAAATAATTTTATTTATAAAGATATTTGCAGGTATTTAGACTATAAGAAATCAAACAGCATTTTACATTTTTCTGTAGCAGAAAAATTATCTGTCAAAAAATGATGGCAGATTTGATATCGGTTGATTTTTAGGGCATTTAATGACAAAATGCTCGACGTCGTGTAGTAAATGATTATAACTCGTGATATATGGCCATAGCTGCCAACGTTTACGCATTTTTGCTACCACTAAAATTGTACAGAAATTTTCTATTTGTTTAATCATAAGCTTTCGAAGATTTAATAAGGCAATATTTATTATGAAATTTTTTTGGTAGGAAAAATGCGTAAAAGTTAGCAGCTATGTACATGGCATTTATAAGAAAACGGGAAACAGTATTCAATTCTTAGGCGTCTGTATGTGAGAAGATGAAATTTTTAAACAAATGGTAAGAAAATCATTTCTTGGATGCATCATGAATATTCTCGTTATTGGGTGAAAGAAAAATATTTTTTAAAATCAATTGAAATGGGAAAACACTTAATAATAAACAGTCATTTTACATTTAATGAAAGTTGTTCACATTAGAGATCTGCACGGGCCGGGTTCGGGCCGATTTCCATTAACAGCATTCGGGCCGGGCTCGGGCCTTGCTTCTGAAGATTCGGGCCGGGCCGGCCGGGCATAGGCAACACTTATCTTTTCGGGCCGGGCTCGGGCCTTCATTTTTTTTTCCTGGAGTATCGGACCGGGCCGAGCCTAACTTATTTTTTCCGTGCGAAGCCGAGACTGATTTCGTTCTTCCTAGTCTTCACGGACCAAAATAATCAGTTCCTGTTGAATTTTCCCGTATGAAAATACTTTTTTGACGTGGAAAAATCTGTTCATAAATTAGTAAAGTTTGGCTTGGTCCAAAAATTTTTGCAAAATAGGCATATACTTTTAAGTCGTCGTTATTCTACAATTAAACATTTGAATTTTTTCTTTTTAAAGAATCGTAGATCACTAGGCGTCTTAAAATAGAATTAACCGGATTAAACTCATAAGAAAAAAAAAAAACATTATTATAACGGAATTCTAGTTTAACTGAAAACTGCAAATTTCTTTTAAAATGTTCATTCATGCAAAATGAATACAACAATACGCGAGAAAAAAAAATACATTAAACATTTACATCTGTTAAGAAGGAAACATATTTTTTTCTTTTCAATGTCTTAGAAGATTTTACATTTTTAGAAATTTTTTAAATGTATTAATAATACTAATGATAACTGAAACATTTACATACAACAAACAAAGGTTCATTAAAAACGTAAATATCGCAGCCTATGACACTTCAGCATAAATAGAGATTATAAATGTGAAAGAAAAAAAAGACTAAGATAAGTTTTTGTGGTCTGAACTCTTCCATTAGAGTAAAGATCAATGTTCTATAGAAAATCACCCGAGCCCGGCTGGGTTAAGGCCAGTTTTTTAACTTTTTTTCCGGACCGGGCCGAAATTTTAACTTTCTGGCCGGGCCGGATCGGGCCAATATTCTTTTCGTTCGGGCCGGGCCGGACCGGACCGGGACAATATTTTTTTCGCTCGGGCCTGGAAATTTCGGCCCGTGCAGTCCTCTAGTTCACATATTTCGAAAATCGGTGTTTATGTCAGTGTGCTTTACTTTGATTTGTTTTTACATGACATTGGACAAATTTTAGGAAAAACATGTAAAACGTATGCGGCAAAAAACAGCATTGAATAATATAAAATTAAAATCACAATCTTTTTTTTTTTTTTTTTTTTTTTTTTTTTTTTTTTTTTTAACAAAACTGTTATTAATCCCTTGGGGACGAGCGACCCATGTATATGGCGCCAAAAAGTGCTCAGAATCCTTGTTTATATCCACCAGTAAAATTTGCCTTATTAAATCCGAGCACTTTCACTATTTCATAAGGCACAAATTTGTTTTTTAAAAACCAGTGACAAAACATTAAAAATTTTTTTAAAGGCTCCTGTCTCTAAGGGGCAAAGTCAAGTTATCTTTCAAAAATATTAAATTAATATATATTTGAAATAATGATTCATGTTTGAAACTTTATAATTATACACAGAATTGTAAATTTAATTATTGTGAATTGTTAAGTAGTTGGTTTTATAAATCCTATTTTTAATAAAATAAGGTCAGGCAAGATTAGTTTTAAAGAGAAACTTATATCATCATTAAATTAAATTGTATTTAGAACAGCCGTGACTTTAAAATGATCTAATAATTCAGCCGAAAACTAAATATTAATAAAATTAAATAAACCACGACTTACTGTTAGTTAAAAATATTAAACATATGAAATTAAAATAAGAATAATAAATTCAGTTACATTAAGTCTGTAATTTAAACCAAAACAATCATGCAAAACTGTTAACTTTTAAAACTAAAAAATGAAATATATATGTATGTATATTCTTTTACTAAAAAAAAAACTGACTGCAAAAACTATTGCAATATTTGTATTATATATTATCAACTCTGACATAGAATCTCATATTTTAAAATCTATGTGTTTTTTTTTTGTTTTTTTTTTTTTTTTTTTTGCTATATTTTTTCCATAATGGCCAATGTAAAGACACTATTTGATACTAACCATAGCTATAGTTGCTAATCTCACTTGAAAATAAACATTTATAACATGAGAAAAAATGCTACATAAAATGGTAAAATAAAATTTTTTAAACTAAATATTAAATCGTAAAAAATCTCATAGATAATTGGATGAGTATCTGTTGGATACTTATATTGAACTTAGCTTCACTTGCATAGACACCAAAAAGTCAAATTAACGTACATAAATATAATACGCATGGTAAATAGGCATGCTCTTAATTTCTTATTAATTATTATGTAAAAATATTTTTTTAATTTGCAATAGTTTTTGAAAGAGATTTTATTTTTAATAAAAAATTATATATATATACATTTATTTCCCGATGATCATGAAGTATTTTGTATCTAATTGTTTGAAAAGTTCCGTTATACAGAGGTTTCACTTTAGACAGGTTCCGCTATAGACAGTTCAATTTAATCAGTTTTTGCTATATTTAGTTTTCTTAAGATATGGATTGTTAAAATATATTAGCCCCCAGAAAAATTTCCGAGCCCCCCCCCCCCCCCTCCCTGGCTTGACTCGCGGGTTACGGCTCTGGTGGCACTTGCTAGGCCACATTGAGAAAAATGAATGTTAACTGAAAATAATCATTAAAAACTGTAGGTATGTTAAATGTTAAAGCGATTAATTGTTGAAATCTTTTGTTCGAAATCTTTTTTATGCCAGGAGTAAACATGGATCAAGACTCCCCCCTCCCCCCGCTCCTCACACACAATAAATTTTACCGACCGCAAGTATCTTATACAAAAAAGGGAAAAAATATCTATGAAAAATAATAATTAAAATCCTAGTAAGAAATACGTTAACAACAATCCATATGATTAACATTAGCTTGAGCAGTCACCTGAAGAAATTGGAACGCTAATGTTAAATGTATGGGAACGGGTTTATTTTTTTTTTTTTTCTCACATGCATATTAATAGTTTTAAATGACTTTTTTAATCTTGCTTAGAATAGCTGAGATTGAATTATAACCGGGATAGAGTTTAATTTTTCAATTTTAATTGCAGATTTTTTTTTTCTTTTTGCATAGAAGATTTGTGAAGATGCATAACCTGTTAATATATTTTATCGTAATAGTAAATTTAGAAATATAGAACTTTTTAATAACAATTTTAATTTTTCTTAAGAAAGGTGTTATAGTAAAAATAAAATAAAATACATTGACATGTTTCGGGACCGTCAAATAAGTTCCATAGTCATAATATAAACAAAAATTCAAAATATTACTCGGTCAATACAAATGACACGCGACAATGAGATATAAATAACAAAAAACACGCGCACTATTGCAAAAAATTAAATTAAAATATATCGCGTGTCATTTGTATTAACAGTGAAATAGTTTGAAAATTTTTATTTTTATTTTTAGTTAAGTTTTAGATCATGGTCTATATTTTAATTAAATTTTTTGCAATAGTGCGCGTGTTTTAGGTAGATTTCGTATGAAATATTAGGTAGATTTCGTATGAAATACTACCTATTGCATTGTCTCCCATGTTGGAATTTCTGAAAAATTTTTGCAGATCTACACGAATCATGACTCCTAGACCCCAAAACTACCATCAGTAAAAAAGTTTATATATATATATATCTATCTATCTATCTATCTATCTATCTATCGGTGTATATCACTTTCTTCTAGACACGATAACTTCCATAATTATGCTCAGATCTTCATCAAACTTTTACATAAAATCAAGGGGCATAAAATCTCGGATAAGTTCGTTAATGGGCAAAGTCGGACCAAGGGGGTGGAAGTTAGGAGGGTTTTTGTGAAAACAGAAAAAACGCGATAACTTTTTAATTAAAATAGATATCGAATCGGTTTAAAGTTTATATTACTTCTAAAAAATGAGGAAAAAGTTTAAGCGGGACAGATTTTTGATAAAGTTAAAAATGGGCTCAAGGGGCGAAAAAAACATGTTTTTTGGGAGAAAAAAATTCATAACTTCGTCAATTTTCAAGATATCAAATCCAACTAAATTTTATATAAATGTACACAATATTATCTAAAACTTTTGTATTTACAAGTTTTTGATAGGATTGTTCTGTAAACAATCAAAACTTATTTGGGTTCAAAAATCTTCTAAATATTCTTGAATTTTCTTTTTAAAAATTTTATTGCATACGTAGAATTATAGAATAAAGAAATATTGAATTCAAATTATTTACATACTATGTACAAAATGTATAATATGTACAAAATATAAATGCTTTTACCTTGATAATTTTTGATCATCATACTAAAAACTGGAAAGATGATCCTTTATGCATTTCTGCGTGCCTTTTCATAAAATTAACATAATTCTTCAATAAAACTCAAGACACGCACGACAAACAAAAAATATAAACATTCTCTCTAAAAAATTCTTTTACATTCCATCAAAAATTGATGCCAACTTTTTTATCTAAACTTTTAACTCATCTCGTAAGATAAAAAATATAAAAAGCAAAGCAGACGAAAAAACAGCTTCGCTTCCATAGCAACGAGTCGCGTCTTATAAATAAATTAAATATCACAATTGCAAATATGCAAACGATTTTCTGTGAATAAACTGGGATAACTTAATTTATCAATTCCTAACATACTCCCACCTTTAATTTAGGCGGAAGCCAAATTAAACTTAAGATCACTTTTGATCAAATTAAGCCCTAATTCAAAATAAAAAATATCTAAATAAATAAAGATAATAACTAAACAATAATAAAATAATAATGAAACATTTAGAGTTCTAGAAAAGTCAGTTCAGAGTTCTAGAAAAAGTCATTTCAGAAGTCTCTGTACTACTCTACCACTTCTAGTTGTACTGTTTCTCACCATCCACACCACCAAGCTGCTGCTGGATGGATGACTAATAGGGCACAGTTCTTTCAAATAATAGGAGACAGTTCTTTCGAAGAAACTATTGCCTTCCAATACAATGATTTTAAAATGTTATTGGTTTTTCTAAAATTTGAGCCATTATCAGAGTATATAGTAGTCGGCCTTCCTCTCCTGCATATAAATCTTCGAAGTGAGTGAATGAATCCTTCCGTTGAGAGACTGGATACAAGTTCCAAATGTATTGCCCTATATACTGCACATGTAAAAAGTACAACCCAAACTTTGGATCTTTGCTTTACGAAAAGAGGGCCAAAAAGATCAGCTCCAACAACTTCAAAAACTTTGGAATCTCTGACTCGATCTAGAGGTAGGTGGATTGGAGGTGTAGTATATGGTTTTGCAGAGTATCTTTTGCATCTGTAACACTTAGACAATTGGCTTCTAATGCTGCGTCTAGAAGAAATTATCCAATATTTTTCTCTTAAAATGGATCCAACTGTTTGAAGTCCAGCATGACATTTCTTTAAATGACATTCTTGAATCAGACAATTCACTACATGATGTTTCGATGGTAATAAAATTGGATATCTGAAAGAAAACTCGTCATCTCGCTCTAATATCTTTGTTTTTACTCTTAACAAACCTTCTTGATCTTTCATAACCTTTAATCCTTTTATTGCATCAGTAGTATTACCAAAACTTTCAGATTGTATTATTGACCAGAGCGACCTTTCCGCATCTTCTTTTTCTTCAATTGACAATTCTGATGGAAAACATATATTTCTGTTTCTGCACTTCATTATGAATCTCTTCACCCAACATACGACATTAATAAATCTACCAAATTTTGAAATTCTACTATATATCATAAATTCATGTGAATTAGAACATAAAAGAGTAGGTACTGAAGTTTTCTTCTTTTCCATCATTACTAATTCTTCGTTGGGGCTTGTTTCTGAATGTGGCCAATTTTCTTCTGATAACTTCAACCATTCTGGTCCCTCCCACCATCTCATCTTCAGCAGCTGTTTAGGACTACATCCGCGAGAAGGTAGATCAGCAGGGTTGAGATGACCAGGTACGAAGTTCCATTGTTGAGATTCGGAAAATTTACAAATTTCTCTAACTCTATTGCCTACAAACGTTCCCCATTGATCATTTCTTCGAATCCAAGCGAGAACAGTCGAAGAGTCGGTCCAATACTTTACTGGTATGGAAATACAATTAAAGGCTTTCAAAACAAATTTAGTCAACCTTATTCCTAAAATACAAGCAAAAAGCTCTAAACGTGGTATGGTTACATTTTTCTTTGGTGCAAGACGAGACTTAGCTCCTAAAAGTTGTACAAAGACTGCGTCTTTATCTTCACAACGTAAGAAAACTGCTGTTGCATAAGCTCTGGTACTTGCATCACAAAATGTATGAATAGACCATTTTTCTTTACAACCATAGCCTACACGTCTATTTATCTTCACGTCATTTAAATACTTGAGTTCGCTATACCATTTTTGAAAATTATTCCGGATTTCTTCTGGAAGTGGAGCATCCCAATCTAATTTCGTCGACCAGGCGTCTTGAATTATCAGTTTGGCTGGCAACAATGCTGAGGCTAAAAATCCTATTGGATCGAAGATCCCTTGGGTTACAGCTAATATCTTTCTTTTCGACAGATTTTCTATCTCATCACTAAATTTATAAGCGATCTTCAAACTATCTTCCATTGTGTCCCACTTCAACCCTAAAACCGGAACTATCGTTGTTACATTTTTGCTGAGCACCTTCTTTTCGTTTAGGAAACTGCTGTCTTCACTTTTAATTGGTCCGAATTCCCACATTCTTAATTCCATTTTCGCATCAGCCATGATTTCTGTAGATTTTGAAATAAAATTTTCTAGTTCAGGCACATTGTCGACTGAAGTAACGCAGTTATCTATATAGTATGATTTCATAAGCTTCTCAGCTATCTGTTTGTTTTCTTCATCAACATTACTCAAATGATATCTTATAACTGCACCTAGCAAAAATGGGCTACAAGTTGCTCCAAAAACTACTCTATTGTGTTGATAAACTTGAAATTCGTCAGGACTCTTCCACCATAAAAATCGCAAGAAATGCCGATCTGATTCTTTGACTTCAATTTGAAGAAATGCTCTTCTTATATCGGCTACTACCCCAATAGCTTTCTCACGAAATCTTATTAACACTGCAGGAATTTGTTCGATGAGGTTTGGTCCTTTAAAGAGGCAATCATTTAAAGAAGGAGACCTCCCTACCTTACACGATGCATCAAAAACTGGTCGAACACTTGTAGTAAGACTATCTGGTTTGATGACGGGATGATGAGGTAAAAAATGTCCTGGAATCTTGAGTGTTTCATCTGGTACTTTACTTATAACGCCTTCTTCTTCCCATTCATAGAAAACTTTAGCATATTCTTCAAACATTTTCATTGATTTTAATTTCTTTGTTGAATTTATCAATCTTCGTTCAGCTATGTGTCTATTTGAGGGAATCTCACGTTTGCCGTTAATCCAAGGAAGACCTACAATATAGCGACCTTCTATATTTCTATCAACTTCTTTTATAAAATTATCATGAGCGAGTTCTTCTTCTTCTGCTTTAGACAAAGTTTGACAGGGATCTGTTATACCAATTGTCTCTAACTTCCATAATTCTGGAATCTTCATATCTTTTAAAGCTAGGTTCGTGATAAACATAGTTCCATAATTTAGACAAGACTGTGATGTACTTTCTAAACGACCACAAAGTGTCCATCCAAACTTTGTCTCTATTGCTGTAAGACCGCTCTTTAACTGTTTTACTCGACCTGTAAGAAGTTGTCCGTAGTAATCGCTTCCAATCAAAATTTCAATTTTTGGACTTCCTGCTCCTAAATCTGTGATCCATAGTTTATTTTGTTTAAGCTCTTTAATTACTGATTCTTTTGGTATCCGAGGAATATAGTTACAAATTATATCTTGATCCAAAAGTTCTAAGACTTCTTTCGTTTGTTTCTGTCTATCAGAAGAACTTAACTCAACTTGGAATTTATTGTGAGATTTAGCTTCTGTTTGCGTACCACCAAACAAAGTGTGTACAATAGCTTCAGAAGAAATGGGATGTAAACCTAACTCTTCAGCTGTACCTTTTAAAATATAGCTCTTTTGCGACCCACAATCAAGTAACGCTCGTACTTTCTTTGTTATTCGACCTTTAATAACTATTTCTAAAGTCATAAGGACTACTTCAGCAGAACACTGCTTACTTGCTATGGTGCTTTGAATAACTTCTGGGGTCTTAACTGTATTTTCTGGTTCTTTACACATTGAAATTTCAGGGCATAATAACTCGGTATGGGGTTTAGAACAAACGTGGCAACGAATAAAAACTTTGCAAACTTTAGCGTGGTGACCAAAACGAAGACATTTTAAACAGCAATTTTTATTCTTAATTTTGGCCTTCCGTTCATTAAAGGAAAGAGATCTAGCCCTAACACAATCCTTGCTTTCATGAGATTTACTGCAAAATAAACAAAGGCGTTCTTTTGCGCTAAATAGCTCTGCCGCAGTAGGTATTTTACTTTCTGCTTTTCTTAACTTTTCTTTAGGTTTGTCTCTAGAGCCCAGCTCTATAAAATTGGATTTGGCTAATTTGAATCTTTCCTCGTTTGCAACTTCTTGTTTCAGAAATTCCATCAAACTTACTATATTTGATTTTGTTGACAATGTATTATTATTACTAACAACGCTTGATGTGGTTGAAATATTATATCGCTGCCATGCTTTTAATACATCTTCCGATAAGCTAGATTCTATCATGGGATAGAGCCATGCCGAATTGCTTTCTAAACTTAAACCCATTGATTCTAAAGATCTTAAATATGCCTCGACTTTCGTGAATAAATCTGATAAGGGAAGTTTATCTTTGCCGTGCGCCTGTACATTAGCTACAATCAATTTTAGGAATTCTCTAACGTACACTTCTATTAGTAAATCTTTGTTTCCAAAACGCTCTTGAAATGCCTCGACAGCTTTGGAGTAATTAACTGCGGTCATTGGATAGCTCTCTAACAAACGTCTGGCACTGGTTCCAGGTTCCACCGATTGGATAAGATACTGAAATTTGTCACTATTATCCAAATCTATGTCTTCATGAATTTTCTGAAACTGAGACCAAAATGAAAGATAATTTATTAACTGCGAATCGAATGGCTTAATATTTAGTTTAGGTAATTTATAATGCTTTGATTTGGAATAACCGTGATCTGTGCTTTTTTCACTATCATCTTGATTACGTTTATTTGTACCCAATGCTTCGCTAACTTTACGCTTAATGGTAATAAATTGATCTGAATAACTTTCATTTTCCACTACTTCATTTTCAATAGCCTCTTCATCGCATTTATCATCATCTAACATGAGTTCAATTATAGCTTCATCAATAGCTTTAATTTCATGAATCAAATTTTCTAATTTACTAAAACCGTCTAAAATTTTGTCCTTATCTAATGACTCGCTGTTAATTTCTTCATTCAAAACATTTAAAGTTCTGGTAAATGACGAACGTAGTGGTGTACGCTTTTTCTTTAGCTTATTCATCTTAGAAAAATTAAGTAGTAATGCACAGCTTATGAAAACACTATACGCTATAAAAACAATTCAATATCTCAACAGTATTATTCAAATGTCCGTGCTCGGGGCGCCAGATTTGTTCTGTAAACAATCAAAACTTATTTGGGTTCAAAAATCTTCTAAATATTCTTGAATTTTCTTTTTAAAAATTTTATTGCATACGTAGAATTATAGAATAAAGAAATATTGAATTCAAATTATTTACATACTATGTACAAAATGTATAATATGTACAAAATATAAATGCTTTTACCTTGATAATTTTTGATCATCATACTAAAAACTGGAAAGATGATCCTTTATGCATTTCTGCGTGCCTTTTCATAAAATTAACATAATTCTTCAATAAAACTCAAGACACGCACGACAAACAAAAAATATAAACATTCTCTCTAAAAAATTCTTTTACATTCCATCAAAAATTGATGCCAACTTTTTTATCTAAACTTTTAACTCATCTCGTAAGATAAAAAATATAAAAAGCAAAGCAGACGAAAAAACAGCTTCGCTTCCATAGCAACGAGTCGCGTCTTATAAATAAATTAAATATCACAATTGCAAATATGCAAACGATTTTCTGTGAATAAACTGGGATAACTTAATTTATCAATTCCTAACAAGGATCAATTTTTACCGATGAAAAAAATTAAAAACGAAAAGAAAAAGGGGGGAGGAAAAAGAAAAACACCCATAACTTACTCAATTCTTAAGCAATTAAATCTAATTAAATTTATTTTATATCTTCACAATAATATCTACAACTTTTATTTTGACAAGTTTTTCATAGAACCAATTCTTATAGCAAAAATAAATTTAACAAAAATAGGAGTTGGAGAAAAAACCTCAAATCCAAACTGCTTATATTCTGACTCATTTTAAAATTCATTTTTGATTTTAAACGCATCCAAATGACAGATCCTCTTATTTAGCAACTATATAATGCGACTTATTGGCCAATTTTTTGATAAAGGCAGAATATATTTTTAAAAAGGCTGCCAAAAAAGGTATTTTGAACAGATTTCCCTAAGTTTTCATCATTAAAAAATTCATTAAGTATAACAAATTGCGTTTTTCATGAGTCATTTTTAAATTCACTTTTGTTCTCAAACCCATCCAATTTACAGGTCCTATTATTTAGGAACTATATAACTTGACGTATTGGCCAGTTTTTTGATAAAGGCAGAATATATTTTTTAAAAGGCTGCCAAAAAGGGTATTTTGAACAGAATTTCACGAAGTTGCGATTAAATTTTGAGGAAATTTAAGAAATTGCGTTTTTACCGAGTCATTTTTAATTTTTTTTTTTTGTTCTCAAACGCATTCAATTTACAGGTTCTCTTACTTAGGAACTATATAATGTGACGGAGTGGCCAATTTTTTGATAAAGGCAGAATATATTTAAAAAAAGGCTGCCAAAATGGGCACTTCGCACAAAATTTCCCAAAGCGAGATGATTAATGAACTGTGGGTATTCAAATAACAAATTGGTTATTTTATGACTCATTTTTAAATCCAATTTTGCTCTGACACGCATTCAATTGACAGTTTTTTGTTACTTAGGAACTATATAATGTGCGTATTCGTCGATTTTTTGATAAAGGGTGAATATATATTTTAAAAGCTGTCAAAGTAAGCACTTCGCAAAAAAATTTCCTAAAGCGATCATGATAAAAGAATTGAGGTTGTATTCAAATAACAAATTGTTTATTTTATGACTCATTTTTAAATTCAATTTTGCTCCCAAACGCATTCAATTGACAGTTATTTGTTATTTAGGAACTGTGTAATGTGCCGTATTGGTCAGATTTTTGATAAAGGCTAAATATATATTTTAAAAAATCTGTCAAAGTGGGCACTTCGCACAAAATTTCTCAAAGCGATGTTGATTAAAGAATTGTGGATGTATTAAAAATAATAAATTGGTTATTTTATGACTCATTTTTAAATTCAATTTTGCTGTCAAACGAATTTAATTAACAGTTTTTTGTTATTTAGGAACTATATAATGAGCATGAGCATATTGGTCAATTTTTTAAATAAAGTAAGAATATAATTCAAAATATATTGCCAAAATGGGCATTTAAGTAGAAATAGGCTTTTTTTTTTTTTTTTTTTTTTTTTGGAGATGAAAACTTTTCGAAATCTACCTCCGCCTATAGGCCATGCCGAAAGGGATTTTTTGTTATTTATATCTCATTGTCGCGTGTCATTTGTATTGACCGAGTAATATTTTGAATTTTTGTTTATATTATGACTATGGAACTTATTTGACGGTTCCGAAACATGTCAATGTATTTTATTTTATTTTTACTATAACACCTTTCTTAAGAAAAATTAAATTGTTATTAAAATGTTTATATAAAAGGTGAATGCTTTAAAATCTGATGATTTAAAAAATCAATTGGATTTAATTAACTTTTTATCATAGAAATATAGAACTATTATACAGAACATTCAGTTATCACTCCATTTTGTTTATGGTTGAAAGGGTTATAGATGTAAATGCGAATTTGCGAAACAGGGAAAATCCAAAAGTAAATGTATACTATAAAAATCTTAACAAACACATGCAGATGCAAATAACAATAATAATATTTTGCTCCAAAAATTGGTAAAAATACTTCTCATAAAGTTTGAGATATTTTCAACCTTCGACGCACAATCATGGGGAAAAAAAGTAAACATCCCCTATCAACCGTGCAATGAATTATTTTAGAAGAAAGTTGCTGTTACCAAAAGATTATAAATAAAATCTACTTTTGAATGATGTATGTAAAAATTGCTTAGGAGGTCATTTTCACATAAAATTCTTTAATTCAATACCAATGCACAAGTTTGCCGCCATAAATAGATTTTACTCCCTTCGATTATCCTAAATTCAAATTTTCATAAATTCCGTACAATTATTTTCCCAGAAATTAATTATTTTAAAACGAGCGTAATTTATAGGTTGTATTTAAATTAAAGTTCTGTACTCGATTATTAAAATGCTACAGAATAAATGTGTCTCTTCTATTAATGCATATTATGATTTTACCAATAAGACCCTTTCAGTGGCTTAATAGGATTCGACTATTGCCATCCCAAATGTTTCGTTAAATTGAGTAAAATATATTTTTTTTTTCTAGGCAAAAATTGAGCCAAAGATTTAAAATCTGTTGTTAAATTTGGTTAATGCCATTGAAAAAAAATAAAGTTTCTGTTCATTTTAATATGTAGATGCCCACCCACCTAAGCAAGTTTTATATGCATGATTTAAAAGTAGACCTTATTTCCAATCCTTTGGTACCAATAACTTTCTTCTACGATAATTTATTGAAGCGTAAGTAGGTGTGTTTACTTTTTGTTTTCATTTCCCATGACTGTATACTATTCTTTTCACCCAAACCATGAAATTTTCAGCTTATACAGTTTTTCACTATGCACACATCCTTCTTTAACTTATTTTAGTATTTAATATTACATAATAATTTAATTGTAAAGTACCTCCTCAAAATGCACGTAAAATATAACAGTTTATAAAAATGTTAGCTCTTCATTGAGCCTTCAAATCAAATTCATATCACTTGCCCTGGTAAAAAAAAAAAAAAAAAAAAAAAAAAAAAAAAAAAAAAAAAACAGCAGTAATACAGAACTGAAGGATATTCAAGTGATTTGGGATCGAATATATTTTTCTTTTTTCTAATCTTGAATCATAAGTAATTGTTGCATCATAACGATGAATCTCATGCATTTGAGACTAAATATAAATTCAAAAATAAATTCTAAGAAATCGGCACTTTTCGAATTTGAACAACCGTAATAAAAAATAGTTTTACTTGTAGCTTATCTGGATTCGTTATTACAGAAGTATTTTTTATTAAAATCCAGGCATTCAGAATGCGAATGAAGATTCAATCTGACAAATAAATGCCAAATAACTTTTTATTACTAATCAGAGTGTAAACAGTGCTTTTAGTGATGTTTCCAAAGCAATATTGAACATCACAAATATATTGCAATTTACAATAATTATTATTAACCAATTTTCATAATACAATATGAATTTTTTTAGCTTAAACTTTCACAACGGGATAGGAAATCTTTAAACAGTTTAAAGATTTCAAAGTTTTATTTTTAATTATTATTAAATTTTAATTTTACCAAAAATCTTATAGTATCCTATCTTATATATAAATATTTTTCATAATTTAGCAAATGCAAAATCTGTTTTCGTCTTTTTTTAATCATTAAAATATGTGTCTAAAATATTTAATGAAATCATATGAGTATATTCAAATTGATTTTGCGCAATGTTAATAGCTCAGTAATATAGTTCAGCACAATAGCTTTAAATCGAAATCACAACTTTTCAGATTACTACGTATCCTTTGACTTCTCTGCCTTAAAGAAATGATTTGCAAAAAATTGTCCGTTTATAAAATAAATTACATGTTTGGAATAAAATTCTAAATAATGCAACATCATCACGAGGTAGAGAAAATAAAATAATAATAATAATAATAGTAATACTTAATATTAATAATAATAATGATAATATGTACAGACATTTAGTGACCTATCCTACGTGAATCCCATTTGTTTTGAAATAAAAATGGCATGTGGGAGCATATATCATGAGGTCGTAAATTAGGAATTCTTGCGAAAAAAAAAATGTGTTCCTAGCACTGATTTAAGTTTCAATCTACTGTGACGTCATCAAAATGGCGTACCGGGATATATATCATAGGGATGTTAATCAGGATTTCGTCGAAAGTAAAATGCTTTAGCACTGGATTTAAGTCCCCCTGATATAAGTCCCATCTACTCTGACGTCAGCAAAATGACGTATAGCGGGATCTTAATCAGTGGGACCTTAATCAGGGTCTCGATGAAAGTAAAATTCTCTGTGACTGGATTTAGGTCCCGGTCTGATAGCGGGATGTATATCAGTGGGACGTTAATCAGGGTTTCGTGAAAAGTGAAATGCTCAAGCACTGGATTTATATCCCGGTTTCTTGTGACGTCAAAATGACGTATATGGGATCTTAATCAGTGGGACCTTAATCAGGGTCTCGACGAAAGTAAAATTCTCTGTGACTGGATTTAGGTCCCGGTCTAATAGCGGGATGTATATCAGTGGGACGTTAATCAGGGTTTCGTGAAAAGTGAAATGCTCAAGCACTGGATTTATATCCCGGTTTCTTGTGACGTCAAAATGACGTACCGGGACCTTAATCAGTGGGACATTAATCAGCGCCCCCGATGATGGCTACATCCCACGAAAAGACACATACTGGTTTATTGCGACGAAGTCAGATACACAAGTCCAAATAAAGTACAAACTCATATTTAGCTGTGTATGTGTTGTCTAATTATTTCAAACTGTCTATATCTTCCTCATTTTCAATTATTTATTCTGCGAAATACACTATAAAAATCCACATTATTCATAATAATTTATGACTTAATTAGCATCATATACTTTCCGCTTCCCTTCGTAGATTAATTTAAACACTAATGCCTGTCGTTGTTTTATCTTATTCCCATGTCTCATTCCTCATTTCTAAAAATTAATTATTTGCAACGAGAAACGAAACATTTAATTTTTGCTAATATATATTTCTAGCTTTTTAATTTACATGATGTTTCAAAACCATGCTTACAACCTTATCCTCAATAAAACCCAAACAAAATGATAGCGAATTTTGATTTTGTGTCATTAAGGGTGTTCTTAAATAAAAAAAGGCAACTTTATGACACATGCATTAATTTATTTTTGTTCGGAAATGCATGAAAATAGCAGGTGTTGTTATTCAGAAACTGTCTAATTCCACTCATTCTTTTGTTTTTTAAAAAACACAATAGATTTTTCATAACAAGCCTTCAAAGTTGACACTTTTGAGCCTATTTCCCGACGAAAGCAGAAAAACCGGTCGAAAAGGAGGAGAAAAACGGGTGATTGCGCCATCGAAATAGCTTATAACTCGATAAGTAATTTAATTATCATAAAATGAAAAAATAAGTTCAATTCGAAATCGCTTTCATAGCCAGGCATTAAAATTTTATAACTTTCTGTTAAAAAATGAATTTGTAAATGTGTCAAAACGTTTTTCGCTTGCTGAGCGGATCAGTTGAGAACACCCTTAAGTCTTATTTGTACTAAAAATAATTTTTTTTGCACGACCCAGTAAGATCCGTAACTGATGATGGTTACATCCCGGGAAAAGACGCATACTGGTTTTTTGCGACGAAGTCAGATACACAAGTCCAAAGGGATATGCGATCAAAATATGGACAAACTGGCAATGTTGTGCTTCAAAAAAAAAAAAAAAAAGTAGCTAGTCGGACAACTACAGGTAAAGAATACACAGAATGTAATAAAAGAGGGATAAAACATAAAGGATTAAACTCTTCAACTTGCTGTTTACAACACAATAAACATATTTTTGTTATCTAATTTCGTTTACATTTTATGGGGGGTCAAAATTGTAACAAGTTGGAAATTGCACGTGAAGCGTAGCAAATTAGGTGCGTTCGTACGATAGCGAAGTTTTAAAAATATTACTTTCATATATCAATCTCATAAAACTGTAAATAGTGAATTACAATTAAAACGCTCATTAAACAATGTTCTCCCTATACCATTATGTAATGGAATACTTTTGTGTGGCCTTGTAAATCAATAACAAATGTTCTTTGCACCACAAATTATATAAGATGTATATTATATTATGTACTTTATAGTTGCATATAAATTTTATTAAGTTCGCATGAGTGTAACACGATTAAAATGCATTTGAAACATTTTTTCCCATTGACCGTAATGTAATGGAGTACTTTTGATTGTCCCTGTAATTGATCTATGCATCCGATTTTCATAAAATTTGAAATAACTCGAAAAAATTATGTAATAATTATGTATTTTAAATTTCAAACGTATAGAATATATTTGAAACTTTTTCCCTATTGACCATAATGTAATTGAATACTTTTGATTGCCCCTGTAATTGATCTATGCACACGATTATAAAAAAAATTGAAATAACTCGACAGAATTATGTAATAATTGCGTATTTTAAATTTCAAACGATTAAAATGCATCTGAAACTTTTTTCCCCATTGACCGTAATGTAATGGAATACTTTTGATTGCCCCTGTAATTGATCTATGCATCCGAGTTTCATAAAATTTGAAATGACACGACAAAATTATGTAATAATTATGTATTTTAAATTTCAAACGATTCGGTTGGGTAGTTTTTGCGTTGTTATATGCGGACGGACAGACTGACGGACAGACGGACGGACTGAACGACCACTATAGGTGCTACGTATTATATAATTACGAACGCACCTAAAAATAAATTTGGAACACCATGCATACTTACGAACTTTGTTGTTTAAAACTAATTATGATGAGACTTATTTTAATACATTATTATTATTATTAGATTTCTATCGGTTTTCACATACTTTTGGTCCAATGTTTAAATCTTTATTATTATTATTATTATTATTTAATTATTTCAAACTGTCTATATCTTCCTCATTTTCAATTATTTAATCTGCGAAATACACTATAAAAATCCACATTATCCATAATAATTTATAACTTAATTAGCATCATATACTTTCCTTTTCCCTTCGTACATTAACTTAAACAATAATGCTTGTCATTGTTTAATATTACTCCCATGTCTCACTCCTCATTTCCGAAAATTAATTATTTGCAACAAGAAAAGAAACGTTTAATTTAAGTTAATATATTATTATTAGATTAAATGTCATGTTTTATTTGGTTAGTTTATCGAGTTTTTTCTTGAAAACTATTAGGTAATGTGTAAATAACTGTAAATTTAGTCGTTTCGATTCTACCTGCTTCAATTAAACGTGTAATATATCAATCAATTGTTCAAAAAATTAAGTAAACTAAATAAAATATATCTGAAAATAGTGAAATTGCATTAATAATCCTATATATTTATACTAAATGAACTTTAAAACAGGTGCATATTTATGGTCTTTTATGAAATTAGGAGTAATATACAATCGACAATGAAACGAAATATTTAATTTCTATTAATGTACGATTATTGAATTAAATATCATTCGGTTTAATTTAATCACTTTTCTTAGTTTTTTCCGAACAATGTAATTTCAAGTTTTTATTATACATGGGATCCTCAAAACCATATTTACAACTTTGATCCTCCATAAAATCCAAATGAAATGAGATAGCGAATTTCAATTTTGTGTGCGTACAACAGCAACACATAGAATCTTATCTGTACTAAAAATATTGTTTTTCATTTCAGAAAGGATCCAGTAAGACCCATGAATGATGATTGCTACACCTCAGAAAAAGGCCGATACTGGTTACGTTTTATGCAAGGTCAAAATTGTAATAAATTTGGAGCACCCTGTATCTTTACCAACTTTATTCGTTAAAACAAATTATGATGAGACTTATTTTGTTACATTATTCGTATTACTTTATTTCTTTCGATTTTCGCTTATTTTTTATCCGGTGTGATGTTAAATGTTTTTTTATTATTTTTATAGCTTTCAATTACATATTTTAAAAAAGAATAATAAAATAATTTTATAATAAATTTCACCCTTGAAGTCAAAGAAAACGCCTCCCTTCCATTTTTAGATGTTCAAATTAATAGATGCAATTCAAGTTTAAAATTTTCAGTCTGTAGAAAACCAATAAAAGAAAATACAGTTATCCCGTTTTCAACCAACATGCCTTTCGAATATAAAATATCTGCATTCAGGTCATTTATTAAAAGAACATTTATGACTTGTTCGGATGAGAAATTAAATAAAGAAGTTGAATTTATACAGAAAATAGCTTTTGATCATGGTTTTCCTGCAAATTTTGTAAATAAAATAGTTCAACAGTACAATACTCCTCCCACATCTGGCCAACGACAGGATAAGCTTGTGGTTTACAAAAAATTTCATTATATGCCATACATATTCGAAAAAGTAAAAAAGATCGCACAAAAATATAACATAAAACTTGTCGCCATTCCACCTCCATATCTCATTGACATCGTTACAGATAAGATCGACAAAATTCCAATAGATCAAAAATCTGGTATATATGAAATATTCATCACATTATCAAATAATGTTAAAAAAGTCTATATCGGCATGACAACACGCAAACTTTTAGTTAGAATTAAGGAGCATCGCAGAGATATTAAACAGTATAAACAGAATACTGCTCTTTCTGTCAAAATTGTAAAAATAAATTTGGAACACCCTGCATACTTACCAACTTTGTTGCTTAAAACTAATTATGATGAGACTTATTTTAATACATTATTATTATTACATTTCTATCGGTTTTCACATACTTTTGGTCCAATGTTTAAATCTTTATTATCATTATTATTATTATTATTATTATTATTATTATTATTATTATTATTATTATTATTATTATTATAGCTTTCAATTAAATATTTTAAAAGATAAAAATATTTTAATTTAAAGTACAAACTCATATTTAGCTGTGTATGTGTTGTCTAATTATTTCAAATTGTCTATATCGTCCTCATTTTCAATTATTTATTCTGCGAAATACACTATAAAAATCCACATTATCCATAATAATTTATGATTTAATTAGCATCATATACTTTCCGCTTCTCTTCGTAGATTAATTTAAACACTAATGCCTGTCGTTGTTTTATCTTATTCCCATGTCTCATTCCTCATATCTAAAAGTTAATTATTTACAACGAGAAACAAATCATTTAATTTAAGTTAATATACTATTATTTGATTAAATGTCATGTTTTATACGGTTAGTTTATGAAGTTTTCTCTTGTATTTCTGATTTATGCAAACTATTACGGAATGTGTAAATAGCTGTAAATTTAGTTATTTACATTTTATCTTTTTAAATTAAACGAGTACTATAATAATGCGTAGTTGAAAAATTTAGGTAACTGAATAAAATGTATCTTGAAAAAGTGATGTTATGGTTTGTAATCGTTTATTTATACTAAATGAATTTAAAATGCATGTATATTGATTAACTTTTATGAAATTGGGAACGATGCAGCTAAAACGGTAAATTTGAAACTAATAATATAAATATGGATTACAGTATCATTAGGTGCGTTCGTAATTATGTAAATACGTTGCACTTATAGATGTCGTTCAGTCGGTCCGTCTGTCCGTCCGCATGTAACAACGCAAAAACTACCCAACCGAATCGTTTGAAATTTAAAATATATAATTATTACATAATTTTCTCGAGTCATTTCAAATTTTATGAAAATCAGATGAATATATCAATTACAGGGACAATCAAAAGAATTCCATTACATTACGGTCAATGGGGAAAAAAGTTTCAAATGCATTTTAATCGTTTGAAATTTAAAATATATTATTATTACATAGTTTTATCGAGTCATTTCAAATTTAGAAAATCGGATGCATAGATCAATTACAGGGACAATCAAAAGAATTCCGTTACATTACGATCAATGGTGAAAAAAGTTTCAAATGCATTTTAATGGTGTTATACTCATTAGAACATAATAAAATGTATATGTATCTATGAAGAACATATTATAATATAATACACACTTTGCACAATCAGTGGTGCAAAGAACATTTGTTATTGATTTACAAGGCTACACAAAAGTATTCCATTAAATATAGAGAGAACATTGCGTGGTGCGCATTTTAATTGTAATTAACAATTTAATATTTAAGAGATTGATATACAATACTGAGGTGTATTAAAAATTACTTCCTGTATATTTACAGGAACACAAAAAGGATTTCGACCACTACACTATATCCGAAGTACTGTCTACTATAACAGTAAAATCTGAATATTTTTAAAACTTCGTTATCGTAAGAACGTACCCCATTTGCTACGCTTCTCGTGCAATTTCAAACTTGTTTTCTATTGCATTGTAAAATCTTATCGAGATAGTTATATTCCATTGCTATTTATGGTAATGAGGAGAATTTAATGAAAATGATGGGCTTATATTTAAAAACTTCAAAAGAATTGAATTTTAGAAATGAAATAAAATCATTGGTGATAGTATTGTAGAACATTTTTTAAACGTGACAAATGAGGTGCTTTCTTACTCTAACTAGTTTTATAAATATTCAGATCTTGATGCAACAGTTGTTGCACTCTTATGCAAAAATACATGAATACAAAATTTATTTTGATTATATGTATTAAATTCAGTACTAGGAAAATAATATGATTCCATCTTTAAAAAATACCCTACTAACCATGTCAGCCTAGAATCATTACCTATTATGGGACATCGATGATTTTAATTATGCATAATAGGATATAACAAAATGGAGAAAACTCGTATTAATATCGTTTTAAAATTTGATTCTATGTTCAAAATATTTGAAATGACCCGACAAAATTCTGCAACGATTATATATTTTAAATTTCAAACCAATTGTTGGGTAGTTTTTGTTTTGTTATATGCGGACAGACGGATGGATTTGATGATAATTATAAAGTTACACATTTATATATTTATGAACGCACTTAACCTCTTCAGCTCCTGGGTCCCTTTTCGGGACCTCTGTTCTTTTACTTATAAAAACTAAAATGTCTGAATATTTTTGCACTGTTAGCTGAATGTTTTTTGCGTTGAAAACAAACGAAAAAATTTCTTTATCTAAGCTAGCTGAATCTCTCATAAAATAAAAGTTATTTTCATCTAAATTTGCAAAATGTCTAAAAATGTGCAAAAGACAGTGTGAACAAGAAAGTGATAAATTTCCATAAGTATTTAACTTAAATCTTTTTTTTTTTTTTTTTTTTTTTTTTTTTTTTTGAGGATTTATAGGTTATTTACTTGTTAAACATTCTTAAATTTGTGCTTGCGTTAATTTAGGTTAATGATTGTTGAATTAATGTTTTAAAAACGTGTTAATAAAAATTTTATATTATTTGAGAGAGGTGTTACAAAAATTTGACATGTTTCGGATCCGTCTAATAAGATCCATAACCATAATAAAAATAAAATAAAATTTAAATTCAAATCGTTTCACGGTCAATACAAATGACACGCTGCAATGAGATATAAACAACAAAACCAAGTGCTCTACTGTAAAAAAATAAATTAAAATAGACCATGATCTAACAATAATTTCCAACTTGGTTCATCCCATTCAAGCTTTCACGAGGAATTTATTCATTAATTTATTCATGAAAGCTTGAATGGGATGAACAAGTTGGAAATTATTTTTAGATCATGGTCTACTTAATTTAATTTTTTATAATAGAGCGCGTGGTTTTTGTTGTTTATATCTCATTGCCGCGTGTCATTTGTACTGACCGTGAAGCGATTTGAATTTGAATTTTATTTTTATTTTTATTATGATTATGGATCTTATTAGACGGATCAGAAACATGTCAATGTTATTTCTTTTTAATTTTTATAACACCTCTCTCAAGCAATATAAAATTTTTATTAACATGTTTATATAAAAGATGAAGTTCCTAAAATCTTGTGATTTAAAAAATCTAATGGATTTAATAAACTTTTTATCGTAGTTTTAAAGGCGTTTGTGATTTTAGATCCATACTTTTGAAGCGCATAAAGGATCAGTTTCAGAAAATATATTTTTTCTGTCATTTTGTTTGAAAAAAAAAAAAAGAGTAAGTATTTATATTATTATTTTAGTTTCGAAACTGAAGAGCTTAAGGGTGTTCTCAACAGCTTTGCTCAATAAGCGGAAAACGTTTTGACACATTAATAAATTCATTTTTTAACGGAAAGATATAAAATTGGACGGTCTGGCTATGTATAAGCACTTTCGAATTGAACTCAGTTTTCCATTTTATGATCATTAAACTACCTACCGAATTATAAACTATTTTGATTACGTCATCATGTGATTTTCCACCTTTCGTCGATTGATTTTTCTGATTTCGCCGAAAAATGTGGTTCAAAACATCATTTTTTGACGGCTTCTTCTGAAATATCTATTGATTTTGCAGAAAAACAGAAAAATGAGTGCAATTCCATAGTTTCTGAACAACAACACCTGCTATTTCCATGCATTTCCGAACAAAAATGAATTAAAATTTATGTCACAAAGTTGTTCTTTTTTATTAGGATGAGCGAAGCGAATCCTCTACTAGGCAACTCAAATTACTTTTTGTCGTACACTTTACAAAAAAACTATACAGTATTTTGACTTGAAATTAAACACAAATATAAATTATGATCTGTAGATTTGCACAATATTATTTTTTTACAGAATTACCTTTAAAAAATTATTATTTTAATTAATTTATTTTACATGTTTTTCCATTACGGACGAATTTTTGGACAAAAAAACAAAAAAACAAAAAAACAAAAAAAAAAAAAAAAAAATGAAACGTATATTTTCAGAAGAAAAAAAAATCATGGAGTTATCAATTACAGGTAGAATCATGATTAATTAAATAAATAAAATGTATTTTCTTTATTCCGCTAAAATCGTTTGCGCTTAGGACGCATATTAAAAGAATTATGCTATATTTTTTTTAAAGTGGCAACAAAAGAATTATAAACAAATAAAATTTATTGTTAAATTCGTTATATAACAAAGAGTTATTTGAATTTTGAAGGTTGAAATTTGAACCAAATGAAATATGCATTATTATTTTGGTATATGTAGTATTATTTTTAAATAGTTTACCGTGTTATTTTAAACAATTTGCCGTTTTAAACAATCTATGGAATACATTAGCTCTGTTATTAAAAAATGCCAAGAAAACGTACACTCACTGGTTGAAAAGAACGCGAATATGATATATCTTTAAGGCAAGAGGCTAGATATCAGCGACGACACAAAAAACGACGACACAGATGTCATATGCACATCACATTGGTGCAATTTTTTTCGACGCCAATTTGGCAAAAACCTTGTTTTCAAATACCAGTTACCATACATATTTTTAAAAAGTGACTGACAATAAATTTTAAAAAGTTTAACTTATATCTAATAGAACAAAACAATTTATATAATTTGAAAAAAGAAAATAAAAGTAAATAAACAATTTATTAATAAATAAGTAATATCCGGGTTACCATGTCAAGCAAATTAACGACACTTTGTCGCCAGATAAGTACCCCGGTGCGTATATGTCTTAACGTCTGAAAAAAAATAACGCCTATGTGGTGCGTATGTGATATCTGTGCCAAAACGACGACATGATGAATCTATTCTAACAGGGAATGCATGTGCTCGGAAAAATGCTTTAAATTTCGAAGATGCACAAAAAAAAAAAAAAAAAAAAAAGGTTATATTATATTTTTGTAAAATTTGTCATCGTGTTTAGTTTTGCATGCATATTCAATCTGACGGATCTTGTAAGATTTCCCATAAATATATAGTAAATAATGAACTAAATATTCTCTCTGTAACCAATGTTTTGGTATATAAATCCTGGTCCACATCTCTAAATATAGAAGAGTTTAACTTTCGTTGAGGATAAATTAATTGCCCAATTTCCTCCAGTTATTACTGTTTATCGCATTAAATTAGTCAGCTTGAATACAGTTAGGCAAATTATTAATTTTAATTAAGATATAGAATTTTGCACTTTATTACACTCTCAAATATGGATACTCAGATTTCAGGAATTTTTCTTCGTTTTTGATGAAACCGTTTCCTGGGAAATGCTCCGAGCGAATATTTCGTCAGAAAGACGAAATTAGTTTCTTTGCTGATTTGACGATACAAATTTCTTAAAAAGTTTCTTCAAAACAGCACTGGTGATGCCATCTATCGAAAAATTTAGAAGCACTCGTAATTGTAATTTTTGTCAGAGGGAAAAAAAGCGTCATCAAGGGGATTCGAACTAACAACCTTCGGTACGGAGAACACGCCACAGAGACCACGAATAGCTTTGTTTCTAAAGGCAAATAATGGATTCTACTGCGTGTTTATAATTTTATAAAGTTGTTTGTAATTTTATCGATGTTGTTATATATCTTGTAAAATTTAATAAATAAGGCTTATTTATTGTT
Organism: Maratus speculifer; assembly: GCA_964019185.1. NCBI lineage: Eukaryota > Metazoa > Arthropoda > Arachnida > Araneae > Salticidae > Maratus > Maratus speculifer. The sequence goes on from OZ025302.1 coordinate 215,464,839, forward strand.
ATGGTTTTTCTTATGGTTAACGAATATTTATAATATGTCTTAGTTAATATATTTATTAGAGAAATTTTCTTTGCTCAATGAATGATTAAAATATGGTCTGGATAATTTGTTGCATGAAAATAACTAATTTTTAAGTGCATATTGGAAAAGTTCTTTATATGCTAAAAGATAATTTATAAGATAAGGCTAAGATTTTACCACAACTGTTTATAAAAGGGAGAGAAATGAATTATGTATATTTTAATTTGATTGAAAAAAAGAATGTATTTCTTGAATGAAAAAGAGATTCTAGAATTTTTAAATGTAAGTAACCAATTTTTCTTTTTGAACGATTTCGCATAACACAGCAAATTTATTCTTTTCGAAATAAACCATAACGAATATGAACAGCAACAATAAATAAATAAATAAATAAGTAAATAAATAAACGTTCCTAAAATCTTTAACAGCTAAAAAATTAACTACTGGAGGAACAATAAATGCCTATATTTCATTACTGTCTGAAAAGCGCTAAAAAGTACAGTTTTAAAATAAGTTATTACAGGACTGACATAAACAACCAAACATATGCTTGCTAAAATCGCAAGATTTGTGGAAATACAGTAGTGCGCCCTTTGACAAACTGATTACCGCAACTGTTTCTTTAAAGTGCATTGAATCTGGCCATGATTGCGACAACAGTTTCGTCAAATATTTGAGGGTTTACGTTTCGTTAAAAGTCACGTGATTTTGATACAAAATGATCGTCAAAAACGACGAAATGTAGCCCAAGGATTGCTGTATCGTCAAAAGTGAGAGTTTTATTTCTGAGAGTGTACCTCATTCCATTGATACTATATCACAGTACATTTTTGGGTACTACTTGATTATCCCGTCGACCAATTTTGCCAAATTATACAAATCGTCAAACTAATAGCCAAATTATACACATTGAGAAAATTTTTATTTTAAATAACGAAAAAGCAAATACTTAGTAGAATATTAATAAAAATACAAATAAAAAGTCTAAATAGAATCATTTAATGATGTTTTAAACACCTTTATCGTATTTAATGTCATTGAATGCGACATTCAACGTCATCTATTATTGGCATTTACTGTTATAGTTTGGATATAATTTTTTGGTTGACGGGATAACCAAGTAGTATCAATTGGTATACCGTAGTATTGGAACACCGTATATCCTCTGCTTTTCAAGAAAGCTATAGTACATAGATTCTAGGGTATACCCTCTGTATTGAGCGTATATCCTCTGTTTCTTTTACGACTACGCCATTGTATGATGGCGTAACAAACACGTGATACGAGTTTAATGTTATGTGAAAGTGAAATTTTTTATCATCATTATTGGCATTTAATCTTTTAGTTTGGCGGTACCTTTTTTAGTCGACGGGGTAATCAAGTAGTACCAAATAATAAGAAAAATATATTGTTACTTACAAATAGTTATCTAATGAAATTATGCTTCGCGAATCCAAACAAAGCATGGCTTTTGCTAGTTTAAGAAGACCCTTAAGGAGTATTGCACGTAATGCATTTTTATTCCATTTTTGAATTTATAGGTTTTATTCTAATTATACTATTATCATGTGGATTACATTTTGACAAGTTGTGTACATCATATATTGACAAGTTGTGTACATAATTGAATAAAAGTTGAAGTATAACTCATTTATTACTAAGGATAAAATAAAAGGGAACTGCAATTACGGAACCAGATATTTAACTATTATGAATATCAGAAATCAGGTACATATTAGAAATCAAACACATAGAGAAAGTTGTGTAAACTTCACCAAATCAAACACGAGATTTAATTAATCTAGAAAGCATTAAGCTAAAGTTCAGCGTTCCATTTCGTTTTGTAATTAATTACATTTGGCACTAATGAATGCGAGGTAGAAATTTGTAAAATTATTGTTAGTCATGTTGTTTGAGACTAGGAATTTAACAAAACATTTAAGAACTCCTTGCTTTCTAGATATAATTTAGTGTCTGGTTAATAACTTTGATTTTTAAATTACAGTACGTAGAGCAAAGAGCCAAGGGGACCAAAGGTAAAAGCAAAATCGTTGGATGAATTTTAGGATTATAAAAATTTCTAATAGCCCAAATGTTTAAATTATGATTTAAATTGCTGTTAGTGAAAAATTTAGATATTATCATAAAATTAAGTAGAAAAAAGCTTTCAGTATTCGGTTTCGCTTAGCATAATAAATTTTCTTCTGCTCGAATTTTGCTATTTTACTGCTCTTTATCGCGACTTTTTTAGGGTATTTCCGCGTTTCATGTTTTGACATTCATCAAAACAATTAGATTTGAAACTTTTATAGTACATTTTTAGTTATAGTAAATTTTTGCGTTCAAGGTTTTGACCTTTTTTGCAATTTTTTAATTCAAATTATACGTTTCTTCACGATCTGCTGCGATTTTTTGACATTCAAATTTTTCACTTAAAGAGAATTCTGCGCTCATTTAATAAAGTTTATTCGGATTTCGTACAGGAATTTTTGAATTTTTCGTGAATTTTGTAAGCGACTTTTTGCGTTTTTCGCGAATTGCAACCATTTTTTCACATTAGGAATCCAATTTCAAATTTCTAACCGAATATAGTAATTTTTTAAAATCTTTTTCCGATGAACTTCGTTCAAAATTTCTACAGAATTAAAAAAAATTTAGCGATATTTAATTCTGGTATTCAGAGCTTTTTTGCAGTTTGTGCTATTTTTTTACATAGCCGGGCAAAGCCGTGTAAGATAGTTAGTGTTAAATAATGATATCGTAAATTTAAAAATATATATATGTATTTTTCTATTTTTTGCCATACGTAAATGTAAAATAGTTTGAAAAATCATTCCGGCTTGAATCATTAATACATTTTCATACGTAATTACTGTACATAGGGGGCGCAATGTTTTGTGTTTTTAAATTATATTTATATCCAGTGTCATTTAGTTTTCTACTGATTTTATGTGTTATGAATACGGTTCTTATGAATGAACCGAAACATATCTACTTTTTAATTTTTTTTTGTGACACCTGTTCTAAGTAAATAAATATGAAATGTTTTTTATACGTAATTACTGTAGTTATATCTGTTTCGCATAAATTTATATCTGTTTAATTTAAATCAGTAAAGTATATCAAACAGTTCCGGTGATTGAAAGAAAATCAACATAAGAACACAAAACTGACACAAATTTCAATTTCGAATAAATAAATAAATAAATATATAAATAAACAAATAAAATAAATGAATATTTTAGCAGCCTAATCTGTTTTTTCACACTACAATAAAATTTTTACATGGCATTACTTTTGATAGGCCTAACTATTTTAGTTTTCTTTGACAGTAAAGATATCACTGTAAAACTTTTTAACATTATTTTATAGTTCCTTGACATCTTTACTAGTTTTAACATGGAAATGATCAACAAATTTAGTCTTAATATACCCCAAAAAACAACAACAACAAAAAAGACTAAGCAAAAATTTTAAAGATACTTTTTGCTCGCAAATATCGATCATCATCAAGCCAGTTCAAAAATTTCATTTCGATTTCCAACAGATTTTACTCAACTTTTGTATCTTTCCTAGAAAGAGTGTTTATCTTAATATACAGCATATATTTTTGATTTTGAAATGGCATCTCTCAATTTCTTCATAAATATCTTTCGTCATAAATTTCCCATTTTAGTTTAAATTCTACTCAGTAATTTTATTTTAATTTACAGATGGTCTTCTAAAGTTATTTTTTAATATATTACTCTGTTTAAGTCATACACAAACACATAATTTATCGTGCAAAATTACTCAAAACACGTTTTGTATCACATATTTTAATGTTTGTAAATTATTCCGAAAGCTGTCTGATAATTACCCCGATTTTTTTAATTAATTTTTTTTCCCAGATAAACATTCAAATAAAGTTACTTGGCTCTTTCTAAAAACATAACGTACCCTATTATCCAAAAACGAATTTTAGTTTGTTCTGCAGTTGCCAAACGCGAGAAATTGAAATTTAAAATCAATAAAGCCAAAAGTTTAACAGTATTTTTTTTTTTTTTTTTTGAAATAACATTTAGGATAGCAATTTTCTACAACCCAAAGTAAGCTGCTAATTACTAACAAGATATTAAATGGAATAGAAAAATAATTTATTTAACTAAAATGAAATCTGTTTTGGTCAGATTAGGATTAGTGTGCGAATATTTACTGCTGTCTTTTTACTGCGAATTACTGCTGTCTGTTAATTACCCCGCATTTCTCCGTCTGAAAATTATACCAAGCTATCCTACGTAAATTTTTATACCTTAAATGTTGACTAAATTTCAATAGAAATCATTTACATTTTCAACAATTTTGAATAGAATCTTTCTTTTCATGTAGAATATCATTTTTTTAAATTGTACTGTAGTACGTTTTGGTTAAAAATAAATGAAGTCTTAAAGTTTTCGGTTACCAACTCTATATCACATACATTGCATTACGGAAAGCTGAGTAATGCATTCCAAACCGTTCTGCAATTCTGAATAAAAACCATTTAAACACCCCTAAGAATTTAGATTAAAGAACGACTTCGTATTTCAAAAATCTCCCTTTTAATAGATTTTTCCCTTAGCTGTGAGTTAATTCATTTTAAAATGCATACAATGTTCGTACAGATAAATATTTAAACTCCATTTATATTCATTGGATTTTTTAAAGAATTCCTCGCTTAGTTATATCTCCATTTTTATCCATCCCTGCTTTTCCAAAAGTACAAAAGCCGGTTATGAAAAGAAAATATTTCCTGTAACAACATAATGTAAGCAAAATGAAATAAAATAAATGCAAGGGAAAAAGATGTTTTTCTTTTATTTTTTTAAACAATTTTTCAGCACGATTTTTTCTTCCATGCCATGCTTTAATTTTATTTTATTTTTAAATGTTTAATCATATTTCTAAAAAAATAAAATTAAGTTTTTTACATGTTTGTTCGCGCTGCAATCTAGAGTTATAATTTTTTACTGATAAACATCAGTTGTATTTATTTGTATCTTTAAATCTTCTTTTCACTTCAAAATATGATTAGGGGAAATATTTTGAATGCTATGTATTTATTAAATTTAAGTAAATGGATTTCATTTTTTAAAGTGTTTAACGGAAATATTTGCGAAAGAAATGCATTATTTACGATAGCATAATTGATTTGTGAAAAACAGGCGTAAAATACTCTAAAAAAATACAAAAGTATTTTTAAAAATTATTATTATATTATTTATTTATTTATTTACTTTCCTACGATTTGGCTTTAAACCATTTCATTGTTACAGTTTCACAGCTAGTTGGCATGCATTAGCTTGCATAATTTGATGTATAATTTCAGGACTCCACTGTTGTTGAAACTCCAAAGAACTAAAAGTTCACATTTTACGACTCATCATCTGCGCCCGGCAAGTAGAAAATGCCTTAAAACTTGTTTTTAATTTATAATCAAGTTTAAAAATCTTGAAATACTGTTTTCTTATTGGAAGCACAAGTGTTTACAGCTTTGTACTAATTATAAAGACGAATGTATGTCAGCATTTTTGAGTCAAGTTAATGTCAAAATGGATGAATTATTGCCTTTATGCTGTTGCATGTAAATGGATTAAAACACAGAAATGAACAGAGGCTATATATTTTTTTCATCGAAATATTTTTAACAATAATTCACAATCTGATTATTTTTACAGTGAATCGATCGATTTTTTTTTAAATTTAATTACTTTTCTTTTTTGAGACAAAATATAGAAATCCAGCTAAAGTTGGTATAGTAGTGAAATATTAACATTTGTAATTACTTTTTGAAATATTAAGATGTATAAAATAGAAAAAACTTTTGGAATTTGCACATCCAACTAATTTTTTTTTTTAATAAAGCTATTTTTAGGCTTCAAAAGTAATAATGATTTTTTCTTTGTTATATTTTTGTTGATATTAAAAATAAATCACTTATGGAAACGCCATGCATTCAAATATACTAAATATTAGTTTCGAAAAATAATTTAAACTTAATTGATTCATATACTAACTTATTATTTTCTATTGTTATCAATTTAATTATTTTTCTATTTACAAAAATATTTGAAGAGGAAAAAATAAAATTTGTTATTGTAAGAAATGAATTTCTAAATGATGAACATCAATTAAATTTTTATCACTTACATTTCATTTTCAACAGCCTCGCCTTTTACTGCTGTTTCAAATGACAATCTTAGTTGAAAACAAATTAAAGATTTCTGTTTTTTAGAAAGAAATCAACGTAATTTTTTCTCGTAATTATGATTGTACAGTAAATTACGTCAATGTTTTTAAAAGTTTTCAAATGAGGCAGGTGTTTTAAGTTCTCGATTAATAGTATACTTTCACCCCTATAAAAAAATAAAAGGATGAAGAAATTATTTTATTTTAATTTAATCAAATTATGTATAAGTTTAGAAAATAATTGAAATTTTGTTTGTTCCGTCTATATATATAACTTTATTATTTCCAGTTATTAAGCACTTGAATCATTTTCTTTTTATAAATACTAGATGGAACCCGTCAAAACTTGACGGCATCACAGAAATAAAAGGTATTTTCCAGCTATTAAAGGATTTTTTAATGACTAATCTTCAGCAAAAATTTCAATAAATAAAAGAAAAACCTGTATTTTACATCCAGGCAAATGACCTGCAATTGGCAGAGTTACATTCAAACATGCTGCTATAGAATTAGAATCTCTCTCATTCGATAATTTTCCATTTACAAATACAACACCAATAAATTGTACATGACATGAATAAACCATAAATTACCGTCATTTCTCATTTCATACAAAATATACATACTTCACTTACTTCGCAGCAAAATAAGACAAATTATAGTTTGCCATTTAGCAACAACTGTAACAATGATCCTCTCAGTGGTTAATTTGTTTTTACATTACCCACCCCATTCAACAAATAAACATTTGCATTTTCAACTAACTTTTCTATTACATTTTCATAAATCAAAAATACATGTCGATTTCACATATTAAAAATATTAATGATATTTATTCTGGCTAGGTGAAACCCGTCAAAACTTGACGGCAACAATATGAAAGAACTAAAGAAAAAAAAGTATTTTGCCGCTATAAAAAAAATTAATATTTCTTAAAAATTTCAATATGCTTTTCCATTTACCAACGTAACACCAACATGACATGATCCTGGGCACAGAATCGGTGCAATGCTGCGACACACGTCACAAACTCTTGAAAATGTTTGAAGATTATTTTTCTACTGTTAAAGTTTTTTTAAAAAAATGCTAGAAATCATTTACTATGTACAAAAATTTCTCTAGGTACCATAAAAAATGCAAATTTTGGCAAATAATCACAAAAAATAGTTATTTTCGTTAAAATACCCCCCCCCCCCAAAAAAAAAACATCCGGAAATTTTGCAAATGGATGTGAAAAAAAAACTTCAGCAAATTTCGTCAACAGATTGCAAAAAAATGAAAAGATCTCTAAAAAATTTGTCAAAAAAATGCAAAAAAAAAAAAAAATTGTCTAGGTATTCCAAACAAAACAAATTTCGTGAAAGTATTGCAAAAAATCAAAATTTTGCCAAAACGTCTAAAAAAAATTGGCAATTTTCATGAAAAAATTTCGAAAAATAAAGCCAAATTTGACAAAAAAAAAAAAAAAAAAAAAAAAAAATCCCTAAAAAATGGCAAATTTGTAAACATAGTGTGAAAAAAAAATTCAAAATATTGTAAGAAAACAAAAAAATTTGACAAATGATTGTGAGTAAACAACAAATTTCGTCAAAGGATTGAAAAAAAAAAGCAAATTTCATCAAATAATCACAAAAAAAGTAAATTTCACAAAAAAACCCAAAAAATTTTGCAAAAAGATCTTCAATAAAACAGGAAATTACATCGAAAGATTGTGACAAAACGACAATTTCATCGAAAGAACTCGAGAAAAAACGATAAACTTCTCCGAAACTGTCTAGGTATCATAAAAGACACAAATTTCGTCCAAAGATCTCAGAAGCACATAAATTTTGTCTAGGTAATCGCAAAAAAAGGTAAATTTTGCAAAAAATAGCAAAAAAAAAAAAAAAAAAAAAAAAAGAACAACAACAAATTTCTCAAAAACATAACAAAAAACGACAATTTCTCAAAAAAGTCATGAAAAAAGGTTAAATTTGATAAAACGGCAAATTACATCAAAAGATTGTGAGAAAAAAACAACTTTCATTAATTGCAGGTGGAAAAGATGCAACATTTCTTTGTTTATCAGAAAAAAAAAAAAAAAAAATCACAAAATTTCTCGATCCATCACATGAAAAATAGAAAATTTGTCAATCAGTCGAAGAAAAAAATAAAAAAATCGACAGTTGGTCATGTGGGGTAAAAATTATAAAATTCATTAATGAATCATGGATAAAAAGTCATTTAGTTATGTAAAAAAGCGCACAAAAATTTTGTGATTGATCGAGACATTTCAGAATGTCTTTTCTGGGTAATCTTACGATGGGAATACTGCAGTTCAGTGTACCCATTGAACTGTGTGCTGAGTGACATATGTTTATTGACTCATTCTATAGGCAATTAAAAATATGTATGGAATTTTTTATCGCAATGTAATAAGTATATTTTTAACATAGGATCAGAGTAAATTAGTCTTTTCAACAAATAACCTGATAAGTGAGAACTAACTTTTTTATTGATAGGCAATGTAACATCGGGTCGATCGAGTTTATTTTGATTTTGCCCTTGTTTTTGAAGGACATAATTTAACAGTTTTTTCTATTGCATAACACTTCTTATTTTGTTTTCAATCTTTTTTTTTTTTTTTTAGTAATTTCTTATTGTGATCTTCATTTCTGTCATACGAAAAATTCATTTCTATTTCGCCTATAGCATTTACATAATGTTGACAAATTTCTGAAAAAAAAAAAAAAAAAAAAAAAAAAAAGAAAAAAAAAAACCAACAAATTTTCAAAAAAAGGATAAATTCGATAAAACGGCAAATTGCATCGAAAGATGGCAAGAAAATACGACAAATTTCACCTAAAATCCCTGAGAAAACAAATAATTATTTCCTGGTATCATAAAAGACGTGAATTTCGTCAAAAGATCGTGAAAGTACTTTAAATTTGTCTAAGTACTTCAAAAAATGCAAATATTGGTAAACAGATTGTGAGAAAACAACATATTTTGTCAAAAGATGAAAAAAAGAGGCACATTTCATCATAAGAACACAAAAAAGGTAAATTTTGCAAAAAAAAAGGGAAAAAAATGACTAATTTCTGAAAATAACAAAAAAAAAAACCCAACACATTTCACAAAAAAGAAAAATCACGAAAAAAGGAATAATTTGATAAAACGGCAAATTACATTGAAAGATGGCAAAAAAAAAAACGACAAATTTCACCTAAAATCCCTGAGAAAACAAATAATTATTTCCTGGTATAATAAAAGACGTGAATTTCGTCAAAAGATCGTGAAAATACTTTAAATTTGTCTAGGTACTTCAAAAAATGCAAATATTGGTAAACAGATTGTGAGAAAACAACATATTTTGTCAAAAGATGAAAAAAGGAGGCACATTTCATCAAAAAAACACAAAAAAGGTAAATTTTGCGAAAAAAAAGTGAAAAAAATGAGAAATTTCTGAAAATAACAAAAAAAAACCCCAACAAATTTCACAAAAAAAAAATCACGAAAAAAAGAATAATTTGATAAAACGGCAAATTACATTGAAAGATGGCAAGAAAAAACGACAAATTTCACCTAAAATCCCTGAGAAAACAAATAATTATTTCCTGGTATAATAAAAAACATGAATTTCATCAAAAGATCGTGAAAATACTTTAAATTTGTCTAGGTACTTCAAAAAATGCAAATATTGGTAAACAGATTGTGAGAAAACAACACATTTTGTCAAAAGATGAAAAAAAGAGGTACATTTCATTAAAAGATCACAAAAAAGGTAAATTTTGCAAAAAAAAAAAAAAGGTGAAAAAAAAGACAAATTTCTGAAAATATCAAAAAAATGAGAAATTTCACAAAAAAAAGATAATTTCGATAAAACAGCAAATTGCATCGAAAGATCGTGAGAAAATGACAAATTTCACCGAAAATCCCTGAGAAAACAAATAATTTTATCCAAGTATATAAAAAAAACATGAATTTTGGCAAATAATTACAAAAAATAACAAATTTTGGCAAAATACCCCCCCCCCCCCAAAAAAAGAACACCTGGAAATTTTGTAAATAGATGTGAAAAAAAAAAAACAGCAAATTTCGTCAACAGATTGCAAAAAACAACAAATTTCTTCAAAAGATCTCTAAAAAATTTGTCAAAAAACTGCAGAAGAAAAAATTGTCCAGGTATCTCAAATAAAACAAATTTCGTGAAAATATTGCAAAAAATCAATATTTTGCCAAAACGTTTAAAAAAAATTTCGAAAAAAAAGCAGATTTTGACAAAAAAAAAAATCTCTAAAAAATGGCAAATTAAACATATTGTGAAAAAAAAATTCAAAATATTGTGAGAAAACAACAAATTTTGACAAATATTTGTGAGTAAACAGCAAATTTCGTCAAAGGATTGAAAAAAAGCAAATTTCGTCAAATAATCACAAAAAAGGTAATTTTGCAGAAAAAACAACAAATTTTGCAAAAAGATCTTCAATAAAACGGGAAATTACATCGAAAGATCATGACAAAACGACAATTTCATCGAAAGAACCTGAGAAAAACGATAAACTTCTTCGAAACTGTCCAGGTATCATAAAAGACACAAATTTCGTCCAAAGATCTCAAAAGCACAGAAATTTTGTCTAGGTAATCGCAAAAAAATGTAAATTTCGCAAAAAATAGCAAAAAAAGACAAATTTCTCAAAAAGATAACAAAAAACGACATTTTCTTTAAAAAAAATCACGAAAGAAGGATAAATTCAATAAAACGGCAAATTACATCAAAAGATTGCAAGAAAAAAATAACAAATTTCAAAAAACAACTTCCATTAATTGCAGGGAGAAAAGATGCAACATTTCTTTGTTCATCAGAAAAAAAAAAAAAATCACAAAATTTCTCGATCCATCACATGAAAAATAGAAAATTTGTCAATCAGTTTGACAGTTGGTCATGTGGGGTAAAAATTATAAAATTCATTAATCAATCATGGAAAAAAAGTCATTCAGTTATGTAAAAACCCCACAAAAATTATCAATCAGTAGAAGTCCCCACAAAAATCTTGTGATTGATTGAGACATTTCAGAATGTTTTTTGCATGTCCAATTTAAAAAAATATATGTATATATATTTTCTAGCTGCAGATTTAAAAAAGTAAGTTATTTATAAGGCATCTATTTTGATCTCTTATTATTTTGTTTATTTTTTGCAAGACCTACGTTTATTTAGTTAAGTAATACGAATTTAGAATTTGCAATGTTTTGTCTTTTGTTATTTTTTATCAATTTTCAAAATGATAATGCAACAAATGTAAATGCTATAGGCAAAATGGAAATGAAATTTTCATATGACAGAAATGAAGATCACAATAAGGAATCACTTTAGAAAAAAGAAAGAGATTGAAAACAAAATAAGAAGTGTTACGCAATAGAAAAAACGGTTAAATTATGTCCTTCAATAAAAACGGGCAAAATCAAAATAAATAATATTATGAAATATAAAATTAAGCATCGATCAAAAAAATACTCTCCGAGAAAAGTTTTTGCGAACATCGTAAGAGGGATATTTTACTTCAGTGTACCCATGGCAAAATAGAAATGTATTTTTCATATGGCAGAAATGAAGATCACAATAAGGAATTACTTAAAAAAAAAAAAGATTGAAAACAAAATAAGAAATATTATGCAAAAGAAAAAACGGTTAAATTATGTCCTTCAATAAAAACGGGCAAAATCAAAATAAATAAACTCGATCGACCCGATGTTACATTGCCATTCAAAAAAAAGGTTCTCACTTACCAGGTTATGTTGTTGAAAAGACTAATCTAAGGTGTAATAAATTACTCTGATCCTATGTTAAAAACACACTAATTAAGTTGCGATAAAAAAATCCATACTGATATTTAATTGCACATTTTAAACATATGTCACCTCAGCACACAGTAAATCCACAAACAATGTACGCGGGCATACCACGCTAACATTTAGAGACAGTAACTATCTCTTCTCTCATTGGTTCTGTTGTCGGATGTGCGCAAGCACGAATCTGCGCAAGCGCAGAGAGCTGTTTGAGTGTGCTGACGAATCTGCGCAAGCGCAGAGAGCTGTTTGAGTGTGCTGAATAAAAATGGGGTTTCTTTTAATATATAGACTAGATAATTTTTTTAATTGAGTTTTTGAATTTAGAATTGAATTCTATACATTAAAAAGAAACCTTTTTTTTTGTTGATTGTTAGTGCATTTTTTTTTCAAAAATTTCATAAAACAACTACAGTTAACAACTTAAAAACACTTAAATATGATATTTGATGAATAAAAATGGAAGTAATTTTAATTCAATTATGGTTGCATTGCAAATTGCTATAATATGTTTTTAATAGTTTACGAAATAATTCCGTCATTTTAAACTATTCATATGTATATTTTTAGCACTTAAAAAAAAAAAAGAAAAATCAGTTAAAAGTCATAATATGTACATTATGAACCTTAAAAAGATCACTATTTTACTTAAAGAGCTATTAAAATAATAAAATAGATATTATACGTTAAAAATATACTTTTTATTTTAAATTCTTAGGTCTGCATTTCTGGAGGAAATAATCGTAAAATATTTTAGCACTAACTGCTTTATGCGTTCGTAATTATGTAAATACATAGTGGCTATAGTCGTCGTTCAGTCCGTCCGTCTGTCCGCATATAACAGAGCAAAAACTACGAAACCTAAACATTTAAAATTTAAATTATATTTGGTGCATAATTTTTTCGTGTCATTTCAAATTTTATGAAAATCGGATGAATAGTTTAACTACTGGGACCTGGGACAATCAAAAGTATTTCGTTACATCACGGTCAATGGGAAAAATAGTTTCAAGTGCGTTTTAATGGTTTGGTTTGGTTTGGCTTATTTTTGTCGTCCGATTATCTACACTAGGGATATAGGACCTGGGGGAGTGCCCTTCGTGGGGGTCTTTCTAAGGGAGCCTAACCCGTATTTACGCAAGGTTCGAAGAAAACCACGAAAACTCCGAACGGTTAGGCCGACGGCCGCGATTGGATTCGAACCCAGCACCTGCCGTCTACCAGTTGAGAGGTCAGAACCTCTTGGCCACTGGTGGGGCCGCGTTTTAATGGTGTTACACTGTTTTGAACATAAATGAAATATGAACATAAATGAAATTTGAACATAAATGAACATAATGAAATTGATATGCACCTATAATATATATTTTATAATCTTTATTCTGTACTATCTGGAGTGTAAAGAATAATTGTTATTAATTTGCAGGGCTACACAAAAGTATTACATTACATAATGGTGGAACATAAAGAGGGAAACATTGTTTGGTTCACACGCATTTTATGAGATCAATATACGCTGCTTACATTTAAAAGTTATTTCCAGTATAATGGAAAGCAGACAGTTTATACAGGGATACACAAAAGATTGCGGATACTACTGTGTCCGTAAAGTAATGTACACTGTTCCATAAGTAATGTACACTGTTTCACCAAGATCTGAATATTTTTAAAATTTCTTTATGGCGCGAACGCCCCACATTAGCAACGCTTGACGTGGAATTTCCAAACTGTTATCTATCTTATAATTCATTTTATTAATAAAAAGCTTTGAATTTAAGAAAGCTTTATGTAAGTTTGAAAAATAATTGAAATTTCCTTTATTTTCATTCCATTTATCTATGATTTTATTATTTTCCTTTATAATGCACTTGCATTCTTTCTGCTTGTGAAAAATTAAAATCAAAATATATATTGAAGAATCGAATTTTACGTAATACAAATCAACAATTTTCGTCCTTGATAATTGGAGTCTTTTTTTTTTTTTTTTTTTTTTTTTTTTTTTTTTTTTTTTGCCGAAATTTTAAAAGACAACAACAGTTAAAATTTTAGAAAGGAAATATACATATATATATACATACATATATATATATATATACAGGGTGATTCCAATTTTTTTTTACAATAAAAGAGGGGTGATAGTACACATCAAGGCAAACAATATTAAATAGGAGACCAAGGGTCTAAAACGTTTTCCTAAGGAAATAGCCGCCATTAAAGTTTAGGGACCAAAATTTCAAATAAACATAAAAAACGGAAAAATCGGTCGATTGATTTGCGGTTTTCACTAAAATTATTCTTTATGTCGGCATTTTCTTGAAATTAAATTATAAAGATAATTTTTTTTTAAAAATGCCGATAGAGGGCGCTTTAGACTTTGGAGTAACGAACAACTATTTTTTGCCGGTATTTTTTGCATCTCATTAAATGTTTTCGTAAGCTTAGACTCAAACTTAAATTTTGAGCTCAAAATCTGTAGTTGGGAGTGGTTAAGTAACACAAACTGAACTGTGTTCAGAGGGTTCAAATTTCAAATGATTATAAAAAAGGGAAAAATTGGTCGATTGATTTGCGGTTTTCACTAAAACTATTCTTTATTTAGGTATTTTCGTGAAAATAAATTATAAAGATAAATTTCAAAAAATGTCAATAGAGGGCGCTTTAGACTTTGGAGTAACGAAACACTCTTTTTTGGGGTTATTTTTTGCATCTTATTAAATGCTTTCGTAAGCTTAGACATGAACTTAAATTTTGAGCTCAAAATCTGAATAGCTGGGAGTCGTTAAGTAGACAAACTTAGCTGTGTTCAGAGGGTTCAAATTTCAAATAATTGTAAAAACGGAAAAAATGGTCGATTCGTTTGCGATTTTTGCTAAAACTAATTTTTAAATCAGCAGTTTTCTTGATCAATCAGTGTTTTCTTGAAAATAATTTTTAAAGATAAATTTCAAAAAATGCCGATAGAGGGCGCCTTAGACTTTGGAGTAGCGTACAACTATTTTTAACTGTTATTTTTTTCATCTCATTAAATATTTTCAAATGCATAGACTTAAATTTTGGGCTGAAATTCTGAATCGTTGGGAGTGTTTAAGTAGCGAAAAATTGAATTGTGTTCGAGGAGGAAAGAGGGTTAAATTTCAACTCCTGAACACACTTCAGTTTGCGCTTCTTAACTCCTCATAACGATTCAGGATTTGAGCTCAAAATTTAAGTTTAAATCTAAGCTTCCGAGAACATTTAAAATGCTTTTGCAAGCATTTAATTAGAACAAAAAAATAATGGTTAAAATGAATTGTTGGTTACTCTGAAGTTTAAGGCGCCCTCTGACGGAATTTTTTGAGATTTATCTTTAAAAATTATTTTCAAGAAGATACTGACTTAAAGAATAGTTTTATTTTAAACCGCAAACGAATCGACCAATTTTTCCATTTTCTATAATTACTTTAAATTTGAACCTAACCCTCTCCCTTGAACACAGTTCAGTTTGTGCTACTTAACCACACCCTACTATTCAGATTTTGAGCTCAAAATTTAAGTTTAAGTCTAAGCTTCCGAAATCATTTAAAGAGATGCAAACAATTCGGCAAAAGATAGTTGTTCGTTACTCCAAAGTCTAAAGCGCCCTCTATCGGCATTTTTTAAATTTATCTTTATAATTTATTTTCACGAAAATACCTAAATAAAGAGTAGTTTTAGTGAAAACAGCAAATCAATCGACCAATTTTTCCTTTTTTTTTTAATCATTTGAAATTTGAACCCTCTGAACACAGCTCAGTTTGTGTTACTTAACCACTCCCAACTACAGATTTTGAGCTCAAAATTTAAGTTTGAGTGTAAACTTACGAAAACATTTAATAAGATGCAAAATATACCTGCAAAAAATAGTTGTTCGTTACTCCAAAGTCTAAAGCGCCCTCTATCGGCATTTTTTGAAATTTATCTTTATAATTTAATTTAAAAAAAATGCCGACATAAAGAATAATTTTAGTGAAAATCGCAAATCAATCGACCGATTTTTCCGTTTTTTATGTTTATTTGAAATTTTGGTCCCTAAACTTTAATGGCCGCTATCTCCATAAGAAAACGTTTTGGACCCTTGGTCTCCTATTTAATATTGTTTGTCTTGATGTGTACTATCACCCCTCTTTTATTGTAAAAAAAATTTGGAATCACCCTGTATATATATATACATATATATATATAAATTATTTTGAGGAACAAATGGTAATTAGGGTAAAGTAACAACAAATGGTAAAGTAATTTTATTTCAATTATGATTGTGTTGTAAATTATTATAAAATATTTTTAAAAGTTTCCAAACAAAGCAGACATTATAAGCTCTTATAAGTACATTTTTAGTGCAATTAAAAATAAAACAATCAATAAAAATTCTGAAATTAATAAAATTATATGTAAGTTTTTAAAATAATTGAAATTATGCCAATTCATTTATCAACATATTTATTATATCCATTTATTAAGTACTTGCATAATTTTCTATTTATTAAATATTGGAAAACAAAATACATTTTTTTAGATTAATCGAATTTCATATAATAAAAAGCAATACCTTTCTTTCTTGATAATTAGGGTCTTTTTTTTTGTACAAAATTTCATAAGACAATCAAATTAAAAACTGATAAAGACACAAAAGTTATAATTGTGATGAACAGATGGAAATAATTTTATTTCAATTATGGTTTTATTGAAAAATGCTATAATCAGTCTGCAAAAGTTTATGAAATAAAGCAAACATTTTAAACTCATTAGAAATGTATTTGAAATTCGATTAAAAACAAAAGCATTAATAAAATGCTTTGAATTGAATTAAATTATATGTAGGTTTGGAAAATAAATTAAATTTCATTTATTGCTATTTCATTTATCTGTAACTTTAAAACTTTCATTTATTATGCACTTAAATCATTTCTATTTATAAAATATTAAAGGACAAAGTAAAGAATAAAATAGAAATTTAATTTCATAATAAAAAATCAATATATTTTATTTCTTAATATAAAGTACTTTTTGTAGAATATATTAGTGGCAACACATTTAAAAACTTAAAAAGACTCAATTGAGCTGATTGTTCTTGAATGAATGAAAATAATTTTATTTCAATTATGACTGAATTGCAAATTGCTATAATGGAAATAAATAAAGCATGCCACTGCCGTGACATTAATATATTTTTTTAGAATTTTCAAACAAAACAGACATTTTAAACCCTTTGTTATATTCTTCATAGCTATTAAAAATAAAATCATTAATAAATATCTTTGAATGTAATTAAATTGTATGTAATTTTGAAACTTCATTTACTACTATTTCATTTATCTAAAACTTTATTACTTTCATTTGTTAAATACTTAAATAAATTCTTATTTCTGAATATTAGAAAATAAAGTAAAAAAAGTTTGAAAAATCGAATTTTATATCATAAAAATCTATACTTTTTTTTCGTGATAATTAGGGTCATTTTCTTTTGTTTTTTGCCAAATTTTCAAAAGACAATTACAGAAAGACTTAAAAGCTGATCCTACTGATGAATAAATGGAAATAATTTTATTCAATTATGGTTGTGTTGTAGATTTCTTCATTATGCTTTAAAGACTTTAAAATAAAGCAGACATTTTAGATTTCCCATTAGTAAATTTTTTTTACCGCTAAAAATAAAACAATCAATAAACTGTCTTGAATTTAATTAACTTATATACGGGTTAAAAGTATAAATAAAATTCTATTTATTGCCAAAGTATTTATGTATCTGTTTATTATTTTCATGTTTTACAAACTTAAATCATTTTTTATTTATGAAATATTAGAAGAAAAAAAAAAAAAGAAAATTTTGAAGAATGAATTTATCCATTAAAAATCAATACTTTTTCATTCTTTTTAAGAAAATATTTCCACAGAAATTTCAAAAGACAATTACAGTTAAAAAATTGAAAAGAAATTAAAATTTATTAGTATGAGGAATAAATGGAATAAATTAGTTTATATTTTTCCCTAATGAATCGCAAAACTTTCTTTATATATTTGGAGAAAATCATACATTTTAAGTTTTTAAATAAATATTTTCTCTCATTAGTATATTTTTAACTTCTATTAAAAGTGAACCCATTAGCAGCATATTTTTAAATTAAATTATATGTAACTTTAGAAAATAATTGAAATATCATTATTTTATCTATAGTTTTGTTATTTGTATTTATTAAAAATTTAAATCTTTTTCTATTTATGGAAATTTTTGAAGTAAAAATAATTTATTTAGAAGAATAAAATTTTATGCAATAAAAACATTTTCTTTCATATTTAACTTTTTAAGCATCCTGCAGATTTTTTAGTTCAAGTTTTCATACATAAAATAATAACTATGAAGAGTATTGGTATGAAGATTTGTATTTGATAATTTTACATGTCTTTTTATCTTATACAATTCAATAAATTAACATTAATGTCATTCTTGTGTTCAACGAGCCTTTGAATTAAAATATTACGTGACTGAAAAACACGGTTAGGTCTCTTAAAGAGTTACAATTTTCTAAATTAAAAAAGATGCTTCAAGTTTTCAAATAAATAATGATTTCTCAAATTAGTATATTTTTAGCTGCCATTGTAAGCAAAATCATTTGCAAAACTTTTTAAAATTATATTAAACTCAAGTTTAGAATAAAACTAAAATCCCATCAATTTATCTACTTTTTTATTATTTTCATTCATTAAAAATTAAAATAACTTTGTATTTATGAAAATTTTGGAAAAAATATTTCCTTTATTTTGAAGAAAAAAATTAGTTAATAAAAGCAATATTTTTTTTATGTTTTTAGCTTGAATAATACAAACAATAGTTTTGCTTATTATGTGTTTAAAAAAATTTTAATTAAAGAAGATATTTTGAATTATACAATTAAAAAAATATTTTTTTCGTTAATAATATTTCCTTTATTTTGAAGAAAAAAACTTGTTAATATAGACAATATTTTTATTTTATTTTATGTTTTTAACATAAATAGTTTTCTATTTACGGAAATTTTTAGGAGAAAAAACATTTTATTTTTAAAAATAACATTCAGTGTTAGAAAATAGCATTTTACTTCTTATGTTTTTAAAGTTTTCTAAACTAAAGAAGATGTTTTCAAATGAATAATGTTTTTTAAGCATATTTTTAACGTCTATTAAAAGCAAAACCGTTTGAAAAAACTGATTAAAATATAATAGATAAAATAAAAAAAAATAAAAAAATAAAAAAAATTAAATTACATTGATATATAATTTTATTATTTTCATTTATTGATAACATAAATCATTTTTTATTGATGAAATTTTTTGGAGAAAAAAATGGTTTGTTTTGAAAAATAAGGTCTTAATAAGAAACTATACTTTTGATTATTATGGCTTTGAAAATTTTTAATTAAAGAAGATATTTTGAATTGTAAAATAAAAAAGTGATTTTTCCGTTAATATTTTTCTACTTCTATAAAATAAAAACTGCCAGCAACAACTTCTTGTGTTGTACAGCCACATCTGTGTGTCTATTGCCATATGTAAAAAAAAAAAAAAAAAAAAAAAAAAAAAAAAAAAAAAAAAATCAAAAATTGCAATTAAAAGTAAGTTATTTCGTTATTCATATTTTAACTTTATTATTTTCATTTCTTACAAACATAAACCATTTTTCAATTTATGGAAATATTCTGAGAAAAATGTTCCTTTCTTTTGAAGAACAAAGTTATATATAATTTCAACAATACTTTTATTTCTTGTTTTTTAAAATAAAAAAAAATTAAGTTATGAGATAAAAATAAAAAGATATTTAACTGTTAATATCCCCCTCCCTTTCGTCAAATAAAACAGTCAACAAAAGTTCTCGTACTTAATCACATTAAATATAAGTTAAAAAAAAAAAAAAAACTGAATTTTCCTCCATTCACCTATTTTTAGGTGCGTTCGTAATTATGTAAATACGTAGCACCTGTAGTATTCGTTCAGTCCGTCCGTCTGTCCGCATATAACAGAGGAAAAATTACTCAATAGAATGATTCGAAATTTATAATATTTGTTGCATAATTTTGTCGAGTCATTTCAGATTTTATGACAATTTGATGCATGTTTAATTACAGAGACAATCAAAAGTATTCCATTACATTACAGCCCATGGGAAAAAATAGTTTCAAGTGCATATTTTAATGGTGTTACACTGTTTCAAACATAAAAAAATTAATATGCATCTATGAAAAATGTATTAAAATATACATTCTGCACAATTTGTAGTTCAAAGAATATTTGTTATTAATTTACAGGGCCACACAAAAATATTTCACTACATAATAGTATACGGGGTAACATTGTTTTATGCGCGTTTTAATTATATTAAACTATTTCACATTTGATGAAATTGATATACGTTGCTAAAATTTATAACAAGTTACTTCCTTTATAATAGGAAGCAGATAGTATTTAAAGCGACACTTAAAAGATTTAGGATACTTTATTGTATCCGAAAAACTGGATACTATTATATCAAGATTTGATTTTTTTTTTTAATCTTCCTTATAGTACGAACGCACCTCATTTGTTACGCTCGACATGCAATTTCCAATTTGTTTTCATTAACTTCATTTATTCCAAATATAAATCATATTTTATTTATAGAAATATTTCTCGGAAAAGGCTATTTTGAAGAGTAAAATTTCATGGAAAATAAAAAATGCTCTTATTTCCCAAGTTTTCAAAGTTTTCTAAATTAAAGACGACATTTTAAGTTGTAAAATAATTCCCGCCAGTGTTTTTCCCTCCATTAAAACAAAACCGTCAGCAAAAATCTTCTTCACTTTAATTTCATTAAATGTAAGTTTATAAAATAACTGAGAATTATTAATTTATCTATCGCTTTATTATTTTAATTTAATTTAAATCATTTTCTATTTATGAAAATATTTAGACAAAAAAGTGATTTACAACAAGCTTAAGTCATTTCCCATTAATATAAATATTTTTAGAAGATAAATAAAGGGATTTTTGTTATGTTGAAAAACGAGAATTATCAAAATTAATCTTTATTTTTCAAAATCAACTGCTCTTTTCGATGTAGTTACAAAAGACAATCTCAGTCTAAGGCTGTAAAAGAAATTATAACTATATAAGTATAAAGGGAAGGAGAGACGGTCGATTATTCCGCCTTAAATTAGATAAATGGGTTTTTATGCAAAATTATCCGATTTGCTTCAAATTTTGGTTCTTTCTAATAAGGCGAATCTCTGATTAATTTTGTTATTTAATGGTTAATTAAAAAGCGGGGAACGGGGTATAACCGTTCTTAAATTAAATAAATGGAGTTTTATGCAGAATTATGCGATTTGCTTCGAATTTTGAATATAGATTCATTATAAGAATGTTATCCGTGATTTGTTTTCGGAGTTCAATGATTATGTACAAAAGGGGGAAATGTGGGAGCTTATCCTTCCTTTAATTTGTTTTTCGAGGGGCATTATTCCTTAAAAAATGGAACTATAATATGCAATTAATCGAATAGCCTGTGATCTCAATGTCATCAGTTTAACTGGACAGTATTCTTTTTATTAGTTTATAAACGATTAATTAGAAAATGTTAAAATTGCATCATACAGTGTAAAACAATATTTTCAGAGTTCAACCCTGTAAATACTGACGTTGTGGTTTTGCAATAATATACTTTTTTTTTTTTTTTTTTTTTTTTTTTTTTTTTTTTTTTTTTTATCATGAATATTTTTTTTTTCAACAAATTTATTACCACACATTGCATGTATAACTTGTATACTGATTTGAGTTATAGAAAATTACAAATGTAAATGAAATAGTACGGAATATTTCGAAAATTTTTATTGATAAATTTGAGGTTTGGTTCATTGCTAAATTTAAAAAAAATAATGAAATAAAATTCAGCAATTCAGGATACAGATATTGAAGCAGTCAAATTGTGACTTCAAATATATATCTTCCTTATAATATCAAACTTAACTCTTTACGTATAGTAAATGTTATGTACCGCTACATAGTAAATATTTTAAAGATCTTCATGTGGCAAAAAATTTTATTTGTACTGATATTTTATTTTTCAACCTATCATACCTCACACTAAAATAAAGTAATATATTTTTTATTTTGCTTAATTAGTCTAAAATATATATAAAATAAAATTTTATTTCATTTGTGTCAAGTATGCGAAATTAAGTCCTTAATGGCTTAATATGAGTATTCCGCTGAATGTTCTGGACAAATGGACTTTTTGCTTTTGAAAACATTATAATTATAAAAAAAAAAGAATTTTATTAAACGTTTCTCGATTTGATATAATTCTTCAATTGAAGAGTAATCATGATTTTCATTCATAATTTTGTGCATTGTTTGGAATATATATGTATATAACAATGTATAGACTTTATTTCTATTCTTTAAATGAAGTTGAATGATATACATGAAAATTTTATTATTTCTCTATGCATTTTTAAATTTCGTCTATCATTCTGTGTTTATGTCTATTGTATGAATTTGTGCTCACATTAAATTATTTATTTTCCTCATGTTCTTTTTTCCGGAAATATATAATTTCAAAGAGTAATATTTATTTTATTTAAATTATTTTTAATTAAATCAGTATTATTATTAATTAATCAATAATTTTAATTTGTTAATTAAAATCCAAAATATTCCATTTCAACAACTTTGTAAACGCATTTTGCGTTTGATAATGCAGTTTAATTCGCAATATTTTTTAAAATTTTGAAAATATATTTTGAAAATACTTGTATTTTGTTTTTGGAATTTCATTCGGAAATGTATTTGTATTTATATTTTAGGTTAAAAGAAACATTGTATTTTGTATAGAAAATGCTTTTCTGATAGATTTTTTTAAACTGTGGTTCTGTAACCAGCTTAAATACACTAACTTACTGATTAAACTAAATTTGCGTAAGATTTGTATCGTAAATCTCTATAAGGAATTGCAACTACACCTTTAAGAATTTTTTTGATTAATATTATAAATTTAACCTCTTTTAAAATATCCTGAAAAACACAAAGCTAGTCAAAAGTCTTCTCTAAATTTTTGTTTACTTTGTTGGGGCAAAGGATATAACATCTGTTCATAATACAGGGTGTCTATAAAAGAACTCCGGGGTTTTAAAAATTCATATCTCACTAAGTATAAAAGATAGCAAAATTTAGTCGATTTCTCTGAAAAGAGTAGCTCAAAAAGTTTTACTCATACGAATTAGGAATGTTTGCATCAACTGTTGGCGGCGCTGCAGGGCGTTGACCTTGAAATGATGGCGACTCCGCAACAAAAGGCTCAATGTGTTATTTGGCTCATAGAAACGAAGTCTGTAGTTACATTAGGCAATTAAAAATATTTTTTAAAAAAGAAAAGACGTCTGAGTTGCAGATAAAAATATTACATATTCTTTTTATAAATAGTCGGCTTTACATTTAACAACAAATTTTATGAAAAAAAATTTCATCACGATTTTTTCTTGTTTTAGGAAAAAGGATTTTTCAAATAACTTTAATTTTATTTTCGTTATATATTTTCTGCCTAAAATACTTAAATATTGTTAAATATAGTTATTACAAAAACTTTATACAGCTTTCTAAAATTGTGTCATTAATCTTGCATTTTTTGTACAGTCTAAAAAAAGTGCCTGTTAAAAATTGATGTATTGTATTTGGCTTTATTTTAATTAATTAATAGCTGTTATTAAAGTTATTGCCATCTGATTAATCATCCTTTTATTGTTCTTTTCAAAATTTTCTAAACATTATAAGTGACTGTGAATGGAAAAAGAATATTATATCTACCCTGTAGTGTAGATAAAATCATAGTAACACTATTTAATGAATCGAATTTGTGTACCGAATTTATAAAACAACTAATCTATGAATTAGAAAATAATGAATGTACGAATCGATTTTATTAATCGCATTTAGAAAACACCCAAGTTCGCAGTTTGTAGTGTAATTTTGATAGCTATACAACTAGAATTATAGAGAGAAAGAGAGTGATATGTGGAGATTTACAGAGAGAAATGGGAGATGTAGAGAGATAGAAAGAGAGGCAGCCAAATAAGGATAAACATACCTATAAATAGAGAGAGAGAGACAGAAATATAGATATAAAGATAAAGACAGTGATAGAGATACAGGTTAAGAGTTAGAAACTGAAATATCGAGACAGAAGTAGAAATAAATAATATAGATAGAAATACATAAAAATAGACTCATGGAGACACAGAAATAAAGGTAGAGAGAGATAGAGATGGAGACACAAATAAAGAAGATTTAGAGGTATGGAAGTAGTAGCTGAATTAGAGATGGGGAAACAGAGAATGAGATAAAGATAGAGAGAGGATAAAAATAGTGAGACAGAAATAAAGATTCAGAGAGATGGAAAAAGAAAGAGGTAGAGATACAGAGATAAAGATGTAGAGAAACAGTGAAAAAAAGATTTAGAGACATACATATAGAAGGATTTTAGTACAGATAGAGAGATGGGTACATAAAGATACTGATAGATATATAAATAGCTACATAGACAGATAGACAGAATTATATGCATGCATATATATGTGTGTGTGTGTGTGAAATACTTCTCTATACCAAAGCCATATGTGATGGCTAATGATTTGTGTACCATTTTCGGCCAGCAACTCAATCGTTGAATCTTTAATTCGCCGTTATAGATCACACAAGGTGGTAAGACACCTTGAATGAATTCCTTGGAAAATTTCCGATTAAGTCAATCAGAGATGACATACTTATAAAAAAATTTATTCGCAACTTACATCAGAAGGAAAAAAATCCACAATATTTCGTTTTAAACTTTGTACCAACGTAATATGCCGCTATAGTAAAACAGACAGATGATATTAAAGAACAGAGCTGCCGAAAGACTTTTCTTCCCCAGATGACAAGGTTCTGTTTAACACTTGCAAAAAACATAGAATTATGTCTTCCAAGTCAAAATAATGTCATTATATACCAAAGGGTGCACGAATACAAGATTTAGCAATAATATTTAGCGTTGCCAATAAATTATTATTGGCAGGTAAATTGTCTGGTTTTATTGGCAGGCATTTTATTGGTAAGTCCTTAATCAATGTGAAATTTAAAACGGGTGAAAAAGAAAATAAGTTCTCACAGTCGACCGGATAAATTTCTTACGTAATTAGGGTTTTGATGCATCGTTCGGTGGAATTCATAGATGTAGGAATAACTAGATTACGCACACGGGGGGAAAAGTTGATTCTCCGCGCGCGAACGATTCTTCTCCACTAGAGTGGCAAATGGCCGGCGATCCACTGGTCAATGTATGGAAATGCGCATTCTTACAATGCATTTATATCTATATACACATGCATATTTTAAGCTTTGGTGAATATTTCAAAGATTATATCTGATTTTTAACCACCGATTTGTTTTTTTTTTTTTTTTTTTTTAATCGCTAAGTTAATTTTTATGAATAAAATAAATAAGAATAATGGATTTTTTTTAAACAACTATCTTTAAATACCATTTAACCTGGAAGTTAAACAAAATGTATGCGCATCAAAATCAGTAACAATCATCTTTTTTAGGTTTGTAATTATGTAAATACGTAGCTCCTATAGTTGTCGTTCGATCTGACCGTCTGTCCGCATATAACAACGCAAAAACTACCCAACTGAATCGTTTGAAATCTAAAATATGTAATTACTACTTAATTTTGGCGAGTCATTTCAAATTTTATGAAAATCGGATGCATAGATCAATTACAGGGACAATCAAAAGTATTCCGTTACTTTACGGTCAATGGGTAAAAAAGTTTGAAATGTATTTTAATCGCTTAAAATTTAAAATACATGATTATTACATAGTTTTGTTGAGTCATTTCAAATTTTACGAAAATCGGATTAATAGTTTAATTAGAGGAACAATATTCCATTACTTTATAATCAATAGGAAAAAATAGTTTCAAGACATTTTAATGATGTTAAACTCTTTCGAATATAATAGAATTGACATGAACCTATGAAGTATATATATACTAAAATATACATTCTATACAATCTGTGATGCAAAGAATATTTATTACAAATTACAGGACCACACAAAAGTATTCCACTACCTAATACTATACGGGGAAACATTGTTTGGGGCGTGTTATAATTGTATTAAACTATTTCACATTTTATGAAAATGATATGCGTTGCTGAGGTGTAATAAAAGTTACTTTCTGTATATTTACTGGAACACAAAAAAAGATTTCGACCACTATACTGCATGCGAAGTATTGTTTACTATAGCTGCAAATTCTGAATATTTTTAAAACTGCGTTATCGTACAAACGAACCTCATTTGTTACGCTTTACGTTCAATTTCCAACTTGGTTTTATTTTTTTTCTTTAAGCAAAATAGAATTTTTAAAAATGTATGTACAATTTTAAAGGATTTTCTTTTCTTTTTCCAGGAAGTTTATAATAATATTTAAAGTAAAATTCTTCCTTAGTTTGCAACTTTTAACCTCCCCCATTACATTCAATGACTTCTGTTTTGTTCTTCACACAGTATTTCAAAATTTTCAGACGTTTAAGATATTTTTCTCCTTACTTTCTGCCCATGTTTTTTTGCATTGGAAATAAATTATTGGGTCAAATTTTCCTTACCCACTAAGGAAATAATTTTTCAACCATAGTTGTTAATCGTTCATTCCCTCCCCCCCCCCCCAAAAAAAATGTAATACAATAAATACAAAAAAAAAAAAAAAAAAAAAAAAAACTTATTCTAGCCATGCTTTTTTTTACTTGTGAGTGTGTTAATAAATAAATAAAGCATTAATAAAGCCCATTTTTAGATTATTTTTTAGCCAAACATTGCTCAACAAAGGTAGACAAAGCATGGCATATTTTACCAAGATTCTTAATAAATCTTTGGTGCTTTTAGAATACAACTTAATTGAAGGGATAAATAAATCTGTTCATTTACATTTTATAAAAAGTGTGAATGAGTGAATTAGTTCAATATATATATATATATATATAATTTTTGCCCATTTTAATTTTAAGATAAAACAAGAACGAAAAACAAAATCCAATTCTTTGAATTACTTAATAACGCATCAAACAAAATCACAATTACGTGTATCTGCTATGCATCACTATGGTAGAATCTCGCAAGCAGGGGCGTGCCGACCCAGTGTGCAAAGTGCGCGGCGCGCACAGGCGCCGAAATAGTAAAGGCGCCAAAAATTTCAGTTGAGGGGAAAATACTTAAAAAAAAATCCTTAATTAAATTATATTAAAATGTATTATATTTTCTTGGCATCTGGATTATCTTTTCTAGATTTACCTTTTACAAACTTATTTATAAATATTCAATTCTTCGTTAAAAAATGTATTTCGTTTTATTCTACTTAGGAGCCTTCTAATAAGTCCAGGGTGGCGAGTGGTATAGAAAAACCGGGAAAAAACAATCAAGAAAAGAGAAAACTACCAGTATTTTCTTACAGAAAATACTGCAAATAATATAAAGAGATTATATAAACTGAATTTAGCTTTAACACAATACTGGTATTTATCATCTATATTGACCGTGTTTTTATCTAACCACTAGCCACCCTGAAGTCATTTAGACGCAAAGCAGTCCAAATTTTATAAACAGAGGAGTACGTCATACATTTGTAAACAAGGAAAGGTGCCATAATTCACTTGGCTGAAAACATGCAACACTACAGAGGTGTGAAAATTATTAGAATAATTACGAGATTTTTAATAAAATCTTGTTATAGTAAAAATATAACACATTATTTTTTAAATAGTCATATATTTGCTATTTAATATGCATTCCACACTTTTTATTGAAGATTTGGTACATTTTGCCATACTTTGTATGAATTTTTAGCTACTAATTTTCATTTCATTATCATAGGGCCAAATTCGGATGAGTCTTTCTATCAGATAATTTTTGTTTGTGATGCTGCAATTCTTTAAATTTTTAATTAAAATGCCCCAAAGATTCTCTATGGGATTCATATCTGGGTTATTTCTAGGCCATGGAAAGTTTTTTATATTTTTTTCATCGAAAAATTTGGTCACAGATGAAGCTTTATGACACGGAGCTCCATTATGAATGAACATGAAGTCTGTTATACAGAGTGTTTCATTAAAGATGAGCAAAACCAACAAATTTGTTTAGTACATGCTAATTATATATTCCAAAGTACTGAATTTACTTATTGAGTCGCAAGTTCGCTTCCACAAGTTAAAATTCAGTCATATTGTTATATTTTAACTGAAAAAATTCTAAAGAACATATTAAAAATGATTTTTTTTTAAATAGAATCTTTACTTGAGGATAACAGTGATACCATCAGAAATAATGAAGAAATATTTTGTGAGAAATATTTTAGAAGCACGTATAAACGCGATCAAACTGGTACATTCACAGCAGTTACTAATGAAAGAAAAGGCTGAATCAGTGTTAAGGTTTTCTATAGAATTTGCAGTTAGCAGATTAAATAATTTATGGGCTAAATTAGATAAAAAATAAAACAATGGGTAATTTATATACAGCTTTTATGAAAGAATATGAAGCAATTGGTCATGTAACTCAAATTGAAAGCAAAAAACGAGTGTCTTACTGTATTCCAAACCATATGATGTATAAACCAGTAAAATTATTCACTCCCTTGAGAGTACTGTTTAATGCTAGTTCAAATATGTTATCCGAAAAATTTGTCAGAGTTGGCATAGTTACCTGATTTTTAAGCCATACAGACATAGAAATTCTGTTCATAAGATGCAGTTGAATATAATTTAATACGC
The DNA here is from genome assembly GCA_964019185.1 of Maratus speculifer. Taxonomy (NCBI): domain Eukaryota; kingdom Metazoa; phylum Arthropoda; class Arachnida; order Araneae; family Salticidae; genus Maratus; species Maratus speculifer. The sequence continues at coordinate 215,493,725 of OZ025302.1, forward strand.
ATTAAGTTTAAACTTAGACAAAATGTTTTTTTTTTCTTTTCTGCTCGTCAGTAATATAATGCCCGCAGGTTTCTACCATATACTTATAATATGATTTCGTATTTATGCCAGACATATTATTGACAAAAAAACATATACATATAAACACTTTAATAAATAAAACATTTAGAACATTAAAAGTGACTTATTTTTGTATTTAAAATCCCACTGTACACTTTTGAACAGACGATATTTTAATGGTTTTATTCGATTATTATTTTACCGTTTTCCAATATTTCTTCAATGCTCTTTTAGTATCACGTAATAAGCATTTTAATTAATTTCTTCATATTAAAAAATAAATTATAAAAAAATAAGCAGGGAAAACTTCTCTGAAAAAACAGTGAAAAAGAAGACCTTGGAATCAAAAAATAAAAATGGAAAGATCTTTAACCAATACTCTTTCATCGGAGGAGACAATTTTTTTCTGACCATTTAATTAATTTTTTTTTTCAATTCCGAAGCAATAAATTATTCTTAACAAAAAAAAAAAAAAAAAAAAAAAATTAAAAATCTTATAAAAATGATTAGAAATCTCTTTTACGCAGAGAACAATTTTCAAAAGTAATATTTTAGTTTAATGTTACTCATTACCTAACATTTCATAACAAATTTTTGTGTTAAGGCTATTCTGAAGTCCAAACTGCGTATTATCTAAACCTAAAGCATTGTTAAATACATTTCTGTTCGCAAACACGTGAAATTGACAGGTTATTATATTCAATAAACTATCCAATCAAACATATATAAGAGGTTTTATTTTTCTTTTGTGCTCGTCAATAATATAGTGCCTGCATATATCTTCCACATACTTATATTATGAATTCGTATTTATGCAAGAAATATTGTTGAGAAAGAAAAAAATACTAAAAACGCCTTAATAAATTAAACATATAAAACATTAAAAGTGACCTTTTTTTTCTTTTTTTTTCTTCAGAAACCCACAGTACACTTTTGAGCGGGAGATTTTTTAATAGTTTTTAATCAATTATTATTTTACCGTTTTCCAATACAACTTCGATGCTCTTTTAATATCACGTAACAAGCATTTTAATTAATTTCTTCATATTAAAAAAAATTAAAAAATAATAAGAATTGAAAACTTTTCTGAAAAACAGTGAAAAAGAAGTCTTCGAATCAAAAAAAAATAAAAATAAAAAATAAAAAAAAAAAATAAATAAATAAATAAATAAATAAAAATGGAAAGATCTTTAATTAATACTCTTTCATAGAAAGACACAACTTATTTCTGATCATTTAATTATTTTTTTTTCAATTCTGGAGCAATAAATCATTCTGAACAATAAAAATAATTAGTAATTTCTTTTATGTGGAGAACAATTTTCAAAAGTAATATTTTCTTTTGGTTTGATTACATTAACTAACATTTCATAACAAGTATTTGTACTAAGGCTGTTCTGAAATCCAAACCGGGATCTAAAGGGGGTTTATTACTGTTTATTACTGGGATAAGCATTTGTAAGGCTGTTCTCAACTGTTCTATTCAATAATCTCAAAAACGTTTTGACACATTTACAAATTCATTTTTTAATTTAAATATATAAAATTCCAAAGCGGAAGTAATTTGGAATCTAACTCAGTTTTCTATTTCTTGATTAAAAAAAAATTAACTATTGAATCATAAGCTTTTTTCTCCACGTGACATGCGATTTTCACTCCAGTTTGGACTTATTTTTCTTCTCTACCGCGGATCTCAGTTCAAAACAACCATTTTGACACCATTTTCTGAAAAATCTATTGTGTTTACAAAAAAACGAGAAAGTGAGTGCGATTAGATAGTTTTTGAACAACAACACCTGCTAGTTTCATACGTTTTCGAACAAAAATAAATTAAAAGTTGTGTCATAAATTTGCCGTTTTTGATTTAAGAACAGCATTCTTAAATAAAGCATACAGAACAATGAAAGTAACTTATTTTTGTATTTAGAAACTCACTATACACTTCTGAGCGGGCGATATTTTAATGGTTTTTAATCGATTATTATTTTACCGTTTTCCAATATTGTTTCGATGCTCTTTTAATATCACATAATAAGCATTTTAATTAATTTCTTCATATTAAAAAAATAAAGTATTAAAAAGAAATTAAAAGTGAAAACTTTTCTGAAAAACAGTGAAAAAGAAGACTTGGAATCAAAAAAATAAAAATGGAAAGATCTTTAATCAATACTCTTTCATCGCAGGAGACAATTTATTTCTGACCATTTAATTATATTTTTTTTTTCATCTCTGAAGCAATAAATCATTCTGAACAATAAAAGTAATTAGAAATTTCTTTTATGAGGAGAACAATTTTCAAAAGTAATATTTTCTTTTGGTGTTACACATTAACTAACATTTCATAACAAGTATTTGTGTTACGGCAGTTCTGAAATTCAAACTAGATACTATAAGAACTTAGAATAAGAATAGGGTTATAAAGGTTTTTTAAACACATTTCTGTTCGCAAACGCGTGAATCTGTTAGGTTATTTTATTCAACAAACCATCCAATCAAACATATATAGGGGAACACAGGGTACAACGCGGTACCGGGATTTAATGGTGTTTGACATTTTTCGATGTCAACGAGGTGTTGCTAGAGTGGTAATAAACAAAGGTAAAAAAAAAAAAAACCTACTGATGTTCAACTTCGGTGTCATGTTAGACTAATTTTCTCGAGCGTTGGTGCATGAATTTTTCGTTGTGTGATTTTTCGCTCCTGTGCTATAATTTCTGATGATTTTGTAACTAATATAATTCATATCTAGACACACAGCAGTATATGTCAGCCAAGTTCACAAAGTAAAAAGGCGTAACACCGGCCGTGGGTTATATTACACGAACCATTTCGGGCTACTTTTGACCCCCCCAATAACTTAAATTCTATTTGACCTAAACAGTTGCAATTTTTTGTATCATGTAAGACCATCTTCTAATTACCAAACCTTATAAATTGAAAAAAAAAATCTCTTACCGTTCACGACAATTTGACGCCTGAAAATCAATTTTTTTACCACTGACTCACTGACTCACTCATCAAAATGTTTGACTACTTCCAGATGACTTAGGAAGTTGAAATTTGATGAAGAGGTAGATTATTGGATTTATAAATAGAGAAAAATCAGAAATCACCATATTAAACATTAATGGTTGGTTAAAAAATAAATTATTGGATTACAATGGGATTTTATGGGTATTACGCGAAATACCAGAAATAGTGCCAAGTTGGCGTCACCTTTGGCGAGTATCGGGCTGATTTTTGAAACTACCGAACCGATTTGAAAAGTAATAGCAGCAAAATGATAGTATTCGCCCTGGTTCAAACATAGGTTATATCTTATGTCAGTGCCACTAACCTAAAAGGGGGTGCAAGAGCAAAAATGCTCTAAAAATGTGATTTTTGTGTTACTGAAGGGCTTAGAAACAAAAAGTTTGCCATGATAATTACTTATATGATATAAATGATCGCTAAGAGCATTTGCTAAAAAATACAAAACTTAAAAGGGGTGAAAATCCACGGAAAGCTTACTAAAAACATTCTAAATAGCGATTTTTAAACAATCTCAGCAAATAACGAAACCTATTTTAAAAGTAATGATATTAAAATGATGGGGACAGTCCTTGGTCCAACACAGATTACATCTTATGTCGATGCCACTAACCCAAAGGAGGTACAGGAGCAAAAAAGTTTTAAACATGCGACTTTTGTCTTACTGACGTTCCTAAAAATATAAAATTTGGCATGTTAATTATTTATAGGTTATAAATGATCTCTAAGGGCATTTGTTAAAAAATACGGAATTTAAAAGAGGTGAAAATGCACAAAAAGCGTTCTAAAAATGTTCTAAATTGCGATCCTTAAATAATCTCAGCAAATAACGAACCAATCTTAAAATTAAGGATATCAAAATGATGGTGATACTGACAGTCGTTGCTCCAACACAGGCTACATCTTTTGTCAATGCATCTAACCCAAAGGGGGTTCAGGAGCAAAAAACGTTCTAAAAATGTGATGTCTGTGTTACTGAAAGCCCTAGAAACATAAAATTTGGCATATTAATTACTTATAAGAAATAAATGATCACTAAGAACATATGTCTTACGTTATACATAAGGTCATTATATGTACTAATATTTGTTAACATATACAAAATTTAAAAGGGGTGGAAATTTGCGAAAAGCGTTCTAAACAATTCCTAAATGGCGATTTTTAAACAATCTTGGGAAGTTAATGAACCGATTTAAAAAATAATGATGTCAAAATGATCGTGACAGTCCTTGCTCCAACAAAATTATTGGATAAATTATGGGATTGCAATGGGAAGCTATGAGAATTTAGCAAAATACTAGAAATAGCGCCAAATTAGCATTACTTTTAGCCAGTTATTTATGTCGCCAATTTGGCGATATATACCCAAGTTGGTGACAAACTTTTTTAGTCAGCAGGATAATCAAGTAGTACCGAATTGCATAAAAGAAATATCCTTATTAGTGGGATTTAAAGGAACATATGCAGCCCTAATATTCATATTTTTAAGTATGAATGGAATTTTTCCGAAACATTCCTGTAATAGGGCTGAATGAGCAATGCACTATAACGTTATAAATGTGCAAGAAAACATAGAAAATGACAGCGAAAAAAAACTTTGCGTAAATGCAGGGAAAAGTTATAAGATTAATATTAAATTACGGTAATTTAATATTAAGCCTATTTATTTCAAAAGGAAACATAAACCTACTTATTTGACAAAAAATAATGATATCCCATCAAAAAAAAAAAAAAAAAAAAAAAATGTGGAAGAATGCCAAGTTTGTTAACATTTTCGCTAATAAAAGAAGTGAGATCTAACTGGAAACCAAGTTCTTTCGAAGCTCCTTAAATCATAGCTCCTGTCATGCGTAATGTTCTTCGATCTTAAAATGATTTGTTATGTTACCTGCTATTCAATGGAGCGACTTGTATAATTTAGTCTAGTATGTCATTGGAAAAGATCTAGTCAATCAAGTATTCGAAGAAGTATATCGAAGTTAAAATAGTGACAAGTTAAGGAAGCGATTGACTTTAAGTTATGATCAACTAAATAGAAAAAATTAAAAAGAGAAAACTTGCCAAGTCGCTCCATTGAATAGCAAATAACATAACAAATCATTTTAAGCAATCGAAGAACATTACGCATGACAGGAGCTATGATTTAAGGAGCTTCGAAAGAACTTGGTTTCCAGTTAGATCTCACTTCTTTTATTAGCGAAACCGTTAACGAACTTGGCATTCTTTTACATTTATGTTTTTGATGGGATATACATGTTTCCATTACAACTACAGTTAGTTCATGCTTGATGTAAGGTACCCTGGGGTAATAACGCCACGTTAAGGTTCTAGCAATTTTCACGGCTCAGTTTTAGTTTGTATTTTTCAAACAAATATATGATTTGATACAGCAGCTCATTGACTATCTATATAAAAAAAATAATTTAACAGATATGAATACATAAAATGTAATGGCGTGATTCCTTGACCAATGCTATTTGGCGTTATTACCCACCTATATGGGTAATAACGCCATGCAAACAAAACAATGAAATAAGTTGGATTAATTGCATGTAGATTGCCCAATTCTAAAAATACAAACTCTCAGCTCTAGAAATTGACAAATTGCATCCTAAGCTATTGAAAATGTTCATTTTTTCGTGAAAGTGTAAGAAAAATAAAGGTGTGGTGTGGGGAGGGGGGATGAGGCAAAAGAATATCAGACCGTGAGCTTTTTTTTGCTTAAAAAGGAGCGTTTAAATAGAATTATTAGAAACATTGCACAGTTTTAACTGTGTTTATTTGAATCAGTATTTAGGATGTAGCTCTGCCACTGTAGGGAATCAACCGGGGTAAAAATTGCAAGGATTGGCGTTATTACCCCGTTATAGTTATTGCGCTGTACATTTTAAATTACAAATTATCTCGAGAAGATATCCAAAATCTTCAACAACATTTTGAAAGGCCATGAAATGTACTACAAATTTATGTAATTAACAAAGTATTTCCGGATAAAAAAAATAGTCTTCACATCACAAAACGTATCTCGCAAATTTTAGATCAAGCGTTAATTTTAGCTGCTTGTAAAAACAATAAGACCTAAAAATGAAACAAATTAACTTGAAGCTGTTTTTTGCGATTTATATGACTCCAAACCCTTCTGCGCAGAACACATGGGTGTCATTTACCAGATTATTTCATAATTATGCAAAATATTAGCACTTGGTGTTATTACCCCGTCTGGCGTTATTACCCAAGGGTACCTTATATTTAATTCGACACCTGAGAATAATAAGGTTCTATCTGTGTTTTTGAAAAAAAATGGCTTACCGATACAGATAGGTTCTATTTGTATCTATGAAGGCATTTTTGCATCAAAATGATGTTATACATAATTTACATATGGTATAACGATTATGTTACGACATTATTTTAATGCAAAAATGCCTTCATAGATACAAATAGAACATTTCTATATCGATAAGTAATTTTTTTTTCAAAAACACAGATAGAAATTTATTATTCTCAGGTGACGAATTGTCTTTAGTTTCGAGTAGTTAAGCGTTTGTTTACGTATCTTTTTCGAATGACTTTACCTCTTTAACTTAAATCGTGTCCCTGGAGCAGAACAGAAGGGGCGGAATGAGGCAATACCCCATTCTGTCCAATTATTTTTTTAATTAACTTGCTATGATTGTGAATGTTTATACTGCATTGAATTGTCAAACCAGTTGAAGGTTGATTCACTTATTCTATATATTAAAAAGAGGCACGCAATTTATGTACGGCAATAGATAACGACGATGATAACATTGCTCTATTATGAATTTTGTCAACAGGCTTAATAAGAGGACACAATCAATAAAAACTATAAATAAACCTTTATGCGTCTTCGTCCTGTAAGAGCTGGCAAAATAAATAAATAAATAAATAAATATGTAACTTAACAAATTACAACGGCTATTTGGAAAATGATATTTTCAAAGACTCATATTTTAAAGACTTATAAATGAATTCTATATTTAAATTAATAATAATAATAAACATCATTTTAAGATAATTATAATGAGTCATATATTACGTACGATATGGATTAAACATTAATATTCCTAGACCCATCACAAAAAAATTTTAAATGAAATTTCAGTTTTACAATTTTTGGAACTGCAAATTTTTCAACTTCTTCAAACCGCACATTTAAAATTTTTACACCGTTGCATAGAAAAAAAATGTACTTTTTAATGAAAATTGTTTGAAATCTCTATCACAATTTGTTTTTAAATTATCTTATATATTAAAAGAATAGCCGAAAAAAGTCAGCAAGCTTTAAATTGGTCTCTACGCATCGATACTTGCGCCGATATCTGAAAGTCTCCTCCTATTTGTTAATCGGAGGAGAGTGTAGTTACTGTCTGTAAAAGCATTTGCAAAGCGCGTTTGTAAAAATGGGATAAGAATAAGACTGCATTTCGCTGACACTGTTTAACGCAATGCTATAATAATTTTTTTTTTATTTACTCATGTTATAATGATCGAAATACATTGGTTTTTTTCACTTTAAGTAAGTTATTTTATTTGCATCTGTATTCTTTTTTTGCAATGTTATTGCCGGCAATCTTAGGCTTAATTGTAGAGATGTTTCATATGAAATTGAAACATTCAATAGTTAATGATTAAAGTGTTTATTTACGTTCTTGGCCGATAAATCATTTTCTATATTGTAATTTTCAAATTTATACTAAGTATGTAAAAAGAAAAAGGCTGGAAATCACATTGTTTTTTGTTTTGTGTTTTGATGATGCGATTTTCGACGGATTTTTTGACTTCATAGATGTAAACAGATTCGCAAATCACTATTTATTTTTTGCTTCAGTTTCTTATTATACTCATGTCAAAAAACGGTGATTTTTTCCCCTTACAATTTCATTTTTGAGCAAATTCATAACGTTTAGGAAGTATTCACAATACATTGTTTTCACCGAAGAATGGAGAATCGCATATGAAATGAAAATATGCCCAGTTATAAACAGAAACAGCTTTGTAAATCATTAATATATATTTGATGTTTCACTTTCTTTGTGTTGACTCGAAGTTCCCTTTTTAAAAAAGTACCCTTTTTTAAAAAAGTGTTCCCGTGACAAAATTTGCTGAGTTTTTTTGGGGAGAAGGAGGAGGGAATATTTTGATGAAATTTGCTATTTTTTTTCAATCGCTTGATCTTGATCTCTCAACAATGTTTTTTCAAAAATATGAAGATCATTATATTCAACAAAGAAAAATAAAATTATCAGAAGACATCCCTCTTTTTGCAAAGCTTTCAATCATGATAAAGCAGTCTTTATATACCGCATTCATCGCTTGCTGTTTGTTGTTTGCTGTGCAGAATACTAATGGAAATAAAATAACTTACGTAAAGTGAAAAAACCAGTGTATTTCAATCATTGTAAGATAAGTAAAGAAAAAAAATATAATTATCATAGCTTTGCATTAAACAGTGACAGCAAAAATGCAGTCTCTCAACAATGTTTTTTCAAAAATATGAAGATCATTATAATCAACAAAGAAAAATAATTGTAATCGATGTAATTTACCGTTTTATCTAATTTATCCTTTTTTCGTGATTTTTTTTGTGAAATTTTTTTTTTTTTTTTTTTTTTTTTTTTTTTTTGTTATTTTCTAAAATTTGTCATATTTTCGCTTTTTTTTCTTTGCAAAAATTACCTGTTTTGCGATCTTTTAATGAAATGTGCCTCTTTTTTTTTCATCTTTTGACAAAATGTGTTGTTTTCTCACAATCTGTTTACCAATATTTGCGTTTTTTGAAGTACCTAGACAAATTTAAAGTATTTTCACGATCTTTTGACGAAATTCACATCTTTTATGGTACCAGGACAAAATTATTTGTTTTCTCAGGGATTTTTGGTGAAATTTGTCGTTTTTTTCCGCTATCTTTCGATGTAATTTGCCGTTTTACCGAATTTATCCTTTTTTCGTGATTTTTTTTGTGAAATTTGTTGTTGTTTTTTGTTATTTTCAGAAATTTGTCATATTTTCGCTTTTTTTTCTTTGCAAAAATTACCTGTCTTGCGATCTTTTGATGAAATGTACCTTTTTTTTTCATCTTTTGACAAAATGTGTTGTTTTCTCACAATCGGTTTACCAATATTTGCGTTTTTTTTTTTTTTTTTTTTTTTTTTTTTTTTTTTTTTTTTTTCTCTGGAAGTACCTAGACAAATTTAAAGTATTTTCACGATCTTTTGACGAAATTCACATTTTTTATGGTACCAGGACAAAATTATTTGTTTCCTCAGGGATTTTCGGTGAAATTTGTCATTTTTTTCTCGCTATCTTTCGATGTAATTTGCCGTTTTATCGAATTTATGCTTTTTTGTGATTTTTGTTTGCGAAATTGTTGTTTTTGTTATTTTTTTTTAGAAATTTGTCGGTTTTTTTCACTATTTTTAGCTAAATTTACCTTTTTTTGCGATTACCTGGATAAATTTTATGTGCTTTTCGAGATCTTTGGGTGAAATTCACGTCTTTTATGATAACTGGACAAAATTCGTCATCTTGAGGTCTTTCGGTAAAGTTTATCATTTTTCTCGATTTCTTTTGATGAAATTTGTTGTTTTGTCACGATTTTTCGAAGATCTTTTTGCAAAATTTGTTGTTTTTTTTTGCGAAATTTATCTTTTTTGTGATTATTTGATGAAATTTGCTTTTTTTTCAATCCTTTGACGAAATTTGTTGTTTACTCGCAATCATTTGTCGAAATTTGTTGTTTATTCACAATCATTTGTCGAAATTTGTTGTTTTCTCACAATATTTTGAATTTTTTTTTTTTTTCATAATATGTTTGCAAATTTGCCCTTTTTTTAGAGATTTTTTTGTCAAAATTTGACTTTTTTTTCGAATTTTTTTTATATAAATTGCCATTTTTTAGACGTTTTGGCAAAATTTTCATTTTTTGCAATACTTTTGAGAAATTTGTTTTATTTGGAATACCTAGACAATTTTTTTTGCAGTTTTTTTGCAGTTTTTTGACAAATTTTTTAGAGATCTTTTGAAGAAATTTGTTGTTTTTTGCAATCTGTTAACGAAATTTGCTGTTTTTTTCCCACATCTATTTATAAAAGTTCCGGGTGGTGTTTTTTTTTCTTGGGGGGGGGGGGAGTATTTTGACGAAATTTGCTATTTTTGTGATTATTTGCCAAAATTTGCATTTTTTATGGTACCTAGACAAACTTTGGTACATAGCAAATGATTTCTAGCATTTTTAACAGTGTTTTTTTTGTACTTTTTTTTCTTTGGTTCTTTCATATTGTTGCCGTCAAGTTTTGATGGGTTTCACCTAGCCAGAATAAATATTATCACTAATTTTTTTAATATGTGAAATTTACATATGTTTTTGATTTATGAAAAGGTAATAGAAAAGTAGATGAAAATGCAAATGTTTATTTGTTGAATGGGGTGGGTAATGTAACAACAAATTAACCACTGAGAGGATCATTATTATAGTTGTTGCTAAATGGCAAACTATAAATTCAGTCTTATTTTGCTGCGAAGTAAGTGAATTATGTATATTTTGTATGAAATGAGTAACGACAGTAATTTATGATTTATTCATGTCATGTACAATTTATTGGTGTTGTATTTGTAAATGGAAAATTATCAAATGAGAGAGATTCTAATTCTATGACAGCATGTTTGAATGTAACTCGGCCAATCGCGGGTCATTTGCCTGGATGTAAAATGCAGGTTTTTCTTTTATTTATTGAAATTTTTGCTGAAGATTAGTCGTTAAAAAATCCTTTAATATCTGGAAAATACCTTTTTCTTTCTTCGGTGCCGTCAAGTTTTGACGGGTTCCATCTAGTTTTTTTTTTTTTTTTTTTTTTTTTTTTTAAGTTTTTAATACTCTTTTTGTCATCGTGGCAACAGAAGTATTCAGTTTTTGGACATTAAACTTGAACCAATCAGAAAACGAATAAAATAAAAAACAGAAGTATTCCGTTTTTGGACATTAAACTTGGACCAATCAGGAAACGAACAAAAATAAATAAGTTGCGGAATTCAACCAATAAAAAGATTCAGGTATGCTTTAGATTTCCCAATTTTCTCCCGAGAACAACAACTATTTTTTCGAAATAATTAAATAAAAAAATAAAAACCTTTTTTCTGGCGGGATATATTTTGAGCATGAAGCATTTAATCTCTAAATATAGCTAGCCAGATATATTAAGGGAATTCTTTCTAAAATAATGCAAGCCTTTCTGCTCTTCACTCTGGTAGTTTTAAGAATTTTAAATCGAGAAATTTTTTTTACCTCTTGCAACAGTGTACAAGTAAGTCTCACAATTTCTTCATAGCACTAAAATTAGTGTCTTTCAGGATTTTATTCACAGTACCAAACAAAATTTTGCATGAAATTCAATTAGTTTTGAATCCGTTTGCGAAAAAAAAAGGCTTAACGTTTTAAAAAATATTTTTATTCGTCTTCCTGACTCAGGAAAGAAAAAAGATGCATTTGTTAAGTTGGTATTAGCCAGTTTCTGTTGTGAACTATATTTATTTTTGTTCATAGAAAGCAGATTTTCTGATTTTCCTCTGATATGAATAAAACTTGCCCATATGGCAAAATAAGTTTTTTAATAACATTTTTAAATGATATGAATCTTTATTTTTTTTATTCATGGCGAGGGAGGATTTTGTATACAGTTTTCGTAAAGCTGATATCTTAATTTTTTTTTCGACAATGCACGGTATTCAAAAGTTTTGAATTTCTAGAGCAAGACAAAATTAAAAACATAAAATATACTTAACAAAATGTCGAAAAATCTCTCAATAAGGGACACATCGGGATTGCTGAATTTGTTCGATGATCGGAGGTGTTTGCTTTTGTGTGGTAAAAATAAGCAAATATGTATACTTTTGGATAAAAAAGGGTTTGCTAAATAGAGTTGTCCGGAATTAGGGAATGTCCACTAACCTCTATTGCGGACATTCCTGAATACCGAACACCTCTATTTATCACATACATAAAGCAACTTAAAGCAGGATTGGACTTGTTGCAAAAGGGGATTTGATTGAAGCATGAACGAACTGGGTATTATTCCTTTCTCTTTCTTTACCATTTTAGGAGCCCCAAATTAAGTATGCAATTTTTTTTAAACTTATATTCTTAACTTGTTTCGACTTTTTAAATCATTAAGAATGTCAGATGATCTAAAACCTAATAATATAAATCCATAATTTGACCAAAAATAAGAAATTTCTTTTTATTAAATCCATCTTAATACGAAAATTTCAAATTCCGGCTTTGGGGGGTCGAACTAAGAACCCTCTGTTTGCTAGCGAGATGCTTTAACTCCAAGGTATGATGACTACATGGAAATCGTTGAAATTAAGGTTGTCTTTCAAAATTTAAATCGCAAAAATGGACGAATGATACTGAAAAAATTAATTTAATTTAAATAATAAATTTTTTTTTAATTTCAGGATTTGTCGTGTGACAAAGGTATTCAGCTGTAAGTACACAAAATTTGAAGTTTCTGACTTATGCAGTTTTTATGTACGGATGGACAGACAGAGAACAAAACCCTAAAAATGGTCATTTTAAATGAGAAATGTTTTTTTAAGTGTTTTTATTTATTTCAGCTAATTATTAAGGAAGTAAAACAACTAGTTCATTGCTCAAATAAATATAATAATGCTATGTATTGGATTGTTAGAGAAGAAACTCATTCAAGAATTCTTTGTAAATAAATAAATAAATAAATAAATAAATAAATAATAATAATAATAATAATAATAATAATAATAATAATAATAATAATAATAATAACAATAATAATAATAATAAATACGATCGTTTTTATAATTAATGCTATTAATATTTTAATAATCTTGAAGTTTTATATTCTATGATGGATGCAGTATTTTTTCTTCTTTACTGTGTTTATAATTTTATAAAAACATAAGTACTAAAAAAATGAAAAAATAACGACTTTGTAATGAGCGCTTCCATTAATACTATTACAATATATGAACCATTGAATTTAATAACTTATCGCATACAGAACATGGAAGGAAAAAATAAATAATTAATATAAATACAAATGGAATTTGTAGAACCAAAACAGAATCTTCAGGTCCCAAATACTTTGGAACTACAAATGAAGTGTGTGGTTTCATCTTTGTATTTGCCATGAAAAAGCAAAACAATACGAATTTGGGACTACCAACACACACAAAACCAAAACCAAATGAAGAAAAAACATAAAAAACAAGACACATCAAAACAATCAAATTGGATAGCAAAATGAAAAGGGAAAAAAAAATATCGTCAATATGATAATAATATATAAATAAATGAATTAAAAACAGTGTAATGTGAAAACAGAAAAATTAAACCATACACCATAGTTTACCCTATTAAGATTTAAAACAAAATCATTTAATTTGATTATTCTAAGCTAAACTCAATATCTTAATATAAGATGATTTAAAATTTAAAAATAGATAATTAATATTATTACCCTATACACATAGAAATAGTACTATATGTCTCCAATTTATGAAAAGTTAGGTATAATTTAATCATGTAAATTAATTAAATTATATTAATAGAATTAATTGATGTAAATATACAATTATCCATTCATTAGTGTCAATTAAACATCCAGTATAATATGTTTTTCAATTTAATAAATGCATTTGCTACTTTTTTTAAATTATTAATTAACCGTTGTGTATTATCCAGACAACACCACCCTCCTCCGTACTCTAACATCTAAGCACCCAGCCATCCTATTATATACATTTTTTATGTATATATTTTATATTTTTAATTTTTAATTATTTTTTATGTTTTAATAATTTTTTGTACTTTTTTACGCAACGTGTTAATTATTGGTGAGATCATGTAATATTATCATGTACCATGACTAATTGTATATTAAAGAATATATGAATTTTTTAGGAAAACCATTATTTAGTGCATCATAAATTGGCTTTTTAATATTTGCGTTAATTAGATGAGAAGAACATAAACATTTTATTCTACAGGGTGATTCAAAAAAGAGGGGCAAAATTTTAAGAGGTGATAGTACACATCAAGACAAACAATATTTAAATAGGAAACCAAGGGTCCCAAAGTCTTCCGAAGGAGATAGGCGCCATCAAAGTTTAGGGTCCAAAAATTCAAATGATTATGAAAAACAGAAAAATTGGTCGATTCGTTTGCGGTTTTCACTAAAATTATTCTTTATGTCAGTATTGTCTTGAAAATAAATTATAAAGATGAATTTTGAAAAATGCCGATAGAGGGCGCTTTAGACTTTGGAGCAAGAATGGTTTTAGAGAAAACCGCAAACGAATTGACCAATTTTTTCTGTTTTTTTATAATCATTTGAAATTTGAATCTACCGACTCCCATTGAACACAGTTCAGTTTGCGCTACTTAACCACAGATTTTGAGATCAAAATTTAAGTTTATGTCAAAGCTTCTAAAAAAAATTAGTGAGACGCAAAAAATAACGTAAAAAATAGTTGTTCGTTGCTCCAAAGTCTAAAGCGCCCTCTATCGGCATTTTTTGAAATTTATCTTTATAATTTATTTTCAAGACAATACTGACATAAAGAATAATTTTAGTGAAAACCGCAAACGAATCGACCAATTTTTCTGTTTTTCATAATCATTTGAATTTTTGGACCCTAAACTTTGATGGCGCCTATCTCCTTCGGAAGACTTTGGGACCCTTGGTTTTCTATTTAAATATTGTTTGTCTTGATGTGTACTATCACCTCTTAAAATTTTGCCCATCTTTTTTTAATCACCCTGTATATAAATGATTAAGGATTATATTACGATACACAGAATTATGAAGACAGGATTTAAAATTAGTAAACGTATTAACTTTAAAATTAAATTCATTTCGTTTGTCATATATATCAGTTATTAATTT
Organism: Maratus speculifer; assembly: GCA_964019185.1. Taxonomy (NCBI): domain Eukaryota; kingdom Metazoa; phylum Arthropoda; class Arachnida; order Araneae; family Salticidae; genus Maratus; species Maratus speculifer. The sequence goes on from OZ025302.1 coordinate 215,508,760, forward strand.
GTTTCCTTTTAATATAATTTTAAGATCTAAAAAGTTAATGGTATTATTAGAAAGCAGGTTTTTTGTAATTTCTAAATTAGCTGGATAATCTACTGGGAATTGAGATATATTGGTATTATCAATATCAATTAAAATTATAACATCAATATATCGATAAAAATGTATTTTATTATTAAAATATTTACGCTCATAATGATATAAATCTGATAATATACTAGATGTACAACCACCTTGTGGTATACCGACTTTTTGTATATATATTATGTTATCTTGCATTATGAAATTATTATAGATAATAAAATTTGTTAAAGTAAGAAAATAATCTATTCAAATCATGTTGATATTTTTTAAAAAGTGCATTTATTATATTATGTAGATCTAATAAATCTATATTATTAAAAAGATCTTTGAAGTCATATGTAGTTATATTTTTTATACATTTAAGATTTTTCATAATATTGACCAGTTCATAGCTATTCTTTATACAATGGGTATTATCATTGTTTTTTGTTATTATATAACACTATCGAAGTGTATGAAAGCAAACACGAGCCTTATCTATCCAACTCTTTTTTTTTTCTTTTGAATGGTAAAAAATTTTCCTTAAGAATAAAAAAAAAAAAGTTTTATGTACTGAAAATAATTCAAAGGAATCCAATTTATTAAATTAAATTTATTTTAACTAATAAAAATAGTGAGAATGTTGTTTAGTATTTCATATAAAAAACGACATCTCAAATATCGAGTTTATGTTTAACTTTACGTGTTCCCCAAGAAAGTTAAACTTTAGTATAGCAAAGATTCCTCCAACTTCATATAATTTTGCAAAATGTAAACTAAAATCATAGTTAAAATTTTCGCTTTTTTTTTTTTTCCTTCTACTTTATTAAATCTATTTCTTTGAACTCTAAAAGACTTTTTGAGAATACTTTTTAACTAGTTTGATTTGAAAAAGAAAAAAAAAAACTTTAAAATGATTAAAAAAATTAACTATTAAAAACAGTCGGAAAATCTTTAAAATTTCTAAATACAAATAAAAGTTTGGAAGAAATATTACTGGTTTATAAATACTGAAATATATTTGAATGTTTATCATTTTAGAATAACTTTCCGTCCTTAACTGCAATTCCTTGAAAATGTTCAAAATTAATTAATTATTTTTTTTTTTCGAAAAAGAAAAAAAAGAAATTAAATAATAATAATAATAATAACACAACTTGATCCGATTAATGCATAATTCCGTTTACGCTTAATAAACTATTTTTTTCCTGATATCTTGAACATTGCCCATAAGGACCATGTAAAAATCATAGCAGAAAATTTCCTTTATTGAACACTGCTTTTACTTTTTAAAATTCACAAATTGTTTTCATTAAAAGACTTATTGGAAACGTATTTTAAATTGTTTGATTCAAAAGAAACCATCTTAAGAAAAAATAATAAAACTTAACCAATAAAAACAGTCAAAAGTTATTTAAAATTCGAAAACACAAGGAAATGTCTGGAAATTTCCACTTTATAAATAATAAGAAATATTTTAATAGTTATCAATTTTGAATAATTTTTGGCCTTTTAAATTCAAGCCTTGAAAATGTTCAAACAGAATCAACTACTTTTCTCAAAAAATAAAAATGAAAAAAAAATAATTATAATAACACATTTGGACCTGGTTAATACACGATCCCACTAAACACGCAGTTTTTTTTTCTGATTTTTTGAATATCGCTCTTAAGACCAATGTAAAAATCATAGTTAAAAATTTTATTTATTAAGAGCTACTCTTGCTTTTTAAAATCTACTTTTTTATAATTAAAATGCTTTTTCGAAATATTTTTTACCTAGTTTGATTTTAAAAGAAACATTTTAGTAAAATTAATAAAATGGAACTAATAAAAAAAATCAAAATTTATTTTAAATTTTGAAATAGATAATAATTTGGAAGAAATAGTATTACTATATAAATAATGAAAAAATATTGGAAAAATTATCAATTATGAAAAAAAAAAGTCTACGTTTAATACGCAAACGATTATTACGCGATTTCGCTTAATACACTGTAAATTTTCAGTTATTTGAGGCAAAAAATCTTCCTTATATCACGAATTCACAGGCAAAGATAAGAATTTTTCCTACTCCTAAATTGTACCAATTTACAGAGCTTTTTATATAAAACATCTATCACCATTTCCAAATAGTGATATTCGGATTAATGCTGTGGTATATTTTTTTATACTTTACTTATTTTTTAACATGCTAACAATATTTTTTAACTCATTGACTGTCAAAGATTGAGAGCTTATGTGCCCGCCGGTTTTGTATATACGTACATATGTATGTATGTAACGCGATAACTCATGATAAAAATATCCGATTCGCTTCAAATTTTGAATATAGGTTTATTCTGATAAAGCGCTTGCCTGATAGTTTTGAGAGTTCATTGTACAAGCATAAAAGATATAACAGAGATTTTTATATTCAACATCTACCACCATTTCCAAATACTGATATTCAAACTAATGCAGAGGTTTTTTTTTTTTTTTTTTTTTTTTTTTTTTTTTTTTTTTTTTTTTTTTTTTTACTTATTTTTTAACATGTTAACTATATTTTTTATCTCATAGGCTATTAAAGACTGATTGCTTATGTGCCCGCCGGTTTTGTATGTTACGTACTGATGTATGTATGTACGTAACGCAATAACTCATGAAACAAATATCCGATTCGCTTCAAATTTTGAATATTGGTTTATTCTAATAAAGCGCTTGCCTGATAAGTTTTGGAAGTTCATTGGACAAGCATAAAAGGGGAACGGGAAGTAATCCTCCCCCCTTATTTTAGATAAATGGATTTTCCATGCTTAATTATCAGATTTCATTCAAATTTTGGATATAGGCTCATTATGATAAGGTGTATCCCTGATTAGTTTTTAAGCTTCAGTGATTAAGTATAAAGGAGAAAATTGGAAGATATCCATACATAATTTGTTTTTCGAGAGGCATTTTTTCTTGAAAAAATAAGGCTGTAATATACAGTTAATGTAAATAGCCTAAGAGTTGATTGTAATCAGTTTAACTGGACAATATTCTTTTTACTTAAAGAACGATTAATATCCATAGGTGTTTTTTTTTTATTATATAAAAAATAAAAAGCTGGTTTCATGGTTATTCATTATCACATGTACTACATATAAATTTAAGAGCTGGGTTGTAATAAAAGTATTAGATGTTTCTCGTTTGTGTTAAAAAATTTGCGCCAGCAGAAAAAATATTTTTGCTGTTTTATTAATTGTAACGTTATTAATCGACAACTGAGACTTATCTGAATTAACTTTTTTTAAAAATTATTATTTCAGTTGGTGCTTAAAAAAAAGAATAAAATTAAATTTTTATCTATATATGCGTAACAGACACAGTTTTCAACATTAAGCATATAAACAAAAGCTCTAGAAATGATTTTGATGATTAGATGTGCAAGTAAGCTCAGTACTTGAAACATCCATCAAATCACATTTAACTCTCGACTTTTATCCAGCACCTTTAAACGTACCTCAACCGAAATCGACTGTAATAATATTAATGAAATTTTCCGATTTAAATTGTAATAAATTACTTTGAACATAATTACTTTAACTGATAAATAAAGCATGTGAGATGTAAATTTCTAACTGAACAAAAAATGTCTGAACCAGCTGAAGTAGCCAATGCTCTACCATCTGAGCTGTCTCGTACAAATCTGGCGGATCTAATTCACCCAGCTAGCCTTATTGAAAAGGTTATTAGAAAGTCTATCAATAATATAACTATTTTTCAGTTTGGTGTGTCAGACCTAAAATTTTTCTTCTATCTTACATATGTTAATATTTACTGAGAAATGAAACATAGCAACAAGTTTCATGAAAATCCGTGCATTAGTTTTTGTGATAGAACTATTGAGGAAATTGTAAAAAAATTCTCCATAGCAGCACCATTTATTTGATTAACTGTATAAACTAATCATGACCAACTTATAACAGTGTGTAATTGAATCTGAAGTCTGATGAAAATTTATGCTTTACTTCTTGATTTACTGTTATTGAGGAAATCGTTAAAAAATACAATCTAGCAATACCACCAGTTAAGCGATTTACAACAAAAACGAAACAACTCTAATTTATATCAAAGACTAACAACTGAATCTAGAGTTTGATTAAAACTGGTACATTAATTTTTACAATACATATTATATAACAGAAATTTATACAAAACTATTTTCAAAAAGTTATAATGGTATCTGAAAAATCTAGATTATATTTAAAATACTTAAAACCGATCGAAGTTAAAAAAGTTGTTTAACTGCAGTTAAAACTTAGCTTAAAGTTCAAAATTCTGTTATTGAAGTTTATTTCTTTTTTCTTTCAATATTCATTTTTTCTCTAATGCTAAAAAGTTTTTTGGGAATAAAAAAGTTATTTTAAAGCTGGATTCAATTCAAACAAATCAAATTAATAAAAATCAATAAAAATTAGCTATTAAAAAAAGTAAAATGTTTTTCATAAATTTGAAAGATTAAAATGACTCTGAAACACAGAGTTGTGTTTAACTTTGCAGATTCTTAATCAAAATTAAATTTTAAAACACGAAAAGATATTTCGTACGTATGATTATATTAAATGTAAATATAAATCAAAGTTGAAATTTGATTTATGGAAATTTAAATGCACTTTTTTTAATTACCTTTTTCGTGAATACTAGAAAGTTCTTTTCGAATAATATACATACCTACATATATATTACAAATTTATTTATTTTTCTTTTTTGCCAAAATTAATCTTATACTATATTAATTTCCTTTTAACAATATTCCTTACTTATTTCAACTTATTAAATTAAAATCCTGCTACTAGATCCAATCTATTAATCTTTAGAGAAACAATATAAATTCTTAATTCGCCTTAAAAGACATTTAATCCAATATGCGTGAATTTAAAAAATGGCTCTAAATAAAAAATATTCTTAATTAAACTTTATCTCTTAAAACTCTCAAATAAACTCATTTTTTCCTGTTTTTATCAAACCTTTTTAAGAAAGTCTTATTAAATTTATTCCAAAACCATACCTTTCAAAAATATTATTCTTTTTACTTATTTTTATTTTTCCTGCGCGTTTGATATTTGTTGCCTACTATTAAATTCATTTCTTTTCTTTTTGTTTTAAAATATCGTCTGCAGGATGTTCGAATTTTGAGTTCGATTATAAATTAATTAAATAATAATCGTTTAAAATAAAAATTATCGTCTGAATGAAATGTTAAATCTCAAAGCTGGAGATGAAATTCTGTTTCCATGAAAAATCATAGTTAGAGAACATAAAATCTTCTAAAAGTTTTTGGTTTTAGATTTAAGAAGGAAGCTAAGAGATGATGAGGGATTTTCTTCCCTTTTTCTTCCGATGATTTGGTTAAAACGAATTGCGGAATAATGTTTTTATGATGGAATATTATTCTTTTTCTTCTTTTCGGGGATTCTGTTCAAGACGGCTTTCAAGAAAGCATTTCCCGCTCTATATGCCTGCATTCTAATAAACTCTTTTGCAGCATCCAATGTGTAGTTCAATGAAGCGTCTACATTTATTTTATTTTTTTTCCTCGCTGGCTATGACTCTGTGCTTAAAAAAGGGGGGGGGGGGACCGGTGATGATGTTTCTAGCTGCTTACTTCAAAAATGTCAGTTAGATATACATACATATATATGTGTGTGTGATACTTTTAATTTTTTTAAAGCGAAACTTTAAATTCTTGAGTGAAAATATTAAAGTTCACTACATTTTCATCAAGGCTGTAATATGTTTGAACATTGGAAAATTATGGCATCATGAAAAACTAAAACAATAAAATTTAGAAAGATTTTAGCCAAAAATGATAGTTTTAAGATGAGAAATGTTGTTTTCTGTCAAGCTTTAAAGCTTATATTACAACATGAAAAAGTAGTTATCGATCTTTCTGTATGTTGAAAAAAGGATTATTATTTAATAACTCATAGTTTTTTTCTTTCTTTCTTTTTTTCACGCGACAAGTTTCTTATTGCTTAAAAGCTATTTTATATTCTTCTAGTTTTTATAAAATAAAAATAAAAATCACATGTTAAACCGCATTAATGGAATATGAATAATGAGATGCATATAATTGTTATGAAACAAAAGTACTAAAAATAAAAAAACAGAAACTAGACTTTTAATTGTAAAGAGATTTTTTATTTGCAGTGTTTCTTGCATTTAGTTCAGATAAAAAGCATTTTAAAAGTATGTGCCTACTTTTGGGGCTCTTTTTAAAAAAAATTTGGTTGGTTTGGTTTATTTTGTGTCGGCCGATTATGTACTCGAGGGATATAGGCCCAGGAGTGGAGTGCCCTTCGTGGGGATCTTCCTAAGGGAACCTAACCCGTATTTACACAAGGTTCAAAGAAAACTAAGAAAACTCCGAACCGTTAAGCCGACGGCCGCGATTGAGTTTGAACCCAGCACCTACCGTCTACCAGTTGAGAGGTCAGAACCTCTCGGCCACTGGTGGGGCCTTTTTGAAAAATATGAAATTTTAATCGAGCATGTGTGTTTTATGTTAAAACAAGGAATAAAACTATGAATTCATATAGATTTTTAATGAAATTTTAATTAACTTTTCATATTTAGGCAATGTTTGGTTGAATTTTAGTAAAGAATTCTATTTACGCCAACCCTTCTATAGCGAAATCTACTCATTATATTTTACCTTTATTTTTCAATATTCACGATTATATCAAAGATTTTAATTTTTTAACTATATATTAACAAACCTGTGCTATGAAGCAAAAGATTTGCAATGCCTCTTAAACTCACTCTTAAAACGAAAGAGCTAATTTGGCTTCTCATGAAAGAGCTGTAATTTTTTCGATCATAAAAAAATTGTTTTTCAAACGATTAAATCTTCTTGATCTAAATTGGTTATTTAAATAGCTCAACTTCATTTAAATTAGTTAAAATTCGAGTTATTTCAACTCTTTTTTGAGAAGCTGCCTTTCAACATTGAGATGAGTGGATTTCAGCTCAACTTGAGCTATTTTGTGGCTGACTTTTTAAGAGAGTAATGTTTATTTTCCAATAAAAATAGCTCTTAAATTAATGTATATGCGAACTTACAAACTATATTTTGTTTCACATACCAACAGATAAGCAGAATCTTGCGACAAAACTTTACTTCAATATCATAAAAACTTTTTTAGGCTATTTTCAACTGCTCTGCTTACAAGCGGAAAACGTTTTGACACATTTACAAATTCATTTTTTAACAGAAATATATAAAATTGCAAAGCCTGACCATGGAAGATATTTGGAATCGAACTGAGTTTTCTATTTTTTTATCAATAAATTACCTATTGAGTTATAAGCTTTTACGATCCCGTCACATGGCAATTTTCAACCCAGTTTGGACTAATTTGCTTTCTTTCCTGCAAAAAGACAGTTCAAAAAGTCCACTTTGACAGTATTTTCTGAAAACTCTATTGTGTTTGAAAAAAAAAATTGAATGCGATTAGAAAATTTCTGAACAACAAAACCTGTCATAAAATTGCACTTTTTGATTTAAGTACAGCCTTAAGGAATGATGTTCTTGCAAACGTACACAATGAAAAACGAAAATTAAGATTTTCAGATAGTACAAAAAAACTACGTATAAAGTTTACAACTTTAAAAACCACCATGCTTGTATGTGGTTATATATTTGCGTATATATTTATATATATATGTGTTAAACGTATACTGTAAAAAAAGACAGACAATTTTACGGAAATTGTACTGCCAATTGGAACGCCAGTACAATTCACTATTTTTTAACGAAAAAATTCCTGTAAATTCCTGAAATTTTTTCATTTTTCTCGAAAAAAAAACGGAGAATTGTTTGGAATGAATGGAAATTTTCTGTTAAAATACAGTGAATCGGAATGCCGTCCTGATTGTTAGTACTATCTCCGTAAAATCTTTTTTTTTTTTTTTTTTTTTTTTTTTTTTTTTTTTTTTACAATTATTATTTATTTTTGTGTTTCTTTTAACGGTCAATTCTTCATCCTTTTTTTTCTTCATTTTTTATTTCGTGAACAATCAAAACTCGCAAATGTTAAGGATTTACTGTACTTCCATTTTTAAAAAGGTTTACTGGTAAACTCATTCAGAAAATGTTGTGTATAAAACATTTTATGACATGTGTTTCGAGGTTTAGAGCCTGTTATAATATACCCTGTGTGAATAGAACATTCAAGCTTCTGTATATCAAAATATTAATTGAAGTATAATTCATTCCCCTTTATCCTTATTTGTGGCAAAATGCCATTTAAGCATATCAAAATGTGTTGTAAATAAATATAAAAATACATGAAGGAACGAAATTTTCGCCTTACTTTTAACATAAAATATATAATATGAACTTTAAAATGTTCAAGTTTACTAAAAAGGCAATTAAAATAATCAAATATAGATGTTAACAGTTAATTTTATTTAAAAACATCTTAGTACTTTCAAACTTTTAATCAGGCTCTTCATCAAAGAATATTTTCTTTATTTATACAAATATACGATTCCGTTTTGTAAGTCTCGTTCATTTTCAAAACAGAATTATGCATTTGTATTTATAAAAGAAAATATTCTCTGATGAAGAGCCTGATTAAAGGCTTGAAAGTACTAAGATGTTTTTAAATGAAATTAATTATTAACATCTATAGTTGATTATTTTAGTCGCCTTTTAAGATAACCTGAACATTTTAAAGTTCATATTATACATTTTGTGCACCAAAATGCTTCAAATGACTTTTTAAATATTTCATTTTCTAAATTTTGTTTCTAAAATTATTGTGTTTTTAAAATGAGAAAGTTGGAAAATGCACGTTAGCGCAGAAAATGAGGTGTGTTCGTACTATAAGGATGTTTTAAATATATGGTGTAATAATATACACGGTGTAATAATATACAGTACTTCGGGTTACAGTAGAGTATCCGAAATCTTTTGTGTATCCCTGTAAATACTATCTGCTTTCTATTATATAGGTAGTAACTTGTTGTAAACCTCGGCAACATATATCAATTCTTGCTGTAAACCAACGCGCTCCAAACAATGTTCCCCCTATACCGTTATTTAATGGAATACTTTTGTGTAGCCCTGTAAATTAATAACAAATATTCTTTGCTTCACAGAATGTACACAATGTATATTATAGTATGTATTTCATAGACGCATATCAATTTTTGTATGTTCGAAAAAATGTAACGCCATCAGAATGCACTTGAAACTATTTTTTCCCATTGGCCGTAATGTAACGGATTACTTTTGTTCTCCCTGTAATTAAACTGTGCATCCAATTTTCAAAAAAAAAAAAATAAATGACACTATAAAATCATGCAATAATTATATATTTTTTAAATTTCAAATGATTCGGTTGGTTAGTTTTTGCCCTGTTACATGCGGACAGACGGACGGACAGATAGATTGTCTGAAGGACAACTATTGGTGTTACATATTTACATAATTACGAACGCACCATAAGCCTGAATTTACTAAATAACATTTAGTATTATTTGAGCATGGGCGTGTATCCATCATATTTTAATAGAGGGTGAATCATTTTTGAATAAAATTAACTAAAGCCAAATCTTATTATAAATTAACACAAGAATTAAATTTTTTATATTCGCAAAAGATATTTTGTAATATCATTAAAAAATTTGCACTAGTAATTTATTTGGTAAACCATATTTAAAATGCATTGAATTTAAAATGATGGAAATCCAATTTAAATCCAATTATAATTTATGTTACATAGTATTAACAAGCACAATTATAATTTAAATGTTTTGCTATAATTGTAGTTAATTGTCAAAACTGGTATAAAACATCGTTATATCATCATTTTTAATTATATCCATACAATTTCTTATCGAATATTTTCCCCCCTTTATTTTTCCTTTATTTCCAAATGTAATTGTGTGTGTGTGTGTGTATGTGTGTGCGTGTGATTTTTCTAAAGAATAAATATTTAGCCTTTTGTCAGTATGATTATATTTTATTAACACTAGAAGCGCCGTTGGGGTCATTTCGCATTTTTTTTAAACTTCCAATGCTTTATTTCAACATGTAAGCGAACACCGCATCTCATATTTTTTTACTTTTTCTAAAATTATATTAAGCGTACCGTGACAATGTTTCATCTTTCTATATTAATTATTAAAAAAAAAATAATCAAAGAAATACCTAAAACAGCCAACAGGTGTCATTTTGACCCCCATAAGAAAAATGATAAATTTTCAAGACAAAATCTGTTTTTGAATTCGCCATATCTTGGTTTTGATTACTGATCATTGGGGAACACACATTTCTTATCGCGATGACAAAAAAGAGAAAAGTAAACTCCAGTTTTAGCAGTAACAGTGCAGTAACAGTGCAGTAATAGTGATGCTGTAGAATATATTACCAATGTGATTTCCCCTGTTTCTCGAGGATCAGGAACCTCACGTGGACGTGGATGTGCGCAAAAAAGAGGTAATAAGATATCTAATCTTTCTGTTGTCAGCAGTAACGAAAAGTACACGTCATCCAGCGATATTCTTTGGACTCCGATGAATCTTAGCACCCCTACTTCTACTACAGGTCACACACCAGCTCGAAATATTATAAAAATTGCTAGTGGGCTAACACCTTATGCCCGTCGCAACATTGGGGCTAATCCAGCTTCAGCCTGGCGTTTGATGGTGACTGAAACAATGGTGAAACACATTCAAACATGCACAGTTGCTGAAGCACGACGTCAGCTAGGAGATGACAGCAACTGGTATGTTACTCTGGTAGAACTGGATGCTTTTTTCGCCCTCTTATACGCCCGTGAGGCACTAGGTCATTCAAAGCTTTGTGCAGACGACTTATGGAATAAAAATTGGGGACTACCTGTATTCAAAGAGACAATGTCACGCAATCGTTTCTATGAAATCATGCGATATCTCAGATTCGATCTGCGAAGTAGCAGATCGGAACGCCTGGCCACGGACAAATTTGCTCTCGCTTCAGAAACTTGGAAGAAGCTGATTGAAAATTGTTATTTATGTTATAATCCTAATGAAGAAATAACCTTTGATGAACAGTTGTTGCCTTGTAATTCAGGGTGCAGATTCATCCAATACATGGCAAATAAACCGGACAAATTCGGCATCAAGTTCTGGCTAGCAACTTATGTAAATTCGAAGTATGTGTTAAATGGCTATCCTTATTTAGGTAAGGATGAAGAGCGGCCAACGTATTTACAACTTGGAGAAAGTGTAGTGCTGAAATTACTACAACCATATCTAAACTCCGGTCTCAATGTCACTACTGGCAATTTTTTCACATCTGTAAAGCTTGCCGATGAAGAAAACCACAATAGTTGGGACGATGCGTCTAAACAACAAAGAATTACCTCCTATTACCCGCGACATATCTTCCCCACGATACTCATTTTCTGCACTGAAAAATGGAAATAAAATACTCACGATATACAAGTGCAAGAACAAAAAGAATGTCGTGATTCTGAGCACTATGCACACGAATGTGTTTGCAGAAAGTAGTTCAAAGATGAAGCCGAACACTGTTGTTTACTACAATAAAACTACATGTGGTGTTGATGTAGCAGATCAGATGCTACGAAAATATTCTACAAGATGTGGAACTCGCAGATGGCCTCTTCACGTCTTTTATAACGTCCTTGATATTGCTGCACTAAATGCTTGGATAATTTTCAAGGAATGCTCAAAAACCTCAATTTCACGTCGGTAATTTATTCTTGCCCTTGTGGAAGAATTGAGAAGTAGCGCGTTGCGCAACAGGTGCCCCTCAATTGATCGACCACAGACCCTGAAGCGAAAGAAATGTGCTTTTCAACATTGCAAGGGACGAAATAAAACTTCTGCAAGCTGTGAGGGATGTCAGAAACCAATTTGTGGTAAGTGTGTTGATGTCACCATCAAGCACGTATACTGTATTACTTGTGCTAATGTCTAAATAACTTTGGAACATTATTATATGCTTATTCAGGAATTATCTTTTTTTTTCTCTCTTTGAAGCATGCTGTGCGCTTATTTCTATTATTTGTATTTTTATTTTTTGTTTCTTTTCTCATCAATTTTATTCTGTAAAATTATATATATATATATATATATATATATTATTATTATTATTATTATTAAATCTATTGTATTTGTGTACTATTGTGTAGTAAAATATTTTGAATTATACATTGTCATTTATATATTGTCATTTCAAAAGAATCTAAAAATTGGGATAAACGATCGCTAAAAACTAAATAAATAAATAAGAAAAGTTATAAAATCTTTAAAAACTTTTAAATTTTTCAATTTAAACCTCATTTATCATTTAAAAAATATATTTATTTTAATATGGCTTGAATTTCTCATGGGGGTCAAATTGACACCAAACGGCGGTTTTAGGTATGTCCAAAATCCGGCTGTTCTAGTGTTAATAAAAAAAACTCTCAATTAATCTTTTATTTAACAGAATAGTTCATACAAAAAACATGATTTTCTTTTCAGCTGACAAGGTTAACGATTATTGAACATTGAATTTCGATAAAATAAGGCCACAAAAATATATGAAATAAGTCTGATAAATTTAAAAATATTTTTAAAATATTTACGAATATTTCTAAAACCTTTAAAATGCAATAACTAGCAAAAAAAAAAAAAAAAAAAAGACTTGACCCATTTTCTAAATAAGCAGCTTATATCATTGACACAAAACAAAAGTGCCAAGAACAAAATAGGAACTGCATTTTATTTGAATTTTTCAAAAATAATTAAACTTTTCCACTTCAGTTTGTAAAGGTAAATTTATTTAAAAGTCTGGAAAAGAAAAACCTAAATTTCCATTAGGGTCAATCCATTTCAAGTGGTCCAGAAAATATTATTTTGGTCGCTCGACCATTTTTAAAAAATCTGAAATTTTTTGTACAACAACCCTAACATGACGTAAGTTCAAAATGACCGTTATTTTAATTTTACTATTTTTTGTTTGTGCATGGCGGCCATCTTTATTTCATCGTGTTCAGTTATTTTCTCAGATACTAGGATACACAAAATTGTAAATATCTCGTCTTTTATTTTACCAATTGAAATGGGGTTTGCAGCATTTTGTTCAGAATAAAATAGGCTAAATGTACAGTGGTAGAATAATTTTGAAAAATAAATTTTTATAGATGAAATTTTAGCACAAAATTTAAGATTTTTTCCAAAATCTATCCATTTGCAAGAGGGAATTTTTTTATGCAAGGAAAACTGTTAACCTTACACAATTTTTTCTACAAATAGGTCAAAAGTGCGTGTACTCATACACCAAGTCCCAGATCTGGGAGTTAATTTCTCTTTGCGAAACAAATTCCGAAATTCTTCAAAAATTTCAAAAATCGCACTTTTTAGGCTTTGATATCTCTGGTGGGGCACGAGATAAAAATTTGAAATTCTGGCCTTTGATAGTATATTGTGTAGTAGTGTTATGTACAAAAAATTTCAAGAAGGAGATTTGACTACAAGCGGATATATGACATGGAGAATATGTGAAAACAATACTGCCAAACTATTCTAACCTACTATGTAATTGTTCAACAAGACTGTCAACCTTACACAATTTTTTTCTACAAATAGTTCAAAAGTGCGTGTACTCATACACCAAGTCCCAGATCTGGGAGTTGATTTCTCTTTGAGAAAAAAATTCCGAAATTCGTCAAAAATTTCAAAAATCGCACTTTTTAGAATTTGATATCTCTGGTGGAGCACGAGATAAAAATCTGAAATTCTGACCTTTGATAGTATTGTGTAGTAGTGTTATCTACAAAAAAATTCAAGAAGGAGATATGACTATAAGCTGAGATACGGTGATTAAAAAATGTTAAGAAATGCTATTATGAGTACATTAGGAGAAATGAGATTAGTCTCATTTATTACAATATTTACACAGAAAATATCGTTTTTTGAAAACAGTTTAATAATAAATGATTAATTTACAAAGATACTATATATGCTCAACAAAGAGCTTAACACTATTTACGAGAGATGTTATGAGTTCGACCAGTTACTGTTGTCAGTCCATATGACTGTTCTTTCTCAAAATTTTATTTGAAGGCACCCAAGTCTTGTCATCCCTTGTTAACTTGAATGAAATTCTCTAGATTTAATAATTGAAACCATGTCAACTCGATCAGCTGAAACCCATTGTCCGAAATTTACTTTTCCGTAAATGTGTACCGAGTAAAATTTTTGCAATAGCATTTGTAATAGGTTTGTTCTTCTGGACAAATAGCGTATTGGCTTAGCATACATTCTGAATTGTTTAAATCACACAGACGCATTTGAAGAAGATATTTGTAATTAACATTTAACTTTGTACCATAAATAATTAATTTAAAATTTTGGAGGTATGAACAACTACATAGAAGATTACAATAGTTTGGTCAGTATTGTTTTCACATATTGTCCATGTCATATCTCAGCTTGTATTCAAATCTCCTTCTTAAAATTTTTTGTACATAACACTACTACACAATACTACTAAAGGCCAGAATTTCAGATTTTTATCTCGTGCTCCACCAGAGATATCAAAGCCTAAAAAATGAGATTTTTGAAATTTTTGACGAATTTCGGAATTTTTTTCGCAAAGAGAAATCAACTTCCAGATCTGGGACTTGGTGTATGAGTACACGCACTTTTGACCTATTTGTAGAAAAAATTGTGTAAGGTTGACAGTCTTGTGGAACAATTACATAGTAGGTTACAATATTTGACAATATTATTTTTCACATATTGTCCATGTCATATCTCAGCTTGTAGTCAAATCTCCTTCTTGAAATTTTTTGTACATAACACTACTACACAATATTATCAAAGGCCAGAATTTCAAATTTTTATCTCGTGCCCCACCAGAGATATCAAAGCCTAAAAAGTGCGATTTTTGAAATTTTTGAAGAATTTCGGAATTTTTTCCGCAAAGAGAAATTAACTCCCAGATCTGGAACTTGGTGTATGAGTACACACACTTTTGACCTATTTGTAGAAAAAAATGTGTAAGGTTGACAGTTTTCCTTGCATAAAAAATTTCCTCTTGCAAACGGATAGATTTTGGAAAAAATCTTAAATTTTGTGCTAAAATTTCACCTGTAAAAATTTATTTTCCTAAATTATTCTACCACCATACATTTAGCCTATTTTATTCCGAACAAAATGCTGCAAACCCCATTTCAATTGGTAAAATAAAAGACGAGATATTTACAATTTTGTGTATCCTAGTATCTGAGAAAATCGCTGCACACGATGAAACAAAGATGGCCGCCATGCACAAACAAAAAATAGTAAAATTAAAATAACGGTCATTTTGAACTTTCATCATGTTAGGGTTGTTGTACAAAAAATTTCAGATTTTTTAAAAATGGTCGAGCGACCAGTGCTGGACCACTTGAAATGGATTGACCCATTAGCCTTCATGGCGAATATTACGTATATCAATGATTGGAAAATATGGCTTCATGATCTTTATTATTTAAAAGGCTTTTATATATAATTGACATTTTCGTATCGATAAATTAAGTTATTCCTCATACATGTCATGTTTTGGTGCTCATAATATCATTTGTTGAATTAGTTTATTGAAGCCTCTCTATGTTGTAATATGGATTATTCTTTAAAAATTCACGTTTTAAAATATTATTTACCCATTAAAAGTAGTATAGGGTGAATCTAGTAATCGTTTTAAAAATCAAAACAAGAAAGAAAAAATCATGCATCAAGAATAGATTATGAAGGACTTTCCAACACATTTAAAATATTGTGACAAAACTGCGCCGTTTTAAAAATTAAAATATTCCGTCTCATTTCATCATATGGAAATGTATAACGCATTTCAAAATCGAATTTCAGCTGTTCCCATCTACAATTGGAAATTCATTCTAATTTCTTAGAAGCTCTGTATATGATATAGAGATTTGTATCTATTAACAACATGCATTCCGAAATTTAGTTCATTTAAGAGTTACATCTACTTCAGTTGAAAATTTCCCAGAAATTTCCTCTAATAAAGAGAATGGTATGCAAATATTTTTGTGCAGCCCTGTATATGAAGTATAGAATTTATACATAAAGAGTAATATGTAAAAAGTTGAATAAATTTAACAGCGCATACTGAATTTTAAAACGTGTACTCCCCAGCAATTATAACACAAAGATAGTACTGTAGATGATTTATTTTGCGTGTGGCTGTAAACTAGTAAAAAATGCTATGAATACTTTGTTTTAACGTAATCGTAGTGAAATTCAGTAATTTATATCAGTTTCAATGCATTTGAAACAGCATAATGACATTAAAATACTCTCCAAACTTTTTTTCCAAATATACAATAATGTGATCGAATTCTTTTGAATATCCCTTTAAATGAACCATTAATCGTGCATACTTCATATGCGATAACAAACTTGCTTTGGTGAACCTAAATAAGCTTTACCAATTGCATGGAAATCCGGGTATATTTATGAAAATTGAAGCGTGGACAGATTGACAGACAAACCGAATACATAAGCACTTTTAAACTTTATTGGAAAGTGCGAAAAAAAACTTTTGATGGATTTACACGTTTCAGACATCGGAGATTCCAAATAACGTATTTTTAGAAAAACAAATTTTTTCATCCGTGTAATCGCTCTATCTCCCGAAAAATTTGAGATAGAGACTTGAAATTTGGTATGCACTTGGTATGTAATAATGGGAAGAAGTCTACTCAATATAAGTAACCTTGATTAATCGTTTTATTTATTTATTTATTTATTTATTTTTTACCGGACACTTTTTGTTGGGAATTTTTTCTGATAAAAGATACATAAAAATTTTCGAAATTGTTTACTTTAAGGAGTTAACATAAAAGACAATAAAAAAACATAAATTTTGAATAAAGAATGAGTTCAATCGGATAATGCGTTGCCAAGATATTTGTATATTTTTCACTCTCTCCGATTTATCATGATATCAAGATATATTTTTATTAGAAATGAGACGCTTAATCCGACGCAGTAAACTATTAGGTAATACGATTATCACTTTTGAAATTATAAGAACGATTCTTTTAAGCAATTTATTAATAGAGCATTTAATGTTTATGACGTTATCAAGCCACATTTTAAACAGTCTGTCTGCCAGAGAAATTGAGATAGCGGCTTGAAGTTTGGTACATACTGAGAATGTTATAGTGCAATAAAGCCGACTTTTATTATTTATTATTTATTATTTACTTACTTATTTATTTTATTTTATCTTATTTGATTTATTTATTTTATTTTGTTTTTATTTTTATTTTATTTTGTTATTTCATTTATTTATTTTTATGGGAATCACTGAAATTGTGTTTTCAAATGGGTTGTTCTTTTTGCAAAGTGCTTATTTCATTATCCTTTTCCCTCTGATATTTTATAATAACATTATGAATGTGTTGGAAAGTATTTCACAAACTCTTCGCATGATTTTGCGTTCTTGTTAAAAACTACATTTCATTTAAAGTAAGAAATCTTTTTTTTTTTTCATGTTTTTGAGGAGATAATCTAAACTTAGGATAGATAAATAAATATATATATATATGTATATATATATATGTGTGACATTTTAAAGTTAGGGGGGCAGAAACATCATCGCCAGGTTTCCCTTTCTCCGCACAGAAGTCATAGCCAGCGAGAAAAAAACAAAATAAATAAAGGTAGACGATCCAATAAATTACTCCTTGGCTGCTGCAAGTTCATTTTATTAAACTGTAGCTATAATAGAGAGAAAAGCTCCTTTGCAGACGATCTTTTACCGAAACATCCAAAAAATATTCCATCATTTACTACATCCAGCCGTACTCATGCAAGAGAGCACCCAAGAATCCTTCTTCTTACCACCTCTAGAGGCTTCATCCCTTTTTAAATCTAAAAAGAAAATTCTAGAACATTCTTTTAGTCTCAAACCATCATTCTTTTATGTAAACATAACTCATACCTAGAGTCGAGATTAATATTTGACAGACAAAAATTTTATTTTTAAAAAAATATTATTTAACAAATTTATAATCGACTCAGAATTTTAAATATCTTAGGCAGACGAAATTTATAGACGATTAATTTTAGGAGAAAAAGAAAAGAAATGAATTTATTGATATGCACAATATCAAACGTTGACTGAGGGAAAATAAATAAATAGATAAAATAAAATAATGATATTTTTTGAAAGGTATGGTTTTGGAATAAATTTAATAAGACTTTCTTAAAAAGGGTTGATAAAAACATAGAAAAATGAGTTTTATTTGGAATATTAAGAAATAAAGTTTAATTAAGAACATTTTTAATTTAGAGCCATCTTTTTAAAATTACGCATACTGGAATAAATGTTTTTTAAGGCGAATTAAGAATTAATATCGTTTCCATAAAGATTAACAGATTAGATCTAGAAACAAGATTTTAATTTAATAAGTTGAAATAAGTACGGAATATTATTATAAGAAAATTAAGATAGTATAAAAGTTAGTTTTGGCAAAAAAAAAAAAAAAAAAAAAAAAATTACATTTGTAATATATATGTGTATTTGATATTTCACGTTTTCCCTTCATTTAAAAAGATGAATTTAAACGAAAGCGCTAAAATAGTTTTTAAAATCTTCTTTAGTTTTTTGCAAAGCACAAAATGTTTGAATATTTAAAATGCATAGCTTCGTGATAGACCACAACTTTTGACTATGACGTAAAAGTCTTTCATTCTGAATCGACGCTTTTAGGCTGAAAAATAATGTGTTCTGACAGAAATTTTAGCTTTTCGAGTTCATAATAAATTTTGAGGAAAAAGCTCGTCGAAATTTTTCATTGTTGAAATGCAATTTCTTTTCTTGAGTTTAACTGAAAGCAGCAAAAAAGATTAAAAATTTTCCTAAAGTTTCGTTGAAAATAGGTATTAAAAAATTTTAAATATGGTTTCATATTAAGCCATGACATCGTAAAATGAAAGCTTGTCTGTCAAAATCGAAGTTTTTTAGGAAAACAAAATATCTTTCCAAACAGAAATAAATATTAAAATGAAGAAAAATATATCGATACAATTCTAGCAAATATATGATTGTTTCTACCTCCGATTGTGCCAAAATTACTGTTCAATAGAATTATTTCTCGAAAATTTCCTCTAATTATGTCTCCAAAACCTTTCATTTCATGCATATTAGAACAAAAATTAATCTAAAAATTGTTTCATAAAAAATTATATTTATATTTTTTCTTACTTGGCACTAAATTGATGCAGAATTTACAGCTTGCTATTCGATAACAGCCACAGCGACGATACTAAGTTGTTGATTTACGGTTATATGACCCGATTCATTCAGCAAATCAAATTTATTCAGAAAAATTTAGAGAGAATCATTTTTTAACGACATATCGTTTGCTCCATTTAGGGATAGTACTGTCATTGGTTCATATTAACCCTTTGTTGCATACTGTCCACTACAGTGGACAAAAATTCATTCCCAAATGCTAATGAATTTAATTCCCAAATACCACATTGGTGCCGGAATTTTGGTTAAAAAAAATTCGGTTTATTAAATTCCTGCAAAATAGCTTCTCCTTGTTTACAAATAAAGCTGTTTTCGAATTCCGGTGTCAGTCGTCAATTTCAACACTTAAGCAATGAATTTTCTCTGCGTCGCAAAGTGTTAAGCCTATGCCTATGCAACAAAGGGTTAAAATGATGTGTGCAATCAGCGAATCTGCTTTCTGATCAAGATTGTCTTTTAGACACAGCAAAAAACGTTTTGTTTCGTTAGCGTCAGCGTCTCTGTAATGTTTTTCAAAAATTTTTTAAAAGAGTTTATCCACGCTATACTATATTATAGACGAAAAACTGCATATTTATTTGCATTTGCAACGAAGTTTTCCATGACTTTTTGTACATTAAAAATATTTGTAAAGGCTAATTCCATGGGTTCTGTAGTGTAAGTCACATTACTTATTAATTGCTATGCTTGTTAGCCACCGTTATTTTCGAAAAGTCTGTTTGGCCTTATTCAATTAATGAGAATGTCCCAATAAAATTAATCACTTTTTTTTTTGTTCTATAATATTGGTAGCCAAAAATCGTAGCCTGTGACTTACACTACAAGTACTCATGGAAATAGCCTAAAGTTCTTATGTTAAAAGAATTTTTGATAATGTTGATTCTGGTGGAGTTTAGTTTATGCGAATAGCGCCGAACAAGCGAAGTGAGCTGGGATTGCGTACTCTGACAAAATGACCAACCTTTCCAATGAGAGGAAAAAAATTCCATTCTAGGACTAACACAACATTAGTCGTAGAAATGTAAAAAAATACATACGATATCCCTGGATCTTTTAAAAAAATAGTTGAAATAAAGGTTTTCCCCAAAAATAGCTATCACATAGATATGCTGAACCACATTTACGAGGTTATGCAATCAAAATATCTGGAGTTAAATTATGCATAAAAAACATTAACGTTGGTTAAAACGTTCTCTTAGGTGTTGACCGATACTAAAATGACGGGTTTGGGGGATCTCACTATTTAATTCAACCCACTTAATTTATTTCTACCTTAGCTCCAAGAATAGCAATTAAAATCCTATTTCTAGTTAACTTGCTATGGTAGTTTAAATGCTTACAAGCAGGAAAATATGTTATGCAATAAATTAACGTGATAGTTTTACAAAGGCCAAACTAACCGGACGTAAAAAGCAACATTCAAATCGGCAAAGCAATACAAGAACATATCGCTCACCCGCAAAAAAGTGGAACATCACGACAAATGTAAATTTGACAAAACAGGCAAAAGAAAGTTTAGATGATTTTACTGTAACAGGAAATTATAGAACTTACCTCTGAATGCTGGAGTAAGAAACTCCATAAAAGCATAAAATCTTTATGAATGAAGGCGTAGGATGAGGTTTGAAGAACTGGGTAATTTTACCTCTCCGCACGATCCACCCCTCTTCTGTGGTCATGAATGGACATATAACTCAAAAAACTACTTTTCCCTATAACTATACTTATAAAACTATTTGTGCAGCAAGACATATCTATGAAAACCCTATTAGTGGAATAAAACGTAAAATAAATTTTTGCGAGATATGTCACTTTTTTTGCGGATGAACGATATTATACCGTTCCTATGACTACAATTTCAAGTAGAATAAATTTCAGCTTTGCTTTCACCCGGAGTTAAATAATCCTAAAGATTAAATTCCCTCGGGTCCCGTTTATGCAGAATACCAATCAAATTAATATTGCCTTAAAATAGGACTAAAATATATTTAACTTTAAAAAAATGTTCAACAGTTTTATACCATAGCCCTTTCAGATAAACTTTTTGTCTAGATGTTCAAAAATACATGTACATTGACATCAGATATCTATACCTAATATGAGTTGCGTTCCAATTGGGATGACGAGAATTAGCGACCTCTGAGCTGAACCCCACAGTGTTTTAGATTTGAAAACAGACTCAATACAAAATGTCTTGCATTTCGTTCATTAGTTTTTTTTTTGTCTACAAGTACCTTTATCCAAGTAAAGCCGTTTCGTAATCATGTTGTAGGGTAAACAGGGGCAACATTATGGCGGTTTTTGAACATTCGGGAATTTTCTCACTGAATCTTGAAATATTTACAGGTCGATCAGTTTATGCCATCGTATTTTTTTGACAGGCAAGCTCCTGCTCTACCAAATCATAAAAGCACCAACAATCCTGAAAAGGTTTCAAAATTTCTAATTTCTTCAATAATCGATTCCTCCCCCTATTCCACTTAATAACAACAACAACAACAACAACAACAACAATAATAATAATAATAATAATAATAATAATAATAATAATAATAATAATAATAATATCGAATACTTCTACACCGACGCAGGCTAGCGCGCCTAAAGAAGTCACTCCTCAAGTTCTACTCAAACTTTCCCTGTTGCTTATAAAGAAAACATTCCTTCTACATTCAAACTGATTTTATACACACTTAAAAGAAGTTGGGCTTTTTGCAAAGGCAACACTAAGGAGGGAAACACAGTTTGGAAAGGAAATTAGGGAATCATCTATGGTAACTAATTTTCCTGGCTAGATTAATGCGATAATGGTTAGACTTAACCATATTTTTGTTATAAATTATATTTAATTTTTTGAAAAATAATTATGATAGTTTGTAATTAAATGTCTAGGGAATACAATGATGTCCTATAGATCTCAAAATAGATAAAAATAAAAAATTCAAAAATATAATGAGAAAAATTAGGAAAACTTGCCCAGATCTTCCCTAATAATTCATTTTTTGAAAGTGTATTTCAATAAAATAATATCTTTTTCCATGTTTAAAGTCACATTTTTCTTTCATTTTCAAAAGACAAACTAAATTTTATCTGAAAAAAATTATCTTTAATGTTCAAAATGAGTTTTTAACCTTCATTTCAAAAAAGAAGAATTTGACTGAATACGCAGAAAAGATTTTATTTTTTTTTCTCCACACAGATTAATATTTTAAGAGACTGCGTTTTTCGCCACGTAATATTTTAATTTAAAAGCTTATTTAACACAAGATTAAAATTAATCTTAAATTTTTGAATTGTATAAGATAAAATATATGTGTAAAGTTATCAAATACAAAATTTCATACCAATACTTTTCAGAGTTATTCTTTTATGAATCATTAAACATGAATGAAAAATATGTAGGACGCTTAAAGGGTTAAAAAATGGTAGCAAAAAGCTACGAGTAAAAGGCTGATCCCCCAAATGTTCCAGATTTTAAAGCAATCTTAATACAAAATACATTGTCATTCCGCTCATTAGTTTTATCTGCATGTACCTCCACCCAGATGAAGTTATTTCGTGGTCATGGTGTATCATTTCATTTATCGAAAGTAAATTTTATTCAAATAAAGTCATTTTTCATGCTTAAATCACTTTTTTCAATCATTTCCAAAAGACAAACTAAATTTTATGTGACAAAAGTTATCTTTGATGTTCAAAAAAGTGTTCAGAATGAGTTTTTACCTTCATTTCACAAAATATGAATTTAACTGACGACACAGAAAAGTTTTCGCAGTAAAAATTTCTTTTAGTTCCACTCCACCTAGATTACAAAATAGTCGAAAATTTAAAATTTATGGTTTCGGGATGAACCAGAACTTTTGACTATGATATAAAAGGTTTTCATATTTGAATGGACTTTTTTAAATATAAAAATAATGTGTTTTGACTGACATTTCTATCTTTAAAGCTCATAATGAAACTCGAGAAAAGTCATCGCAGTTTCTTCTTGTTTCAGTCTGTTCTTAAATCAAGAGGGCTTTTTTATGACATAAGTTTTAATTTGTCTTTTTTCGAAAATGTATGAAAATAGCAAGTGTTATTATTCAGAAGCTATTTAATTGCACTCAGTTTTCAGAAAATAGTGTCAAAGTGCGCTTTTTGAACTGACTTTAAACTGCAAAGAAGAAAAACGAATCCAAACTGGAGTAGAAATTACCTTGTCATGTGATCAGAAAAGCTTATAAACCAATAGGTAATTTATTGATCAAAAAATACAAAAATGAGTTAAATTCCAAATCGCTTCCATAATCACCTATTGAGTTATAAGTTTTTTTGAACACGTGACAAGAAAATTTTCACCCAATTTGGACTGGTTTTTCTTCTCTCCAGCGGAAAGCAGTTCAAAACGGCTACTTTGACATTATTTTCTGAAAAAAATTTTGTGTTTATCAAAAAAAATTTTCAACTTATGTCAGAATGTTGCTTTTTTTTTATTTAAGAACAGCCTTAATACAAAATGTCTTGCCATTTCGTTCATTAGTTTTATCTGCTATGGTTCCTCTACCCAGATGAAGTTATTTCGTGGTCATGATGTACTATTTCACTTTTAGAAAGTAAATTTTATTTAAATAAAGTCATTTTTCATGCTTAAATTACTTTTTTCTATCATTTCCAAAAGACAAACTAAATTTTATATGAAAAAAGTTATATTTAATGTTCAGAATGAGTTTTCACCTTCATTTCACAAAAGATAAATTTAACTGACGACGCAGAAAAGGTTTAAAAAATTTATAGATTAAAAAATGGTAGTAAAGGCCTTCGAGTAAAATTCTTATCCCCAAATGTTTTAAATTCGAAAGCAGCCTTAATACAAAATGTGTTGTCATTCCGTTTATTAGCATTATCTGTATGTACCTCCGCCCCGATGAGGTTATTTCGTGTTCATGGTATGCTATTTCACATTTTAAAGTAAATTTTATTTAAAAAGATAGAGTCATTTTTCATATCTAAAATCATTTTTATAGCATTTCCAAAAGACAAACTAAATTTCTTATGAAAAAAAGTTATCTTTGAGGTTCAGAATGAGTTTTTAGCTTCATTTCGCAAAAGATGAATTTAACCAACGACGCAGAAAAGGTTTCGCAGTAAGAATTTCGTGTACTTCCACGTAGATTAAAAAAAATAATCCAATACTTAAAATTTTATAAAATAAATTTGATGGCTTCTTGACGAACCAGAACTTAGACTAAAATATAAAAGTTTTTCATATTTGAACGGATGCTTTTAGAGGTGAAAATAATCTGTTCTGACTGAAATTTCTATCTTTAAAGTTCATAATAAAACTCGAGAAAAGCCATCGCAGTTTCTTCTTGTTTCAGGCTGTTCTTAAATCAAAAAGGGCAGTTTTATGACAAAAGTTTTAATTTATTTTTGTTCGAAAATGTATGAAAATAGCGAGTGCTGTTGTCCAGAAACTATCAAATCGCACTCAGTTTTCCCTTTGTTTGTAAACACAATAGATTTTACAGCAAATAGTGTCAAAGAGGGCGTTCTGAACTGACTTTTCGCGGAAGATAAGAAACACCAACTGGGTGAAAATCGCTGTGTCACATGATCATAAAAGCTTATATCTCAATAGTTAATTTATTGATCGAAAAATAGAAAACTAAGTTAAATTCCAAATCGCTTCCATAGTCAGGCTTTGCAATTTTGTATCTTAAAAAAATGAAATTGTAAATGTGTCAAAATGTTTTCCACATGTTGAGCAGAGTAATTGAGAACAGCCTTAATACAAAATGTGTTCTCATTCCCTTCATTAGTTTTATCTGCATGTACCTCCACCCAGATGAAGTTATTTCGTCATCAAGGTGTACCATTTCATTTTTCGAAAGTAAATTTTATTTAAATAAAGTCATTTTTTATGCTTAAATCACTTTTTTCTCTCATTCCAAAAGGACAAACTAAATTTTATTTAAAAAAGGACATTTTTGATGTTGAGAATGACTTTTACCTTCATTTCACAAAAGGTAAATTTAACTGAATACGCAGAAAAGTTTTAAAATTTTTCTTTTAGTTCCACATAGATTTAAAAATGGTAGCTGAAAGATGCGAATAAATGTCTGATCCTCCAAATATTTTAAATTTGAAAGCAGTTTTGACCATTTAACTGACCAATACTTTTGAAAAAAAAACTCTTTTACAGAAATGTCTTTTACAGAATTTTTAACCTTTTATCACTGGCTTTCAAAACAGAAATTTTTGACCAATTGAATAAAAATACTCGAATTAAATAATACAAAATTTACAATAAAATTTTACTGGTGAGAATAATAAATTATGATCGGAGTATGTTCACCCATACGTGATACGGCAAATCATGTTTGTCAAAAACACGTTGCCTGAGCAACATACACTGTTAAAAGTGAAGGTGACAAACCGGTGCCATTTGGGACCCGGAGGTGAAAAGGCCGTAGGGTCCATGGGAACGCGGGGCATTTGGAACCCTAGGGTGCCATAGGGCTTGGATATGTGGTTGCAGTGCCGACAGGTCTCTTACTGGGTGATTGGAGTTAAATAAGGTGCCATACACTTCGTATTGGCAGCAATGTGCCACCTCATCGGGTGACTGGAACCATGCGCATGCGCTGTGACGTGTGTCTTTCTGTTTTCTGTGACGGAAAGTAAAATCTATGGCTACAAGTGAATGACAGTAAGCTCGATGGCCAAGCGGTTAGAACGCTGAGCTTGTAATCAGACGTTGTGAGTTCGAATCCTTCGACGGCCAAAAGTCGGTTTGTATATTTTTTAATTTTTTATTATTGGACACTCTGGATTAAGGGTGCCATCTTTTCACCCTAATTAAAGGTGTCATTCTGGCTCCTTTAGGGGTGTCACCAGTGAAACAAGCCTTTCACCCCTAAAAGGTGCAATGTGTCACCATTAGTTTTAACAGTGTAAGGGCAAAACAGAAAATAGAAAATGTATTGTCATTTCGTTCATTAGTTTTATCTGCATGTATTTCCTCCCAGATAAAGCTATTTTGTGCATTGCCAACTCAGTGAAAAGTAAATATAAATAGTTCTCGGCTTTTGCCAACTAGTTTTATAATTTTACCAAGTTATCACAATTAGACAATGTAATATATTTTATTATTTGTAAAAAGCTTAATAATATTTCTAATTATATTGGTTACTTTCATCAAATCCATCAGAAATAGAAAGTTTATTATAGTTTTTCATTAAAGTTTTGAACTAATTTGCCAGTTCAGATTGTAAATTTGCCAACTGTAACAGCATGTGCAAACGTTTGGGGGGGGGGTGGAGGCTCCCCTTTGTCCCCTCCTCCTTAGCGAAGCCCCTGATTTCGTGTTCATGGTATGCTATTTCATTTTTTAAAGTAAATTTTATTTAAATAAAGTCATTTTTCATATCTAAAATAGAGGTCTGCACGGGCCCGGGCTTGGCCCGTGGCCCGTACCCGGCCCGGCGCGCGGGCCGGGCCGGGCCGGCGGAATCGTTTCAAATTTGCTAACGGGCCGGGCCGGGCCGGCAGAATTAGAATGTTTTTTTCAACGGGCCGGGCCGGGCCGACAAACAAAAAAAACGGGCCGGGCCGGCAAGAAAACTGAACGGGCCGTACGGGCCGGGCTGGGCCGATATAAAAATTTTCGGGCCTACCGGCCCATTTTGAAGATTTGAACATAAACTATAAAATATAAACCTATTTTCAACGAAAATGGTTTTAACGTTATAAATGTGCGTCACGAGCCATACTAGTTTGACAGCATCAATATAAAAATGTAGCTTGTGCAGTGTAGAGATCTACATCGGACAGTTACATAGTGTGTAATCCGTTTTAATAGTTTTTAAACTGACTCGTGCAGGGCCAAGATCAAAATTGGAGATCAAGACATTATTTTTCTACATATAGACTTGCCGGATCGAAAGAAGATTTAATTGTTCTCAAGATCTGTAGGGCAGACAACGTAATTTCTAAAATTATGAACAGAAAAATAAAGAACTTTCGTTAGCTTAATCTTTGGATATATACTTCTTGATGGTTTTTAAATTAATTTTTCAATAACGCGAAAGTTTGACACATTTTTACATTAATTTTTAATTGTAAAAATATAAAAGTGATGATCCTGACTATTGAAAGGATTTGGAATCGAATAGCGTTTTTCATTTTTGGTAAATAAAATACTTGTATAACCTTGTTGAGTTACAATAGTTTCTCAAATGGTTGCAGGTTTTTCTCCCTTTCCATGCTATCGCTTCCGGAAATTCTATTCAGAATGCTAACTATGACGATTTTTATTTGCTTGCAGTGTTCTTAAATTGCTTGTATCAAAAAATGATAACGCTATTCGATTATATAGTTTCTGAATAAAGACACCTGCTAATCTTATGCATTTCTGAGAAAAAAATTAATTTAGAAGTGTATCAGAAAGGAGCTTCTTTGAATTAACGTATTAATTTGGATTTAAATCCTTTAATAAAATGATATAGAAATATTTTTTATAAATCTTCCTGTATTAAACAGCTTCAAAAGTTACGATGTTTTTTAATTTCTTTTTTTACTTTCTTCTATCTTCAATAGAAGAAAGTATTGTAATCGAAATTTTTTTCGACTTCCGGTTTTCGGCGGATTTACACGTTTTAGGGGTCAGAGATTCCAAAAAACATGTTTTTACAAAATGTCTGTCTGTCCGTGTGTGTGTCTGTGTGTATGTCTGTGTGTGTGTCTGTGTGTCTGTATGTCGCCATTCTACCATCAAAAAGTGTATGAAGTTATGCATAGAATTGAACCAAATTTTTTGTGAATGTTTTTGGCTGTGGCAAGCAGGTCCGCCTTCAGTTTTGAAATATTCCGCCGGAAGGGGGCGCTGCAATCGCGATTTTTGTGCCATTTTCAATATTGTACCGACCAAAAAGTATATGAAGTTATGCATCGAATTGAACCAAATTTTTTGTGTATGTGTATGAGTATGGGTAGTTGGTCCTCCCTGAATTTGAAAAAAATCCGCCGGAAGGGGGCGCTGCAATCGCCATTTTTGTGCCATTTTCAATATTGTACCGACCAAAAGTATATGAAGTTATGCATCGAATTGAACCAAATTTTTTGTGTGTGTGTATGACTATGGCTAGTTGGTCCTCCCTGAATTTGAAAAAAATCCGCCGGAAGGGGGCGCCGCAATCGCGATTTTTGTGCCATTTTCAATATTGTACCGACCAAAAGTATATGAAGTTATGAATAGAATTGAACCAAATTTTTTGTGTATATGTATGACTATGGCTAGTTGGTCTTCCCTGAATTTGAAAAAAATCCACCGGAAGGGGACGCTGCAATCGCGATTTTTGTGCCATTTTCAATATTGTACCGACCAGAAGTACATGAAGTTATGCATCGAATTGAACGAAATTTTTTGTGTAAGTGTATGGCTATGGCTAGTTGGATCGCCCTGAATCTGAAAAAAATCTGCCGGAAGGGGGCGCTGCAATACCGAATTTTATGCTATTTTCAATATTGCACCACATAAAAGTGTATGAAGTTAGTTCTAGAACTGAACTAAACATTTTGTATATGATTATTTGTTGGTAAGGCAAATAAGTCCTCCCTGAATTTGAAAAAAAAAATCTGCTTATCATTCTATTGTCCATCGGCTCGTGCAGAGACGGAAATTCATTTTTACTCCGATTAATTGATTGAAGCAGAAATTTAAGATGAAAATGAAAGTTGGTAAGGTATTGAATTAAAATTATTAAAGCATTAAAATGAGTAACTATTTCTTTTTAATATTAAAATGTATGTATGAGATAGAAGAAAGTTTTGGGATTGGCACATCCAACTAGTTTTCTTTTATTCTAAGCCACATTAATTTTTTAATGAATCTTTATTTGAATGTTGAAAGCCTAAGAATCTTAGTAATCATTAATGTTACTAATGTGTATTTCCTGTAAAATATACTGTAAAATCATTCCATAGATATGTATGCAGTACTCTTTAAAAAAATCTTAATTATATGATAAAAATCTGAATTTTTTAGAAATCGTAGAAATTGTAACGGGCCA
Source organism: Maratus speculifer (assembly GCA_964019185.1). Classification (NCBI taxonomy): domain Eukaryota; kingdom Metazoa; phylum Arthropoda; class Arachnida; order Araneae; family Salticidae; genus Maratus; species Maratus speculifer. Next base: position 215,538,168 of record OZ025302.1, read on the forward strand.
AAACGGGCCGGGCCGGGCCTGTTTTCCCTGATTTCTGTACGGGCCGGGCCTAAAATATAAAAATTTGAACGGGCCGGGCCGGGCTCGGGCCGAACTTTTGAGTTTTACAACGGGCCGGGCCGAAAAATTTTTCCTACGGGCCGGGCCGGGCCTGGAAATTCCGGCCCGTGCAGACCTCTAAAAATCATTTTTTTTTATCATTTCCACAAGACAAAGTAAATTTTCTATGAAAAAAAGTTATCTTTGAGGTTCAGAATGAGTTTTTACCTTCATTTCACAAAAGATGAATTTAACCGACGACGCAAAAAGTTTTCGCAGTAAAAATTCTTTTAGTTCCACGTAGATTAAACTATAGTTGAATAGTTAAAATGTATGGCTTCATGATAAACCAAAACTTTTGACTAAGATATAAAAGTTTTTCATATTTGAATGGACTTTTTTAGATATAAAAATAATGCCTTCTGACTGACATTTCTATCTGTTAAATTCATAATAAAACTCGAGGAAACTCATTGCAGTTTTTTCTTGTTTAAATGCAATTTCTTATTTTTTGAATTTAACAAAAAACACAAAGAAAAGTTAAAAGATTTTTGAAAATTTCGCACAGAATAAATATAATCTACATTAAAATGTAAATGTACCTCTACATGTAACACTCGCATTATATTGACGGTAACAATACTTGGTCAAGATTTTTTTATTGTAATTTTCTTAATGTACACATACATATGGATAGATATGTGGACATCGCACAATGTTTTAAGCTGCTATTAGACTCACGGACTTTAGGCGAGACAAACTTTTCAGCGGATTTTAACTCCAACCTTTTCCCGTTCAAAGAGAGAAAAAGGTTTGCAATTGTTTTTGAAAAAGTCGGAGGAAAAGCCGGAAAACCAGTTTCTACTTGTGCCAGGCGTTAATATTTATTACTCATATCAATTGATATGAGTAATTGATATGAATCAATTGATTGATATTACTCATATCAATCGCTTATTTCTGATTCGTTGAAACGTTCGATGTTGGATGAAAAATCTAAGCTAGGCCAGACTTTTTTGAACGTGCGAAAAAAAGTTGGGGAGACATTGCAGTTTGCTATTACACTGGATGTTGGGAGGATATTTCGCGGAAAGTTGGAGGAAATCAAGCGTTGGCTCAAAAGTCTTACTAAATGTTGGTGAATCTGATAGCGGCTTTACACTGTCAAACAGATAAAAAAAAATTTTTCAGTGCAATTTGTTTGAAAACACTATCTTAATTTACTCCGTTATAATTATTATTATTTTCAAGGATGATGCTTTAAAATCTATCTCGTCCGATCCGATTACGAAAGACTAATATGTTTTCGTGTGAAACAATACCATTATTTCCAAAAGACAAACGAATTTCATGTGTAAAAAAGTTTATTTGTGATGTGCGAAAGACATTTTTACCTTTATTTTGAAAACGAAAATTTAACTGAAATCTCATAAAAAGGTTTTAAAAAATAGCTTAAGTTTCATGCTGAATAAAATATGTTTGAATATTTAAACATTATGACTTCTTGAGAAAAATAACGACTTGCGACTATGTCATAAAAATCTGCCATTTTCAATCAACAATTTGAAGCAGAAAAATAATGTATTCTCGTTTTAAATGAAAAAGATCTTTTAAAATATATAAAGATCTATAACACGTGTAAATTTTCAAAGTGAGTAAAAAATGTCCGGGCCATGATTCGAACCACAAATGTATTGGCTGAAGACACCACACGTAAAGCATGCTGACGTCACTGCAATGTCGTTGTGAAGTCACATTGTGACTTTGTGACCATCGATTGCCGATGTGACGTCACGTGACGTCGATGTGAAGTCATAGTGACTTAAATGTAAAGTCGTTATGGCCGTTTTAGAGCTCTTTTGTTACGTTTCACAAAGTGGTCACAATGTGACAAATTTGTAAAAAATGTGTCATTTGTGACTAATTTGACTTTGACATTGTGACGAAACTGTGACAAAAGCGACGATGTTTAAATTGCCAGAAACATGTATTTTAAAGTAAATAACATATTTTGTAGGATATTTATAAATTTCTAAAGATTTTTAAGAAAGTCACATCTCAGTCACAATGTGACGTCACTGAGTGGTGACATTTTGGTCACAGATGTGATGTGACCAAAGTGACTCACAATGGCGTCACTGTGACCATGCATGCTATTAGAGCAATGTTCTTCCAACAGGGCCATCCCGGACGAATACTGGAGGACTAATTCACCCAACCAAGAAGAAGCAAGGAAGAGCATTGGCGGCTTCAGCCAATACATCCCTGGTTCGAATCCTGGCCCGGACTTTTTTCACTCACTTGGAAAATTTACATGTGTTATAATTCATTTACCGATTGAATAATAGTGTTATAAATTAATCAAATATAATTTCGTATGCACCGTTTTCTGCAGTTCCATATACAGTCGAGTCTCTCTATACAGGGTGTCCCCTCTCAACGGTGGCCAATGGCTAATTTCTAAACCGTTGTACATAGACATATAGTTCCAATTGCAAAAATGCTTTAAAAAAGGTAAAGAATTATTTTTTAAGCGATTTAGGTCAAAAAAAAAATGTTTTACTAAAAAATTACGAAAATTAAATTTTTATACGGTCCCCCGCTCCTATAAGTGATATTTAGAAAAATTTTACCACTACTCTAACAAGACAAAAAAAAGTCCCATTCCTCTGCCATCAAAATTGACCGAGTTATAGCTGTTCAAAGTTGAAGCATATTTTTTGCTGCAAAATAGGGGTCAGTCACAAATTTACTGGAAATAAAAATAAATATCAGATAGAAAATTTAACTTTAAACATTGAGAGTAAAAAAAATGCTTACAATGTTGTTTCTGAATTTATGTTGACATTTACATGTTAAAGTTAAATTGAAATTTGTGCTAAAAATATAAGTAAAAAAAATAACAGAAATTTTGTTAAATTAAACTATGAAAAGCAACAGTCACAAATCGTTACAAAATGATACATATTTAAAGCTTTATTAGATTACTCAACCTAATACAATTTGATGTAGTCCTATAAAATAAATAAATGGAACGCACCTAAAATCGTATTAATATTACATTGTCATCGGGTTTAAATAAGTATGGGAATTGAACCTCAATTAGATATTTGGAAGTAAGTTAAAATTTGAATATAAGTTTTCAACTAGGAAAATTTACATACGAAAACTATGAATAAAATAAAAGCTTATCAAAATAACATACCTTTTTAAAATAAAATCACGAAAAGAATCAGCTTCATTTGCTTACATAATAAAACATATGTAAAAATACAATTGATGATATGAATTTCAAAACTCGACTTATCGCTTTTTGATTTCTCTATCAGTCTATACAAACCTCCACTATTGTAACAATGCAATCTCAAAATTTATAATGAAAACCAATAAATGCATTTAAAGTTTTTTCGCTATTTCTCAAAATTTGATTTTCTCGATAAAGATAATTTTGAAATTCATGTCTTCAGCTATTTTAATAACCAATCTAGAAGTTAATTAATTATAATTAACACTACCGTAAAACTTACACGGTGACAGCGCCTTCAGTTAAATCGCTCATTTAAAACATTTTGTAATTGGAATTATATGTCTGTGACAAATAGTTTAGGAAGTAGCCTTTGAACAGCGTTGGAAATCTACTCCCTTTATAATACTTTAAGCACTTAGTGTACGGTCCCTTAAAGCTCGGTCGAACTCATCCGTTTTCAGCTATAGAAAAGTGGTTTAAGTCATGAAATTTAAGGTTTCATAACTCGGTCAGTTTTAATGTTACATGAGTGGGACCTTTTCTGTATTACTTGCTAGAGTGTTGAAAAAATTTTACTAAATACCACTTATAGGACCGGGGGACCGTATAAAAATTTAATTTTCGTAATTTTTTAGTAAAACATTTTTTTTGACCAAAATCGCTTAAAAAACAATTCTTTGCCTTTTTTAAAGTATTTTTGCAATTGGAACTATATGTCTATGACCAACGGTTTAGAAATTAGCCATTGGCCACCGTTGAGAGGGGACACCCTGTATAACGAAATCCATCGTTCCAGTAAAAAATTCGTTATATAGAGAAATTCGATGTATAGAAAATGATGTGTTAAAAATCGTATTTAATGTGTAAATTTTGAACAAATATTATTTTTGATGTTTTTAATTAAGAATTTGAAATGTTTAAAAGTAAATATTAACCTAACATTTTATTTTTTAATTATTTAAGCAGTTTCAAAAAAGAGAATCGACATTTATTAAAAAGCTTAGTGAAAATAAAATAAGGAAGACTTGCATTACTTTCAGAGGAAAAAATATGTAATTTTCGTTGTTTTGATTTTAAAATTGTTACGCTCTGAAAAAAATGCTCAAATTTTAGTAAGGAATGAAAAATTGTACTTAACATTATCTTCCATTTGAAGGCCTCTCTTATGTGCCTCTCATTGATTCCTCTCCAATATGTGTAACAATCTAATTGACTCTGTTTTAAGAAGGTTGTTGAAAGATGTGTGGGAGGTGGGATAAATTCGTTGAATTTAAAGAACAAGGAGAGAAGTAATATTTAAAAAAATTCAGCACTAAACGATAAATCAAAAATAAGTGATGGAAAATTGATTCCATATGATTTCGAGGCTTTTTTAAAACTGAATAAATTAAGACCAATTTATGAAAAAATTCGTTATATGGAGAGAGATATTTCGCTATATAGAGACTGTTTTTAATGTAATCATGCGAAAATGGGATCGTTCCTACGAAAAATTCGTTATATAGAGAAATTCGATGTGTGGAGTTTCGATGTATGGAGACTCGACAGTATTAACCTTCGATTTATTCTATTGCGCTATCCAAAGTATCAGACCAGATTGTGTGATCGTTAAGATTGATTGGGTGAACTAGTCCTCCAGTATTCGTCCGGGATGGCTCAGATGGAAGAGCATTGGCGGCTTTAGCCAATACATCTCTGGTTCGAATCCTGACCCAGACTTATTTTACCCACTTGAAAAATTTACATCTGTCATAATTCATTTATCGAATGAATATTCGTGTTATAAATTAATCTGATATAGAAAGATCTCTTCGCAAAGAATGAATATTAGAATCGTAAGTATCAGAAAAGCGGGCAGCCAACAGAGTGTTAAAATGTCCGCGTCCGAGATTGAACCAAAGTCATTGACATTACGCACCAATGCTTCCAGCTACCGGGTGTCCCAAAAATGACTGATGGGTTTTAAAATTCAATAACTTGCAAACGGTGACAGCTATTTAAAATTTTTTTGCAGGATGGTTATGTATAATGTCAGGAGTTTTGTTACCGTATTTTTTTTATTTTAGTTTGAATTTCAAAGAGTAGATGGTGCTGACGGCGATTGAAGGCCAGGTTGACGCCGAAACTCAGCACTGATCACCTGGCCTCTAATCGCCTTCAACGCCATCTATTGTTTGAAATTCGAACTAAAATCAAAAATTACGGTAAAAAAACTCCTGACATTATGCATAACCCTCCTGCAAAAGCTTTTTAAATAGCTGTCACCGTATAAAAACATTTCATATTTATTTACTTAGAACAAGTGTCACAAATAAAAATTAAATTAAAAATTTGACATGTTTCGGTTCATTCAAGAACCGTATTCATAACACATAAAATCAGTAGAAAATTAAATGACACTGGATATAAATATAATTTAAAAACCAAAACAAAACATTGCGCCCCCTATGATCGTGAATAGCCATTGCCACCGCGGCATATAAATATAATAAATGTTGATCATATATTAAATTTAAAATCTGTCACCGTTTGCAAGTTATTGAATTTTAAAATCCATCAGTCATTTTTGGGACACCCGGTACTAGGATAATACAAAAGCCCAGCATTTTTCAGCCTTTTCTGTTGAAATTTTCGTAGTAAACTTCCTCGCCTATTTCTTCATAATGCGTATTATGAAAGCCATTGAAATTATTACATCAGAGAATAATGTGGAAAAAAAAAAGAATATGCAACCATATGAAACATGCAACAATTCACAGTGATTAGCGCCAAATCTCAGAAGAACGAGGTAACGGAGATGGAGAAGACGAAGAAAACATCGTACAGGTCTAATAATGCTTTAGGAGAGGAGAAAATACTTTCCTAGAAAAATGTTTGGTTGTATAAAATGGCAACATGTTATTGACAAAGAGCTATATGATTTTTAAGAATATTTAAAACTTCTAAAAGGATACAGGATTTTTTTTTTTTTTTTTTATGAAGTTGAAGAAATCTAAAAAATTTATTATAAGAATACTTATCATGTATGCATGCATGCTAATTGTGTTTTAACGGTATAATTATATTTTATTAAAAACATGAAAGAACTTATTGACTTATGAAATGAAAAGGACATGTAATAAAACGATAATAAGTGTTTTTTAAGGATGTGATTAAAGCATTTTTTGAAAACGGTATTAGGATTTTTTTTTAATAATGAAATATTGCATACACAGCCATACACCCCAAATTTTATTTTATTTTATTTTCCCTTTGTATAGCAATACGTAATGGCAATAATGTAATACAAGCTTTTACAAAACATGTTTTGTTTTTTATTTATCAGAATATTTAAGGGTGTATTTCGATTCAAACTGCTTATTTTCCGATTTATTTTTAAATTCAGTTTTGCTCTCATATCCACCAAACTTTCAAAATCTCTTATTTGGAAAGTACACAAGGTGCCGTGATTGTCGATTCTTTGATAAATGCAGGAAATATTGGGAAAAAAAGCAATCAAAAACGGCATTTCGAACAGATTTTTCCGAAGCAGTAGATCTAGGAAGGAAAAAGAGGGTCATACTGATAAGGTAATTGCTTATAAATCAAATTCTAATGAATTCATGAATCCCCTCAGCAAGTTTCATGTTTCTACTTTTAAAAATATGTCTGAAATTGTATCGGAAAATTTTGAGCTGTTGAAGGTGGAAAGGCGTTTTTTCGAATACACCCTTAACAAGCTTTTGTTTAGACAATTTGAAAAATTTAATTCAGTTGTCTTTGATTTAAAACGTATAGAAATAAAATAAAAACGATTCTTAGAAATTCTGAAATATTTTCATGTGCGGGAAAACACTTGATAACTTATTTTAAAAAAATACTTTCGTCAAAACCAAAATTAATAATCACCTTTCATCTCTGGAATGACTTTTTATCGGCTTCTCCAAGAGACAAATTTAATTAAAAGTTTGTAAGGTATTTTTAAAAATCTGCTAGAGTTTGGTAAATAAAGAGAAGTGATTAAATATTTTAAAATAATAGATGTTTATAATTATTTTATTCAAAAACTTTTCATGATTATATTTGTAATTATTTTTATGTTTTTGAATTGTTTCATAACCGTAAAATTGGCTTTGTATAAGTTATTGGAAATTATTTTGGCATGCATTTTAAAATATGTGCTAGAATTTCATAAAAAGGAAAAATGATTGAATATTTTAAAATTATAGTTATGGGACAATTATTTCATTTTAAAAGTTTTCACAATTTTTACGCTTTTGACGAGATTGAATGTTTTAAAATTATAATTATGTGAGAATTCTTTTTTTTTAAACGTTTTCTCGATTGTTACTTATTTTTATGTTTTTGAGTAGTCTCACAACAGTAAATTGACTTTAAAAATTTATAATTTATGGGAAAATATTTTGGCAGATATTTTAAAATATGTGTTAGAAATTTATGAGGAAAATAAATAATTGAATATTTTAAAATTATAGTTATGTGACAATCATTTTATTTTAAAAGTTTTCATGATTTTTACGTTAATTCTTTTATTTTAAAAGTTTCCACGATTATTACGTCTTTGGACAGTCTCACAACAGTAAACTGGCTTTACAAGTGTATAAGTATTAGAGAATTGTATTGGCAGTCATTTTAAAACCTGTTTTAGAATTTTATGAAGAATGATAATTGACTGAATATTTTAAAATTGTAGCTATGTGGCAATGTTTTTACTTTAAAAGTTCTCGCGATTTTATCTGAAAATATTTTTACACTTTTGAACTGCCTCATTTCAGTTTCATCAAGAATGAGAAGCGATTGAATACTTTAAAATTATAGTTATGTGACAATTCTTTTATTTTAAAAGTTTTCAGGATTTTTACATTTTTGATGTGATTGAATATTTTATAGCTATTGAGAATTATTTTATATTACAAGTTCTCACGATTTTTATGTTTTTTTACGTTTTTGAACATTCACAGAACACTAAATTGGCTTTACAAATGTAAAATTGTTTTGGCAGATATTTTAAAATGCGTTTTAAAAATTTATGAAGATTGAGAAGTGATTGTAATTATAATATTTTAAAATTATAATTATGAGACAATAGTTTTATTTTTAAAGTTTTCATGATTTCATATGAAATTTTTTTTATGCATTTGAATTGTCTCATTCACTATTGGCTTTTCTAATGTGTAAGTTATAGGAAATTGTTATCTGAAATTATTTTTATGTTATTTAATCCTTTTATTTCAATACTGTCTCATTCAGTATTGGCTTTTCTAATGCGTAAGTTTCTAATGTGTAAGTTTCTAATGTGTAAGTTATGTAGTAAGCCTGGTCTGTGTTTTGGCAGGTATTTAAAAATATGTGAGCGGCTGAATATTTTTGCTTTCTTCTATCTTTACAAGAAAGTATTGGATTCGTGGAAATTTCCGAAATCTGGCTTTCGACGGATTAACACGTTTTAGGAATCAGAAAACAAGAAAAACATGTTTTTACAAAATGTCTGTCTGTGAGCCTGTGAGTCTGCCTGTCTGTATGCGACAACACTTTTGTGGGTACTTTATCTGAAGAACTAATGCACGAATTTTTACAAAACTTTAGATTCTGTTAGACCTTGATATAAATTACATCTTATTACTTTTTGGTATATATCACTCAGCAAGTGGAGCTTCTATGCTGCAATATTCACAATTTCCCCAATAGCCATATCTCAAGAACTAGTGCATGAATTTTCATAAAATTTTATATTTAATTAGTACTTGATATACATGATACTGGTTACAGTTTGGTGCAAATTGGTCTACAAGTGGCGCTACCATGATGCACTATTCGTAAATATTGTAATAGCTCTATCTCAAGAACTGAAGCACGGAATTACACAAAACTTTACATCCTGTGAGACCTTAATATAAACTAGACCTGATTAGTTTTTCGTGTATTTCGCTCAACTGTTGGCGCTGCTATGCTACATTTCTTACAATTTCTTAAATAGCCACATCTCAAGAACTAGAGCATGGATTTAACAGTAGCATTTTGAAATTTAATGCAAAAACTGCTTCCTCAACATAATTTTATTTATTACCTTACTTTGCATACTTTTACAATTTACACAATTTACAGTGTCTATTTTAACCCTTTAAAACCTAATCCGCCCCTATACGGCCCTGTCATTGAACGACGATTACAGCCGAATCCGGGCGGGTACGGGGAATTTAGGAGTGTAAGGAAGTGAAAGAGATGGGTTTCACCCTATCTTGAGGGGTGTTTCTCTATCTTTGCCGATTACTTGTTTGGATGACAGTGATGGAATATTCACATGTGGCTTATATTTACTTCTTTTTGCAGTTAAAAGGATTCTCTTGAGGGATGTTTTTATTATTTTTTTTTTCTAAAGCTTTTTATTTCAAAAGTGTATGATATCAGTACTTTTGTTTTATTATTAAGTATCAGGGCTGTTATTAAGTTATTTAATTACACTTAATTCAAAATGACCAAAAGTCAGGTAAAGGAGAAAAACAATAAGAAATAGGTGCAATGTTATTTGAATAAGATAATAGATATTTAGAAAATTAAGATAATGGAAAGTTAAAGAAGCAAATTGGAAATTGCACATTTTCTACGATACAATATTGCTTCCACACCCCCATCCCGCCCGATTTTCAAAATTCCGTCAAGGAATAATAACATCTAAGTTCAAAAGTGATCGCCAATATTTTTCATATCACAGGCACATTTAAATTAAGTACGGTCCTAAAAAAATAAATAAATAAATAAAATTCAACAACAAAATATTTTGTTACATACTTACTTTAAAAAGAAAAAAACATTTCACTAGAAACCAATTAATTGCAACTGAACTGGTTTTCATGGAGAAGATTTTCTTCATTATTGATGAATTAATTGTATCTTTATTTCCTAGCGATTATTATCCCATGAGGACTATTGTCAGTGCTGTCACATTGAATACTTGGTTTAAAAGGAAAACTTAAAACAAAAAAAATTAAAAAACTGAGAGTATTTTCTTTTACAAAATAAATAAATGAAATTTGATTAATTTTTTGTTTACAATATGGATAAATTAAAATAGATTTTTTTTTTATTGTGTTAAACATTCATATCTAGATTTAGTATAAGTTCCAATCTTTAAAACGAATTTAGATTTCTTTTATGTTTTTGGATTATGGAATTTTATGGATTTATTTCAATTTAATTTTGGTAATGCACGTCAGTTCAGAGGAAAATTTAAAATATTTCAGATCAGGGTTGGCATGGTTTAAACCAGGCCTGTCCGACCTTTTGCTAAGTAGGGACGCATCTGAACTTTCACTGAGCAACGAGGGGCGCCATTATGAACATGATTCAAAACATGCAAAAAAATTATCTCACAATATTAGGACCAAACACATATGCAAATGCATCTAGCAGGAGAAGACATAAAAATCCTATCAATCTAAAGCTACATGAAAAAAAATATTTAATTAAAAAAAAAAAAAAAAAACTTTTAAATAGTAGTAAATTTCGGATCATATACATTTTTATGTGAGAGGCTGTTTCCAAAAATTTTTGAAGTGGAAAGAGCTAGAAACTTAAATCTCGCTTATAATTAAAATAAAAAGATAATCCAGGCACATTGTTGGGTTTTCTTTTAAAACGATAAAAGTTTTCCTAGATTTATTTTGGAGACGCAAATTTGTCAGTATGAAAAGTACAGAAACAAAGACAAGCATGATATAGTGGCCAATCCATGGGTAGTTACAAAGAGATAGCGTGAAAGAGCATTAACTGATGAAAATCATTTCAAACGATATTATAGAATTTTTAAAAAAAACAGAATGGATGAAATTGCCTAACATTTCAGTGGTCTGAGGGGAAAATGGCATAATTTTTTCCGTCTTATAAAACAATAGGCGTTGAATCAATATCAACAATAATAGTAAAGTCGTTGAACTTCCATGCATGATGGTAGGGTGCTTATTTTTTTTGCGTTTTACCTTCTTATATATTTAAAACTTATTGCCAATTTTTATCAATTCCCGTCATCATAATTTCGTAAAATGCTTTATAAGGAATAACTATAAAATAAAGAAGAAACGCAATAACACTGTAAAGTACGTTTTCCTTTTTGAAGTGTGAAATACACTTACACTTTAAAAGTATTTTAAGAAAATATTAAGGGTTTTAAACAAAGTATCCTTTAAAATAGAATTTTATTTTTAAAAAATGCAAACAGAAAAACTTCAAAAGGGCGCCAAGAAAAGCCTCAAAGGGCGCCGCGTTGGACAGCCCTGGTTTAAACCAATAGGTTTGAACCATGATTTAAACCAACTGGTTTTTTTCTCAAAAAAAAATGTTTTTTTTTTAGAAAAAATCTAATAAAATTTTCTCTTTTTTTCTTTAATTTACATGTTTCAGAAAATTGGATATAAATAATATTTACTTTTAACACACTTTATTTCAGCAATATGCATAAGATATAATCAAATTAGGTTTTTTTTTTTTTTTTTTTTAATGTGTAGGATTAATATCAGTATGTGTTGGTGAACATATCTATTGCTTTAAAGAAAAAGCTTCAAAAATGTGAATTGACCAAACATGAAATAGACTTTAACCCCTTAACTGCCCCGGGCGTATATATACGTCTCGCTCAAATAAATGCGTAATTTTGAAACTAACTATCGAACAACCACTTTTTTGAGTTAAAAAAATTTACTTTATTAACAAAAAGAAACTTTTACCATTGAATAAAGGGAAGATTATTTTCAAAAATTTGTGGTGGCAATTTTTTTTAGCAAAAAAGTTAAAGGTTTTTTTTTTTTTTCTAAAGCTTCGGCAATTAAGGGGTTAAATATTCAATTTTTTGTATAAAATATTTTATTTTCTGAAAAAACACAGATTATCGTAATTAATAACATATCATTATGCTTTCTAAGATTATGCTCATCTGTAAAAGAAATTTTTCTTGATTGGGGAGATTATCTTGAAAAATTAAAATCAAAACACGAAGTTGAATAAGAAAGCATTCAAAGACTGGGTGCTAGTTATAGGATTTTAATTATAACGATATTATTTTTTTCCTTGTTATGACTGAATCTAATGACCAAAAATGTTGACTTCAAATTGTCACTCCAAAAACTAACTCCCCAAAAGTATTCGAATAACTGTGGAAAAGAATATTACTTTTATCGATCTATATCCAAATGTTTATTATTAATAATCAAAAGATTGTTTATAAAGATTTTCAGATTATCAATGTTTCATTGTATAGAGTAGTTTACTGTCTGAGCATAAGACTGTTTGCAAATATATTGTGTAAATTAAATTTTCTTTTTTGAATTTTCTACATACATTTACTGTAATTATTTAATTTAAATTATTTTAAAATGAAGTTTACTACTTATAATCCAATATTATAATTTTTAAAACACTACTTATAATCCAATAATGTTTTTTTTTATGAATAAATATGCATGTATATGTAATAAGAAAGGATGTTTTAAAAAAACCCGGTTTAAACAAAAAAAACTGGTTTAAACAAAAAAAAACTGGTTTAAACCAAAAAACCGTTTTTTTGGAGGGGGGGGGGGGTTTCGAAAGAACCAGATTTTTTTCCAACCCTGTTTCAGATGAAATCTGATTTCTTTGATCTGTCTTTTAATTTATTAGAGACAGTCTTGGCAATTAGTAAAAATATTAAAACTTAAAAGCGTTATTTATTTTTGTATTAAAATATTTATAAATTAAAACAAAAATATAGGGAGATGTTCCAATGTATAATTAATATTCTTTTTATTATGCAATATAATAAAACATCTAAAAGAGGAACTATTTAAGGGTAAAAATAGTTTTAGTTTAGACAATTTGTGAATTTGGCGGTAAAAGTATGATAAAAAAATTTACTTTTTATGGAAAAAAGAATCTACTCATAACTTACGAAAGTAAAAATGGAATTTTCAACTGTTTGTAAGAGAGTTTTAAACTGTACCATTGTTGCCTTTTTTATAATTCATATAATTTATAAATTTATGATAATATCTGGATATAAACCATACATTGTCATTGTAATTTTATTTTACAAATCCATTGTGTCCACAACTAGCAATTTAAGGATTACCAATAACTTAAAATAATAAAGAAAATTAAAGAACTTTGATAATTTTTCCCTGCTCAAAAGTGCATTTTTTTATACATAATTCTGCATCACATTAAAAACTCCTTGAGCGTGTAAATAAGTAGCTTCAGGGTGTCCAGGAAATAACACCCTGATTTTAAAATTAAATTTCTCAAAAACAAAGATCGACAGAACTATGCGGTAAACGGTTTGTTTATTAGGTAAACTGTAAAAATCTTATATAGAAGTTTCGAACGGTGAATCTTTGGAAAATATTGTGTTCTGATTGCAAAGAATGCTTTGATTTGACATTTTTCTTGTTTTAGATTGCTTGCAGATATAGAGTTTTTCGGCTTAAATTGCCATAGTTTAAAGATTTTTGGAATTAAATTTTTAAAATTTCGAAATTCAAGAAATTTAGTTCGAAAAATCGTTAAACTATAGCACTGTAAGCCGAAAAACTCTATCTCTGCAAGCAATCTAAAACAAGAAAAATGTCAAATCAAAGCATTCTTTGCAATCAGAACACAATCTTTTCAAAATATTCACAGTTCGAAACTTCTGTATAAGATTTTTACAGCTTACCTAATAAACAAACTGTTTACAGCATAGTTCTGTCGATCATTGTTTTTGAGAAATTTAATTTTAAAATCAGGGTGTTTTTTGCTGGACACTCTGTATTTGGACATAAGAATAGTTTTAATAGTGTTTAATAAATCACATGTATTACTCACTAATTTTAAATTCTGAAGAACTATTCTAACTGTTCTAGTCATTTTTTAATCTTAGAACATGAAATGTGTAGTTGCCTTTATTCAGAAATTATGAAAGCGAATAGTATTTTCCATTTTTCGATAGAAGCATGCGTTATTTTTGAAAATATTATCAAAATTGACGTTTTGAACCACAATCTTCTGTGGGAAACAGTAAAAAAATTGTCATGAGTGAAATAATCAAATAAAAATCATGATATAAGGCATTTAAATTAGGAAAAAAACAGAGAAGAAGAAGTCTGAAATCTTGAGCAAGGAAAAAAAATATATATATTAGAATCACCTTATAAATGCTTGTTCTTAAATTGTACTGTAAAAGCTTTATTACTTTTTTTAAAAACATTCTTTAAAAATTTCTGAATTTTAAATTCTGAAGATTAGTGTGAATCCAGTCCTAAAATAAGCCAATTTCCCTTTTTTTTTTTTTTTTTTTTTTTTTTTTTTTTTCCATTTCATACTCTAATAGATGATACCAAAATACTTACATTATAATGAAAATATTAAGGCAAGAATGTGCTGCATTCCGTTGAATAACCGTTGAATGCGTGCATTCAACGGTTAAAGATATGTACAAATATTATACAGACATAAATACAATAAATATAATAAACCCAACTGGAATGAAAAAAACTGCCCCTTTTGGGTTTTTTCTCCAGCTGGGTTTATTGTATGTATGATATTTATATTATTTTTGTATATTTATTTTATGCACACATAGAATATTTGCCCACTTTTTTCCTGATGATATATTTTTAAAGATACAATATATTTTTTTGTAACATTCCTATTAATTTTTGTTGTTCTATGACTATTACCCTTTTTATGCTCCCATAGTTAGCAGTATGCGGAGCGTCGTGGGAAAACCGTTTTGCACAAAAGCACTTGTCAAAGAATACTATTAGAAGCCTTTCTTCCAATTTTTTTTAATTTATAAACAGACTCTAGAACTTCAGCATAAATACTTTCTACCAGACAAGAAAGCAATAAATGATTTTTTTTTCCTAGAATCAACACTCAAAGAAATAAACAGGTTACTATCCTCCCTTGTTTGTTTCCGACAACAACCAGCAAAAACATGTGGGGGAAGGGAAAGAATAAGCATACATCAACATGACATTTAAACCACGCCTCTCCCATTAACAAGTATAGTACACAGAAATGCAAGAAACGGACGAATCCATTTTACGATATCGCTCTTTTATTAGGTCAGGATTTAAGGGCAGTAAATATTTCCCTTCTGCCGGTGTTAAAGAGTTAACATTGTTCATTTACAGTGTCGATTTTTAAGAACATTTTAACTATTTTGTGATACCCTGAATTTCAAAAGAAAATATAACAAAGGTAAATAGTAAAAGTTTAATTAATTTTCAGATTTTTTTTTTTTTTTTTTTTTTTTTTTTTTTTTTTGGGGGGGGGGGGACAAAAAATATTAGCAAAACTGAAATTTATATCTTCTCGTTTTCATATTCCAGAATTTTATAATTAAATTTCTCAATTTATATTTAAATTAAATTTTACAAAGACTGGATAAAATAACGTTTGCATAAAGATTAAATAAATTGTTTGAAAATTAAATTTTCCCAGCGAAAAAGTTAATTATTTTCTTCAATCAAATAATCAAGGATATTGTATAAATATATTTTGATTGCTTGAGTAGCATTTTTGTTCCATGAATGCTTAAAAATTCATGTGTAATTATATAAGATTTTTTTTTTTTTTTTTTAAATTAAAAGGTAGCGTTAACGTCTATTTAATTACAATTACCTGTTTATGTGTATGGATATATTTAATAAACGTCTATTTGTGTGTATAAATAAATGAACGCACACTTGACTCTTATTAAAATGGGTCTTTTAAATTTGTTAATGTTTCAGATGGCTTAATCTGACATCGTATTTCAATTACTTAAGAGGCTACTTCATTCAAATGAAAAGACCCGTTCGCTAATACACTATATGGCCATTGATTATTGGACACTTGCGATTTTAGACATTTTGTTAAATATCTAGAAAAATACATGAGGAATCATCTCGAAACTCTTAGTGTATAAATATAATAGTATAAGTCATACATCTCCGTGAAGATTTTTTCCCAAAACTCCATAGGGGACCGTCAACAAATTTAAAAAAAATGAATATCTTTTGAATAACCCTGTCAAAACTAATGTAGCAAAAGCGCTCAAACTCTAGATTACGATTGAATGCCTTATTGTAATATGCCTTGTTCATTTTTATGCAAATAGCATGCATACTCGCAAAGTAATTAAGGTTTTTATAAAAATGGTCCCAAAATTTTCCAAGTTTTTTCCTTATAATTTTCAGAGTTCTTAATATAAAATAATATTTTTTTCTGAAAATATGACAAACAACATTGCACATAGTACCTTGTAATCAAAATAAAAAAATGATGAAAATTGTATACAAAATGAGTTGGTTTACTAAATAATTTTTTACTGCGCATGCGTCAACGATATCAAAATTTCATTTGCATATTATGTTAGCTAAATGTATAGAGCAACTTTTGAGAAAGTCACAAAATCATAACTTGAAAATTCTGAAAATAATCGTCAATTGAATAAGTTGAAAATCCGTTATTCTAAAAATGAAGCAAAAACAAGAGGGATTGTATCCATATATTCATTGATTAGTGTCAATATAGAATACACAATACGGGATGTGCTACTACATTTGGATAAAGTCCCTGATTTTTTTTTTTTTTTTGCTTCATTTTGGAAACAACGGATTTTGTCTTTTTTCTATAGACGATTACTTTCAGAATTTTCAAGCTATGATTTTGAGACTTTTACAAAAGTTGCTCTATACATTTAGCTAACATAATATATGTAAATGAAATTTTGATATCTTTGACGCATGCGCAGTAAAAAATTATTTAGTAAACCTACTCATTTTTCATACAATTTTTATTATTTTTAAATTCTGATTACAGGGTACTGTGTGCAATGTTATTTGTCATATTTTCTAAAAAAATTATTATTTTATATTAAGAACTCTGAAGATTATAAGGGAAAAACTTGGAAAAATTTGGGACCATTTTTATAAAAACCTTAATTACTCTGTGAGCATGCATGCTATTTGCATAAAAAGGAAGACAGTGTATTACAATAAGGCATTCAATCATAATCTAGAGTTTGAGCGCTTTTGCTACATTAGTTTTGACAGGGTTATTCAAAAGATATTCATTCTTTTTTAATTTGTTGACGGTCCCCTATGGAGTTTCGGTAAAAAATCGTCACGCAGATGTATGACGTATACTATTATATTTATACTATACACTAAGAGTTTAGAGATGATTCATCATGTATTTTTCTAGATATTTAGTAAAATGTCTAAAATCGCAAGTGTCCAATAATCAATGGCCATATAGTGTACTAACCCTATGAAAGAAATTTATAAAGATATCTCGGTTGCATTTCAATATTTTTAAATGTTTTTTTTTTTTTTTTATTGCATTGGACAGTTGATATCGATCTGTATCCAGACCGTTTTCTTCCTTTTTTGATTTTTTTTACAGATATTTTTTACGAGGACACTTTCATTTTCAGAACTTGTTTGGAAAGCTAAAGCACCCTGATAAAAAATATCTGCAAAAAAATCAAAAAACGCTTGCATTCAGATCAATCTCAGCTATCCAATGAAAAAAAAAAAAAAGACATTTAAAAATATTGAAGTGCAAAATCTTTATAATTTTTTTTTCTAAAAGGATTAGCATTAGCGAACAGGTTTTTTCATTTGGCTGAAATAGCCCCTTACCTTTTTCTGAATGTGCTGGAATGTGTTTCATAATCTATAGTCGAGCGCATCATTTTTTCTTTTTTATTATCATTCGTTGGGGGTAAAAAGAAAAAAAATATTTTGAATTTGAAAGGTGAACAACAAAATATTTTACAAAAAAAAAAAAAAAAAAAAAAAAAAAAAAAACTGAAATGGAAGAGGCAAAATAACCTATAATACACCCCCAATGTGCTTATTTTCAGGAATATAATGCAAAACATATACTTACATAAGTTTTCATAACAATAGAGAACGAAAGTACTGAAAATACAGTCCTGTAGCCTATTATCCGAAATATAATAATATGTCTGACTTCACGCCGACTTACATGGGATTAAATTCATCGCAAATCCAAGTTTTAAAGTGTAAGGGGCGGGGAGGTTCCAGGTGTCATAAGAATTGAATTCAAAAAATTTCACAACACACCCAAAAAAATCAAGCAAAACATGGCTCATCCTTAAAATAAAAAATAAAAAAAAGTGAGAATTTACGCCTCTTTGTACCCTTTCCTCTAGTATTTCTTCTACTGCAGAATATCTCGAATTTAATCTTATTTACAAAAGCCCAAGATTCTTGAAAAAAGAATAAAAACAGCTTATCAACACAGCACCTTGGGTGGTCTGCCATTCTGGCTCATTGTGATTTCACTTACCCCCTGCGTTTTTCAGTGAGTACATAACCTCCTGGATATGCAGTCACAGTTATGTTGTTTTTTAATCCTTTTTGACCATCCTATTTTTTCTAACACGCAGACGATTTCTTCGATTCTTTTTTCTCCTTCATTTCCCTTTCATAGCCTACATGGTAAATATTAATTATCGAATTATTCCGGTATTTTCAAGCGGCTTCTTCACTGATATTAAAGATATTTTGGGGGATTTTATATGGCTGTTGACGCATTTTCGAATCCATTGTGTCCTGCGACTGAACTACAATTTACAGCACTGTAATTTATTATATTAGCAAAGGTTTTCGCCATCCGCTATGTTTGCATATTTTCCCACAAGACAAAAAGGATTGTTTGCATGGAATGTTGTGAGAAAATAGGAATCCTGTACAATTATCGTCTGTGAATGAAAACCGATTTTATTTCCTGCTAATATTGAATTTTTTGTCTTTTTTCTTCTTTTAACTTATATTGAAAAAAATATATATATATCTTGAGATTTTAGCTGCTTATTAAAGTGATTGCAGTGAAGTCGCATTGTTCGAATACATCATTATTTTTCCCCCTTAAAATCTTTTATACTGCCATTGTATAGTTTGCTCTACCTACCACTGTGTTATTATTGCATATTTGCATTGATGTATTCCAGAAAACCGCAAAGTGAAATTGTGGAATTTTCTTATGGATCCTAAAGAATTAAATGCATAATGATGAACATAGGAAGTGAATTTCAATATCACCTGATTTCAGGTGATATCACCTGAATTTCAGGTTATCTTTGGCTCTAGGCAATAAAAGTGTCTTTTTTTTTTTTTTTTTTTTTTTTTTTTTTTTTTTTTTTGCAAGAGCCCGAAGGAATTTTTGACATCAGAACCTGAGCACAATACCGGAAGTAGAAAACAGTTAGCTATATTTTGAAATTATTTTAAGATTAATTTTCTCATTAAAGCGGGTCCGGGACGCTAAAATCTTCAAATTTTCCATTTAAAAAGCATTGCTCTGTTTTTTATGCTTAAAAAAACGTTTAAATCACGTTTCTTAATTCGAAGAGGAAATACAGTCGAGTCTCTATATAACGAAATTCATCGTTCCAGTAAAAAATTCGTTATATAGAGAAATTCGATGTTTAGAAAATGATGTTAAAAATCGTATTTAATGTGTAAATTTTGAACAAATATTATTTTTAATCTTTTTAATTAAGAATTTGAAATGTTTAACTATAAATATTAACCTAATATTCACTTTCTTAATTATTTAAGCTGTTTTAAAAAAGAGAACAGACATTTATTTGAAAGCTTAATGAAAATCAAATAAGGAAGACTTGCATTAATTTCAGACGAAGAAATATGTAATTTTTTGTTGTTTTGATTTTAAGATTGTTACGCTCTCAAAAAAATGTTCAAATTTTAGCAAGGAATGAAAAAATGTTGTTGACATTTTCCTCCATTTGAAGGCTCTCTTATGTGCCTCTCATTGATTCCTCTCTTATATGTGTAACAATCCAATTGACTCTGTTTCGAGAAAGATGTTGAAAAGTGTTTGGGAAGTGGGATGAACTCGTTGGATTTAAAGAACAAGGAGAGAAGTAATATTTAAAAAAAAAAAACTCAGCACTGAACAATAAATAAAAAATAAGTGGTGGAAAATTGATTCCATATGATTTCGAAGCTTTTTTAAAACTGAATAAATTAAGACCAATTTATGGAAAAATTTGTTATATGGAGATAGATATTTCGCTATATAGAGACTGTTTTTAATGTAATCATGCGAAAAGGGGACCGTTCCTACTAAAAATTCGTTATATAGAGAAATTCGATGTATGGAGTTTCGTTATAGAGAGACTCGACTGTATTAACTTTTTTCGTTTTGACTTGTTTTTAAAATTTAGCTTTCAAGCAATGATTGCCATGAAATGACTTCTTCTGAAAATGCATTTTTCTTCATAATGTGGTTTTTTTTTCCACAATTTCTCGAATTTAAATTGTTATTACTAAAGAACCGTTCGAGATGAAATGCGTCAAATTTGGAACGTGTCTTTTTTAATTGTTTTACTTTAATTTTATTTCAGAATTAAATTTTGATTCAGAAAATTTGAAAGAAATACTTACTTTTGAAAATATGATTTTTTAAAAATAAAAGTTACATCATTTTTTTTTCAGTTTTTTGCTTTAAATATTTTTTTTTTAATTAATACTAGCATACCCAGCCCGCTTCGCCGGGCTTAATTTGAAGGTTTATTTAATAATTTATGTGTATGGTACGCTTCTCTCTCAGCTCGCGACGGATCCCCCGGTGACTCTCCCCGGACCATCGGCACTCCACGTGCGTCGGGTGAGCGTCAGAACAAACTTTCAGCATATACATATGGGTGGTTGTACTTGAATGCACAGACCTGCGCGTTTTTTTCTATCTTGCTTTTATACCTCTGGACCGAGTTGGCGCATTGCCAAGATTTGCTTCCTCTGGACCGAGTTGGCGCATTGCCAAGATTTGCTTTCGCCTGTGCCTCAATTATCCTCAGAATTCCTTTTATATATATAGATTTTGAAAAATGCAGAATCAAAATTGACATTTAGATGTTTCTGCTTATTTAAATGTACAAGAAAAAAAATTGAAATTCTACAAATAATATTTTGATTTATAACGATTGAAAATTACCCAAATTTTTTAATTAACTTTAAATTGTAAAATTTAAAAAAAATTATAATATATATTATTATATGATTTTGTTTACAAATGATATGGTTAACAATCCCTCTCCCCCCCCAAAAAAAAAAAAAAATCAAAATTTTAACTTAATAAATAAAAATTGTTTTAAAATGCGTCCCGTACCCCCTTAAGGGTATTCTCAACTGCTCCGCTCAACAAGCGCAAAATGTTTTGACACATTTACAAACTCATTTTGTAGCAGAAAGATATAAAATTGGAAGGTCTGACTGTGGAAGCGATTTCGAATTGAACTTATTTTCCCATTTTATGATAATTAAATTACCTATCCAGTTCTAAGCTATTTCGATCATGTGAGCACCCGTTTTTCTCCTGCTTTTCGACCGGTTTTTCTGCTTTCGTCAGGAAATGTGCTCAAAAACGTCAATTTTGAAGGCTTGTTATGAAAGATCTATTGTGTTTTTTAAAAAAAAACAGAAAATTGAGTGCAATTAGGCAGTTTCTGAATAACAACACCTCCCTAATAGTATGCATGGTCAGAGTGACGTCACTGTGAGTCACTTTGGTCACATCACATCTGTGACCAAAATGCCACCACTCAGTGACGTCACATTGTGACTGAGATGTGACTTTCCCAAAATATCTTTAGAAATTTATAAATATGCTTCAAAACATGTTATTTACTTTAAAAAATATGTTTCTGGCAATTTAAATGTCGTCGCTTTTGTCACAGTTTCGTCACAATGTTAATGTCAAATTAGTCACAAATGACACATTTTTCACAAATTTGTCACATTCTGACCACTTTGTGAAACGTCACAAAAGAGCTCTAAAACGGTTATAACGACTTCACATTTTAGTCACTGTGACTTCACAACGACGTTGCAGTGACGTCACCATGCTTTACGGGCTCCTACCCGTAGAAATCTGTATACTGGTAGAAATCTGTATAAGTCACAATTCTTATCATTTTAATAGATCCCTGTACAGTTATGATAGGAGGCAACTTTATAAGGTAATTATTGATCACGGAGCCTCCAGCAATATGGAGAGTTATGGGAAATCTGGAAAGTCAGGCCTTTTCCAAATAGTCAGGGAAAATGAGGAAAATTTTAAAATACTTAAGAAAATTCAAAGTATTTACGTGTATTTTCCAAAAAGTCATGGAAAAGTCTGACATAAAAAATGAATTGTACAGTTACACCAATTAATTCTAATAATTTATTTCAATTAATTTACATGATTAAATTGTACCTAACTTTTAATAAATTGGAGACCTATAATACTATTTCTAAGTGTATAGGGTAAATATATTAATTATCTAATTTTAAATCTTAAATCATCTTATATTAAGATATTGAGTTTAGCTTAGCATAGTCAAATTATATGATTTTATTTTAAATCTTAATAGAGTAAACTACGGTGTATGCTTTGTTTTTTCTGTTATCATATTACTCCGTTTTTAATTTATTCATTTATTTATTATTATCATGTTGACGATAATTATTTTTAATATTTTCTCTTTTCATTTTGCTATCCAATTAAGTAATTTTGATGTGCCTTGTTTTTGATGTTTTTTCTTCATTTGATTTTGGTTTAGTGTGGGTCCTCAAATTTGTATTGTTTTGCTTTTTCATGGCAAATACGAGGATGAAACCACACACTTCATTTGTAGTTCCAAAGTATTTGGGGACTAAAGATTCTGCTTTGGTTCTACAAATTCCATTTGTATTCATTTTAATTATTTATTTTTTCCTCCATGTTCAGTGTGGTATAAGTTATTAAATTCAATGGTATTATACAATTTATGACCAAAAGAATTTGGGCCATAAGTAATGGAATCCAGTATTGAAAGCAGAAAATTGTTAGCGACATTTTGAAATTGTTTTAAATTAAATTTCTAATTTAACCTTCTCAAGGGTGGAAAATTGAAGGGTTCTTCAAGGGTTAGTTGAAATTTAATTTCTGGAAATATATTTAAATGTTCCTTTTTTTTTAATTACCTTTTTCGTGAATACTAGAAAGTTCTTGTCGAATAATATATATACCTCTTGTAGTATTGTATAATGGTTCTATATATATATATATATATATTATATATCTGTTATACTATTAATTTATTAAAGCGAAACTTTAAATCCTTGGGGGAAAATTTTATAGTTCACTACATTTTCATCAAGGCTGTAAAATATTTGAAAATTTAAAAATTATGGATTCATGAAGAACTAAAACAATAAAATTTAAAAGGATTTTAGCCGAAAATGATAAATTTAAGATGAGAAATGTTGTTTTCTGACAAGCTTTAAAAGTTTTCTTATTCAGCATTGACTTTTCCAATGTGAAAGTTATAGGAATTTGTTATCTGAAAAAATATAGGAAATTATTATCTTTTTAGCACTTAAAAGCACTAAAATGATTGACTGACACCAGGATTTACGAGAAAAATTAATATGAAAAAAAAAATAGTAAAAGCTTAACTTCACGTACATTACATAAAGCATAAATGCAGCACTTAGGTGCTACACAAGGAAAAATAGAAAAAGAAAGAAAAAAAAGATAGCGGAATTTATACGATAATTTTTTTGTTAGAAAAATAACTCAGATTTTCTGCCCGCTTGAAAAAGAATATTTTAATGCAATATGTATACACATTTTTTCTAAAATATGACACTACTTTTCTTATATCAAAATAAGAAGAAAGGGGAAAAAATAATGAAAGTTAAACATTCAGTGTATGTAAATAACGTTTAAATATTTATGCGCTGAACATTATACGCATTTTAAAAAGCATTAAAATTCAGTCTTGCAAAAGTCTATTAAAGGAAAATTTTTGAAATAAAAAGCTATTTTTGAAAAAGGGGTAAGGTTACTTTTTATTTGAGATTGCGGAACGTGATGATATACATTATTCAACGGTGTCTAGAGTATTAGTTTGCATGCTTTAGAAGTTTAATACACATTTTAGAAAGCTATCATGTTTTAAATAGTTTTTATTTGTAATATACTAATTTTATTTATTTTTGTGAGATTGAATACTTTATTTGCTTAGCTAGATAACTATTGATATTCTTTTCTTCGTTAGACTTCTTTTTCTTCTAATACAAAAGGTTGAATTAAAATGCTTTTTTCGGCAGACGTTTAACACAAATACATGTATGACACTTAGGAATGTCGTAAATGATTGCATGTATACATATGGTATAAGTTATTAAGTTCAATGGTTCATATGTTGTAATACAATTAATTGTTTTATACAAGTTGCGTCATAAATTCGTGCAAACTTTAAAAATGTATAACAAAAGAAGTAATGCTCTGAAAAAATTCCGGTTTGCGCGAGTATGATCAGACGGATTTTGGATTTTTCCTCCATGTATGATAAAAAATGATTTCAAAAATAACCAATAGAGGGCGCTCACACGCCATATTTGAACTTTTTTCGCAAATCAGGAAAACACAAATAGACAATGAAACAAATCACAATTACATGATATTGTGCATTTATTATAAGGTAGTAAATGATGCTCACCATGCGAAACATTCGCGATGCTATATTTGTGTGTTTACCATTCTTGTAGAAAAGTTTAACCAGCAGCGCTCGATCAGGTAACGATAGCATGCTGCCGATATCGAATGATGAATCCATCTCCAACTAGATGTTTTATTGCTAGCCTGATTTCCATAAAACACCTCAATATGACGTGTGAACGCCCTCTATCGGCGTTCTATCTTTTGGAATCATTTTTTATTTTTTTTTTCGAAAAAATTTTCGAGCATTACTTTTTTTTATTATGGGTTTTTAAAATTTGCACGAATTTATAACGCACCCGATATGTATGTAATTTGTAAGTTTATCTTTTTCAAACTTCAATTATAGTGTAATTATTTTTCTTTGAAATAGTTTTTCCATTGAAATTAATCTATGATAATTCAATTATTGTCTTATTATTTTTCTACTATATTTTTCTTTGAAATATGTTCTCAATGGCGATTGATCGGGCAGTATGGAAATCATTTTTAGGTTTATCCTGATTTCTATTCAGAAATTAATCGTAATTAATGTGTCTATTTAGCATTGCCCTTGATAACGAGCTATATACCACATTTCCAATATTATTCCAATTTTTGACAACTCCTCTGTTATATATATTTTGTCATTAACGAGTTATTCCACATATTGATGTTGATTTGTAGTATTATCTAATGGTTCTATATACATATATACATATATATATATATATATATATATATATATATATATATATATATATATATATATATATATATATATATTATGGCCAAAGGTGACCGGACACTTGTGATTTTAGACGTTTTGTTAAATATCTATAAACATACACGAGGAATTATTCCGAATCTCCAGATGTGTAAACAGAATAGTATAGGTCATGTATTTCCGCGAAAAGTTTTTCCCTAAATCTCATAGGGGACGTCAGCAAATTGAAAAAGCACGAAGATCTTTTGCTTACCCTGTCAAAACTAATGCAAAAAAAGTGTTCAAATTGCAGATCATGATTAAGTGACTTATTTTAATAAATTGTGTTTATTTTTATGAGGATAAAAAAAATAGGCTTTTAAAAACTTTCTATTATTAAAAATATTCGTACGTTAGTTTTAATAACAGTTTTAATCTCTTGAGTTTTTACTAATGGTGTGTGGAATGACTATTCTTTATTCTAAGGAGAGAGTTTCTTCAAACGTGAAAGAAATCAATAGATTAGAATTTTCATAGAAATGGATTGCTATTTTTGAAACACCCTGTAGCAAAATTTCTATCAGAAAAGCAATAACTACCTATTAATAAAATTAGTGCGCGAATCCTTTTAATAAAAGAAAATTTTTAAATGGGCTATTTTTTATCATAAAAAAAGACCTAAGATTAATGATGCAGTTTAGAAAGTCATGTGAAGCACGTGAAATAAGTTACATGTTCAAAAATAAATAAATAAATAAACCATTAGCCGTCAAGAGAATATCGGAAGATATATGAATTGTTTCGGAAAATTCCATTTTCCTAAAAAGAAAAACTAAAACAAAAATAAAGTAGAAGACATCCAAATAAAACTATTTTCGTAAGATTTATTTAGAACTTTAAAGCTTATACAGTTTACGTCAGGAAATATTATTCATTTTTCCGCCTTAAAGTCTATTCCGTTTGAAAACTTTTATGTAAGAGAGTTGGGGCTTACCATAATTTAGAAATATTACAATATATTTTCGTTTCTACGTGAAAAAGTAAAAACAAAAACAATTTATTTATCTTTTAAGTTTTTAATTAAAACTGTCGTTTAAAATCGGAAGTAGAAAACCTAGCTAAACAAGAAAAATTGTGATTAATAGATATTCATTAATTTTGAATAAGAGGAGTATAAAAAAAATTTATCATTACAGGCTAATATTTCCAACTGAGAATATAAAATTTAATATTTAGTAAAATTAAATTTCATCAAAACTGTTTTTAAAAAATCTGTAGAAATAGTAAAAAGATTACTTTATTTTTTTTTTTTTCAAATAGTTATATTCCAATCAATAATGGGAAAATGTACAGAAAATCATAAAAATGACCCATGACCGCCAACACCTGCTAGTTTCTTACATTTCCGAACAAAAATAAATCAAAACTTACAAGCTTTTTTGATCATGCAACAAGACGATTTTTATCAAGTTTGAACTGGTTTTTCTTTTCTCCCACGGAAATCCAGCTCAAAACGCCTACTTTAACACCATTTTCTGAAAAATCTACTGTGTTTACATAAAAAAAAAAAAAAAAAAAAAAAAAAAAAAAAAAAAAAAAAAAAAAAGAAAGAAAGGGAAACTGAGTGTGATTAGATAGTTTCTGAACAACAACACCTAATAGTTTCATACATTTCCGAACAAAAATAAATTAAAACTTATGTCATAAAGTTGTATTTTTTAAGAACAGCTTTAAATACATGATCCTTAATTTTAGAAACACTCTCAAAATCATTTTATCGGAGAGAAAAAAAAAACTTCGTAAAATACAAAAATGTTACTATTAATCAACGGGATTATTTATTTATTTATTAACAGTATAAGTCTAAAAAATTAAATTAAAAAAATCCTCTTCACCCTCTAAAAAGTTTTAAGATTCTAAAGCATGTAAGCATTAGCGTTACTTTAGTAATTTACAAAATATGTCTCGGTCTTAGAAAAAATCAGTTCGTTAAAATTTGTTAATAAACGGCATTTTTTTTCTACTAGGTAGGTCTGAAAAACCAAATAAAAAAAATTACCCACACACACACAAAAATATTTCAAAAAGAAAAAAAAATGAGATTCCAAAACATGTAAACATTAGCGTCACTTTTATAATTTACAAAATGTGTCTCCGTGTTCTAAAAAATAATTTCGTTAAAATGTTTACTAATGTGTAAAAGATCAAGATGATGAAAGAAAAAACCGGTAAAATAAAAAATAAAAAAAATCTTTAATAGCTTTTTTTTTCCTTTCCCCTGCTTTATTCAAGTGTTAATTTTTTATTGGCAATCTTTTAATCGCACTTGTTGGATTAATCAGCATTTTTTTATGCACTTGCAAAAAAATAGTAGAAGCATTCCTCTTTTTTTTTTTTTTTTTTTCTTTCGAATAAAATTTTCTTCAATGTTCTGTCACTATTCTTCTTAAAAAATTTTTGAACAAGAACTTTTATTAATAAATATAGTAATGCATAAAAATGTATTTATGTATTTTATGCAGTGAAAAAATAAAAACTGCAGTTCTACATATCACTGAAAAAAAAAAAAAAAACGGACGATTTTACGGGAATACTATTGGTAATCTGATCGCCAGTACAATTTACTGTTTTTTAACGGAAAATTTTCAGTAAATTCCCCCCCCTGCCCTCCCCCCCAAAAAATTCCATTTTTTACTGGAATTTACGGGAATTTTTCCGTTAATTCCGTTGGATTCCTTCACACACGTAATATTACCACTTGGCATTATTACAGACGCCTGGTGTTATTACATTAGAACACCTTATATCAAAACGCATCGAATTTTAAAAGAGAAGTCATTCACCTCAGTGATAATTTTTCTAACTAAATTTTAATTATATATTGTGAACTGCTATTATTAGAAATAGTGTGCAAAAATGTATCTATTTATTTAACATTTCCGTTAAGATTTCTTCAAAAAATTCAAATGATTTTTAAAATTCAGGGGAGTATCAAGTTTACTGGAAGCGCTTCTTTTTAAGTGGGTTCGAAACACAAAAATCTTCAAATTTTCTAAATTTCAGATATTCTCAATTATACTCCCAATTATATGTATTCTATATTTATCAATATAGAATACACAATAGGCACGTCCTACTATATTTAAATACAACCCCGCATTTATTTTGTTTCATTTTGTGAACAAAGGATTTTGAGCTTGTTCTATCGATGATCACTTTCAGAATTTAAAAGCTATATTTTTGAGACTTTCACAAAAGTTTCTCTATACATTTAGCTAACAGAATATGTGAATGAAATTTCAATAGCTTTCACGTATGCGCAATGAAAAACTATATAGTAAACCTGCTCATATTTCATACAATTTTTATTAATTTTTAATTCTGATTGCAGGGTTGCAGGGTAGTAAGTTACAATGTTGTTTGTCATATTTTCTAAAAAAAAAAAAAAAAAAAAAAATATTTTATATTCTCTGTAAATTATAAGCAAAAAAACCTTGAAATTTTTTGGGAGTGTTTTCATAAAAGCTTTAATTTATCTTCGAGTATACATGCTAGCCGTATAAATATGAACACAGTTTATTACAATAAAGCAACTTAATCATGACCTACAGTTTGAACACTTTTGCTACATTAGTTTAGACAGGGTTATCCAAAAGATATTCGTTCTTTTTCAATTCGCTGACGGTCCCCTATGGAGTTTCGGAAAAAAATTTCACGGAAATGTATGACCTGTACTATTATGTTTACACACGTATAGTTTTAGGATAAGGGAGGCATTAAGTTAAATATCTAGACATTAAGTTAAATATCTAGACATTAAGTTAAATATCTAGACATAAATTATTAAATATTTAGACATTAAGTTAAATATCTAGAAAAAATCATGACGATAATTCCTCATGAGTTTTTCTAGATATTTAACTTAATGTCTAAAATCGCAAGTGGCCAGTCACCTTTGGTCATATAGTGTTTATATATATATATATATATACATACATATATATATATATATATATATATAAACATTCATGAAAGATAAATAAAGAATCATGAAAAAAAAAAACTCTTCAAATTTAAAATATATATTAAGCAACAATTTTTTTTTTCGCTCGTATAAGTCTGGTAGCAGAATGAAGATGAGCGTAATTTCTCTAATTTTCAAAATGTGTCTCTATCTTAGCATAAATAATTTTGTTAAACTTTTTACTATTCTATAAAAAAACTAGTAAATGAAATAAAAGCAAAATCGTGAAAAAAAAAGGTCTTTAATCTTTTTTTTCTTTCTTTTTTTCTTCACTCTTTTCTCGCCCTTGATATTCGTCAAAATAAAACAAAAAAAGTTTTGCGTTAATTTCTTGTTGCCAATCTCTTAATCGTACTTGTTAGATAGAGTAACATATTTTTTATGCTTAAGCGTAAAAGGTGCAAATTTCCATTTAAATGTCTTCGAATAACTCAGATAAATTTTAGTTGAACGGAAAGATTTTTTTTTTTTTTTTCAAGTCACTGCTTTTCTAATTAAATTTTTAATCACTAACATAAGTTTTTCAATATATATTAGTTTTTCTTTGTGTTTAAAAATCATTATTAAATGTAGATTGCGTTAATGAATAATTGCGTTAATGAATGATTGCGTTAATAATTGCTGTATGAAATTTACAAGAGTAGAAATAATAATAATCATAAACTCTTTGTTTTTTATTTTGAATATTTATATTAAATAATCTACTATTTTAAAGCTGTATATTTTACATGTTTTTATATTGTTTTATTCGTAAGGAAAATGTATTGGATTAGTTAAAATTTTCGATTTTTGATTTTTAATGGATTTCCACATTTTAGGATGAATTAAACACGATTTGACTACATCTAAACCGATTTACATGTGATATTAATAATGAAAGTATATGAATCTGATTTTCCAAGGGATTAATTAATGAAAAGAATAATCTTATTTTATTTATTTATTTATTTATTTATTTATTTATTTATTTATTTATTTTTGAAATCATAAAAAGGAATTATACTTCTACTCCTTTCTTTTAATAATATCTTGATATATTTATTATATTTTAATCCCATAATTTTAATCAGTGCTTTCTTTACCTTCTTATTCCAAAAACCAAACCTTAATCTGTTAAAAGCAATACTTTCCCTAAAACTACATTGCTTTATTTCATTCTTTCATTTGTTTCTTATATCTTTTGTTTACGTTTTGGAAAAATCATTCGATATCCCATAATTCCACCATAGATATAGGAATAACTAGATTACGCATTCAATGTTATTCTCCCAATACATTTTGATTCTGTTGCGGCTCGGTGGCAACATCCATTAGAGTGGCAAAAAACAAGTGGAACTTGCGAGCAGGGGCGTGCCAACAGTATCCGGCGCCTGTGTGCAGAACTTCAGTTAGCGCTCTTTACCCTCCCCCTTTGCCTTCAGGAAAAAAAAAAACTATGAAGATTTGTAAATGCATAGTTGCCGTTCTTCTGGAGTTTTTTAACACGTTGTCTGCTGCTTACGTGAAGATGTGATGATAGTTAATGCCGCACTGTATAAGTGGGTTTTTCCCAGAAGCCGATTTACTTTTTATAACAAAGAATCAGTGTAAGATTTTCCCGCGCCAGCGCGTGACTTGCTATTGGACATTACCCCACATCACGCGCTGACGCGTAAGTGGCCCCTTAATACTTAAAATTAGCGCCATATCACGCGCTGACGCGTGATCGGCAGCGAATATGTTAACAAGATCAAAAACATTTTTCGAAAAAGAAAATTTATTTAATAAAGTGTGTCTTGTTTCTATAAAGTTCGTATTTTTTGTATTTTATTTCATTTATTAAATAAAATTTCTGTTATTCTATTCTATTATATTTATATTTATTAAATAAAATTTCACACATGCTTAAATTACTTAGAAAAAACAGAAAGATGGCAGCTGGTCAAATTAAATTCATAACACAGTAAAACTGTGGAAATAGTAGGACCACCTCCCCTTTTCTTTACTGGTAAACCCAAGTACTGTTTCAAACATACTTTGCAATTTTTTTCTCGAAGACAGATTATATATGTATACAAAATAAGACAGAAGAATAGGAGTGCCAAACGTTGAGGTATTCCCTATTTTGAAATTAAGTAATTTTATAGTCATTTAATGATTTCAATAATAACTCTGTATTTTCATAAAAGTAGATAACAGACTAAAAAAAGAATACAGACTATTTTGATGTAACAAACAAGTTATAAGTAAAAATAAAAAAAAATCAAATGTACAAAAAAAAATCACAAATAGAAAGAGAAAATTTTGGTTGGATAGTTCAAGAACGATGTATCAACTCCCCCTTCCAACCTCCTTCCTTAGTGTTATATGCACAGCCCCCAAGTCGCTATGATTGTGGGTTGAAGGTTTTTTCGGCACCCATTCGAATATTTCCTCTTACTAGCTATTTTTTTTAATTAAAAATCAATCTTAAAGAATATACTTTTAAAAATAAAAAATATTTGAATAGGCTTCTTTTAATAGTTATCATTGATCTTTATTTAGTTTTAATTATTTAAAGTTATTAATTTTTTATTCAGTGATTAAAATTTCTGGTTTCTTCACCTACAAAATTTTTAAAGATAGATTGCCCCTCTGAAAATCTAATTTTAAATTTGTTCTGGATTAAATTATTGCTGCAAATTATTTTTAAATAGTTTCAGAATAAGGGACTTATAGCTTTCGCGGTGAGATATGCGTGCCTCATATAAAATGTTACTAAAGTTATAAGTCTACCTCTATGCATGGCATGAATACTGGAGGAGAAACTTTTACCAGTACTTCCAAGTAGAATTTTAACTGTAATATTATGTATAAAAACATTTCATATTTATTTACTTAGAAGGTGTCACAAATAAAAATTAAATTAAAGAGTTGACATGTTTCGGTTCATTAATAAGAACCGTATTCATAACATATAAAATCAGTAGAAAATTAAATGACACTGGATATAAATATAATTTAAAAATCTAAAACAAAACATTGCGCCCGCTATGATCGTGAATATAGCCATTGCCAACGCGGCATATAAATATAATAAATTTTGACCATATATTAAATTTAAAAAGTAAAAAAATTAAAATTAAAAAAGTAGAAAAACTCAATGACTCTGGATATAAAGGTAATTTAAAACCCCAAAACATAAAATATTGCGCCCTCTATGATCGTGAATAGCCAATGCCATCGCGGTTCCTCCTATTAGACTCATCCTTTAAATATTTATTAAGTAATTCTAACCACAAACTCGGAATGTCAAAAGAATAAGAATCATTACAAACTCTATCCCTCCTAGAATATATCTCTATGGATTCACGGATGATTAATTTTCGGAATAAACTGGAAATGAACACTAATCTACTATCTTTAAAACAAATTTTAACCCCCCTCTTTAAAAACAATCTTGATAACGCAGTCTTATCCCTACCAAATTTTATGTCACATTCATGCTCTTTCTTCCTAACCCCAAACTTTCTACCTGTCATACCGATATAAAAATTAATATCCCCCTCTTCATTCTCATATGGAATTTCATATACCCCTGCTAGATCATCTTGTGGAACCGGATCAAAAGCTCTGTATAGAAGATGTTTTAACTTAGGAGGTGGCTTAGCAATTAATTCTATTTTAAACTTTTTTAATTTAGCTTTAAGCCTCTCAAAATTACCCTTTATATAAGGAAACGATAGTCTTTTAACCCCAATCTCTTCCCCCTTCTCACAGGCATTATCAACCAAATTACAATTAACCTGAGAATTATTTTTATCCCTATAATTTTTAACCAATTTATTAATTTTATCCTTTTTGTAACCATTCAACTTAGCAATATTAAAAATATAATTCAACTCTTCATACAAAAATTCATCAGAACAAATAATAAACGCACGATTAACCATGAACCGGAATGTAGAAAACTTATACCCAAAGGGTGAATACGCAGAAAATGGAATAATATGCTGACTAGCTATATCTTTCCTGTAAACTTTCCTTTTTAACATAGAACCCTCTCTAATAAGCCACACGTCTAAAAATGAAATAGCACGATCATTTTCCAATTCAAACGTAAATTGAATATTCCTATCCAGTTTATTAACTTCATCTACAAAAACAATGAAAGACTCAACTCCCCCCTCCCAAATTAAAAACACATCGTCAACATACCTCTTCCAAAATTTAGGAACTTTCTCGAACTTTGCGAAAATATTCTCTTCAAAAGGCCTCATTTTAAACTCAGCTAAAAAACCCGAAATAGGAGAACCCATAGGGGCACCCATGTTTTGTTTATAAATTTTACCATCAAAAACAAAATAATTACTTTGTACAATCAACTGTAATCCATCTTTTAAAGTACATTTTATACTGTCATTATATATTTCTGCCTTGTCAATCCTCTTTTTAATATCATCACAAACTTCAAAAATGTCAATCGACGGAAAAAGTGATTTGACATCCAAACTAGCTAATAAACAGTTATGAGGAATTTCAAGTGTCCTTATGCTTTCAACAAAACTTGCAGTGGAATCCACAACATACTCTGATGGCGGCAGTAACTCTTTCAAAATAAGCACAAACGCCTTTTCTAAATAGTAAGTCGGTGCTTGGCATCTTGTAACGATGGGGCGTAGAGGATACCCCTCTTTATGATCCTTTAATCTACCTATCAAACGTGGAATCACACCCTGTTTATTAATAAACAATCTAACTTTAACATTATCTGGCCAACAACCTTTTTCAATAATATCTTTCACCTTTTTGTGGATTTTATTCAAAGGAGATTTTTCAATTAAGGAACAATCCATATCAGCAATAGCTTTTTGCATTTTAACTTTATACTCATTACGATCCAAAACAGCAATCCTGTTGGACTTGTCAGTCTGTATGAACAACACTTCACTATCCTTTTTCAAATTTTTAATAATGTTTAACTCAGGTGTATTAAGATTTAAAGGTCTTTTCATATATTTATCTAATTCAGTAAACATTAAATTTCTAACTTCCTCCTTATTTTCGCTATTTACTTTACTAATTATACATTCTGCCTCCATAATTAAATTCTTAACATTTTGCTTCTGTTCAAACATAAATTTAGGGCCTTTATTCATCAGATCTAATTCTCTATCATTAAATTCCTTCTTAGATAAATTAACAATTTCCACTTTCTCCATTTTCTCCATTAATCCAGGACCACGAACAGATTTTCTTGACATTAAAATCAACTTTTCCACTTTTTTCTTAAGTTTAGCCACTTTATAACAGTTTTGAATTTCCCTCCATCTTTCTAACTTTCTAATCAATAAATCAAACTTCTCAATCCAAACATCATTATTCCCAAGTTCGACATTTTTATGATCACAACATTCAACTAGCTGCATATAAGCTTCATATGTCCTAATATTCAAATCATTAATAACAGAATATTTCTTCCTGATAAATAGTGCCAGACATCTTCTTTCAAAAACACGTACCATACTATTAAATAATTGTTTAATAGTCTTGTTTTTAACTGATAAAAAGTTCGGAACAACATTAACTTTCTTACAAACCTTTAGAAATCTCAAATTTAAAATTTCACGATCCAGCGTCATTCTCAAATTCTTAAACCGATTAAAACTTGTATAAAAACTCATCTTATTATCCAGTATCGATAAAATTCAATGTTAAAACTGTTGTTAGTTTTCGTTTTTTCAAAAACTAAAACAAAATCACTTCACCTTTTTTCATTCACGTATAAAAACATTTCATATTTATTTACTTAGAAGGTGTCACAAATAAAAATTAAATTAAAGAGTTGACATGTTTCGGTTCATTAATAAGAACCGTATTCATAACATATAAAATCAGTAGAAAATTAAATGACACTGGATATAAATATAATTTAAAAATCAAAACAAAACATTGCGCCCGCTATGATCGTGAATATAGCCATTGCCAACGCGGCATATAAATATAATAAATTTTGACCATATATTAAATTTAAAAAGTAAAAAAATTAAAATTAAAAAAGTAGAAAAACTCAATGACTCTGGATATAAAGGTAATTTAAAACCCCAAAACATAAAATATTGCGCCCTCTATGATCGTGAATAGCCAATGCCATCGCGGTTCCTCCTATTAGACTCATCCTTTAAATATTTATTAAGTAATTCTAACCACAAACGTTTTAAAGTTTTTTATTTAGTTTGTGGTTAGAATTACTTAATAAATATTTAAAGGATGAGTCTAATAGGAGGAACCGCGATGGCATTGGCTATTCACGATCATAGAGGGCGCAATATTTTATGTTTTGGGGTTTTAAATTACCTTTATATCCAGAGTCATTGAGTTTTTCTACTTTTTTAATTTTAATTTTTTTACTTTTTAAATTTAATATATGGTCAAAATTTATTATATTTATATGCCGCGTTGGCAATGGCTATATTCACGATCATAGCGGGCGCAATGTTTTGTTTTGATTTTTAAATTATATTTATATCCAGTGTCATTTAATTTTCTACTGATTTTATATGTTATGAATACGGTTCTTATTAATGAACCGAAACATGTCAACTCTTTAATTTAATTTTTATTTGTGACACCTTCTAAGTAAATAAATATGAAATGTTTTTATACGTGAATGAAAAAAGGTGAAGTGATTTTGTTTTAGTTTTTGAAAAAACGAAAACTAACAACAGTTTTAACATTGAATTTTATCGATACTGGATAATAAGATGAGTTTTTATACAAGTTTTAATCGGTTTAAGAATTTGAGAATGACGCTGGATCGTGAAATTTTAAATTTGAGATTTCTAAAGGTTTGTAAGAAAGTTAATGTTGTTCCGAACTTTTTATCAGTTAAAAACAAGACTATTAAACAATTATTTAATAGTATGGTACGTGTTTTTGAAAGAAGATGTCTGGCACTATTTATCAGGAAGAAATATTCTGTTATTAATGATTTGAATATTAGGACATATGAAGCTTATATGCAGCTAGTTGAATGTTGTGATCATAAAAATGTCGAACTTGGGAATAATGATGTTTGGATTGAGAAGTTTGATTTATTGATTAGAAAGTTAGAAAGATGGAGGGAAATTCAAAACTGTTATAAAGTGGCTAAACTTAAGAAAAAAGTGGAAAAGTTGATTTTAATGTCAAGAAAATCTGTTCGTGGTCCTGGATTAATGGAGAAAATGGAGAAAGTGGAAATTGTTAATTTATCTAAGAAGGAATTTAATGATAGAGAATTAGATCTGATGAATAAAGGCCCTAAATTTATGTTTGAACAGAAGCAAAATGTTAAGAATTTAATTATGGAGGCAGAATGTATAATTAGTAAAGTAAATAGCGAAAATAAGGAGGAAGTTAGAAATTTAATGTTTACTGAATTAGATAAATATATGAAAAGACCTTTAAATCTTAATACACCTGAGTTAAACATTATTAAAAATTTGAAAAAGGATAGTGAAGTGTTGTTCATACAGACTGACAAGTCCAACAGGATTGCTGTTTTGGATCGTAATGAGTATAAAGTTAAAATGCAAAAAGCTATTGCTGATATGGATTGTTCCTTAATTGAAAAATCTCCTTTGAATAAAATCCACAAAAAGGTGAAAGATATTATTGAAAAAGGTTGTTGGCCAGATAATGTTAAAGTTAGATTGTTTATTAATAAACAGGGTGTGATTCCACGTTTGATAGGTAGATTAAAGGATCATAAAGAGGGGTATCCTCTACGCCCCATCGTTACAAGATGCCAAGCACCGACTTACTATTTAGAAAAGGCGTTTGTGCTTATTTTGAAAGAGTTACTGCCGCCATCAGAGTATGTTGTGGATTCCACTGCAAGTTTTGTTGAAAGCATAAGGACACTTGAAATTCCTCATAACTGTTTATTAGCTAGTTTGGATGTCAAATCACTTTTTCCGTCGATTGACATTTTTGAAGTTTGTGATGATATTAAAAAGAGGATTGACAAGGCAGAAATATATAATGACAGTATAAAATGTACTTTAAAAGATGGATTACAGTTGATTGTACAAAGTAATTATTTTGTTTTTGATGGTAAAATTTATAAACAAAACATGGGTGCCCCTATGGGTTCTCCTATTTCGGGTTTTTTAGCTGAGTTTAAAATGAGGCCTTTTGAAGAGAATATTTTCGCAAAGTTCGAGAAAGTTCCTAAATTTTGGAAGAGGTATGTTGACGATGTGTTTTTAATTTGGGAGGGGGGAGTTGAGTCTTTCATTGTTTTTGTAGATGAAGTTAATAAACTGGATAGGAATATTCAATTTACGTTTGAATTGGAAAATGATCGTGCTATTTCATTTTTAGACGTGTGGCTTATTAGAGAGGGTTCTATGTTAAAAAGGAAAGTTTACAGGAAAGATATAGCTAGTCAGCATATTATTCCATTTTCTGCGTATTCACCCTTTGGGTATAAGTTTTCTACATTCCGGTTCATGGTTAATCGTGCGTTTATTATTTGTTCTGATGAATTTTTGTATGAAGAGTTGAATTATATTTTTAATATTGCTAAGTTGAATGGTTACAAAAAGGATAAAATTAATAAATTGGTTAAAAATTATAGGGATAAAAATAATTCTCAGGTTAATTGTAATTTGGTTGATAATGCCTGTGAGAAGGGGGAAGAGATTGGGGTTAAAAGACTATCGTTTCCTTATATAAAGGGTAATTTTGAGAGGCTTAAAGCTAAATTAAAAAAGTTTAAAATAGAATTAATTGCTAAGCCACCTCCTAAGTTAAAACATCTTCTATACAGAGCTTTTGATCCGGTTCCACAAGATGATCTAGCAGGGGTATATGAAATTCCATATGAGAATGAAGAGGGGGATATTAATTTTTATATCGGTATGACAGGTAGAAAGTTTGGGGTTAGGAAGAAAGAGCATGAATGTGACATAAAATTTGGTAGGGATAAGACTGCGTTATCAAGATTGTTTTTAAAGAGGGGGGTTAAAATTTGTTTTAAAGATAGTAGATTAGTGTTCATTTCCAGTTTATTCCGAAAATTAATCATCCGTGAATCCATAGAGATATATTCTAGGAGGGATAGAGTTTGTAATGATTCTTATTCTTTTGACATTCCGAGTTTGTGGTTAGAATTACTTAATAAATATTTAAAGGATGAGTCTAATAGGAGGAACCGCGATGGCATTGGCTATTCACGATCATAGAGGGCGCAATATTTTATGTTTTGGGGTTTTAAATTACCTTTATATCCAGAGTCATTGAGTTTTTCTACTTTTTTAATTTTAATTTTTTTACTTTTTAAATTTAATATATGGTCAAAATTTATTATATTTATATGCCGCGTTGGCAATGGCTATATTCACGATCATAGCGGGCGCAATGTTTTGTTTTGATTTTTAAATTATATTTATATCCAGTGTCATTTAATTTTCTACTGATTTTATATGTTATGAATACGGTTCTTATTAATGAACCGAAACATGTCAACTCTTTAATTTAATTTTTATTTGTGACACCTTCTAAGTAAATAAATATGAAATGTTTTTATACGTGAATGAAAAAAGGTGAAGTGATTTTGTTTTAGTTTTTGAAAAAACGAAAACTAACAACAGTTTTAACATTGTAATATTATGCTTTTCCACTACAGTTAGATAATACAGAGGTGTGAAAATTATTAGAATAATTGGGTTTTTTTCAGTTTTTCTTGATTAATATTGCATATACTTGCAATTTTTCAAGAAAGGTAATTTGTTTTGTTGGTCTAGTCAATTTTGAACTCCTCTAAATTACTTTTGGGGATAAAAAAAATTTAAATGTTGCCATTTTTTAAAAAGAAATGTATTTTATCCAAAGTAATCAAATTGTTTCCATTGCATAAAGAGTTAGTTTGATTAGCAAAGAAATGTAAAATTCAATTTAAATTTTGTCTGCTTGCTGTGTTAGTATTTTTTCCTTTTCTTGAGTTAGTATTAGTATTGGTTTATTTTTAAAACAAATCTTTTCGCTATTTTGATTAGCTTATGGTAATTGACAGATTTTTCTCGTTTATCAAAGGATTATCCCATCATTAAGGGTAAAGCAAGTGATATTTCTGTTAGAAGACTAGCTGTGATAAAGTGTCTCATTCAAGAAATAACGATACAGTGCACGAAATTGCTAAAAAAGCAGAATTTTTGCAAGCATCTGTGTCTAGAATATAAAGATTTTTGATCTCCAAATGTGAATATGCAACTTTTAGAATAAGGATATGTGGAAGGATAGGTAAATTTACTGCAAAAATAGAAGAGAAATTAATTAAAATTGTTAAGGCTAACAGAAGAGCAACTAGTCATGAACTAAAAATCTTTTTGCAAGCGTATGGAATAACTGTATGTGATTCTTATATTCGTAGAAAGCTTAGCTCAGCTGGAGTCAGTGCTCGTCATCTTCGAAAAAGGTTAAAATCACATTCTCTAAGGCAAAGAAGAGATTTGCTTGGGCAAAAGTTGTGCAATAACAATTCAGAAATTACTGAAGCAAGTTGCGAAATATTAATTTTCCCTTAATTAATCAATTAAACTTAAGTTGTTTATTCCTTTTCTTGAAATCATGTTTTTAGCATATTGGCTAAAGATGTAAAACTATTTTTAAATTTCTTTGTAAATTTCTTTATAAGTATATTTCTCAACAAATTACATATTTTAAGGAATTGTTTATCTTTTAGGTATGTTTTTCTGATGATTCAATGTTTGCCATATCAGAAAAAAGCACTCAGTATCTCAGGAGAAGTACCAGTAAAGCATTTTTCCAAAATTGCATAGTACAAACAGTTAAACATCCTACTAAATTAATGCTTTAGATCGTGATGCTTTCTTAGGGTACTGGACTTTTATATGTTGTAGAAGGCAATATGAAGCAGTAATAGTATGAAAAAGTGCTTGAACAAAGTCTAACTCCACAATAAGAAGACTGGTTTCCAAATGGAGACTTCAGTATAAGTATACTATTTCAAAGACCGTTTTCAGAGTCTTTCCAAAAAATCTTTAGTTATTAATGCGCCTTTAATATGTGCAGGGAAAAAAAGATGTTACATCAGAAATAATGCGTATGATGGTTTTCTCCTATATTCCGTAAACCAGGGAAGATCAAGTTTATCTCCTTTATTTGGTAAAGGCAGAATATCATTGTGGAAAGGCTGTCAAATTTTGCTTTTTTTGAGACAAGTTTCTAAACAAGACAGTGCGGAAAAAAAAACTTTGCCATCCTGAGGCAATAAAAACTTATTTACTCTAAGTATGATTTATTTAATGAAAATTCTCAAAACGGTTCAAATACAAATGACTTCATTAACCGCTTCTCTGATGTGCCCGTACGTAATACCGGCAACGTATTTTTGTTAATCATGATTTGTCCGTTCAACGTACGGGCATTCATTTTCCAATCAGGATTTATTATTTTCACCATGTACATTTTTAGGCACAAATGTCATATACGCACCACATTTTATGCCTCATATGGTAACCGGGTCATTGTTGTTTATTAATAAACTGTTTATTTACTTCATATTTTCTTTTATAAATTGATATAAATTGTTTTGTTTTATAGTTATTAATTAAACTTTTGTAGTTTGTTATTATTTCCTTTTTAAAATAATAGAAAATAATTAAAAAATATATATATAATTGATATTTGATAACGAAGTTTTTGCCAAACCGGCGTATAAAAAAAATCGCGCCAATGTGGTGCGTATATGACATCTGTGCCCATTTTTATTGTAAATTTTGCATTATTGAACCCGGGCATTTTTTTTTTAAATCAAATCTGCAAAAAAATTTGTTTTGAAAATTCGGTAATAAAAGATTAAAAATTCTGTAAAAAGCATGGAAAATAAGGATTTTTTGAAAGTTTTTTTTGAAGAATATAGATCAGTTAAGTAGTTCATCCTTGCAAGTGTGATATGGGTGATTCTACGATAAGAGGTTTAAAAAACATAGAGGATTCGGCCAAAAAGAAAAGCTTGAGTTTGATCAAAAACCTTTAAATTATGATTTTTGTCCCGTTTATTTACTTTTTCATGTAAGGGCAAGTCACTTTATACATATTTTATAACTTTTTCTGGTCAGTGACTCGCTTCTTTGGCAGTTATCTTGCCAGGGGAAATACGACAGGGGAGAGACATTTTCATGTAAATTCAAAATTTTTAACTGACTGAATTAGTTTTTGGGTTAATTGTGTATTTCACTTTAATTATTACCGTATTGTTTAATTAGGGCAGTAAATGCAATTGAATTAAATGAATATTATAAGTTTTATGACTTACCAGGGGAGATACACGATCACCGTGCGAAGCCACTACACCGCACGGGCGCGTCGCAACAACTAAAAATGGCGATGCTTAAATGGCTTGCGCGTTTAGTATTGGTAACTTCAAGCCGATAGATGTCCTTAAGCGCTACTTCCGATATAGCCATCCTTGAATTTATATTTGTTTCAGCGGAACGAAATTTGACAGGGTAGATACACAAAAAAAAGCGAGACAAAAGTTAATTTTAAAAATAATTTGAAATTAACAAAATTATTTTATTTTTTATTTTATAATATATAAGTATAATTACTTAAATTCCAATTAAACATACTTTAGTTAAGGATCTGATGGAAAAAATATATGTATTGTTTGAAAGTTAAATTGAAACCGGCAAGGGGACATGCCAGGGGAGAGACTTTTTTAGACTTGGTAAGAAATTTCAGAAAAATGTGTTTTAATTAGGCATCCAATTGTGCTGTTATTTAATAAAGTATATTAAGATGATGCGATTCATTGCAAAAAATAGCAACATATAGAATAAAAAATCTGTTTTAAACGAATTGCTGTACAAATTACCTCTTATCGTAGAATCACCCATATATTCGCGGTTGAAATGAGTCAAAAAATAAGCCAGAAAAACAATATTTGAATGATATTTACCTTTACCTACTATTTTTACCGTTTCATAAAGTTATTTTGGTATTCTTTAATGTGTCAGAATAAGAATTTTAATAAATTTCGACATATTTAGATTGAATACAAATGGAAAAGTACTTTGAAAAAGAGATAAGACTTAGCAAAAAAGATGACGATTAAAACAGCTTCCATCGATTCCCTTATATCAAGGAAGACAATTCATATCTGGCCATTTAATTAACTGTTTTTTCCTTTTCAATTTTGGGGCAATAAATCATTTTGAACAGTAAAAATAATTACAAATTGCTTTTATGTAAAAATCAATTTTCAATTGATTTCTTATCTTTTTTCTTAGCTTTTAATGTAAGGAGAAAGAAAATTGTTGGATTAATTAAAATGTTAAATATATGAACATTCATAGTTTTCAGGTAGAATATTTTACGTCAAGAAGTTTTCTTTTGTCAATGTGCAGCGTATGCCGCAGATTGAAACGATCAAAAACTTCTTCTGAAGCAATCTGCATCTGTCAAGAATACACAAACTCAAAATTAGCAAAGGGTGTTCTTAACTGCTCCGCTCAACAAGCGCAAAACATTTTGACGCATTTAAAAATTCATTTTTTAACAGAAAGTTATAAAATTGAAATGCCTGACTATGGAAGCGATTTTGAATCGAACTTAATTTTCCATTTTATGGTACTTAAATTACCTATCCAGTTCTAAGTTATTTCGATCACGTGATCACCCTTCTTTCTCCTGCTATTCGACCGGTTTTTCTGCTTTTGTCGGGAAATGTGCTCAAAAACGTCAAATTTGAAGGCTTGTTATGAAAGATCTATTGTGTTTTTTAAAAAAACAGAAAAATGAGTGCAGTTAGTCAGTTTCTGAATAACAACACCTGCTATTTTCATGCATTTCCGAACAAAAACAAATTAAAGCATATGTCACAAAGTTGCCCTTTTTGATTTAAGAACACCCTTTGCGGGTAAATAACAGCTACTACGATTCTTATGAAATAAAAATTAGTAAAAGTAAAGTATTATTTTTGAATTCAATCCAAAAAATATAGATTAAAATCATGTTTATATACAGGTTGTTCAATCAGTCATCTGTTAAACTGAAAGGGTTGTTAATAAACCGGGAGGCGGCAGCCCAGACAATCACCTCATTGAGTGTACTGTGAAAATCTAAGATTAATTAAATCTGGATTTGCATATTAAAACGCAGTCGGTCTGCCAAGTCATATCTTGGCGGAAAACACCTTAAACTCCGATTTTAGCGGTCGACTCATAGGTGTACCATTATGTTTTCCTATTCCCAATCTGCTTTTTTCATACATTTGGGTGCAGGAAAGCACAATGATAAACCTACTAGTCAACTACAAAAATCGGGTTTTTAGGTATTTTCCATTAAGATATGACTTGGCAGACCGATTGTGGTTTAATATGCGAATCGAGATTTAACTAATCCCAGATTTTCATTCGTGAACTTGATGAGGTAATTGTCTGTGCTACCGCCTTCAGGTATATTAAAACAATATAGATGCAAATAAAACTTGGTAACAAAAAAAAAAAAAAAAAAAAAAAAAAAAAGTTAAAAGATTTTTTACCATTTTCAGTATATCAAGTGAGAGGATTCATATGTAATTATTTAATTATTTATTTCCTTTAATTTATTTAATTTATTTCCTTTTCAACTTTGAGGCAATAAATCATTTTGAACGATATAAAGCATTATAAATTGCTTTTACGTAAAAATCAATTTTCAAATGATTTCTTATCTTTTTTCCTTAGCATTTAATATGTGAGGAGAAAGAAATTTGTTAGATTAATTAAAATATTAAACATATGGACATTCATAGTTTTAAGGTTGAATATATGTACCATTATGTTTTCCTATTCCCAATTTTCTATTTTTTTCATATTTATGGGTGCAGTAAACCACAATGGTAAACCCACGAGTCAACCACTAAAAACGGGTTTTTAGGTATTTTCCACCAAGATATGACTTGGCAGACCGATTGCACTTTAATATGCGAATCGAGATTTAACTAATCCTACCTTTCATTTGTGAACTTGATGAGGTGATTGTCTGTGCTGCCGCTTCCGCTTTATTAAAATAATATAGATGTAAATAAAACTTGGTAACACACACACACACACAATAAAAAAAAGATTAAAAGATCTTCCATCAATTCCAGTATATCAAGTGAGAGGATTCATATGTAATTATTTAATTAAATTTTATTTCCTTTTCAACTTTGAGGCAATAAATCATTTTGAACGATAGAAAGCATTATAAATTGCTTTTATGTAAAAATCAATTTTCAAATGATTTCTTATCCT
This sequence comes from Maratus speculifer, assembly GCA_964019185.1. Lineage (NCBI taxonomy): Eukaryota > Metazoa > Arthropoda > Arachnida > Araneae > Salticidae > Maratus > Maratus speculifer. The sequence goes on from OZ025302.1 coordinate 215,582,927, forward strand.
TTTTCCTTAGCTTTTAATATGTAAGAAAAAAGTAAGTTGCTTGTTTAATTAAAATTTTAGACATATGACATATTAATAGTTTTCAGGGTGAATATTTTATGTCAAGAAGTTTTCTTTTGTCAATGTGCAGTTTATTGAAAGATTGAAACAATCAAAAACTTCTTCTGAAGCAATTTGTATCTGTCAAGAATACACAAACTCAAAATTAGCAATAATTCACATTTGTTTAAATTGAATTATTAAGCTGCGGGTAAATAACAGCTACTAAGATCCTCATAAAATAAAAATTAGTAAAAATAAAATAAAATTTTTGAATTCAGTCTAAAAAATATAGATTAGAATCATGTTTATATACGGGTTGTTCAGTCACTCATCTGTTAAACTGAACACTGTTAAAAATAAAGGTGACAAACAAGTTGCATTTCGCGCCCAGGGGTGAAAAGGTGTTGCCATTTGACACCCGCGGGCTTGAAAATGTGTTTGGGGTGCCGTTTAATCTCTCACTGGGGGATTCATGCTAATTAGGGTTCCGCGCAATGCATATTGTTGGAAGATTTTCATCCCTTCGTCATTTGAGCATGTTCTGTGTCCTGTATCCTTGTCCTTAAAATCGCCGCCACTGGTGGATCAGAACAGCAATTTCTCCCTACGATGACTATCGGCGCTATGCGCTTCCCAATTTCGTTTATAACTTCGGATAGGTAACTCTTGGCGAGCTTTTTTATATAAAGCAACCTTTGAGTTTCAGGACATTTGAACATTTTAGGGAAACTTTGAAGGTGAGCTCGATGGTCGAGCGGTTAGAGCGACGAGCTTGGAATCAGATGTTGTGGGTTCGAATCCTTCGAGGGTCAAAAGTCGGTTTATATATTTTTTAATTTTTTTTTTATTATTGGGCACTCTGGATTAAGGGTGCCATCTTTTCACCCTAATTATAGGTGCCATTTTGGCTCCTTTAAGGGTGTCGCCAGTGAGACAAGCCTTTCACCCCTAAAAGGTGCAATGTGTCACCATTAGTTTTAAAAGTGAAAGGGTTGTTAATAGACCGGGAGGCGGCAACCTAGACAATCACCTCATGGAGTGTACTGGTGAAAATCTAGATTTAGTTAAATCTGAATTTGCATATTAAAACGCAGTCGGTCTGCTAAGTCATATCTTGGTGGAAAACACTTAAAACCCCGATTTTAGCGGTTGACTCATAGATGTACCGTTATATTTTCCTGCTCCCAATCTTCCATTTTTTTATACTTTTGGGTGCAGGAAAGCACAATGATAAACCTACGAGTCAACCACTAAAATCGGGTTTTTAGGTATTTTCCACCAAGGTATGACTTGGCAGATTGATTGCGCTTTATTATTCGAGTTTTAACTAATCCTAGATTTTCATTCGTGAACTTGATGAGGTAATTGTTTGTGCTTCCGCTTTCAGGTATATTAAAATAAAATAAATAAATAAAACTTGATAAAAAAAAACAATAATAATTAAAAGATCTTCCATCAGTTCCAGTATATCAAAGGAGACGATTCATATGTAATTATTTAATTAAATTTCATTTCCTTTTCAACTTTGAGACAATAAATCATTTTGAACTATAAAAATAATTATAAATTGCTTTTATGTAAAAATCGATTTTCAAATGATTTCCCATCTTTTTTCTTTAGCATTTAATATGCAAGGAGAAAGAAAATTGTTAGATTAATTAAAATATTAAACATATGGAACATTAAAAGTTTTTAGGAAAAAAAAAATGTCAAGAATTTTTTTTTATTTTATTTTATTTTTATTTATTTATTTATTTATTTTGTCAGAAGCAGATAAATAATAAAACCAACAGAAGAGTGCATTTAATTAGATATATGTGTGTGTGTTATATTTTGAATTTGAGAAACGTAAGTCAGCTGGATAAATTATTAGCAGACGGCTTTCGAGTATAGAAGGCAAATAAATGTTATTATTAATTATAAGTCTCCTTGATGTTCTGTAAATAAATATGCGATTTGAACTAAAAAGTGTTATGATAAATTTAATAAAAGTGATCATTTATCATTGGATGATTACGAAAAATAATAAGAAGTACTTTTTTTTCAATTCAAAAAGTATTAATATTAACGAGAAAATAAACTAAATTACTAAATACTAAATTACACTTAGTGATTACTAATTACTTAATACTAAATAACTACTAATTTACTAAAAGTGAATAGAAAATGTTTTAAGGTTAAAAGCTAAATAAACATGCAAATAAAATTATAACAATCGACCTTTCGGTATTGTCTATGACAATCCTCAGGAAAAATTTTTTTATATATTATTTTTAAAGAATAAAATCAAGCCATTTTGAATTTGAAAAAAAATGTTAGGTTCTTAAAATATAATCGCTTAAAAAAATCGTACATACAGAACATATGCAGTGGCATCATCTATAGCAGGGTTAATAAACTATGGGTCGCGGAGCGATCGAGTTTTCTTACAAAAATGTATTTATTATTTCATCGGTTTAAAAAATATAACAGATTTAACTGTAAATAATGATTCAAGGGAAATCCTTAATTTTTTTCTGGATGAATATACGAACTGAATATCCAGAAATATTTAAGGCTGTTCTCAAATGAAAAGCGCGTTTTGGGCTCTACTTTGTGACACTTAAACAAAAAAGTTTTTGCTTTCATATGCTTCAAAAAATTTGAGATGATAATTTTGTTTCTCTATAATTGCCCTCATTCTTTATTTTTCTTTTAAAATCAATACTTTAGGCGCAAAAAATTGTCAAAGTTTAACTTTTGGCACTTTTTAACCGGAGAGTTTGTGACACTTGCATTTGCATAAAAATATACCAAGAAACATTTTTTCAACTTTCACGTACTCATCAAAGTCCCCATACCACCCCACTTGTAACATATCACGCTGTATTACATAAGCGTGCATTTGCAGTTCAGAAATAAAGCACTACGTTATAAATCTTAGTCAAACTTTATTTTTAAACTTTAGCTTTGTGTTTCAATGACATTTGTGCGCATAAACAATATAAATGATTCATGTGTTTATTTTCCATGAAATAAGATTAGGTTTTACAATAAAAACATAACTAATATGCAATATTAATAAAATATTAATATGGAAAAGCAATTGAAAACAGTAATATTTTGGAATTCGAAATGGAAATTAATATATTTGGCTTTCAATCTTATCTTTATGGTATGAACACAAAATACTTTAATTTAAATAGCTTCAAATTTTGATTTGCTGATTTTTAATGCTGTTATTTTATCCAATATGTGTGATGTTACACTTCTTACCTGCTCCCACCTCCTTATCACAAATTGTCACTTCACTTCCACTCCTCTAAGTGTGACATCATTTGTGGACGGTCCTTGTGCAGGGACCGATTTAAAAATTTTGAGGCGCTGACCACAGATGTTTATAGGAGGGGGGGAGGTCATTTATATTGTTTCGAATTCCAAAATATTACTGTTTTCAATTGCTTTTCCATATTAATATTTTATTAATATTGCATATTAATTATGTTTTTATTGTAAAACCTAATCTTATTTCATGGAAAATAAACACATGACTCATTTATATTGTTTATGCGCACAACTAATATTTACTGTGGAATTGAGTAAAAGAAAAAAAAAGATATTTACTAAAATAACCATTATTGACTTCAATACTTTAAAATATCTATTAAAAAATTAAGTATGATAATAATTAATTTACTTTTAAATAATAATTTTTACTGGAGAAAAATTGATTTTTTCACAATTATGAAATTTAAATCAGTAGACGTTTGCATTAAGTCGTGTAGTGTTAATTACTTTTTTTTTTTTTTTTTTTTTTTTTTTTTTTTTTTTTTAATACGAGCTTATATATTTGGAATAATAAAATATGCAACAACTAATAATACATTTTCGACATCAAGCTACAATTATTTAAAATATTAAAGGCTATACTGCCTGTAACATACGCTCACCAATCCCAAATAATCTGACGAGAATAGAAACTAGATTAAATAAGAATTAAAAATACAATGAATTTTTAAATTATTAAAGATAAAAAATGTATGTATTCATTCTAATAAAGTAATCATAAATGCATGTTTCAGACAAAATATGTTCAACATTATAAAAACACAATATGAACACAATAGAATATAGAACGAAATATCCCGTAAGACATGGTGACGTCACAGTGACGTCGTTGTGAAGTCACGTTGTGACTTTGTGACCGTCGATGTGACGTCGCGTGACGTCGATGTGAAGTCACAGTGACTAAAATGTGAAGTCGTTATGGCCGTTTTAGAGCTCGTTTGTGACGTCACATTGTGACCACTTTGTGAAGTCACGGTGTGACCAAAATGTGAAAAATGTGTCATTTGTGACAAAATTGTCTTTGAAACTGACTATTTTGTGACGATAGTGACAAGATTGTGAAGACACTTTGTGACATTTTTGTGAATATTTTATGATCTGTGACGATTTCGTTACTAAATTTGTGATGGTGGCTATATTGCCAGTGTTGTAATGTTACACTGGGACACAATTATACAGTTATGATCATTGATATATAGTGTAAAATCATTTACATCTTTCACAAAACTTTATTATATTTTGGCAATATATCTCAATTCAAACTTGAGAGCTGCTATAAAAAGAAAGCACCAAAAGGAAGTTACTGAATCAAACTGCAATGCCATACAGATTTTAATCTTTGTTACATATTTTTTTTCTGCTGCAATAAATGGGAATATTTAAGACAATTGAATATTCAGTCTATCACAATTATTTGAAATTTAGCTATTTGTTTTTTAAAAAGCATTAAAATTATGAAAGAAAAATTTATATTTAACCTTTTAAGAGGCCTTCATATTTTTTCGTGAATATTTAATGATTCATAGAATATTAGCAATTAAAACATAATTTGTTTTGATAAAGTCTGTATGGCATTGCAGTTTGATTCAGAAACTTTCTTTTTATAGCAGCTCTCAAGTTTTAATTGAGATATAATCAAAATATAATAAAGTTTTGTAAAAGATGTAAATGATTTTACACTATATATCAATGTTCATAACTGTATAATTATGTCCCAGTGTAACATTACAACACTGGCAATGTAGCCACCATCACAAATTTAGTAACAAAATCATCACAGATCACAAAATATTCTCAAAAATGTCACAAAGTGTCTCCCCTGTCTTGTCACTATCGTCACAGAATAGTGATTATTTTATTCAATGCAAAAAAAAAAAAGACATTAATATAAATTTTGTATTAAATCAGCCCGTAAGGCTCCACAATAGTCACTCAAAAAGACCCGGATGATAATGTAAAGTCTATGGGTATGTTTTTTTAAATATCTCTCTCAAACTTTAATATTTATATAATTTTTTTTTCATAGGATAGCTGAGGACGATCTACAAGAGGCCTATTTTTACTTTTTTGATTTTCTTATATATTTTTTATATTATGATGGTTTCAATTTCAGAACCGGTTTAAAGCGGTTTTGAAATTTAAAGTATTCTTTTTAAAATCTGAAACAAAAATCGAAAAAGTAAAAACTAGACTGGTTGTTGGATCGTCCTCAGCTATCCTATGCAAAAACAATTCATGTAAAAGTACTAAAATTTGAGCGAGATATTTGAAAAGAGCGCTCCCATAGACTTTACATTATCATCCGGGTCTTTTTCTCTGACTAGCGTTGCGTCTTAAATTCTATAATTATCTGACTGAAAAACACGGTCGAGGAGCTTAAAAAGTGTAGAAACATATATGATAAATATGTTGACACAGTTTTTAAATCAAACAACTATTTTAAAGGCAATTTAATTTTGAAACTGCAAATGATAGAATATTGTTTTAGATACTAAAAAAATAAATTCAAACATAAAAATAATAAATTATGGATTTTTGGTATACTTGTGATAAGCAGAAAATGACGTATTTCTCATCAATATTGTCAATATACAAATAAAAAATTATAAAATATACAAACTTACTTTTGAAACTATCTATTCCTAGCTATCGCTAGCTTTTTAATTTTACAAAATTTACAAAGCTTAAATTTACATTTTACTAACAACGATCTGAAACTAGTCCGTTGATAAACGTAACTTTGGTATGAAAACAAATATAACTCGTACTAATAATATAAATATGTTGAGAATTCTCAAAATTATATTTTGGAAACAATTGCTATGTTGGAAGGTAGTAAAAATAAATAAAATCTTATTTTTATGCTCACTGTAAAAGTAATTGATTTTTGGGCATGTTGCAGATATTTAGAAGGGGTAATTTTACATCAAAGTTTGTAATAAATAATGTATTACACTATTAAATTTATGAAACATTTAGAATTTTAACATGTTTTTAAAAAGCTAACTAAAAGTTTTCTAACAATAATGATAAAGCAAACAGGAAAAAGAAAAAAAAACATACCTGTTTTTTGTTGTCATTTTTCTATCCAAATTGCTTTTGGCCGTGTAAGTGAAGTTCAATATTAATTATTGTGGCACAGACTGGAATCATTTTCACCAAGCCAGCGCCACAATAACTCTCTTGAACTTATTTTTTGTTTAATATCTCATCTAAAAATGAGGAGCTCTTGAGGTTTTTCTTGTTTAAATTTTTAAATCGGTTTCAATATGCGTACATAACTGCTTATATGCCTCCAGTGAACTTATTTCTGGCACCTTAGATATCTGTGTTTATTCTTCGTTAAAAAATCGTCTGCAAACAGTCATAAATTGTTTAATGCGCATGACCGTTAATTTCATTTCGCATACAACAGATTTGGAAATTGAATACACAATAATTTTATAAGAGTGTCTCTAGCTAATCTTTTTTATTTGATGAATTTAGTAATTTAATCTATCTTTTATTTTTCACAGTTTCAAAACAATTCGAGTTAAAAATGACTCATAAGTTTATTTTTATTTTTATTTTTATTTTTATTTTTATTTTTATTTTTATTTTTATTTTTATTTTTATTTATTTATTTATTTATTTTTGTAAATAATATTAACAATTAGAGTTTATTAGATGAAAAATAGTTCATATTTATGTCACATTGCGACATTAAAATGTGGTGGTCATATATTTGTGACGAACGTTACACGAAATGATATTACAGTGACGTATTTTTTTTTTTATTATTATTTACTTGTCAAAACAAAGCATAATTTTACAGCAAACATCATGTTTTAAAGAATTTTCGTAATTATTTTAAGTTTTCTAAGAAGTTCACATCTAAGTCACAATGCGACGTCACAGAGTGGTGGCATTTTGGTCACAGATGTGATGTGACCACGGTGACTGGCAGTGACGTCACAGTGACGTCACTGTGACCATGCATGCTATGTGGGATAAAATCCCATTAGGTATTAAAACTACATCAGCTTTTGGACTATAATTAAGAAACATTCAGTAGCATTTGCAAATTCCTGAAAATCGGGCTCTGGACCCGTGCCCCGAATGCCCTATTGTAAATCAGGCACTGCCCTCGTGTGTGTTTTAAAAAACACAATACAGCCAAACTGTATAATTTTTACTTTTTTTTTCTTTCTTTCTTTCATTTAGTCGCCAAAAAAAAAGGATTTAGTGCCAAAAAATAAAGCTGTCATCGAATAGTTTAAACTCATTATCTACTTCCGGTTTAGCTGGACGGACATTGGCTGTCGGTCAGGAATGAAAATTAGAGGGTCGAACGAAATTGACCAGGAGGCGGAGTAATTTAAATTGCATTTTACAGGGGACCAGCGCCCTCTAATGTCGTTAAAAAAGCGGAGTTCATTTCGAAACACATCCTTAAATAAGCTTTGAATGTCTTTATGTTAGTTAAGCATGATCAGTAGCGTAGCTATGTTTTTTGGCGCCCGGGGTCAGCAAGAAATTTTGCGCCCCTACCCCAATATAGATATATAACAATTTCTCTCAATTTGGCGCCCCTAGGCCTCGGCGCCCGGGGCGGACGCCCCCCTTGCCCCCCCCCCCCCCGTAGCTACGTCACTGAGCATGATATATTAGTGAAGAGATTATGATTTTTTTACTTTACTGTTTTGGAAAAACAATTGCAGAAACAAACTCCGTATAGAAAGTGGCTTAAGGTCAAAATTATCCAGTTATAAGCTCAATATAGATATCCTCATCAGTAATCATCAGTGCCAAATACCTCACTGATTATAAGGCTGTGTTTTGATAACAAATAAATGCATTTTTAATTATCTTGGTAGTTTGCATGTTCTTTTATCATTCCACTTGCGTACACTGGAGACTAATTTTATTTTTGTTGACAATATGTCTTTCACACAAAAAATTTGCCTTTTTCGTTGGTTAGGGTATCTAAAAGCTATTAGAATTGGTACAACAACTTTCAATAAGAAAGTTGTTGTACCAATTGATTGTATTATTGATTGTTGTATTATTGATATACCCCTTATATTAGGTGGATCACGAAATTATTTTGAACTTACCAATAAAGTTTGGGAACCACTGATCTATAGGATGAAGCCAAAATAAAAGTTTTAACGGGCTTTGTTCTTCAAAAGCAATGTAACAATCCTTTCCTGAAGATGATCATAGAGGACAACCGAAACGTTGATTATTATAATTTTACTATAATTTTTATAATGTTTGTTTAGTTTTTAACTTTAGAATATACTGTATATACACCATTTCGTAAACTTCTGATTTTTTTTATTTTCCCATTAATATTGAATTCTTTTATGGTGTAAATGTCTAGCCCTTTTATATATATATATAACTCATTGAACTTTCAATTTAGTCTGCTTCATTTAGGCATATGTTTTAATTTACTTTACTTTTTCTAAATTAAAAATAGTGAGAGAGAAAGAAATTTAAAATTCTATTAACTAATGTAAATCTATTACGGTAACTGAAGAATTAGAAATTTTTTAATCACAGTTCTTTCACATTTGGTTAATTTAAATTCCGTTTGAGATTTTTTTTTTTTTTTGTAATAAGTTCTTTATTACGGGAGAACGTAACTATTTATATTAGAAACTTGAATTATTCTTTATCGAAATCAAGTACTACCGCTTTGATTGGAAAAGCCAAAATTATTTCAAATAACAGTTAAGAGTATTTAATTAAAAATGTAAAAGACTAAAAAAATATAAAGTGTTTTAATTATTTCATCTTTTTATTATTTTACAAACGTGATTAAGTGAATCAACTGATATTTTGAATATCAATTATTTGAATTTAAGGATTTATTTTTATTCGACAGAAATTAATGAAATTTACTTTCATTAATTTCTGTTCTTTAATTTAAAGAAAGTTATTTTAATGTTGTAGACGGAGCGAAGATAGAAAATATAGAGAAGATATTTACTAGAGTAACTGGCGAAGGTTGAAATTGAAATTGTTAAGGCTGTTCGTAAATCAAAAAGGACAACTTTTTGATATAAGTTTTAATTTGTTTTTGTTTGGAAATGTATGAAATTAGCAGGTGATGTTTATAAACTATGAAATCGCACTCAGTTTCCCATTTTTCTACAAATCCGATAGATTTTTTAGAAAATACTGTCAAAGTGGGCATTTTGAAATGACTTTCCACAGGAGAGATGAAAAAGCAGTCCAAACTGGGGGGAAGAATCGTCTTGTCACGTGATCAAAAAAGCTTATAATTCAAAGGTAATTTACTGATTAAAATTCAGAAAACTGAGTTAGATTCCAAACTGATTCCATTGTCAGGCTTTGCAATCTTTCTGTTAAAAAATGAATTTGTAAAATGAATTTTTGTATAGTTTTTAACTTCAGAACATCTTTTATACACCATTTCGTAAACTTGTGATTTTTTATTTTCACGTTAACTTTAAACTTTTTTGTGATGTAAATGTCCAGCCATTTTATTTTTTAAAAAAATCTGTCATTGGTCTTTAAATTTAGTCTTCTTCATTTTAACATATGTTTTAATTTACTTAACTGTTTTTTTTAAATTAAAAACAGTTAGAGAGAGAAAGAAATTTAAAATTCTATTAACTAATGTAAATCTATTACGGTAACTAAAGAATTAGAAACTTTTAATCACTGTTCTTCTACATTTGGTTAATTTAAATTCTGTTTGTGTTTTTTATTTGTAATAAGTCCTTTACTACGAGAAGAACGTAGCTATTTATATGAGAAATTTGAATTGTTCTTTATTGGAATTAAGTACTGCCGCTTAGATCGGAAAAGTCAAAATTATTTTTATAATAAGGATCGAGAGTATTTAATTAAAAAATGAAACGTATCAAAAGTTGTATAGAACTTTAATTATTTTCATCCATTTATCGTTTTAAAAACTCGTTAATGTGTTTAAACCAATACATTGAATATTAATTATTTGAATTTGATTTTTTTAGAATTTCTATCGAGATCAATGAAATTCAGGTTTCAAAAGTTTTGTTCTCTTATTTAAAGATAGAAACTTGAAAAAAAGTACAAACTGTAAATAAAAAAAAATTTTTGGTTCCCTTAAATGCGTAAAGTTGACTTCCCAAATTGCAAGCAGATTAAACATGTCGTTGCGTTATATATATATATATATATATATATATATATATATATATATATACTGGGTGTTCCAAAAATGACTGATGGATTTTAAAAGTCAATAATTTGCAAACGGTGACAGCTATTTAAAAAAATTTTGCAGGAAGGTTATGTATAATATCAGGAGTTTTTTTACCGTAATTTTTTATTTTAGTTCGAATTTCAAACAATAGGTGTCGCTGACGGCGATTGAAGGCCAGGTGATCAGTGCTGAGTGAAGCGTCGACCTAGCCTTCAATCACCGTCAGCGCCACCTATTGTTTGCATTTCGAACTAAAATACAAAATTACGGTAAAAAACTCCTGACATTATACATAACTCTCCTGCAAAAATTTTTTAGATAGCTGTCACCGTTTGCAAGTTATTGAATTTTAAAATATATCAGTCATTTTTGGGACACCCGGTATATAAACCCATTAATTGTATTACAATACCAGGGTTCGCACAGTTCTATCACTAAATTTTAAGTATATTTTCAAAGTGTTTCACTGCAGAAAAATATCGTAAAATCTGTGAATGAAGGTGGGGATTGCGAATATTGGTTTAAAAACTAAATGTAAATTTTCTTGTTTTTAATAGTAGTGCCAGAGTCTTTGGAAATTCCAAGGAGTGTGCGAACCTTGAATACATGAACCACTGCATTTAATAGAAAATTACCACATTAAAACATGGGAGGAGAAAAAAAAAATAAAAAAAATGAATACAAATGGAATTTGCAAAAACAAAGCAGAATCTTCAGGCCCCAAATATTTTGGAACTACAGATGAAGTCTGTGGTTTCATCTTCGTATTAGCCATGAAAAAGCGAAATGATGCGAATTTAGGGTTACCAACACACACAAAACCAAAATCAAATGAAAAAAAAAGACACATTAAAATTACTAAATAGGATAGAATAATTAAAAGAGAGAAAAAATATAAAGAAAGAAAAGAATAAATAAAACAATAAAATAAATGAAAAACAAAGTATCGTTTTTGAAATGTGATAACAGAAAAAATAGGCTATACACCATAGTTTACCTTATAAGATGTAAAACAAAGTCATTTAATTTGACTATTCTAACCTAAGCTCAATATCTTAATATAAGATGAAATAAAAACAAATAATTAATGTATGCATTTTATACATTTGTTTTATTACATATTTCAAATCTACATATATTTTAAAATTAAGATATAGCAAACATTTTTACAAAAATTTCGGGTTCTGTGTCCCTTATTATTACACTGTAAAACATGTGTGTAACTTTACTCCATAAAATTGGTGGCATAACCAATAATACTGGTTTAACCTAGATAGCCAGTGTAACATTACACTAATATGTAATTGTACACCAATAACGTATGTTTAAATTACACCACTTTATAAATAAAAAAAAAATAACTCCATAACATTGTACAAATGTTTTACAATCAACTCTGTATTTTCTTTATAATGCTTTAAACAGTGACGTTTTAGTTCCAAACATTCTTATATAAGTTAGATACCATAAAACGTTGTTTTGACACATTTCAGACCTACTTTTGTAGATAACTATTTTTATTCTTCTAATTCGGGTCTAAAAAAATACATGCGTATCGACTTAATGATTCTTTTCAGCATGAAAGCGGATTCAAATGCATACGAAACGATGCAATGCATTTACGAAGCATTGTAAATGTAAAACAAAAATAAGAAATAGGGTGATAAAGTTACCCCTAGTTTGGGGCTACTTTGTCACCTAATACAAATATGCTTTAAATGCTCGCATTAGACGATTTATGACAAAGTTATCTCAGATATCAATGAAAAAAAAAAAAAAAAAAAAAAAAAAAAAAAAAAAAAAAAAAACTCTTTAGATTATCTGGGGCTATTCTAATGATTAAAGTTTACGATTTATTGCGAAAAATATGATTTTCAATATTTTGTTTTCTGCGTGAAAGCATTGATTCTATTATCAAATGGAGTGTCGTTCTTCAATATAAAGGTATTGACTCTTTTAGAGGTTTTTTTTTTTTTTAAAGAAAAATTCCGTATTTATTAAACATTTCTTTTGCGATGCTGAAGTATATTAAAATGAGTTGTTATAAAGACAGATAAACATGAAAAATCGATGAACTTAAGAAAACAAGTGAAGTAAAATACTACTATCTAGTTCTACTATCTAACTAAATACCGAATAATTTCTGACGAATTAACTTCTTTTTCTTCCCACCTAATTATACAGTTACGTAAATTGTAAGCGTAAATTTTCTTTCGTTACAATTCTCTCGCTGATTAAAATATTGTACATTTTTAAGTTGAATTTCTAACTACTGCTTTACTAGAGAAAATCAAAATAATTCATTAACAGACGGATTTTGAATCTAGTGTTTCTAAAAATAAAGTTAAATTAAAATTCCGGACTAATTTCAGAGTACCGATTGCTTGGATAAAGATCTAAAAATACAATTCAGTAGTACGTATTTCTCTTATGTCACTAAAATTTACGGCATTAAAAAAAATCCTCATTTAACCAAGCAGTTAATAAATTAAATTTTCATTTGCAAAAATATACATTACACTAACATACATTAAACTAAACATTTTTATCTGAGTAATAAAATTTTATAAGATTAAAATAAAATTTAAATATTTCTATTTAAATGTAATTTTATTATTTGTGCAATTTCATTTACTTCATTATAAATTGAATTTTAATTTATCATATATAGTAGGTATTTCAGTTGTTAGCGGGTTACATAGTACAAATTTATTTATTTCAAATATTTAAAATTTTACTGCGGAAATCATTTAAGCGCTTAATTTCCTTTCTTCAAAAGCAGGGATAAAAAAAATATTTTATCATACGTAATAAATATTTTAGTTGTTAGCGGATAACATATTACAATTTTATTTACTTCAAATATTTCACATTATAATGCAGAAATTATTTAAGCGCTTATTATTTTATTTCTTTAAATGAAAAAAAAAAAGTAATTTATTATATGTAGTAAGTATTTCAATTATTGGTGGGTTCAGAGTACAAATTTATTTATTGCAAACTAGCGTACCCGTCCGGCGTTGCACGGTTCCGAGATAATAATATTAAAGGAACATGAAATTTGTAATTTTATCTCTAACTCGAAATATGTGAAAATACGTTGTCTGAAATACACAGCCACTGTGTGAAAAATTGGTTTAAAAAATGAACAAATAATATTTAGCGGTAAAAATGTTCAAAAGAACAGCAATGGGAAAAAAGAAAGGAACTACTAAAGTAATAATTAGAATTTTGAAAATCTCAATGTCAGATACATCAGGAGAGACATTGGGGTACTTTGAAGAAAGTTTTGAGAGCCTCGTAAGTGCCGTAGATTTTGTTATCCACCGCACAAAAACATACATGTACACAGACAGTGCGTTTAGTTATTTTATTAGTGTAGGTTACTGTGGATATTCAAATTAATTCCTTTCCTGCTAATTCATTAGTTTTATGGTTTTTGCCTTTTTTACATGCAATTTAAAAATAGATAAGACCATAATGCGAGCAAAAATCTTTAATATTGACAAAATTGACAAAAAACCGATGCTAAACGCACAAAAAATCGCTAAAAACCACTTCGAAAATCGTACTGAAAATCGCAATGATCATAACAGACAAAATTTAGTTAATTAGGCTTTGAAACAATTTTATTTTTATGATTCTCAAACATTAGCCTCAAAAATGAGAAGAAATACTAAAAATCGCAATAAAAAATTCGTTAAAAGTTCAAAAATCGCCGCACAATTTCCGAATAAACTTTATTGAAAAGAGAAAAAAATTACTATATTGAGTGAAAAGAATGAAACCGTATTCCTTACACTAATATGGAAAAATTGCCTCGAAACATAAAAAGAGCGCTAAAAATCGCCTAAAAAATTAAATTAAAAAATTTCAATCAAAAAATCAAAAATCGGGCTTCGAGGTGCAAAAGAACATGTATAGAGGTACCTTCGCTCCAAATTTTGTAACTCTACATGCAGCGGTCTCTTCAGAACAGCGTTGACACACACACTTACTTGTCTCTTTATTATTATAGATCACTGTGAATATCCTAATTAATAAATTTATTGCTCATTCGTTAATTTTATGTTTTTTGCTTTTCTTACATGAATTTAAGAATAGATAAGATCATAATGCATACAAAAAACTATAATTTTGACAAAAATGACAAAAAATCGATGCTAAACGCACAAAAAAAAAAAATCGCTAAAAATCACATCAAAAATTGCATCGAAAATCACATTAAAAACCCCTGAAATTGAAAAATCATAGCAGACAAAATTTAGTTCATTAGGCTGAAAGTTTGAATCAATTTTGTTTTTATCATTGTCAAAAAATACCCGAAAAATGCGAAAAAACACTAAAAATCGCATGAAAAAAATTCGCTAAAATTGAAACATCACCGCACAAATTCCGAATAAACTTTACTGAAAAGAGAAAAAAAATTACTATATTGAGTGAAAAGAATGAAACCGTATTCCTTACATTAATATGGAAAAATCGCCTAAAAAATTAAATAAAAAAAATCCAATCAAAAAATCAAAAGTCGGGCTTCGAGGTGCAAAACTACATGTATAGAGGTACCTTCCCTCCAAATTTTGTTAACTCTACATGCAGCGGTCTCTTCAGAACAGCGCTGACACACACACACATACTTGTCTCTTTATTATTATAGATATTTAAAATTTTAATGCGGAAATTATTTAAATGCTTATTTTTCTTTTTTTAAGTGCAGGGATATAAAAAAATAATTTATCATATGTAGTAGGTATTTCAGTTGTCAGCGGATTACATAGTGCAAATTTATTTACTTCAAGTATTTCATATTTTAATGCAGAAATTATTTAAGTGCTTATTTTTCTTTCTTTAAATGCAGGAAAAAAAAAAAAAAAGTGAAATGCATCATATATAGTAGGTATTTCAGTTGTTAGCGGATTATATAGAATAAATTTATTTATTTCAAATATATCAAATTTTAATGCGAAAATTATTTAAGCGTTTATTTTTCTTTTTTTAATGCAGGGATAAAAAAAAAAAAGTAATTTATCATATGTAGTAGGTATTTCAGTTGTTAGCGGATTACATAGTGCACATTTATTTACTTCAAATATTTCACATTTTTATGCAAAACTTATTTAAGCGCTTATTTTTCTTTCTTTAAATGCAGGGACTAAAAAAAAGTAATATTATACGTCTCGTAGCTTTAAAACTAAGCTCGTAAGATTAAAACTACATTTATGCGGGTAATTTTCAACTTCATTTGCCTTATTATAAATTAACATTTAATTTTTTATATGTTGTCTATATTTTAGTTGTTAGCTGGTTACATAGTACATTTTTTTTAAATATTAAAAATTTTATTGTGGAATTTATTTGAACACTAATTTTTCTTTCTTTAAATGCAAGGATAATAAAAGCAATATTATCCGTCTCGTAGCTTAAAATGGATTATTCTTGAAAAATATTGCATATTTTTCATCGACCTCTTCTCAAGCTAATTAAAATTAAAACAAGTTGTTAAATTATTGCTCTCTATAAAATAAAGTTTCTATCATTTTCTTTTGAAACATAGGTTGTTATTGAATGATTAACACACTTAATGATGGTTCCCATTGCATTAATTAAAAAAATCTAGTTAAAAATAGAGTTAAATTTACTGTAACTACATAATCAAATCAAAAGTAAGTTCAAAAACTAACAACAACAACAACAACAACAAAAAAATCACTTAAGGCTATGCGCAACTGCTCTGCTCAACAAGCGAAAACGTTTTGATATCAAAATTACAAATTTATATTTTATCGGAAAAATATAAAATTGGATAGCCTGATCATCGAAGCGATTTGGATTCAAATTGTCTTTTTTATTTGTGATCTTATATTTGTAATCTTATAAATCCTTAATAACTTATGGATTTATAAGATTTTTTGATCACGTAGCAAACACGTTTTTCACCTCATTTTGAGTGGTTTTTCTGCTTTCGAGCGAAAAGTCGGTTCCAAACGTTTACTTTGACGCTATTTTCTAAAAAATCTATTGTGTTTGAAAAAAAAAAAAAAAAAAAAAACCCCGGGAAAATGAGTGCGAATTGATAGTTTCTAAACAACAACACCTGCTAGTTTCATGCATTTCCGAACAAAAATAAATTAAAACTTATATCATAAAGTTGCCTTTTTTTATTTAAGAACAGCCTTAAGGTATCTTATAATAATAAACAAGAATCTTGAAATTTTAAATTTATAATATAAAAATTTGAAATATTCCCAGTTTGCTACTCTGAAATCTTATATATATTTATTTCTATTATATATATATAAAACTCTAATCGATCAGGACCGAGAAAATTTTCTTTAGTGGATAATATTCCGCCTTAGATAAATTTTACTCTAAGTCTATGGATTCGCAGGGATGTAAAAATTTATCCGAGTTAGACAGAATTCCGTCTTACACAGAGTCCGCCTGATAGAGATTAACTGTTTAGATTTGTTCGCTTTGTAAATGTTGCGTTCAAATATTGTGTTACTTTTTAAATGAAAATATGTCTTACATTAAATATCGTAATAACAAGTCGAAAACTGTACATCAAAAATAACAAATATTATGCGTTCCTACAGTAAGTTTTATAAGCACACATACTATATAAAACTAATTTTATAAGTACATATATACATATCTGGATGCAATAGCTGTTGCATTCATATGCAAAAATGCATGAATACGGAATTTATTACGATTCTGTATGTTAAATTCAGTAATACGAAAATAATAGTATTCCATTTTAAATAGAACGTAATTATCTTGGCTACCTAAAATCCTTACCTATCGTAGGACATCACGGAGTAATTTGCAAATAATAGGATTTAAGAGAATGAAGAAAACTTTTATTAACAACGTTTAAAAATTTGATTAGATTTTAATAAAATTTGAAATGACAATGTATATATATATTAAATTTAAATTATCGATTGGATAGTTTAAGGGCTGTTATAGGCGGACAGATGGACGGGCCAGATTTCAACTATAGGTACTATATATATATATATATATATATATATATATATATATTATGATATCAATTTATCATATATCATTGAATATGACGATGCCAAGTTAACAAATTGATAAACTTATCTTTTTCTCCATAAAAAAAAATCTTTTCTTTTAAAGTACCTAAAAAATCATGATCACAACAACATCTACATTACAGTTGAAGTTATAGATATATCGCCCCTTTTTTCATTTTTGTAATACGCAAACGACCCCCCTTAATATAACGGACACCTAAAAGCCGGCACATGTAATTCACTCTTTCCGTACCTTATATGGTCATGAAACCGCGTGTGGTTTTCTGCATACCAGCTGCCCTATAATAAAAATGCTGCATAAGATATTTTGCGCGTCGTACATGTTAAAATAGATCGCCTCCCTTGCTACTTTTTTCTTATATGGAACTCGTTCGCGAATTTTAGTCCACTTCACGAGCCCCAGGTCTAACCGCAAAAATTCCTTTGCTTTTTCAAATTCCAATATCAAAGTTTAAACACTTTTATCGCTAATTAGCGATTATCTTGTTAATATGCTAAATACAAAATCTCTCTCTCAGAGGAAAAAAATTGCACTTATATTTTTGCCAAATATCATATACATGCCAAACATTGTAACCCTTTGGCAATAATTGACAACTGACGTTATCTTAGTTCTCACTGTAAGGAGAACTACTTTGCCTCCCTCTGCTGTCCTTGCCAATACCACGTTGGGCACCCATTATCTCTCGAAAGGGCAAAATAAAAATTATGTTTTAAACGAACCTGGATTCCTTAATTACTTATTATGTTTATTATCGCTCTCCCTTTCACGGCACTAATAGTCATCCATGAACAATATTTAACCTACAAGATATAGTAATCAAAAAATTCATAGTACATATATATATAATTCCGAATGTACCTAAAAGCCATTGAATTTAGTAAAACAAGCGAAACAAAATAACTTTAAGTTCTACTATCTACCTAAATCATGAGTAATTTTTAGCGAATTACTATTTTTTTTTCTCTCCTAATTATACAGATACGTAAATTTTACAAGTAAATATCCTTTCCTTATATTCAATTCGTAATTAAAATAATGTACCTTTTTGATCTGAGTTCCTAAATGTTATTTTACCATGAAAGGATATCATGAAAAGAATCAAAATTATTCTTCAACAGGCGTATTTTGAATCTAGTTTTTCTAAATGAAAAGTTAAATTAAAATTCTGAATTAATTTCTGAGTAGCGATTGCTTGAATAGATATCTAAAAATGATTTGTTTAGTTTTAATTAATCATATCACCGAAACTTACGGCCTTAAAAAGAAAAAAAAATCATTTAGCGAACTGTTAATAAATTAAATTTCATTTGCAAAAATAATTTTCATACTTTAAATTAAAAATTTTCAATCTGAGTAATAAAATGTTATAAGATTAAATTTAGATTTAAATGGATAATGTTCAACTCCATTTACTTTATTATAAATTGACTTTTAATTTATCATATGTACTGTATTTTAGTTGTTAGTTGATTACATTAGTAAATTTAATTTTTCAAATATTTAAAATTTTAAGAAAATTATTTAAGCATTTATTTTTCTTTCTTTAAATGAAGGAATAATAAAAGTAATTTATCATATGTGGTCTGCATTTTAGCTGTTACTTAGTGCTAGTTACTTAGTGCAAATGTAGTTTTTCAAATATTCAAAATTTTAATGCTGAAATTGAATGGCTTATTTTTTTTTTTTTTTTTTAAATGCAGGGGTAATAAAAGCAATATTATCTCTCCCATTGTTTAAAATGTTATATAATTTCTTTGATCTCTCCTCAGGCTAATTAAAATTCAAACTAATTTTTGAATTAATGTTCATTTTTAAAATAAAATTTTTATCGTTTGAATTTGAAACACAGCTTGTTGTTTAATGATTAACGCTGTTAATGATAGTTCCTATATTCCATTTATTAAAAAATATTAAATTAAAAGTAAATTTACTTTAGACACATAATGTATTAAATGTACGTTCGAAAACTAATAAATGAATTTCTCTTAAGATAGCTTACAGTGATGAATAAAAATCTGAGAATATAATTAATTTATAAAAATATTTTTCATTTGCTGCTCTAAAATCTTACATGATTTTTCGTTATGTATATACATTTGTTTGATTTGTAAATGTTGCGTTCATATATTGTATTATTTTCGAAATAAAAGTATATCTTACACTAAATATTATACTAATAAGTTGGAAATTGTAAGTCAAACATGGCAAATGAGGTGCGTTAGTACTATAACTAATTTTATAAATATTCATATTTTTTTGCAATAATTATTGCACTCTTAAGATCAAACGCATAAATATAAAATTTATTACGATTGTGTATATTAAATTCAGTAATGCGAAAATAATAAGGCTCTATCTTAAATATAATGTAATCACGTAGGCAACCTAGAATCATTACCTATCAAGGGATACTATTGAATTAATTGCGGGCGAAGGGACTTAATAGAATGAAGAAAACTTTTGTAAATTTCTTTTTAAATTATGGTTTGATTTTAATAAAATTTAAATGACTCGACAAAATTGTGAAATTATTATATGTATTAAATTTCAAACCTTTTCGGATGGGTAGTTTTTGAATTATTATATGTGGATTGATGGACGGACCAGACTTCGAATATAAGTGCTACGTATTTATATTTTTACGAAAGTAGCTGAAAGCCGACGAATTCAGGAAAACAAGCCAAACAAAATAACTTTAAGTTCTACTATCTAATCTTAATGATAAATAATTTCTGACGCACTAACTTCTTTTCGTCCTCCCTCTTAATTATACATTTACATAAATTGTACACGTAAAGCTTTTTTCATTATAATTATCATCGTGATTAAAGTAATGTGCTTTTTTTATTTGAATTTCGATACAGTACTTCATCTGGAAAATGAAAATTATTTTTTAACAGGCGAATTTTGAATCTATTAAGAAAGCAATTGAAACAAAACAGCTTTAAGTTCTACTATCTACCTAAATACTAAGTTCTGACCAATTATTTCCCCCCCCTTCTAGCTTTACAGCTACATAAAATAGACACAAATCTTCTTTTATTATAATTCTCTCCGTGATTAAAATATCATACTATATTTTATTTCAATTTCGATACTCTACTTCTGAAAAATGAAAATTATTCTTTAACAAGCGTATTTTGAATCGACTGGGAAAGTAGTTTAAACAAACCAACTTTAAGTTTTACTATCTATCTAAATAAAGAGAAATTTCCGACCAATTAACTTCTTTTTTCCTCCCACCTAATTATACAGTTACATAAATTGTACTCCTAAATCTTATTTCATTATTATTTTCTCCGTGATTAAAGGAGACATTATTTGGATTTCAATATGCTACTTTATAAGGAAAATGAAAATTTTCTTTAGCAGTAGTTATTTGAATCTATTTGAAAGCAGTTGAAACAAAACAACTTTAATTCTACTACTAATTAAATACCGATTAATTACTGATCAATTAACTTTTTCCCCTTTTCTAACTATACACTTTTATAAATTGTACGTAAATCTTCTTTCATTATAATTCTCTGCGTGATTAAAACAGAGTACTTTTTTAAAATTTGAATTTCGATATACTATTTTATCATAAAAATGAAAATTATTCTTTAACTGGTGTATTTTGAAACTATTAGGAAAGCAGTAGAAACAAAACACTAATATAATAGATCTGCTATTTATCTATATATCAAGTATTTCTGATGAATTAACTTCTCCTTTTCCCCGCTCTTAACTAAACATTTACGCAAATTGTATGCGTAAATCTTCTTTTTTTACAATTCTCTCACTGATTAAAATAATGTAAATTTTTGACTTGAATTTCTAACTACTATTTTACTAGAGAAAATCAAAATTATTCATTACCAGGCGTATTTTGAATCTAGTTTTTCTAAATGAAAATCTAAATTAAATTTCCGGATTAATTACAGAGTAGCGATTGCTTGGATAAAGATCTAAAAATTCTGTATTTGTTCTATTATGTCACCGAAATTTACGGCATTAAAAAAAATCGTTTAACCAAACGGTTAATAAATTAAATTTTCATTCGCAAAAATACTTTTCATGTATTAAGCTAAACATTTTTATTAAAATGACATTTATATGGGTAATTTTCAACTTTATTTTCTTTATTATAAATTGACATTTAATTTATCATAATGTACTATGTTTTTCAGATTTTAGCACAGGTTATCTTGTATAAATTTATTTTTTAAAATTTTTATACGGAAATTATTAAAGCGCTTTTTTTCTTCCGTTAAAAGCATGGATAATAAAAACAATACTACAAGTCTCGTAGTTTTAAATAGATTTTACAAGAATAATATTATGTACTTTTCTTTGATCTATTTTCAAGCTAATTAAAATTCAATCTACTTTTAGAATTAATGCTAATTTTCAAATTAAAATTTTCATCATTTGTATTTGAGACACAGGATTTCGTTTAAAGATTAATGCTCTTAATGATGGTTTCTAATGCATTAATTAAAGAATAATCTAATTAAAAATACAGTTAAATTTACTATAGCCACGTAGTCAAATATACGTTCCAAAACTAACAAATAAATTTCTCTTAGGTACCTTACAATGATAAATAAAAGTCTTGGAATATCTCAAATTTTTTAAAAACACTTCCATTTGGCTACCATGAAATGCTACATACTTCTTTTTGTTACATAGACACACATACACACAAATACATACATATATATATATATATATATATATATATATATATATATATATATATATATATACACATATGTTTTTGTTTGGTTTGTAAATGCTGCTTTGAAACATTATGCTAATTTCGACATCAAAGTACACCTTCTATCAAACATCGTAATTTAAAAACTTCTACTTAAAAAAAAAAAGAAGTTTAATCCATTAAATTCTTTTTTAATGTTAGCGTATACAAGAATCTGCATTTTTGGGAATTAGAGCTAAAGACCAACCAAAACAGATGAAATAAAATACCTTTGGACTTTACTAGCTTTCTAAATTTTGCATAAAATCTAAGGAATTATTTTTTTTGTCTTATTTTTCTATAGCTACGTAAATTGAAGATGGTTCTTTTGTTAAGTTCTCCATCGCCATGATTTAAATAACGCAACTCTTTCTTTTGAATCTTAAAATTTTTGTAAATAAATAAATGAATATGTTTCCAAACTTAATTATTTTTATTTCAGTCTTTTCGGGTGAATGTACGGTCACCAAATGATTTTTAATTTTATAAAATAAACTGATTCCTGAAGCTTGAATAGGTGGAAAAAAATTTTATTTGTTGAATTTTTCTTCAGAGCAGCAAGTTAATCACATTATTTTCACTATCTATTCAAATGAAAGTCAGTTTCAGTTTGAAAATCAGATCAAACAAAAAAGTATAAAGAATACTGCCCAGTTAAACTGAAGGCATTGAGCTCACAGGCTACAAATACTAATTGCACATTAAAGCTTTATATTTTCAAGGGTTAATTCCGTTCGAAAAAAAAAATTAAGAAGGGGAAACAGCTCTCCCCTTTTCTCTTTTTTTATACTTAATCATTGAACCTCCTATACTACCAAAGACATGCTTTATCATATAAAAAATCTATATCCAAAATTCAGAGCAAATTAGATAATTCTTAATAAAAACCCATTTAGCATTTATATAATTTAAAAAGAGTTATCCCCCTCTTTTATACTTAACCATTAAACTTCCAAAACTATTCAGAGATTTGAACGAAATCTGACAATTCTGCTTGAAAAACCCATTTATATAAATTAAGGGGGGGGGACATTAGAACCCCTGTTCCCCTTATTTATACTTATTCAATGAACACCTAATAACAGTCACGGAATCGCCTCATCAGAATGATCCTAATCTAAATTTTGAACGAAAATTAATTCTGCATGAAAATCCCATTTATATCAACTAACGGGGGGGGGGCATTAGAGCCCCTGTTCCCCCTATTTATACTTATTCAATGAACACCTAATAACAGTCACGGAATCGCCTCATCAGAATGATCCTAATCTAAATTTTGAACGAAAACTTAATTCTGCATTAAAATCCCATTTATATCAACTAACGGGGGTGGGGGGGCATTAGAACCCCTGTTCCCCCTATTTATACTTATTCAATGAACAACTAATAACAGTCACTGAATCGCCTCATCCGAATGATCCTAATCTAAATTTTGACCGAAAACTTAATTCTGCATGAGAATCCCATTTCTATCAACTAACGGGGGGGGGGGCATTAGAACCCCTGTTCCCCCTACTTATACTTATTCAATGAACACCTAATAACAGTCACGGAATCGCCTCATCAGAATGATCCTAATCTAAATTTTGAAAACTTAATTCTGCATGAAAATCCCATTTATATCAACTAACAGGGGGGGGGGGGCATTAGAACCCCTGTTCCCCCTATTTATACTTAATCAATGAACACCTAATAACAGTCACGGAATCGCCTCATCAGAATGATCCTAATCTAAATTTTGAAAACTTAATTCTGCATGAAAATCCCATCTATATCAACTAACGGGGGGCATGAGCCCCCCGTTCCCCCTCTTATACATATCGAATGAACTCCAAAAACTAATCAGGGAAGCGCCTTGTCAGGATATACCTACATACAAAATTTCAAGTGGATCGGATATTTTTATCATGAGTTATCGCGTTACGTACATACGAACATACATACAGAACGGACGGGCACATAAGCTCTCAGGCTATGATAGCCTGTGAGCTAATAACAATCTACATCTTTTTGTGCTTTTCTGTTTTTACTTACCCATCATACGTAGTATAGGGTAAGTCTTGCAATCGTTTTGAAAATCGAAAAAATTTTTTTGACGGATTTACACGTTTTAGACACTGGAGATTCCGAAAAACATAATTTTAGAAAAAAAAATTTGCCGTCCGTCCGTCCGTCCGTCTGTGTGTCTGTCTGTCTGTCTGTCTGTAACCGCTCTATCTCCCGAACAAATTGAGATAGAGACTTGAAATTTTGTATGTACTTAGTATGTAAGAATGGGACGAAGCTTATTTAATATCAGTAACCTCGATTATTCGGAACTATTTTTTTCGGACTCTCGAAAAATTCGTTCTGATGAAAGGTATATAAAAATTTTTGAATTTTTTTATTTTAAGAAATGGATGTAAAAGGCAATAAAATATCACAAATTTTACATAAAAAGCGAAGTCGATCGGATTATTAGTTGCCAAGATATGTGTTATCCTGTTTTTCACATTCTTCGATTTTTCATGACCCTGTATTTCATTCAAATTTCAATTCACAGATATATTTTAATTGGAAATGAGACGCTTAATCCAACGCAGTAAATTTTTAAAATATATGATTATTATTTTTTGAGTTATAAGGATGTTTCTTTTACGCAATCCGGTACTACTCGCGTATTTTAGCGTTTTATATAATTTGCCGAAATTGGATCATCAGCAATTCATTAATGGAGCATTATTATGTATGTTAAAATTATTTTTTATTTATGCGTTTAAATTTCATTTTGGAATTGCCATACATAGTTTACACGCGTTTTATTTTCATATTTTATATTATGATGGGTAAGTATTACGGTGGCCCCCAACGACTAGTTTAACAATAAAACTGAAACAATTTAGTTATCACCAGTATCAAAATGTCATTAAGAGTTATGAAAAAAAAATAGTATATCTTAACATTCAACAAGGCTACTTTTGATAAATTCGGATATAAGCAGGTATAATAGATGTTAATTTGTTCACTCGCTGTTTCATGTTCTAAAAGGGGTAGCTGTGAAATGTAAACGGACAATCAGTTTTTAGCTCACTGACAATCAACTCCTGTGAGCTAACGTGCCGCAAGTTCTATATTTATGCATGTACGTAACACGACAACTCTTGATAGAAATATCCGATTTACTTCAAATTTTTGATATAAAACTATTCTAATAAACTCCTTCTCTAATTAGTTTTGGGGGTTAATTGGTTAAATATGAAGAGCGATGAATGGGGCTAATTCCCATTTTGATTTTTAAAAAATGCGTTTTTCATGCAAGTTTCATATCTTCCTTGATTTAGATAAATGTTCTTTCATGCACAAACATCCGATTTGCTTCATATCTTGTATATAGATTCATTTTTATAAGGTGCCTCCCTGATTAGTTTTGGAGGTTCATTGGTTAAGTATAAAGGGGAGAATGGGGGAGGAAATCCGATTTGCTTCAATATGGCAAACCGGTTTATTCTGATAAGACACTTCCCTCATTAGATTTGGAGATTCATTCGTTTATAAAGGGGGAGCTAATTCCTCCTCATTAATTTAGCTACATAGGTTTTTTTTATGCATTTCTTTATTTTTCAATTGGCATTATTCTTTAAAATAAGAGCTTAACCCTTCATCTACCGCGTTATGAACTCATAAAAAGTTTACATTCTAAAGCATTTTACGCAAATTGATTAAACTGAATTAAAAAATTTACATAACCATTTAATAAATATTTGAGGATTTTAGAAGGATAGAAGAATTTAGAAGGATAATTAAATTTGAATTTACAGAGATTTTGAGCAATTATTATAACCCCACTCAAATGTTTTATTTTTAATTATTTTCGTAGTATTTTGTAGAATTATAAAATGTACAAATACGATGTTTTTACAATATAAATATAGAAATATTTCGGCATTGAAAAATGTCCATCCGCCTCCCTCAGTGCCAAGAAAGCTGAAAAGATGCAAAGGCAAAAGAAATCATCCTTTTAAAATTATTTTATTTTTGTGTAACTAATAATGCTTTTAGAACAAGATAAAGTAATGTATTTGTAACTCATTCTAAACAGTATTACAACTAACTGACGTATTAAAAGAGTTTTATAATAAGTTATTTTAATGGTACTTATAAGTACCGTCGGTAGATAAAGGGTTAACATACGATTAGAGTCAATAACCTGTAAGCTCAAAGCCGCCAGACCAGGAGGCAGCAGCGCAGACAAATACCTCATCGAGTTTACGGCTGAAATTCTAGAATAAGCTAATATTCGATTCTCGTATTAAAACGCAATCAGTTTTGCCCATCGCATCTTGGTTGAAAAGACTTGAAAACCCGATTTTAGTGGTTTACTTGCAGGTTTACCATTCTGTTTCCCTGATACCAGTTCTTCATGCTTTCATACCTTTGGGTACAGGAAAAACAATGGTGAATCTATAAGTAACCGCTACAGTCGGGTTTTCAGGTGTTTACCACCAAGATATGATTTAGCAGAACTATTACATTTCAATATGCGAATCGAGTTTTAACTAATTCTAGAATATCAGCTGTGAATTTGATGAGGTGATTATCTGTGCTGCCGCTATTCGATCTAAGTTTAACTGGGCACTTTTCTTTTTATGATAGTTTGAATCATATTCTATTCGTTTTGTTTTTTTAGCAGAGTAAATTAAAAGATATATACAGTCGAGTCTCTATATAACGAAATCCATCGTTCCAGTAAAAAATTCGTTATATAGAGAAATTCGATGCATAGATAATGATGTTAAAAATCGTATTTAATATGTAAATTTTGAAAAAAATATCTTTTGATCTTTTTAATTAAGAATTTGAAATGTTTAAAAGTAAATATTAACCTAACATTCTATTTCTTAATTATTTAAGCTGTTTCAAAAAAGAGAACAGACATTTATTTGAAAGCTTAATGAAAATTAAATAAGGGAGACTTGCATTAATTTCAGACGAAGATATCTGTAATTTTTTGTTATTTTGACTTTAAAATTGTTACGCTCTCAAAAAAGCTCAAATTTTAGCAAGGAATGATAAATTGTAGTTAACATTTTCCTCCATTTGAAGGCCTCTCTTATGTGCCTTCCATTGATTCCTCTCTTATATGTGTAACAATCCAAATGACTCTGTTTTGAGAAGGATGTGGAAAGGTGTGTGGGAGGTGGGGTGAATTCGTTGGATTTAAAGAACAAAAAGAGAAGTAATATTAAAAAAAAAAAAAAAACTCAGCACTGAACGATAAATCAAAAATAAATGATGGAAAATTGATTCCATATGATTTCGAAGCTTTTTTAAAACTGAATAAAGACCAATTTATGAAAAAATTCGTTATATGGAGATAGATATTTCGCTATATAGAGACTGTTTTTCATGTAATCATGCAAAAAGGGGACCGTTCTTACTAAAAATTCGTTATATAGAGAAATTCGATGTATGGAGTTTCGTTATAGAGAGACTCGACTGTATTTGGTGGACTCGTTGGTTATTCATCTACTTATAGATCGGGATGTGGCAGCACAGATCATCACCTTATGGAGTTGACAGCTGAAATTCCAGGTTTAGACAGAACTCAATTAGCATATTAAAATATAACTAGTCTGCCAACTCATATTTTGGTAGAAACAACTTGCAGACCCAATTTTATTGGTTGATTTGTAGGGTCATCATTGTGTTTATTTTTCACTGAAAGGTATGAAAACTTGGAGAATCGGGAGTAGCAAAACAAAATAGTTAAACTACCAGCCTACTAAAATCTGATTAACAAATGTTTTTCAGAAAGATATGACTTGGCAGGCCAATTTCATTTTTATATGCGAATCAAGTTTTAAGTAATATTGGAATTTCAGGCGGTTAACTCGATAAATCGATTTATGCACTTGCCTGTCGGTCTTGCGGCTGATTGATTGCGAACAGATACTCGGCTCTTCAGAATGACCAATAAATCATTCACGCACAATATTATGTAGACTAGATATGCAGATTTTTTATCTTTTCTTTTTTTCTCCCCCCCCCCTTTTTTTGTATTATCGAAAAAAAAAAATCTTTTTTTTTTATATTTAGTAATTGCAAACTTCAATTAATAATAAATTTTTTTTATCTAAACTGTCACAAAATAATCAATGAAAGTGTTTAATTTTAACTTACTTCATGACTAAGAAAAAAATCTTTTTTTTATTCAAATGTTTTTATGCGGAACGAATGGTGTACAATATTTAAATAAATTATGTATGAATTAGATATATATTATATTTACTCCAATTATTTAAAGGTAATACTTCGCTACAAATTCTGAATTTTTTTTGTTATATTTTTTAGAAATGAATTTAAAACTAGATAAATTAAAAGAAATTAAGTATGAAAAATGTATTGAAAATAATTACAGACTTTAATTAACTGTCTATTACATGAGATTTATTAAAATTAAGACAATAAGAGGCAGGTAATTAGTTCTACTTAATAGTAATGTTACCAAAAAAAGCAACATATCTTTTTAATTATGAAGGCGAATAAATAATACAAAAAATATTTTGAAATCTATATAGCTACTCAAATAAAACCGAAATTAATTAGGTACATGAATATTTTTAGATTATTTAATTTTTTAGATTAACTTGATACTATGCTTAATTTTAATCTGAAATCTAAAAGAAGTTTAAGACTTAAATGAAAAGGAATGAAAATATATAGTATGCAAATAGCAACTTTAATGTTTGTTTATAAAAAGAGCATGGAGGAAGCTAATATTGATAGTATTATATTCGTATTTATTCAAGATAAAATAGTCTTTTATTAAGTTAAAACTGTTATTAAATCAACAAGTTGGAAATTGTACGTGAAGCGTAGCAAATGAGGTACGTTCGTACGATAACGAAGTTTTAAAAATATCATTCTCATATATCAATCTCATAAAATTGTTAATTACAATTAAAATGTGCCCCAAACAATGTTCTTCCTATACCATTATGTAATGGAATACTTTTGTGTGGTCTTGTAAATCAATAACATATGTTCTTTGAACAACATATTATACAAATTGTATATTATAATATGTACGTTATATATGCATATCAATTTTATTATGTTCGAATGAGTGTAACACAATTAAAATGCATTTGAATCTTTTATCCCCATTGACTGTAATGTAATGGAATACTTTTGATTGTCCCTGTAATTGATATGTGAATCCGATTTTCGTAAAATTTGAAATGACTTGATAAAATTGTGTAATAATTATATATTTTAAATTTCAAACGATTCGGTTGGGTAGATTTTACGTTGTTATATGCGGACGGACAGACGGACAGACTGAACGACAACTATAGGTGCTACGTATTTACATAATTATTGAACGCACCTAAAAAGGACAACTTTATGGCATAAATTTTAATTTATTTTTGTTCGGAAATGCATGGAACTAACAGATGTTGTTGTTAAGAAACTATCTAATCGCACTCAGTTTCCCGATATTTTGTAAACACAGCAGAGTTTTCAGAAAGTAATGTCAAACTGTGCGTTTTGAACTGACTTCCCGCGGAAGAGAAGAAAAACAGTCCAAACTGGGGCAGTGGCGCAGCCAAGGGGGTGGTTTTGGGGTTAAAACCCCTCCCAGAGCTAAGAAAGGTCACCATAATTGCCGCTTATATGAATCAAAACCAAATTTAATATTTAAATGTTTTGGTGCATTTCGGAATCCGCCGTTTTATTGAATCAGATTTCATTTACTAAAGTGATCCAATTAAATAGCGAAAATTCTACTTAAAATTGCGAAATTGCATATTACATGGATTAGTTAAGAAAAATTGTTTATTTGAACTAAATTACTTTTCTGCGACTCATTCTGCAAAAAAAAAAAAAAAAAAAAAAAAAAGCGATGATTTTTTTCCACACAGATGCTCTTTGAGTTTAAATATTATACAGTGAATATTCTAATTAGTAACTGATTCTATTAACCGGTGATTCAAATAACCGGCAGTCATCTTTATCAGAAACTCAACCCCCCCCCCCCCTAGAACCAAATTCTGGCTGCGCCACTGAACTAGGGTGAAAATCGCCTTATCACATGATCTAAAAAGCTTATAACTGAATAGGTAATTGATTGATCAAAAAACAGAAAACTGAGTCAGATTTCAAATCACTTCCATGGTCAGGCTTTGAAATTTTATATATTTTCGTTAAAAAATGAATTCGTTAATTTTTCAGAGCGTTTCCCGCTTCTTGAGCAGAGCAGTTGAGAGCAGCCTTAAGAATTGTGTTTCTTACAAATACATTCTATTTTCTATACAAAATAAATTCTATTTTCTTAACCCTTCACTGCACCGAGTGCTACACTGAAAAACAAAAAATATGTAAGATTACTAAAAATTTTCTGGGAAACTGGGATTCCAAGAACTTTTCATGTAACTGCAACCCAGGTTACAGATAAAATTTTAGTAACATAACTGTAATTTTAGTGGACTCGTTTGTAAAATTGGAGATTTCTGTAGCATTACACAAATTAATTTTGTAGATTTACATTTTTTCTTGTACCGTGTACAGATAAAATGTTAGTCAGTATAGAGATTTCGGCAACTTTACATTTGTAGGATTACAGATATATATATATATATATAAATTTTTTTTACAGTGTACATTTGGCACAATCCTAAAAACACTGTTATTCTCATTTTGTGCCATGAATTTGGCCAATAGGATCACTGTAACTGACCAAAAACTGCCCAAAGAATGGAATAACACTTATTTTGTCCATGTCAGATGGCTGCATTTGACAAAAAAAAATTAGAATTTGTTCTTCGGAAATAAAAGAATTTTCGATCAAGCTGCACTGCTCAAAACAATTAAAGGATATTGCAGTTTTAGGTGGATTTTGTATCTGGGAAACTTTTTAGCTGATTGATACACACTCTCAAAAAAACTTCCGTCTTTTCACAGAAAAAGTACTGGCAGCACTGCTGCCAGACATTGTCTGTACATTGACGATTTTCCGTTTATTTTTTTCTCCGTCAAAAGAGGAAAAATATCCGTCACTTGAAAAAAGTTTGGAAAAAATCAACGCGGAAGAGGTGGGGATCGAACTGAGGACCCAGGATTACAAGGCCAACTCTAATTCATAGCGCCACGATTGCTCATGAAGATTTTGCTTTAAAATAGAAGCGTTGATTTCATATGGGTGTGGTTTGGTGTATTTCGTTAAAAAGCTTTTAATTTTGCAGTTAATCTCGGAAAGTTTTCATCTTTAATGAAACTGTGGCTGTTTTTTTTTTCTTTACGTTTAGTATTAATATAGTATAAAAAATGTGAATTTTAAATATATAACGTAGATTGTCTGAGAAAAAACATGGATGTTTTATTTTTATTCGATAAGATTTTTTTTAATAATATCAATTTTTTTTTTGCATTTTATTTTTTAATTAAAATATTTTTTAAATGTCTTCACTTAAAGTATATTTTATATGCGAATATTTATCATAGAAATAACTTAGTATATTGAACTTTATTCAACTTATCCAACTTTGAATAACAGATTGTGAGAATTTTTGAACGAATAAAGAAAGTAATTGTTATTTATTTTTAAATTCGAAAACATTTTTGTCTTTTAAAACTAAATTAGACATTTTAATCGATAGAATATTTTTATTTTTCATTTTAAAAATAAACTCGAATTTATTACTAACAGACCCAATGCGCATGCGTGCTAGATATAAACGGAATTGTTTCCTCATTTTTCGACTTTCGGAATGAACTCACAGAACAAATATGTTTTCTGGGAGAAGAGAAGTTATTTGTGAAAAAATAACGATAACTTAGTGTATATTGACGAATTTTTCTGACAGTGCATGGTAGACAGACATAGTAGGTTATATGAGAATAAATTAAACGTGTTTGGCAGAAAAAAATGCATTTTATTGCGCATTTATGTACAAAAGGAAAAAAACACAATTTGTGCATATGAGAAAAAAAGAATAAGAAAAGGTGTTTTCTTCAAAGAAAATCATTTTCAGTAGGGGGTATGGTTTCCACGGGCGGCCAGCAACGTTGAACACATTTGAGGCATGGACTCAATGAGCTATTAATGACGAGTTGGGGTATTCTGCCCCACTCTTCCAGAAGAGCTCTTTCCAGTTCTTGGAGAGTTTGTGGGGGTTGTTGGCGGTCAGAAACTCGTCTTCCTAGAGCGTCCCAAACGTGCTCGAATGAATTCATGTCTGGAGAACACGCTGGCCATTCCATTCGAACGATTCCTTCCTCGAAAAGGAAATCCTCCACCAGGTTTGCACGATGTGGCCTGCAGTTATCGTCCATTAAAATGAAGTTATCTCCGATTGCTGCAGCGTAAGGGACTACAATAGGTCTGAGGATCTCATCCCTATATCGGCGACCAGTCAGAGCTCCATCTCGAATGATGTAGAGGTCAGTGCGCCCGTAAATGGAGATGCCACCATACACCAACACTCCTCCACTACCAAATCTGACACTTTCGTGCACGAACGCAGGATTATTCCTACTGCCACGGTCCCTCCAGATGAAATTATGCCTATTATCCAGATGCACAGAAAAACGGGACTCGTCAGATAACAGAATATTGCTCCATTCATTTCTCCTCCAGTTGACATGCTCGGTTGCCCACTCCCTGCGATCGCGACGATGCCTTGATGTTAATCTAACACATACCATCGGTCGGCGAGCATACAGACCTACAGCATGGATCCGGTTTCGGACAGTCTGAGTTGAAATCGTGGTGCCTGTAGCCGAGCGAAGGTGTTGTTGGAGAAGAGTAGCGTTCATGTTTCGGTGTCTCCGAGCTGTTAACGCTAAATACCGATCTTCATTGGGCGTTGTTGCCCGTCTACGACCTTGCCCTGGTCTTCGGCCTGCACATCCACTCTCCTAAAAACGGTTCCAGATCCTGGAAATGACACGTTGTGACACTCCAATGGCTTGCGCTACTTCGGCTTGAGTTTGGCCCCCTTCTAACCTACCAACAATTCTCCAAGCTTCTGAATCTATCAAATGACTTCGCTGAAACATCGTACTCATCGAAACAAAGCAATCACTGAATGCCGATCATCCTTGTCTTCATTCTCTTTTATCCAGTTGAAAGTCAAATTTCATTCGCTGCCGCTGAAGCGACTTTTTTGACGTCGAACTCAAAGTTTGCATACTCCACAGTTTGAAAACCAGAAAAATTTGCATTTGTGATTCTCTTCTTCTATTTTCGGCAAAAAAATTTCGTTTATATCTATATTTTATATAAAACTTCAAATATCCTTTAATTGTTTTGAGCAGTGTATTAAGGCAAAATTTACTTTTATTATTTTTACTAAATAAGGTACCCTGGGGTAATAACGCCACGTTAAGGTTCTATCAATTTTCACGGCTTAGTTTTAGATTGTATTTTTCAAACAAATATAGGATCTGATACAGCAACTCATTGACTATCTATATAAAATAAAATAATTTAACAAATATGTATTCATAAAATGTAATGGCGTTTTTTCTTGACCCATAATATTTGGCGTTATTACCCACCTATATGGGTAATAACGCCATGCAAACAAAACTATGAAATAAGATGGAATAATTGCATGTAGATTGCCCAATTCTAAAAATACAAACTCTACAAACTTAGAAATTGACAAATTGCATTCTAAGATATTGAAAATGTTCAATTTTTGTGAAAGTGTAAGTAATATAAAGGTGTGGTGTGGGAGGGGGGGGATGAGGCAAATGAATATCAAACAGTGAGTTTCTTTTTGCTTAAAAAGGACCGTTTAAATAGAAATATGAGAAACATTGCATAGTTTTAACTGTGTTTATTTGAATCAGTATTTAGGATGTAGCTCGTCCACTGTAGGCAAACAACTGGGGTATTAATGTCAAGGATTGGCGTTATTACCCCGGTATAGTTATTGCGCAGTACATTTTAAATTACAAATTATCTCGAGAAGATATCCAAAATCTTCAACAACATTTTAAAAGTACATGAAATGCACTACAAATTTATGTAATTAACAAAGTATTTCCGGATAAAAAGATAGTCTTCACATATACAAAACGTATCTCGCAAATTTTAGATCAAGCGTTAATTTTAGTTGTTTGTAAAAACAATAAGACCTAAAAATGAAACAAATTAACTTGAAGCTGTTTTTTGCGATTTATATGACTCAAAACCCTTCTGCACAGAGCACATGGGTGTCATTTACCTGATTATTTCATAATTATGCAAAATATAAGCACTTGGCGTTATTACCCCTCCTGGCGTTATTACCCCAGGGTACCTTACTTAAAAATTTGAATAGAAAGAAAGTTGCAGAGTGTTAAGCAGGTAAAATTAATTAATTTAACAGCATTTAATTGCAAGATATAGCAATACAATATTTAAAAAAAACCTAATTGTGTACATAGAGCACATGCCATAAAATATTAACTTTTAGGTGAAAATTTGAAATTAAAGTATTTTTTTTACTATTTTTTCCATTTTTAGACTTATATATAGATTTCAAATAATTATTTTCATAATATATATACATATATATATATATATATATATATATATATATATATAATTTTTCTTTACACTGAGAACATTTTCGGCGAAAAATGTTAGAAATACAGGAAACAAAAGAGGCATTTTAATTTAAGAAACATTTCTACAAACATCGTAAACATATAATTATATGAGTTTTTATTACAAGTCTTTTATCAAATACTTTCTGCATATGATGGAAAGATTTATAAAAGCCTATGTAACGATAAGACTGCAGTGAATTTTCGTGAAATTTTCTCAACAGTTTTAAGTATCTATGTATATTCAGCGTACATAAGTGTATATTTATGTGTATATGGATATTGCATATTATCCCTTTGATTACGGTGTACCTAAAAGCCTATATAACGATGAGATTGCAGTGAATTTTCATAAAACTTTCTCAACAGTTTTAAGTATCTATGTATATTCAGTATATATAAGTGTATATTTATGTGTATATGGATACTGTATATTATCCTTTTGATTACGGGATTGGACATATGTCGTTCCAAAGACTACTTCTCTACTGAATTTGCACCACTTTTTGAAAACAATTTTTTTCCATACACTTATATTAGAATAATTTCCAGCGAAATCAACCATTGAGAAATTTTTTGTCAATTGTGGTACGAAAGAATATAAAAATAGTTGTTATCGTAGCCCGTAATCAAAAGGTTAAGTGTACATGAATGTATAGTTAGTTGTATTTCAGTGAATATTCCATGCGATTCTTATAAAATTGAACTATAAATTCCACTCTTATCATTTTGAAAACAGAACTTGTTATGATTCAGCTTAAAATTACAGTTATAGTTTATGATTATTAGAATCTATTTGCAAAACTTATGGGTAAATAGACAAAAAGAAAAATACAGGGATAAATCAAAAGAGTTAACGCGCAAGAAATATTTAAGGCCTATACTGAATTTTATACAGCTTAAAATTTTGGAGGTTTAGCCAATTCTTAATATAACTTTTAAAAATAAAAAAAGGATAAAATAAATATAAAAAATCATGCTTTACATGCGCTTAACCTGTTTTCTTTATCATGTGCTCTTGAATCCTTTGCCATACAATATAAAAAACTCGGCGAAGTGGTCTATAGCGGAGCTACCTCAGTGTTTAGTTATCATGCAAGCTCAGTACTTATTTTTTCGACTGAAAAGGGATGAAAAGTTGACTAAACTTTGTCCAATCAGCAATC
Source organism: Maratus speculifer (assembly GCA_964019185.1). Taxonomy (NCBI): domain Eukaryota; kingdom Metazoa; phylum Arthropoda; class Arachnida; order Araneae; family Salticidae; genus Maratus; species Maratus speculifer. The sequence goes on from OZ025302.1 coordinate 215,619,054, forward strand.
TGGAATCGAACTGTGGATCTGAAACATGGTACATATATGCAATGACTTTGATTACTATACTCCTTTATGCAACTAGTTTATTTAAATATTATTTCCTTAGAACTATTTGCATGTAATAAAATTTTGTGTACATATCGTATATTCATTACCTTTGTTTTAAAATGTTTGCGAATTAGACAATTTCGCACTCAAATTATTGCTTTTTTTTCAGTAAGAGAGGTGCTTGACTTTCATTGACTACCACAGCTTAGAAGGATGTTTCTATGGTAACGCGTGCTAGATTTTCCAATTGCTGACTGTTTTTTACACTGCATTTGAGGGTTGATTTAGCTGACAGTCCAGAACGATAAAAGGTAAGTTTCAAAGCGTAAATGAAGTTTGGAAAACGAGATAAGACGGTAAGAGATGTAATTTCCATGTCAACGAAGGTGACTGTGATGGTCAAGCGTCTCTAAAAAAATGAAGTATAAGGAAAGGGCATGTTTTCACACAAACGCTTCCTTCAACCAATCTGCTAATTGCATTTTTGCTTTAGCGATCAGTGACGATCAGGAATCATCATGACGACGTTGTCTAATCACACAACAGCGCTTTTAATCGGAGACAAATCAGACCGATCGCAGACTAATCAGATCGTCTTGACTTCTTGTGTAGAGTAGGTCTTAAAGACGGGAAGGAAATTACTGTGGATCCACAGTGAATTTGCCCACAATGACGTCAGCTGTCCTTTCCTTATAGTCACTGATAAATATAAAATAAATTAAGATTAGACCAAGGATTATATTTTTATTAATCATGTAATTAAAATTATTATACACCGTGTTCAATTAATAGGATTAATTTCCTATTTTGGATATCTCTGAATAATCGAAAAATCACTTGAAAAAATTGTAAAATTTTTATAAAAGCATTCACAAAGATTTTAGTTAGCAGTTACATCATTACATTTTTAAAAAATTAGACAATCCCTAGCAGGTAATAAATTTTATTAGGCAGTAATTTATATTTTAAAAAAGCAAATAATAATTATTTTATCTTCAAGAGATATGTATATTTTAAAAACAAATTGCTGGAATTTAAATTATCAAATACGAAAATTAAAGTCAAAAAAATTAATTTTGCTATAATTTTCATTTTAATTAATTAAATGTTTAAAATAACTAGAGGTTCCAGTTATTTTAAACAATAATAGTAACTTTGTAATATAAGGTACCCTGGGGTAATAACGCCACGTTAAGGTTCTACTAATTTTTACGGCTCAGTTTTAGTTTGTATTTTTCAAACAAATACATGATTTGATACAGTAATTCATTGACTATCTATATAAAAAAAATAATTTAACAGATATGTATTCATAAAATGTAATGGCGTGATTTCTTGACCAATGTTATTCGACATTATTACCCACCTATATGGGTAATAACGCCATGTAAACAAAACTATGAAATAAGATAGAATAATTGCATGTAGATTGCTCAATTTTAAAAATACACACTCTACAAACTTAGAAATTGGCAAATTGCATTCTAAGATATTGAAAATGTTCAATTTTTTGTGAAAGTGTAAGAAAAATAAAGTTGTGGTGTGTGTGTGTGGGGGGGGGGGGGGATGAGGCAAAAGAATACCAGACCGTGAGTTTCTTTTTGCTTAAAAAGGACCGCTTAAATAGAATTATTAGAAACATTGCACAGTTTTAACTGTGTTTCTTTGAATCAGTATTTAGGATGTAGCTCGGTCACTGTAGGGAATCAACCGGGATATTAATGCCAAGGATTGGCGTTATTACCCCGTTATAGTTATTGCGCTGTACATTTTAAATTACAAATTATCTCGAGAAGACATCCAAAATCTTCAACAACATTTTGAAAGTCCATGAAATGTATTACAAATTTATGTAATTAACAAAGTATTTCCGGATAAAAAAAATAGTCTTCACATCACAAAACGTATCTCGCAAATTTTAGATCAAGCGTTAATTTTAGTTGCTTGTAAAAACAATAAGACCTAAAAATAAAACAAATTAACTTGAAGCTGTTTTTTGCGATTTATATGACTCAAAACCCTTCTGCGCAGAGCACATGGGTGTCATTTACCAGATTATTTCATAATTATGCAAAATATTAGCACTTGGCGTTATTACCCCGCCTGGCGTTATTACCCCGCCTGGCGTTATTACCCCAGGGTACCTTATATAATTTTTTTCTTTTCTATCCATTTTAATAATAGTATTATGATTTATTTTTAATGTTTTTCTGAATTTTACTTTGGTTTTATGTGTGTTGGTAGCCCCAAATTCGTATTATTTTGTTTTAATTTATTTTTTCCATGTTTCAATGTGGTAATTTGTGTTAAATGTAATGGTTTATATACATATATACATATATGGGTTATGATGAATCTACTATGGTTCTGCACATTTCGAATATTCCTTTTAATTCCTTTTTTTTCATGTTCTATTGATATACAGTCGAGACTCCATATAACGAAATCCACCGTTCCAGTAAAAAATTCGTTATATAGCGAAATTCGATGTATAGAGAATGATGTTAAAAATCGTATTTAATGTGAGAAATTTTTTGAATTAAGAATTTGAAATGTTTAAAAGTAAATATTAACTTAACATTTTATTTCCTAATTATTTAAGGTGTTTCAAAAAAGAAAACAGACATTTTTTTGAAAGCTGAATGAAAATCAAATAAGGAAAACTTGCATTAATTTCAGACGAAGAAATCTGTAATTTTTTGTTGTTTTGATTTTAAAATTGTTACGCTGGCAAAAAAAAAAACTTACATTTTAGCAAGGAATGAAAAATTGTAGTTAACATTTTCCTCCATTTGAAGGTCTCTCATGTGCCTCTCATGTGCCTCCTCTTTTACATGTGTATCAATCCAATTGACTCTGTTTTGAGAAGGATGTGGAAAGGTGTTGGAGGTGGGATGAATTCGTTGGATTTAAAGAACAAGGAGAGAAGTAATATATAAAAAAACATCAGCACTGATGATAAATCAAAAATAAGTTATGGAAAATTGATTCCATATGATTTCGAAGCATTTTAAAACTGAATAAATAAGACCAATTTATGAAAAATTCGTTATATGGAGATAGATATTTCGCTATATAGAGACTGTTCTTAGAGTAATCATGCGAAAAGGGGACCGTTCCTACTAAAAATTCGTTATATAAGGAAATTCGATGTATGGAGTTTCGATATAGAGAGACTCGACTGTATATTGTTTTAGAATTAATGGTGTTATACCGGGTGACCCAAAACTGACTGATGGATTTAAAAATTCAAAACTTTGCAAACGGTGACAGCTATTTAAAAAAATTTTGCAGGAGGATTTTGTATAATGTCAGGAGTTTTTTTTTACCGTAACTTTTGATTTTAGTTCGAATTTCAAACAATAGATTTCGCTGACGGCAATTGAAGCCCTGTCGATGACGAAAGTGACCTTACTCATCATTGATCACCTGGTCTTCAATCGCAAACTTAAATCAGGTATTTTTAGATTTAAAAAAAAAGCACGCCAATTGATGCATTATTCTTACGAAATTATATAATTGAAGTTATTAGACAGAGTTATTAGACCTTTAATTTATAAGATTCATATTTTAAATAATTACGAATAACTTAATACTCACTAGAAAATTTATTTATTTATATTTAAAATACATGCAAAAATGTTAATTAACTATCTGCTACAATATATTTTTTAAGGTATAGACAACCAATTAATTTTTATAAAGAGAAATTTAGGCTCTTAAATTAAATCTTACTAATTTTTTTATGTTGATGATGTATATTAATTAAAAAATATATATAGGAATTTAAATTATCACGTACTGGAATTAAAGAAAAAAGAAATTATTATGGAGCAGACTACTTATTAATTGGACATATATTAAAAATAATTAATGAAATATTTATTTAATCGGTTTCAAGTTTAAAACCGAGGACATTAAAGGGAATTTCGATGAAAGTGAATAAAAATTAATGAAATTTAATTAGAAACATGTTTGATATTATATATATATATATATATTAATAATAATGATATTTCTATAATGCCTTTGTTTTTATAATTTATTAAAACCATGCGATGAATGAACCATGAATTTATTAAAAAGCCATTTTTTAGCAAGAATTTATTAAAAAGATATAATTTAAAAGATTTCGTATAAAATTTATAAACAAGACTGTTCAACCAAATAAAAGAAGGAAACTGTAGATTAAGATACAGTTTTGAAAAAAACTGAATTTGAAAAAAAAGTTTTTCCCTTTTTGACACAGAAAAAATGAAAAATTTCCGATGTTTAATCGACGGGTTTTAACAGATTTTAAATGAAATCTGTTAAATTGTCTCTTTTTAATAAATTCATACTAAAAAATGGCTTTTTAATAAATTCATCGTTCATTCATCTTATGATTTTAATTTAAAAAAAAAAAACACAGGCATTATAGAAATATGATAGGGAAATTTATTATTAAAATATATATATGTTTAATATATATATATATATATATATATATATATGTAACGAGAAAGGGCGACGACTCCACAACACCGTACAAGCTCCCGTGCATCACCAGGGTTGATACAGCACATTTATTAATATCTAATAATCAGCAGCAAGGTTCTGTAGCCGTAGTGTAAATTTTCAAGCAACGAAGGAGTTTTATTGGGAATTTCCCCGTAAAAAATCAAGCCACAAGTCTTTGCAATTCATATTTATTATAAGTCATAAGGCAAACGAAGTCATTCCAGCATTAAGCGTTGCACACATCGAGTACTCCAAACTTCGTGATATAATCGGCATCATTACATATTCCAATTTATCGGACAAACCAAACGAACGTCTTACTAGTTTTAAAGACAGATGCATTCTAACGCTCCTAAAAAGCCAAATGAAAAAGGAAAAATTTCACGACAAACTAGCTCTCTCCTACTCCACGTCAATCAATTTAAAAATCCAATTAGGATTAACTCGAGTCTAAACGTCAAAAGATGATCAGCTCTGATTGGTCTAAGGAGGCGTGTCCTCGGGCAGGATCTATATTTTCCCTCGCAAATAACAAGCCCTTTAACAACGCGCATTAACACCGGTCACGCGATGTTAAATAAAAAATTTAATTAAAATCCCGGGAATATTCCAGAAAGTAAAAAGGTTACGAAATACTTCCCGCCTTTTTGAGAAGCAAGCAATAATTTATTAATAAATAAAATAAGAAAAAGAATTTTAGCTGTTACAAGTTAATACATTACGAAACTAAGATTGAAATATGTTCCACAAATTTTAGAATTGAAGTTAAGAGGGAACAAAATGGCGCAAATTTTTTTATTTTATTATATATATATATATGTTTCTAATTAAATGTCATTAATATTTACTTAACTTTAATCGAAATTCCATTTTTTATCCTCGGTTTTAAACTTGAAACCGATTAAATAAATATTTCATTAATTGTTTTTAACATCTATCCAATTTATAAGTGGACTATCCCGTAATTAATTCTTTTTTCTTTTATTTCAATAAGTGATAATTTAAATTCTTATACATTTTTTAAATAAATATACATCATCAGCATAAAAAATTAGTAATATTTAATTTAAGAGCATAAATTTATCTTCATTAAAATTAATTGGTTGTCCATATCATAAAAAAGTATTGTAGCAGTTAGTTAATTAACATTTTGGTTTGAGAGGTTAGTAAAATGCTAAAATAATTGATCAAGTGTTGCCTTTATTAATATGACATCAGCGTGAGTTATACACTTTGTTTTATAATATAGATTCTTTGTTACATTTCTTTAACCCAAGTCTTTCAAACGTTAAACTTTGTTTACAGGGTGTCACACGCACAAAAAAATAAAAAAAAGTACAATGTTATATTATAGAAATGAAATAACTATGAATAATGTTACAATGCTACAGACTATTAAAGAATAAGTTTTTAATTTAAAATTTTTTATTTTAGAAAATCAATTTTCATATCTGAAATCCTTTATTACAGTTCTTTTATCTTGAAAAAAAAATTGTAAATCAGTAAAAAATATATAATTATTTTAACCTTGAATAAGCTATTTTAGATTCTAAAATATAACACACATAAAACAAAAGCATTACATTCATACTAAGTTATACAGTTTAAGTTATTAGGCAGTTCCTTTTATTTATAATATTATTCAGCTTCATATTTTAAATAATTACCAATAACTTAAGTCTCAATAGAGAAGTAATAAAATTATATAAAAAAAATATGCAAAAATGTTACTTAACTATCAACTAAAATATATTTTTTAAAATGTAGACAAACAACAGAAACCAAATAGTTTTAATAAAGAGAAATTTAATGTTCTTAAAGTAAATGTTAGTAATGTTTTATGTTAGAGATATACATTAATTAAAAATATGTATAGGAATTTAAATTATCATGTATTGGAATCAAGAAAAATAATTAATTATGAGCTAGTCCACATGTAAATTGGATAAGTATTAAAAATATTTAACGCAATACTTGTTTAATCGGTTTTAAGTTTTAAATCGAGAACTGAAAGAGAAAATTCAATTAAATTGAAGCAAAAATTAATAACATTTAATTAGAAGCATGTTTGATATCTTAAATATGCATTGAAAAATAAAAATATTTTTTTCTGTGAAATTTATATAATTGCTGCTTTTTTTAAACCATGAATTTATTAAAAATAGAAAATATAACAGATTTCGTATTCAAATTAGACTGTCTGACAAATAGACAGACAAACGAACAAAGTCATTAGCACTTTTCTAACCTTTTCGAAATAAATGGATTAGATATTCGATTACATATTAGATATTATAAACGTCATCCAGAAATTTCCTTGCTGAATGTGGGGTTGATCATAATGTTTTGGCTCTTTAATATATATTATGCACTCCATGGATTAAACATTAATATTCCTAGACCAATCATAATTTTAAAAAAAATTGCAGACATGGCAAAGTTTTTCTCTGAAGAACCGAAAACAACAACCATTTCCAAATGGTTAAAAAATTCATGAATCATACAGCTTTACGTATGAATATTTTGTACTATCTTACACATCAAAACAAAGTGAGAAAATTGAAAAAAATAAATAAATAGGATTAGCCCAAAGGATTCATCGGGTTTCAAAGAATTCTGTATCGAGAGGTATACGATCTACGAAGACGAATGATATATGACAAGATACATACACTCATCAAGTTTAAAAGCCCGCCTCGTGGCTCGCGTCCAGGAACGCATTTTTGTGACAGACATCGGCAGAAACAGGCTATTGAATGTACGAACGGAACTAAATCAACATTTGTATGTGTGCCGGGTGACTGAAAGCGCACACAATTGAACATTTGCATTATGTACCAAAAATTTGATAAGTGTGTGTATCTTTTATGTATCAGGTATCTTTGTAGGCTGAATGCTTGTAAATAATCAGTCCTTTGAAACATTTAGTCTACTCTGTATATTCCGATAATATTCCCAAAGATGAAGCTAATGAAATTGCATTATATAAATATGATACATGTACGCGTGCATACACTGATAGAAAAGAAAGATTGGCGATGTAACACAGTAAATCGTTTGATATTGTTGTTTCCGAAATTTCATAAAAAATTCTATACACCTATTATTTAAATATTACTTTTAAGCTATTATTTTCACTAAGTAAATTTCTATGTCTGAATTCGTTAATTCCACTCCTGTATTTTTTTTTTTTTTTTTAAGGCTTTAAATTTTAATTTGTCATTTTTACATATTTAAAGAAAAAAATGCACAATTAGGGATTACATACATATTGGTTACATAATTAAAACTGTTACATAGCATCTCTAGTTTGTATCATCAAATTTCAAATTTCAAATAACATCCAATAATATAAAAAACATAAGAGATAGAATAAAACAGTTTTTAAAAGCAAATGCGAAGGTTTTAATTAACTATCTCTTACATTAAATTTCTTTCAAATTCTAAATTAAGTAACATATACAAGGTAATTAAAACTACTACTAAATAGGAATTTATGTTCCTATAGCAAATATTTGCATTCTTTTATGCTGAAAATGTTTATTAATTAAAAGAATTCACTATAATTTAAATTATCGTGCGTAGAAACAGGGTAAAAAACAATTAATTATGAGCTAGGTCGCATTTAAATTAGTTAAACGCGTAAAATAATGCAATGTTACATTTCTTTGCCAGTTTTAATTTCAAATTTGAAAAAAAAAGCTATATCTTAAATAAAGTGACATAAAAATTGATATCTTTTAATGAGGAACATATAAGATTTCATGCTTTGAAAATATGTCTTGAAAAAAGGAAAAATATGTTGGTGTTTGATATTTACATATTTGCTATTTTACTGTTAGAGCTGTCTGTTTTCTAAACAAATATGATAATATTATATAAAATTTTAAGTTTTAAAAATGTTGTATAGTTGATCCGATAAGAAAATTAATGCAATTATGGCCGTATGTCACTTTGTAAACAGAGATGTAAACAGAGATGTAAACCGGGACTTTTCCAATACAATGTTCATGTTTTTTTTTTTCTTTTTAAGCTTCGCTCTATTTATGTTACAGAAAGTAAGATTTGAAATGCACATACCGGCAATACCTGCAAAGGCAACGCTATGTATGAATGTTTTAAACTTCACTATATAGAACTATTTGTAAATGGTTTTGGTATTTTTTGAAGAAGTTAAAAGACTTAGATCAATTGGGGGGTAATTATGAACATGGGGTACATAGAATAAACTACATTAAAGCCCATGAGAGAGTAGCGGATACTAAAGTGACAGTAAATTCGAAAGGTCTACAAGCAATTTTCCAGTAAAAAGGACTTTGGCGAAATATAGATAATGAGGTTGGCAAGAGAGGAAAATTTTCATGAAAATTTTCCGGTAACCTTCTTTTATTCACACAAGATTTTTTTCAATATTGATATAATTTATTTAATAAAAGCAAGCCATTTGTCTTTTTTAATATACAAATAGAAGTAAATTATACATAAGAAGTAACAAAAAAAATTAATAATAGCATATAAATAAAAAATTTATATACATAAATATATTTATTAATAAACATAAAATTTCATTAGATTTGTTTTCATAACTAGTTACATGGTTTGGCACCAAATTTTCCTTTCTGTAGCTAAAATTGTGCAAAGCTGTTTAAAAATAAACTTCATGGCCCATATTCTGGAAAAGTACAGTTTTACATCCCTGTTGACAGACGAAGATCATTGTTACTGCTTCTAATTCATGGTAGGCACCTTTGCTAGCACATGTTTAATTTTTTACCAACTAAAACGGACAAATAGCTTCTATCAGACATAAATAATGCTCGTTTCTGTCAGATAAAATCAAGATAAGTCATTACTCTTAATTAATAATTATGAAGTTATAATTACAGTAACAGAATATCACTTATGATCGTATTCATCAATTTTTCGACCCCAAGTTATACCGTAAACTTCGATCGAACTCTCAAACGGTATTCACCTTTAATCGTGATTAGATGTCTCCTATGATGAATTTTATTTGAGCGTTCAACAGCGGTTTTCTAGGTTGAGGTAAATGGTGGATACGAGGATAAGTTTTTGCTTCAATTCATTTTCAAGAATCTGCAGAATCATGTTCATCATTTTCTGAATTTTGTAATAAAATCTAATTTTGAAGAGTTTTATTTATTTATTTATTTATTTATTTATTTTTTTTAAAGCAGTCCGTTCTATATTACAATGCATCAAGCATCATATGAAGGAACTGTTTGTTATTGTACAATCCTCTCATGCATACGGGCCCCATTTGATGGATCTGAATAGATTTTCGTTTAATGATTCAACGAATAGATTTTCGTTTAAAAATTTAAATTCAAAACAAATCGTAAATTTCGTAGCAAGCAGGTACACGCTGTTGAAGGCAGTGTGACTCTCAACTCTAAGTTCATTTGGATAAATTTTCAATGGAAAGTAAAATTTCATACAAATTCGAGGATGTAAGGTACCAAGGATAATGTGGACCCCCCCCCCCCCCTCCATTGTAAATTAAATTCGTTTGCAGAGATTTTTACATAAAAATATGTGTTCAAAACATATTTTAAATTTAATGGCATTCCCGGTAACTCAGTTTAAGGCACTGGAATCCTTAACTATTTATTCGTTTGGACAGCTTTTCATTGAAAAATATAAAATCATACAATAGGGGACAGTTTTCAAACATTTTCCGAAGCCCCCATGTGACATGTCAATGAACCTTTCTTCAAACTCAGTCAAATTTTGCCCTCCCCGGGGTCAATTTTAAAACTCAGATTCTCGCAACAGTCAGATTCGATCTGATTTCAAGACTTGATGGAAGATGAATTCCTCAAGGGTTTGATTGGTGGGCTCTACTTTGATTTACTTACCTTTTAAAAAAAGGGAATGCATTCTTCTCCCCCGTGGAAGGCTGTAAATCATTTTTTCATATGACATACCGTTTTAAAGCTTTTGGTCAGTGTATTAATGAGCACCAACTCTCCTCTCCTCTCTTAATTCCTTTTGTTATAAGTAGAGGGTATTTAAAGTTTTTATTTTTTCATTACTATCGCATACAATTTCCCAAAATTATGAAAAAAAATTACATAAAAAATCTCAACATTTAGCAGTTTTTCCCCCATTTTTACACAGTAAGAGGGTACATAATTCAGACAAAACGGAGTCAAAGATATAAAATCATACAAATTTAGGGTTGACTAAAGAATGATATTATTGCGGCCCAGGTATCGCCGAGTCTGCAAGTAAGTATATGAAGTAAAAATATGTTTTTTTAAAAAACATTCTTTTAGAAGTACTTAAGGCTAATCTTAAAAATCATGTCTAATTTTTTTATTACAGTACGTGTCTATGTTTTTTCTCAAAAAAATTCATAACATTATATTAATTTCGAATGGCACCAGAAATCGATTATGAAAAATTCATTCCTTTTTTAAAAAATTAGATAAAACAGCTAATTTTTCTTCTTTTTTTTATAACATAGGATAATAGGAAAAGAAAAAAATTAAATATTATTTGAAATATCTTTTTTAGGTTTATAAATAGATTTCTCAACGTATACTCGCAAATTAATTAATAATAAACTAACTATATTACAAAGGACAAACGCGTCCATGCGTAATGCTGATGTCACTTTGATAGAGGATGAAGATTAAAATGATCAGACGATTCAGATTAAACAACAGACGATTAAAACGGTCTTTTATTAACTTTTATCGATATTTTTTAAACCTCTAAATACCGAATACATTTCAAAATTTTACACCATCGAAGGAGAAAAAATAAATTTTCCAAAGCAATTCATTTGGAAAGTATATCGCAATTTGTTTGAACACAATTTATTCAATTTTTATTGCTAGGTGCATTCGTAATTATGTAAATACGCAGCATCTATAGTCGTCGTTCAGTCCGTCTGTCTGTCCATCCTCATATAACAAAACAAAAACTACCCAACAGTATCCTTTGAAATTTAAAATTTACAGTTGTTGCATAATTTTGTCGAGTCATTTCAAATTTTATAAAAATTATATATATAGTTTAACTACCCTAATAGCATGCATGGTCACAGTGACGTCACTGTGAGTCACTTTGGTCACATCACATCTGTGACCAAAATGCCAGCTCTCAGTGACGTCACATTGTGAGTGAGATGTGACTTTCTTAAAAAGCTTTAGAAATTTATAAATATCCTTCAAAACATGTTATTTTAAAAAACATGTTTCTGGCAATTTAAATATTGTCGCTTTTGTCACAGATTCGTCACAATGTTAATGTCAAATTAGTCACAATTGACACATTTTTCACAAATTTGTCACATCGTGACCACTTTGTGAAATGCCACAAAAGAGCTCTAAAACGGCCATAACGACTTCACATTTTAGTCACTGTGACTTCACATCGACGTTGCAGCGACGTCACCATGCTTTACGGGTACAGGGATAATTAAAATTATTCCTATACTCCTGCTCTGGAAAAAAAAATAGTTTTAAGTGCATTATATTGATGTTACACACTTTCGAACGTAAAGAAATTGATTTGCATCTATGAAGTATATACTAAAACATACATTCTGTGGTGCAAAAAAATATTTGTTATTAATTTACAAGATCACACAAAAGAATTCCATAGAATAATGTATAGCGAAAAACATTATTTGGGGCAAATTTTAATTACATTAAACTATTTCACATTTTATGAAATTTATGTACGTTTCTAAGGTTTACTACAAGTTACTTCCTGTGTAATAGAAAGCAGATAGTATTTACATAGACACACAAAAGATTTCGGCTACCATACTGTATGCAAAGTACTGTATACAAATACACGAAGATCTGAATACTTTTAAAACTTCGTTATAGTACGAACGCATCCCATTTGCTACGCTTGACGTTCATTTTCCTGCTTGTTTTTTAAGTAATTTTCAAGCATGAATGTTCTTTCAAATCTATTTCTATCGCGTGCAGACAGTTAGGAAAGTTAAATAAGTTTGCTTTTAATTTTGTATACATACTTTATCATTTGCATCCAGCATATAGTCTCAAAACTTTTTTCAACCAATAAATAAAACAATAAAAAAATAATAATTAAGACATAGGGTAACATCCCCAGTAATTGGCATGCACCAGTGATTGGCACATCCTACAACATGTCCTAAAATAAGATTTATATCCAGTCTCTTAAAAATGCCATTCCATATACCAGTTATATGCTCATTTACTTTAAATATTATAACTTTGATTTATGCTACTAGATGACAATAATGCCTAGGAAAGAGAAACAATTATGGCTTGTATCAAATTAACCATTTTTGATGCAAATGCTTCTTCTCTCGCTTAAGAAATGCATGCATTTCAATTTAGGATTATCTGATTTATAGTATATTTTAAATTTCAATTGCCAACAGGTTTGTTTAGTTGAAAAGGGTTACTTTAATTATGTAAAGTCTAAGTGCCAATTACTAGTGATTACAGCAACTTTTTATAAATATATTTTTATAAAAATACTTTTTCAAATATTTTTGCTTTTAGTGGGCAAAATAGGTGCACAGATACGCACTCTTTGATTTAAAAATATTTGCAAGTAAATATTTCATTTCTTGGTAATGAAAATATAAGTAAGTTTAAAGACAAATTCTTAATGTGCCAATTACTGGGAATGTTACCCTACATCCGAACTGTACGATATTAAACCACTGAAAAAATAGAAATGCCATATGAACCAAAAATGCTGAATGCCAATAGACCTTTCTCCATCATTTAACTTCTGGCACGAGGTCAATATTAATAAGTTTCAAACTTTTATTTGAACCCATTAGTGCTATTTTTTATTATTATTAATATAAATGTTTCATTTTAATCACATTTAATTGTACTTCATATTTTATTTAGTAATATTTTTTATTTATAAGATTGCTAAACAAGAGATGATAATATTATAATTTAAGATTTATTAAAATTTTTATTTAAAAATCTTGCAAACTTCACTATTCTTTTTAGAGTTTCTTTCATCTGAAGAAACCTTATTCGTCTTTATCCTCTATCTGTCTTTCCGTCCAGAGCCCGTACACAAAAACTGTGTAAGTCACACACTTCACATTTTGTGTACTCTTACAGCTCAACACCTCGTATCACACGACAAATCAGAAAATTTTGAAAAAGTCTATTATTTCAATTAAATGTTTTTTTTTTTCAATGACATCCGTTCATTTTTACGATTTAAAATTTAAAAGATAACCTTAATTTCAGGTTTTCATTTAAACATCCCAGACTGAAAGTATCCCAGTCAACAGAAAGTTCTTAGTTCGATCCCCAGTGCTGCAAGTTGAAATTTTCCTATTATGATGTATTTGATTAAAAGAAATTTATCAATTATTGATTATTTAAGAGTTTATATAATTAGAATTTCATTCAACTGAAATTCATAATACTTTTTGGAATTCAATTTTCTTTTAATTTTAAAAACTATTTGTATTTATTATTGATTTAGCAGTTTAAATTTCGTTTCACTAATTTTTTTCGCTTTTAGAAATTTAAAATTTTATTTACATCGCCACTAATTCTTTTAATTTCGGATTTTCAAAATTTGAATTTTTATTTTTTTAAAATAAGTTGATTTGATCATTTTTAATTCGATTACAATGAATAACTTTCCTCTGTAATTATTTTAAAATTAAATTTACTGGTGCCGCCATCTTTGTAAGAATTCATTAACCATTAATTAAAGTATAAATTGATTTGTAAGAAATATTAAACAAAATCCTCAGTGTGATCTGCGATCACACTTACGCAATTGTTTCATTTAGGTACATTAGAAAAAAAATTAAAACGTTGGTAATTGTAATAAAAGCAATGAGTTCAACTATATTATTGAAAGTAAAAAAATTAATTTGTGATTTTATATTTTGCAAATGTAGGTAATTAAAATATATATTTAAGACTTTTAACCGATTTTCTTGAATCTAAATAGATTGACTTATTTTTTTTTTAAAGGTTCTATTAAAATTTCATTTAATGTTAGTAAATAGCAATATATATTTCAAAGTTAATGACAGCATTCGTTTCAATGTAAAGAAAGGTAACAGAAAAATAATCGATTTACACAATTGCGGAAAGGCAAGAAAAGGAAATAAAATTTCTCCGAATTTCCATGTAATTCATTTAAAATAGTTAATAGAATTGAAATTGAAATTTCACAATAGAAAATTCTTTGTTTTTTCATCTTTAGTTTCTAAAATATTAAATTTAATTATATAGATAAGATTTAAAAGTATATTTTATAAGGAAGTGTACTTTTTAGGTGCGTTCGTAATTATGTAAATACGTAGCACCTATTGTTGTCGCTCAGTCCGTCCGTCTGTCCGCCCGTCTGTCTGTCCGTCTGTCCGTCTGTCCGTCTGTCCGCATATAACAACGCAAAAACTACCCAATAGAATCGTTTGAAATTTAAAAGGATAGATCAATTACAGGGACTATCAAAAGGATTCCGTTACATTACGGTCAATGGGGAAAAAAGTTTCAAGTGCATTTTAATCGTTTGAAATTAATAATACATAATTATTACATAATTTTGTCGAGTCATTTTAAATTTTATGAAAATCGGATGGATAGATCAATTACAGGGACAATCAAAAAGATTCCGTTACATTACGGCCAATGGGAAAAAAAGTTTCAAATGCATTATAATCGTTTGAAATTTAAAACGTATAATTATTACATAATATTGTCGAGTCATTTCAAATGTTATGAAAATCGGTTGCATAGATCAATTACAGGGACAATCAAAAGTATTCCGTTACATTACGATCAATGGGGAAAAAAGTTTCAAATGCATTTTAATAGTGTTACACTCATTTGTATTAATAGAATTGACATGGATCTATGAAGTATTTACTAAAATATACATTCTGTACAATCTGGGATGTAAAGAATATTTATTATTTATTTACAGGGCCACACAAATGTATTCCACTAAATAATGTTATACGGGGAAACATTGTTTGGGGCATGTTTTAATTATATTAAACTACTTCATATTTTATGAATAAGATATACGTTAATGAAGTATAATAAAAATTACTCCCTGCATATTTACAGGAACACAAAGATTTCGACCACTATACTGTATACAAAGTCCGCTCTACTATATCAATAAGATCTGAATATTTTAAAACTTAGATATAGTACGAACGCACCTCATTTTCTACGCTTCACGTGCAATTTCCAACTTGTTTTCACTCTATAAACTCTTGTTACACTGTAGAAAACAAATCGGAAATTGCACGTCAAGTATAGCGAATGAATTTCGTACTATAAAGAATTTTTAAAAATGTTTAGATATTGGTTTAATACTATACGGTACTTCGGATACAGTGTAGAATCCGAAATATTTCGCGTATCTCTGTAAATACTATCTGTTTCATATTATATAGAACGTAACATTTAGTAAACCTCAGCAACATATATCAATTTCGTAAAATGTGAAATAGTTCAATACAATTATAATGCGCCCCAAACAATGTTTTCTCATTATACCATTATGCAATGCAATATTTTTATGTGGCCTTCTAAATTATTAACAAATATTCTTTGGACCACACATTATACAACATGTATATTGTATATGCATCATAGATGCATATTAATTTTATAACGTCCGAAAGAGGGTATCATCATTAAAATACATTTGAAACTATTTTTTCCCATTGGTCGTATGTTAGGGAATACTTTTAATTGTCTCTGTAATTAGACCATACATCAAATTTTCATAAAATTTGATATGACGCGACATAATTATGCAACAATTATATATCTTAAATTTCAAATAATTCGGTTGGGTAGTTTTAGATCTATTATATGTGGACTGACGGACATACGGACTAATTGAAAGAAGGCGCTACTTATTTACGTGATTACGAACACACCTAAAAAAGGAAAAAATAAAAACTGGTTGGATTTTACAGGAAAAACTTATCAGCCAGGGCACCAATTAAAAAGTTGTTCATTTTAGATACATAATCTAATTGTATTACATAAATATTACACAATTTGTAAAATAACAGAAAGCGTGCAGTAAATACAGATTACATTCGTAAACTAATCTTCTTTTATTGAATCTCAAGTTGACTTTTTTTTTATTTTATAAACTCTTCTTACTGTAAAAAGATAAGAATAACTGTTGGGAAATTTTACATAAAAAAAACTGATAGTAAGGACGTCAATAAAGTATATGTTTGTTTTATTTGCAGAATTTTTTTTTAGTACATAAGCACAGCACAATTTGTTAAAATAATAAAAAAAATTGCAATAAATACAGATTATTTCCGTAAAATAGACAGCTTTTTACTGGCTTCCTGGCTGACTTTTTCCTCCCGTAAAATCAGTATTTTTTCATTGTATAAACTCTTGTTAAACTGTAAAAAAGGGCGAAAAAATAACTGTTAGAGATTTTACTGAAGAAAAACAATTAACACATTCTTTCTAATTGCTAAAAAAGTATCAGGAAGATTTAAAAAACTTGTTTACTGTTTTTTTTTTTTTTTTTTTTTTTTTTTACATAAGCAGAACAAACACAATTTGTTTTAAAAAACAAAATGTATGCAATAAATGTAGTAAAATATTTAATAAAATAATTTCAGTAAAATATTTTTTTTTATCGTCTTTTAGGCTGAAAATTTTTTTCCTCTAAAAAGAGTTATGTTTTTTCATTGTATAAACACTTGTTATGCTATAAAATAATAATAATAAAAATAAGTATTGATTTTACAGCAAAACAACTGCCAGTCATAATGCCAATAAAAAAACCGTTTACTTTTTTGACATAATCTGTTTGTTGTTATTACACAAGTAGAACAAAATTTGTTAAAATAACAGAAAGTGTGCAATAAATACAGATTATTTCCTTAAAATAAATAGTTTTTATTGGTTTCTTTGGTGATAATCTTTCTCCTCTAAAATCAACAGCTTTAAAAGCATTTGACGATTTTATCACAGAAAACCCCCCTAAAATACGATAGAAATAGAAAAACTTGCAAAATAGTCGCTTTTGTTTGAAAATATGCTGTAACTTTTAATAAATAAGAAAATACCCACGTAAAACATTTTGCCTATTTTTAAATAATTCCAACTAAAATCTTTAATATAACATTCAAAAATCATAAAGGGAAACCGTAAAATCGAAAAGATCAATGAAATAAAAAAAGAGTTTTAGTAAAGTTAATCATATATATATATATATATATATTTATTTATTCATATTACTTAAATTCTGCGAAATTAAATGATCATGTTTTCAAAAAAAAAAAAAGGAGTAACTGTCATAATTAAAGTTATGGTTCAATTATTCTTTTTAAATATAAAGAAAGTAGCTTTAATTTTAACTAGAATTTTAACTAATCTTCCTAAATCTATAAAACTTGACTAAATGTTTTTCAATTAATTTTAGTTAAAAGCTGTATGTTCTTCAAAGTTATCAGTAACTTTTTTTTCTATGATGGCAAAAAAATTGACAAACATGGAAAGATAATGAATGTGGAAAGACAAGAAGAATAAATAAAATTTTGGAGCTAATGTACTCCATTTAGAGTAGTTTATCTGTAATAAAATTTTAATTTTCCGATAGATTTTGTTTTATTTTTCCGATCAAAATCAGAAGTTGAAATGCATAAGAGATCTCTAAGAATATCAGTACCTTTTTCTTCTAAGATTATATTGGGTGAGTGCAAAAGTTCATGCGGAATTTGAGAGTAAAAGTAACACAGTGATTAGGCTAACAAAGTTCTTTATTTAATCAATGATATATGCTGTATCGTTTTCTATAATCTGTTTTCAACCTTCTTGCAGCATACCGATGCCAGGATCATAAGATTTGCGCGGTTTAGATTCGAATAACAATGACACGACGTTTTTTAAGGCATCCAAATAGTCAAGTTTTTTCCATTTAAATGATTTTGCAATGATCAGAACAAATGATAATCAGGTGGAGCAATATCAGAGGAATACGGTGGATGAGTTAGGATATCCCATTTCAGGTCGTTTTGTTTGCGCAACGTCTGTTTCGAAACGTGTGGTTTGGCGTCGTCATGATGAAAGACTACACCCCTGCTATATGGCAAAATCGGACGTTTCTGTTTGATTTCTCGATTCAGACTGGTTAGTTGGAGACAGTACTTGACTGAATCAATCGTTTGGCCAGCGTAAAAAACTCAAAATAAATTATGCCCTTACAATCCCACCAAACACAGAGCATCACCTTCATCGGGTGCAAACTGGCATTTGCCATCGCTTCATCATGCTCCCATTGCTCAACATTGCTGTAAAGGACACCTTTCTCATCGCCCGTCACTAATCGATCCAAAAACGGCTTGTTTTTGAGCCGCCCGAGTACAGAAACTTCAGCAGAAATTTGCTCGATTTTGTTCTTTTCGGTCAGTAAATGGGGCACCCATATATAGAGCTTCAAATCGAATCTTATATTTTTTAAACGCCGAAAAGTGTTTGATCGGTGAACGTTAAGTGCTCTAGCAACTTCCACTGTTGAAATTCACGGAGTATTTTTAACTAATGTACGCACAATATCGACATCAATGTGTGAAGGTCGACCGGATTGTGGTCCGTCTTCAAGGTTAAACTCTTCGCAGCGAAATATCGCAAACCATTTTCCACAGTTCGTTTAGTTGGTGCTTGATCTTGATAAACCTCTTAATTGTTTTTTACGGCATCTGCAACGTTTATTCCCTTCCGAAACTCGTAAAGCATAACATGCCGTAAATGCTCCTTTCCGACACTCATTTTGAAAGTAAATTTTCTCGAAGCAGATTGTATCTATACAAATTATTTTGTTCGAAATGAAAGCTGCACACGTCATCTTTCCAACGATCTGTCTTACGTAGATGGCAGTATTAATGACACCATTTTGCACCACTTCTAACAACAACTATTGCACCTCCGCACAAATTTTTGCACTCACCCAATATATTTAACTTGTTTGATTTTATTTCATTAATGAAAATCGAAATTTTTGTAAGTTGGCATTAAACAATTTTAACCCGGAGTTAATTGTAGAATTGGTTGCCTTTATATGTACTGAGATGTCAGCAATATCGCATTCTTCTCTCGAATGTTCAACTAAATAAATAAATAAAATAAATAAACAAAATAAATAAATAAAAATAATTAAAAAATCATTGTAAGTTTAACTGTAAATATCTTTACTCAGAATGTTTTTTTTTTTTTACATAAAACGTAACAAAATCATTTACATAACCACATTACTTTTGCAGCTGGTTTAGCGAGCATTTAAAATTTTTATTTGTTATTGCGCACAAAATCTTCAGTAAAACTCGTACCCCTGCATAAAAATTAGAAATAAGACCATTGGGTAATGTAGACATGTGATAATGTGTTTAAAAAAATTTTATAGGAAAAATTCCGAGAAAAGGATGGGATTTTTTTAAAAATACTAAATCTTTCTTGGGTAGAAAAAATTACAATCATTTAACTTTTATTTCAAAGAAGCTACTCATAAAAATGCATTTCCGGTAAATATTTCATCTTTTTAAAAATAAATCTTACCATTATTACAGTATAGATTCCAAAGATGTAGAGTTTAAAAACTCTTGTAAAAAGTTTTTGAATTGTAAAATTCGTAATAATTTAGCTTTCATCGGAGATAAATTATCCATAGAAAGACATAATTACAAAAAGTCTTTTTTTTTTTCCTTTTTTTTCTTTTCTTTTTTTTTTTTTATCAAACATGATAATAAAATACAAGAGCAGGATAGAATGTTCGAAACTTTTGTATAACTCAATTGAATTGGAAAATTTGCAATTAAAACTTTTATTGAAAAGGTTCTATCCATAGAAAGACACAGATACGAAGCAGTTAATTTGTTTGCGAAAATATCCTACAATAATTACAACATAAAATCCAATGCATGTGTAGAAATTGAAAAAAATTGTTAAAACTTTCTTGAATTGAAAAGTTTGCAATGTTTAAATTCTTTCTGGGAAGAATGTACCTATAAAAATACATATATAAAACATTTTATTTGTTTTCCAAAATGTCTCTCTATGGCGATGCAACATAAAATACAAGGGCAAGATAGAATGTGAATAATCTTGCGAGAGCTTTCTTGAATTGAAAATTGTAACTTTTATCACAGAAAAAAAAGTATTTGCAGAAAGGTATTTATAATGACTTTGTTTATTTTAAATTTGTTTTGTTACAACTTAAAATCAAAGAATAGGTCTTCATTTGAAAAAAGTTCGCAAAAACTCGCTTAGAAAATCTGCATTAATTTAACATTCATTACAAAAAACTATAAAACGACAGGACTTCCAAACCTATTTCTTCATACACTGAAAAGAAAAAAAAAATCCGTTAACTTTACTGCAAAAATTGCTGGGCACATTCTGAAAATTTAAAAGTGCCAGCGCTTCTAAGCGGTTCTGCGTAGCCTGATGGGGATTTTCTTAAGCCTGTTCTTAATTCAAAAAGTCCTTCCGGCAGTACCGGGAGGAAGAGGTAGCTTTCACATACCTTATTTATTTATTTATTTATTCTAAATTAGGTTATATTATTCAAACACACGAAGCTCAAATTAGTGGAGCCCGATTATATAAGGTTGAATACTAGTTTTTGTCAATATTGAATATTAATTGGAATTTTTAGAAATTAGTCCTCTTTTATTCAAGCTGGTTTTATTTTAAGCGATATATAGGGCCGTCAAATTCCACGATATCATGAAGTGTATGCCATTTTAAAACAACATGATGGATAAAACAAACCAATGAGCTTGGTTGAAATCTTAATTCATGTGCACATGCGCACTCACATCGAAATCGATTAATATATATTAGTGCTGTAGTTGGCAAATTGATTTTTAAAAAATGTCACCCACATTAGAAATTTAAACTGTTGTATCCCAGGCGTTTTTTAAGGTAAAGACAAAGCAAATAAACATAGTTTAAAAAAACTAAAAACCACGCTTTTTAAGTATATCAAACAAAAAAGTGAAAAATAATTCGTACTATAAGCTGAAAACGAAAATAGATGAAAAATACTATATTACTATAGAATCATTGTTATTATAGAAATCAATTAATAAGCAATAAATAAAATTATCGTGGAAAAAAAGCGTGGGGTGCGTCTTAAGAACTGATAGATGGAGCATGGTAGATGGAGCACCCCACGCTTTTTTCCACGATAATTTTATTTATTGCTTATTAATTGATTTCTATAATAACAATGATTCTATAGTAATATAGTATTTTTCATCTATTTTCGTTTTCAGCTTATAGTACGAATTATTTTTCACTTTTTTGTTTGATATACTTAAAAAACGTGGTTTTTAGTTTTTTTAAACTATATTTATTTTTCACTTTTTAGTTTGATTACTTTAAAAGCGTGGTTTTTAGTTTTTTTAAACTATATTTGTATTTAATACAAAAACCAAATTAATCGGTTGGATAGTTTCAGAGTAATTGGTGAAGATACATAGAAAAAAAATACATACGTGTCGAATTGATAACTTCCTCTTCCTTTTCTGAAGCCGGTTAAAAAAAAATTTGCAATACGGAATTTTTTTTTTTTTAATTTTACATAGATGTAAATAATGTCAGGAGTGGGGTTCGAACCCACAATCTCTTTCGAAAAACAGAGCTTCAATCCGGCGCCTTCTAAGGCGCCGGATTGAAGCTCTGTTTTGCTTGGCCATGCTGTCTACGCTCCCTTCAGTGAACGTATTCAACACTTTTAATTAGCGAAAAATCACTAATTTTATTAGTTTTAGCCTAATTACTAAAAGAATACTGAACCAATTTCGATGAAACTGAAGTGGTACCAATTCGAGAGCATCGTCTTTCATTTAACATCAAAACCAAGTTAATCGGTTGCATGGTTTCGGAGTAATCGGTGAACATACATAAAATAAGGAGAGTTACAAACTCTCAAACTCACAAACATACAGGTGAAGCTAATTAAAGCGTGGTAAAAATACTCTGGAGTTCATTATTAAGATCAAACACTTTAGATTTTCAATTTCTAATTTTTTGTTTGTACATCATTATACATTTAAAAGATTTTTGAGAAACTCAAATGGCCGGCATTTGAAACAAGATGGCGGGTAAAGTTGGGCAGTGAACTCGGTCAAGACATTGATATGTACTATGTACACACGGAGTTATATCCAAATCAGTTTACAAAAAATATGCGTATTATCCGGTGAAAAAATTCAGACAGTTTCAAAATGTCAATCACACTGCTAATTGAAAGTGCTATAACTCAGTCATTTTTTGAAGATATAGATGAAACAAAAAAAAAAAAAAAAAAAGCTCTGGAATCTTTGTATCAAGGTCAAACACACAAAAGAAAAATCTTTTTTAATTTCTTACTTTTTTTCACCTAATTTTAAAATTTAATTTTATTTAAAAAATTTAATATTTCGCCATTTTGTAACAAGATGGTGGATGAAACTGGCCAACGAACTAGGTCTAGACATCAGTATGTACTATGTACGCACTAAGTTAAATACAAATCACACTGAGAAACATTTGTGGAAACGTTACTCCGTAAAATTGGTGGCAGCATTGCTGCCTCCAATTTTATGGAGTATTTTAACCGTTAAAACCGGTGTAACATTGTCATGTTACACCAGTAATATATGTTTAAATTACACCATTGCATATGTGAAAACAATTACTCCATGAAATTGGAGGCAGCATTTGCCACCATTTTTACACCAATTGTATGGAGTAACGTTTCCACAAATGTTTTACAGTGCAGTCTATAAGTACGCGTGTTATCACGTGGCGAAAATCAGATCATTTCAAAATGTGAACAACGCTGGAAATTAAAAGTGCTATAACTCAGCCATTTTTTAAGAGGTAGACGAAACAAAAAATGCTCTGGAATCTTTGTATCAAGGTCAAATGCATGAAAAAAAAAATCTTTTTCAATTTCTCACTTTTTTGTACTTAATTTTAAATTTTAAATAAAAAAAATTAAATGGCCGCCATTTTGGAAAAAGATGGCGTATGGAACTGGCTAACGAACTCTGTTCAAGCCTCATTGTGTACTATCTACACACCAAGTTACATACAAATCGATTCATAAATAAGTGTGTTATCACGTGACAATCGTGTGACACATTTTGTGTCACACGATTGTATAAATGTGAATCGTGTGAATGTAATAAATGTAATACACGATTGTATAAATGTGAATCGTGTGTTATCGTGGGACACACGTGATCGTTTCAAAATGTCAGACATACTAAAAATTCAAAATGCTATAACTCAGTCATTTTTTTAGATATAGACAAAATAAAAAGTGTTCTGGAATCGTTTTTTTAAGTTCTAACACATAAAAGAAACATATTTTTCAACTTTAAATTTTTTCGTATTTAAATTTAAATTTTAAATTAAAAAAAATTAAATGGCCGCTATTTTGAAACAAGATGGCGGTTGATGCTGGTCAACGAACTCGGTCGAGACATTTGTGTGCAGTATGTACATACAAAGTTTCATTCATATCGGTTCATAAATACGATAGTTATCGCATGACATATCGCATGATAGTTTTTCCAGAACCTGTAGAAATTCGTAAATTATCTCAAGAATCCTCACTGAAAACTGTAATTATTTCTAGTAAATTTATTTTCAGCTTCAGAATAAGTTTTATTCTTTTACAATCTAACAGAAGAATATTATTGGAAAACGAATTGTACATAGCTTAGCTGTGGAACACTGGAAATTATTAAACAGAGTGTCATTACATCTGAAGAATTTAACTATAATCTAGTTAGTTAAATGCAGTTACAATTAGCTTGTCCAGAACCTGTCGGAATCAATAAATAAACTCAAGAATCCTCAAGGAAAATTTTAATTACTTCTAGTAAATTTATTTTCGGCTACAAAGTAAGTTATATTCTTTCACTATCTATCAAAAGAATGTTATTGGAAAACGAATTCTACAAGGTTTAACCTTGGAACACTAGAAAATATTAAACAGAGTGCCATATACCTAAAGAATTTAACTTAAATCTAGTTAATTAAATGTAGTTACAATTTCTTTTCCCAGAACTTGTAGAAATTAGTAAATAAACTCAAGAAGCTTCACGGAAAATTGTAACTACTCAAAAGTAAATTTTTATTCAGCTTCAAAGTAAGTATTATTCTTTCACTATCTACCAGAAGACTGTTAGTGGTAAGGAATTCTACAAAGCTTAAAAGGTAGAACGCTAGCAAATATTAAACAGAGAGTCATACACCTAAAGAATTTATCTTAAATATAATTAAATAATTGTAGTTGCAATTAGTTTTTCCAAAAACCTGTAGGAATTCATAAGTAAGCTGAAGAATCCTCACAGAAAATTGTAATTACTCAAAGTAAATTTTTATTTATCTTCAAAGTAAGTTCTACTCTTCCACTATTTATCTGAAGAATGTTATTGAAAAACGAATTATACAAAGCTTAACCGTGGAACACTAGAAAATATTAAACAGAGTGTCCCGCACCTAATGAATCTAACTTAAATCAAGTTAATTAAACGTAGTTGCAATTAGTTTTTCCAGAAACCTGTAGGAAATCGTAAATAAACTCAAGAATCCTCAAGGAAAATTTTAATTATTCAAAGTAATTTTTCATTCAATAATAACAACAATAATATCAAAGTAAGTTCTTTTCTTTCATTATTTATCTGATGAATGTTATTGGAAAACGAATTCTACAAAGCTTAACCGTAGAACACTAGAAAATATTAAACAGAGAGTCACGCACTTAAGAAATCTAACTTAAATCAAGTTAGTTGAATGTAGCTGCAACTAGTTTTTCCAGAAACCTGTAGGAATTAGTAAATAAACTCAAGAATCCTCACAGAAATTCTAATTACTCAAAGTAAGTTTTTATTCAGTTTCAAAGTAAGTTCTATTCTTTCACTATCTATCTTATGAATGTTATTGGAAAACGAATTCTACATAGCTTAACCGTGGAACACTAGAAAATATTAAACAGAGTGTCATAAACCTAAGGAATTTAACTTAAATCTAGTTAATTGAATGCATAGTTGCAATTAGTTTTTCCAGAACTTGTAGAAATTAGTAAATAAACTCAAGAATCCTCACTGAACACTGTAATTATTTCTAGTAAATTTATTTTCAGCTTCAAAATAAGTTTAATTCTTTCACTATCTAACAGAAGAATGTTATTGGAAAAGGAATTCTACATAGCTTAGCTGTGGAACACTAGAAAATATTAAACAGAGTGTCATAAACCTAAAGAATTTAACTTAAATCTAGTTAATTGAATGCATAGTAGCAATTAGTTTTTCCAGAACTTGTAGAAATTAGTAAATAAACTCAAGAATCCTCACTGAACACTGTAATTATTTCTAGTAAATTTATTTTCAGCTTCAAAATAAGTTATATTCTTTCACTATCTATCAGAAGAATGTTATTGGAAAAAATAATTCTACAAAGCTTAACCGTGGAACACTAGAAAATATTAAACAGAGTGTCATACACCTAAAGAATTTAACTTAAATCTAGTTAATTAAATGTAGTTGCAATTAGTTTTTCCAGTACCTGTAGGAATTAGTAAATAAACTCAAGAATCCTCACGGAAAATTGTAATTCCTCAAAGTAAATTTTTATTCAGCTTCAGAGTAAGTTCTATTCTTTCACTATCTACCAGAAGAATGTTATTGGAAAACGAATTCTACAAGGCTTAACCGTGGAACACTAGAAAATATAAAAAAGAGTACCATACACCTGGAGAATTTAACTTAAATCTAGTTAATTAAATGTAGTTGCAATTAGTTTTTCCAGAACTTGTAGAAATTAGTAAATAAACTCAAGAAGCCTCACGGAAAATTGTAATTCAATTTTATTCAGCATCAGAGTAAGTTCTATTCTTTCACTATCTACCAGAAGAATGGTATTGGAAAACGAATTCTACGAAGCTTAAAAGGTGGAATACTGGAAAATATTAAACAGACTGTCATACACCTAAAAAATTTAACTTAAATCTAGTTAATTAAATGTAGTTGCGATTAGTTTTTCTAGAATCTGTAGAAATTCGTAAATAAACTCAAGGATCCTCAAGGAAAATTTTAGTTACTTCTTGTAAATTTATTTTCAGTTTTAAAGTAAGTTTTATTCTTTCACTATCTATCAGAATAATGTTATTTGAAAAATAATTCTACAAAGCATTTACTTAAAAGTGGAACTTAAGGAAAAAAAAAAAAAAAAAAGTCAGACTGTCATACAATTCAAAGAATTTAATTTATGGGGGTCCAGGACACATTTTAAACTAATTTTTTATTTATTGAGTTAAAACTTTGAAATTTTTTGTGATGGTTAACTTGTAAATAAAATCAAATGATAAAACATCTTACAATTAAAAAAAAGTTTAAATTAAAATATTTTAAAAATGTGGGGCAATTTAAAACTGTTATAACTCGAAATATTTTTTGTAGAGTTTTAAAAGGTTTCATAGAAATAAGCAGAAAAATTTAAGTTTTAGTTTCGATTCAGCATTAAAAAATATTAATTTGAATAAAAATTTAAAATATTTAAAGTAAAAATTTTAAAAATACTTTTAAAAAAGCCATATTTTTAAAAGGAAATACTTTTTTCAAAACTTAAAGCAAAGCAAATAAAATTAAACTTCAAGGTTGAAACATTTATCTTTAACGATTCTTGACTTATAACAATTTTAAAAACGAGAAATGGCGAAGAAAACTATCGTGATGAAAAAAGTATTTTCACAAAAAGATGTTACCGTGAAAAACATTTTTTAAACGCTGGATTCTAAAAACAAACCAAAACAAAAAGAATTTGATAGTTCCTGTTACAATTAAGATATAAATATGATTTTAAGGTCATTTTAGGCAGGAAAACACCTTAAAATATTTATATTGAAGTAATTTTTTTAAAGAAAATTTGAAGATTTTTTGTTCCGGACCCTTTTAAATCTAGTTAACTATATTTCAATTATTATTTTTTTTTACAAGCTATATTTAAATGACTGATTACATTGAAAATAAATAATGAATTAATAATAATAATAATAATAAAAAGATCTGCTATTGCAAGAATCCTTAACATTTGGAATGTCTTTAATAATTGCAGTTTTACCAAATAATAGCAACTCATATTTTCCTCTTTCTAAATGAAACTATTAAAAAATTTATCTGTTAATATTTAATAATAATTAAAGATAGTTTTAATAATCCTCTCCTTGATGGAAAAATAAATGAATATATTTAATTAGTTGTCCCAAAATTAGTAGGAATAGATAAAAATTTTTTTACGAAAAACTGTAATTAGTTCTAGATAATTGATTTTGAGCTTTAAAGTAAATAGTTTCATTCTTTTAGTATCGAAAGGATGTTATTGGAAAACTAATTCTACAAAGCATGTACATACAGAACGGGCGGGTACATAAGCTTGCAGGCTTTAATAGCTTGTGAGCTAAAAAATTAATAATAATAGTGTCAGGTTCTGAGACCACCTCTGCTACAGATTGGAATTTCCGTTATTTCTCTATCTTAATCTTTTGTATATTGTACTGGCTGTGTACTAGAATTTTCAAGGTGACATTCTTTCTTTGTTGAAGGGAGAATTGGCAGGTAATCCTGTACAGGTGGTGTTGGGAGAAAGAGGAGATTGCTGAGAGGCGTGTTCATCCGTCAGTGAGGTATGTGGATGATGAGCAGACAAGCAACATGTCACTAATTAAGAAAGGAATGTGGAATGTGTCCAATGAATAAGCTCCAAAGGGGGTTGACAGTGGGAAAACAGAGTGATTTGAGAAGAGCAAGTCTTGCCTGTGAAGAAAGGAGTTCGTATCATGGCTCGTACCTAGAGAGTAGTGTAGGACCGAGGTCCTGGTGCGTAATGTTCTGGGCCGGATATCGTAGGCCGAGTATCCATGCGTTGGGAGATTCGAAGTTGATCTCCGATAAAGTGAATTTAACGTGCATTGAGTGTAAGGTGGAAGGTGTAATTTGAATAGTACACAGCCAACCTTTACTGTATTTAATTTAATGTTGAACCGGATCACCTATATCCGAGTTGTAATTGTATATAATTGTAAATAGCGTATTTAGTGTGTACATATATTCTAAATAAACTGTTAATTCAGTTAATTGACAGCGTCAGTGTTCATTTACACAATCCTCACAGTGGGTGACCGATATCACCTATTAATATCGGTGGTGGCAGCTATAACTACCACGGAGTTTCTTCAAAGTTGTGCGGACTGAGAGGAACGTCCGACAAATAGTAATAATAATAAACTGCAATTGGAAGACTTCTTAACATTTAGAATTTATGAATAGTTACAAATTTAACAAATTTAACAACTCTTCTACTGAAGATGCTAAATAAATTTTTAAAATAGTTTATTTATTGATATTATTATTAATTAATAGTACTTTAATAATTTATTCGAGTCTTATTTACCCATTAAAGGCAAAATAAATCCACATATTTCATAAGTTCTTCCAGAACCGTTAGGAATTGGTAAAAAAGACTGAAGAATCCTCACAGAAAATTGTAATTAATTTTAGTTAATTAAGTTTGAGAGCTTCAAAGTAAACAGTTTCATTTTTTTACTATCAGAAGAATGTTAATTGAAAAATAATTCTACGAAAAAATTACTCAGCCGTTATAAGGCATGTGAAAAATTTAAATAAAATGACATACAACTTAATTTTTTTTATTTTTTATTTATTGAGTTAAAATTATGAATTTTTTAGTGATGTTTAACCACATTATTAGTAGACAAAATCACATAATAAGGCTTATCATATTTTTTTAAAAAAATTCTTTATTTAGAATTTCTTAAAAAGAATGGGGTACTTTAAAATCGTTATAACTTGAAATAGTATGCGTAAAACTTCAGTTTTTTACATTAAAATAACGAGATATATATAAATTTCAATTTTGATTCAGTATTTTTTAAAATATTAATTTTTTTTAATTAAAAATATTTATAATAAAAAAAAGTATTCAAAAAATCTATTTTCGAAAGTAATTTTTTCCCAATTTGCTGAATCAAAATAAAAGTAAAATGATCAAAAAAGACATGTTCCAAGTATTTAGCTTTAAAGTTTCTTGAGTTATAAAAATTTATGTACGAGAAATTTTGAAAAACTCATCATGAAGAAAAAAGCATATTCACAAGAAATCATATGATGACAAACTGGATTTTAAAAACTAACCAAAACGAAAAAAAAAAAAAATTCTCTTTTAATCAAGACAGAAACATGATTTAAACGTCATTTTAAGCTTTAAAAAACAGAGAACTTTTTAATGTAATAAAACTTTTTTTTTAGAAAATTTGAAGATTTTTGTGTCTTAGACCCACCCCCTCAAATCTAGATAATTTATAGTTCAATTTAATTTTTAAAAAAACTATAATTCAATGAATGAGTACATTGAAAAAATAACGAATTAATAATAACAATAATACAAAAATGTGTAATTGAAAGACTTCTTAACATTTGGAATGCCTTAACTATTGCAATTTTATCAAATATTAACAACCCATATTTTTTTCTTGCGAAGTAAAATTATTAAAAATTCTATCTACTGATATTTAATAATAATTAAAGAGATGGTTAATAATTTACCAGAGAATTATTTGCTTTAAGGGGGAAAAATCAATATGTTTAATTACTTTTTCTACACTAGCTGGGAATTCGTTAAAAAAAACCTTCAAGAATCTTCAAAGAAATTTGTAATTAGTTTTAGTTAATAGAATATGAGCCTCAAAGTAAATGATAGCTTTTTTCTTTTCTTTTTGTCTTTCTCTTTTCTTTCCTTTTTTCTTTCCTTTTCATTTACTATAACAAAATGTTATTGAAAAACAATTTTACAAAGTATTTACTGTACCGTGGTACAATGTGATAAAAAAATAAGAACATTATCACTCAGACTTATAAAATATCATTTAAGTCTTGACAATTTATTTTTTAATTGAAATTTTTCACAAAGTATATTTAAATGACATACTGCATTGAACAAAAAATTAACATGTTAGAAAAAAAATTGTACAATTAAAACCTTTCTTAACGATTTGTTTTTCTGAGTAGTTACAAATTTAACAAATAATAATACCCCTTCAAATTATCACGTTAATTAATATTTTTAAAGTTTATTTATTACTACGTATGGAAATTTTCTTTAATAATTTGGTCGAAAATTATTTGCCTTTTAAAGGTGAAAATAAACCTATATATTTACTTAGTTCTTCGAAAACCGGTGAAAATTTGTAAAAAAACGTGAAGAATTCTCCTAGAAACTTGTAATTAATTCAGTTGATTGATTTTGAGCTTAAAAGTACTTTAATTTTTTAATAAAATGTATTTAAATGAATGGGAGAAATGTAACGAATTAATTAAAAAAGTCTGTAATTTAAAAATTTAATAATGTTAGAATTTCTTATTATTTGCAAATTTATCAAATTGTAACCTTTTCAACATGCTAAATTAAAAAAAAAAATCTTTTTATACTTACTAATAATTATCGAACTTTTTAATCATTTTATGGACCATTTTTTGCTCTTTAATAGAAAAATAAATTTATGTTCTTAATTAGTTCACCAGTAAGAAAAATCTGAAAAATTCTCTCGGAAAATTGTAATTAGTTATAGTTAATTAGTTTTGATCCACAAACTGAATAGTTTGATTTTTTTCACCATCAAATTAAAGTTTATTTGAAAATTATTCTACAAAGCATTTATTCAACTGTGGTTCAATATGAAAAAAATAAATAAATAGTGCGTATTACAAACTTTAAAAAAATTAATTTCGGTCTTGCAATAATAATATCTCTTCCAACTAACATACTAAATAACTTTTTTAAGTTTATTTAGTATTAATAATAATAAGTAAGGAGCTATTTAATAATTTGTCTGAAAATTATTTGTTCTTTAAAAGGGAAAATAAACCTATATTTTTACTTAGTTCTTCCAGAACCGATAAGAATTGGCAAAAAAGGGAAAAATACTCCTAGAAAATTGTAATTAGTTCAGTTGATTAATTTTGAGCTTAAAAGTAAATGGTTTTAGATCGATTAGATAGACTTTCACTATCAAAGAAATGTTAATGGGAAAATAATTCTGCAGGACATTTACACAGCCGTGGTCAACATAAGAAAATTTTAAATAGAGTGTATTACAAACTTAAAAAAAATTAGCTTGAGACATGTCAATTGGTATTTTACTTTAAATTTTTAATAAAATATATTTCAATGATCGAAAAAAATGCAACGAATTAATTGAAAAAATTCTGTAATTATATAACTTAATATAGTTAGAATTTCTTATTATTTGCATGATTTTCCAAATTGTAATCCATTCATCTTGCTAAATAACGTTAAAAAATCTTTTTATACTTACTAATAATTAAGGAACATTTTAATAATTTTCTGGAAAATTATTTGCTTTTTAAAGGAAAAATAAATTTACATACTTAATTAGTTCAACAGTAGAAAAAAGATGAAGAATTCTCACGGAAAATTGTAATTAGCTTTAGTTAATTGATTTTGACATTCAAAGTAATTAGTTTCATTTTTTCATTACCAAAGGAATGTTAATTAAAAAATAATTCTACAAAACGTTTACTCAACCATGGGACAACATAACAGAAAAATGTTATAAAACAGTCTCATACAATGTTAAGTTTTGATTGTTAAAAGTTTTCTACGAACAATTAAAGATATTCGCAGTTCATTCAGAAGAAATCAATAAATAGCTTAATAAAAGATTTTTATAATTGAAATACTTCAAATACAGGGTGTCCCGACAGTGGCATCCAAACTCTGCAAAGCCAGATTCCTCGTTGGACTTACATAAAAAATTCCCAAAGATCTCTACCTCTACACTGTAAAAAATAATTGTAATAAAACAGCCCATTTTTCAATCATATGTGTTTATTAACAGCTTCAAACTATTAAAAAACGCCATAGTGTATTATAACAGTATTATTTTGTTTGAAACAGGCTCTCACTGTTTTTCTCCAGTCCGAGTGTTTACCGACCGCAAAAATCTGTTACGAGATTCTTATCCATACGCCGCAACAAGTGCATACGAAATATTTCTGTATTTGAAGCGAAGTGAAGGTCCACGTCAGCCATGTTTGTTTGTATTGTAAACAGCGCGGCCTCCGCTCCGCATGCTTTGAAAAACTTTAAAGTTATTCATTTTTCTTTTAGTTTTATGTCCCGAATTTTAAAATATTATGTCAAAATATCATTGGGAGTTCCTGTGAAAATACTTTATGATGCTGAAGGACTTATATTAACTTTTGAAACTAATATTGGCGAAATATACCACGTGAAACTGGTTGTCAGATTGTCAGCGGTTTTTTAGCAGCTACTTTGATCAAGAATCAAGTAAGGATAATGTAAGTACTATGCATTTTTATTTAATAATGTAGTTGTATGTTTGTTTAATTAACTGTTTAATTGCGAAAATGTTTTAACTTCAGATTAATTTTTGCCCTGAATTTATGTTGTGCAGGCACTTCGAATGGTGAATTTTCTGTTACTGAGTGTCATTCTTAAAGTTTTAGTTATTATATTTCAACTATCACATATCAATGTTAAAAAAAAGATTATAAAACTCTGTATTATATTAAAAATAAGTCAAATTAAGTCTATATTTTTGAGGTAATTCCTGGTCAGTGCTAAATAATGAAATTTCACAATATTTATACTTTGTTTTACTTAATTTAAGTATTTAATTTTTGTTTTATTATTTAAGATGCTAAGATATAAAAATAATAATTTTAAAAAACATATTAAAAATGTAAATTCTAAGTTATTTCAAAAGCAAAATTTGTCTTTTACTCCAAAACATACAAATACTAAATATAGTGCATTGAAAATTTCAAATCGCATTTTAAAAGATAAATTGTTAAATTACTTTTAAAAATGCAGTTTTAAAAGCATACAATTTATAAAAAATGTTGAAAATATTAAAATAAAGCAAGTTAAACCAAAATAATAAAAATATATGAGCATTTGGAATGTCGATTTCTGTTGAATGTATGAAAACTATGTTAAAATATTAAAACAAAGAAAATTAAATCAAAATAATAAAAAAAAATATGCTCATTTCTGTTGAATGCATAAAAACTTAGTGTTTTAAAGTATTTATTTATTATTTATATCCAAACTTCTTTATTTGGATTATATTTTAATGATTAACCTCTAAATTTTTAAAAATTTTGAAGCATAACATTGCTATAAATGATCACTTGCTGCAGTGGTGTAGCTATGTGGGGAAGGAGGGGCGGTCCTCCCTGGGTGTCATCCTCTAAGGGGTGACACCCAATCTTTATTAGCAAATATATATATACATAATCTTATAAGATTTTGGAAAAAAAAAAAATTTGGAATAAAATGAAATTTGTAGCACGACACATCAGAGTCAATTTTCTTTTCTCGGTTAATATGAAATTTATACATAATAGTAGGGATGCACAACCTGTGGCCCGCGGGCCACACTGATACCAGTAATTTTATGCAGAATAATTTTCCTTATAATAATGACAGAAACTTTGCTGTGAAAGAAGACAAACGTCACTCTTGAAATATTCTGGTGTCAAACGATTTTCTGGCAAAAAGGTTGTGCATCGCTACATAATAGGATGTCTAAATAAGATATGCATAAGGGAATAAAAATCAATCTATTCAACGAGTGGATAAAAAGCAAACTTGAAACACTTTTCTTTTACATATAGACACCGTATTGACTTATGCGGCCTATGGGATAAGTAATAAGTTGCTCCTGTTTGTTTTTTTTCTTTTTTTCTTTCTTTTTTTTTTTTAATATGCAGGTGAGTTGAAGGGTGAACAAGGAATGGAATGGTATTTTGTTAATAACATAAAGTTGTGATTGAAAAAATATGATGAGTGGGGGTTGAGATCATTCACATCAACCCGCGGTGTCACCCATCTCGACTGTGTCACTGACTTGCTGAAAGCGAGTTTTTTTCATGCTGCAAATAAAAAAAAAAAAAAAAAAAAAAAAAAAAAAAAAAAAAAAAAAAAAAATTGGTTTTTGTCAAATGGTCATTTAATTTTAAAAAATTTTAAGCGCTGGGCTTAAAATTTTTAAACTTAAACAGAAATCGGCATTTTTGATGTTATTTGTAAATAAAGATATACAAAATGGTGTGGGATGGGGGAGGGGAGAGGTTTTGTAATGAACAAATAATAAATATATAAATAAATTGAGATTTAAAATGTAAAGAAAAACAGAAATATATTTTTAAAAGTATAAATTGAAAAATTACAGCCATAAATTAAAAAAAAAAATTGCCATAAATGCATAAAAATATTGATAACATAGTGAAAATAATGAAAAAAAGTTTTAAAAATGTAAATTGTAAATTATTTCAAAAATAAAGTTTGTCTTTTACTCCAATACATAAAAATACTACTTGTAGTATACTGAAAATTTCAAATAACATTATAAAACAGGGCTTGAAATTCAAATTTTCAAAAGAGGCAAGTCTCCCTACCAACATTTATAAATGGAACGGAGTTTAGCTATTTGGGAGAAAGAAAAAAAAATCTTTAAAACTCACTATTATTTTATGTGCTATTTAAAAAATTACAATACAGCCATGACAAAATATTATTGAAGCAATTTTTATCAACAACTCAGAATAATTATGCAAAATGTGTTTAAAGGCAAACTTTTATATTGCCTAGTCTACAAAATTCGCATTTATTCTGCGACCCTCCATCTAAATTCACGGCTTTTTCGCGATTCTTTGACAAAATTTGCTTTTTTTTTTAGTGGCTCTTCGATTAAATTCCTGTTTATTCTATGACTCTTTTATGAAATTCACGCTTTTTGCGACTTTTAGGTGAAATTCACACATTTATTTTGTGATACTTTGTCGATTTTTTTTTTCGCAGTCCTGAGATCAAATTTACATTTATTAAGGGACCCCAGGTTAATTCTGTTCTGAATTTTCCAAAAATTTAAATTATTCAGTTCTGGGAGGGAAAAAAAAAATCTGACATCAATTTGAAATTTCGGGCAAGAATGCTTATATATATATTACATATTTTAAACAAATGGTCTCTGAAAAATATCAATTTTGTATATCGCTTGTAGAAAAATCATGAATTTCTTCAGACGATCAACGGAAAAACGGAAATTCTGTCAGAATGTCGCGAAAAAATGCAAATTTCGTCAGATGATCCTGAGAAAATGCAATTTCGCCTGAAGATCGCAGAAAAAACACAAATTTTGAAAGATCATGGAAAAAACACAAATTTCGTCAATTAATAATGAAAAAAATCGCAAATTTCACCAAAGAATCAAGAAAAAAAGCAAATTTTGTTCAGGGATCACAGAAAAAAACCAAAAATCTTTAAAGAATCGTGGGAAAACAAAAACAGTCAGACCCCCCCCCCCCCCCGCTAATTTTGCAAAGAATCGTGAAAAATGGCAAATTGTAACAAACAATCGCAAAAAAAAAAAAAAAAAAAAAATTGTCACAAGATCGCGAAAAATTTGCTAACTTTGTAAACTTAGCAAAAATTGCTAAAAATCCAGATATTTCGTCAAAAAAATTATGAAAAATTCGCAAATTTCTTCAAAAATCTCAAAAAATTCAAAAATTTTGCCAAAGGGCGATGGAAAAAACACATAGTGTGTAAATTGAATTTCCCTCCAAACACACACTGCTAAAACCTTCCAAAAAATTGCTGTGAATTTTAGAATTTTTTTTTCATTAAGAATCATCCCTGAAGCGACTCTGACGAATTTGCCGTTTTCCCACGGTCTTTTATAGAAATTTGTGTTTTTTCGAGGTAAAAAACTCGCAAAGTGTGTCAATCAGTCGCACAAAAATATCACAAAAATCGCAAAACAGTCGCAGGAGTTAATCGTAGATGCAGTTGGTTTTATTGGGAGGGGGGAATGGGGAAAATTTTTAGGCAGGAAACGCCCACATTATTCTTTTGTGCGGGTTTTTGAAATTTTGGGCACGAATCCCGCCATCCCGCCCTCAAATTCAAGCCCTGTAAAAGATAAATTGTTAAATTATCTTCAAAAATGCAGTTGTAAAAGCATACAATTCATAAAAAAATTTTAAAATATTAAAATAAAGAAAATTAAATTACGATAATGAAAATTTATGTTCATTTGAATGTCAATTTCTGGTTGAATGCATAAAAAGTTTTAAGTATTTATTTTTTATTTTATTTATTTCATTATTTATTTATTTATTTTGTCTGTTTACGAATTTCAAATTATTGCTTAAGTATATGGAAGCATTTTCTTTTTATAAAGTCTGGTTTTTAAAACCCTATTTTTGATAATAATTTAACAATTTATCTTTTATTTGGCCACTAAGCGAAAAAGATTTTTTTTCTCAAAGAAGGAAAAAAATAATGCCAGATCAGATTCTGCCTTCTTGTTTTTTATCTTGGTGCAAAAAAACTCTTTTTCACCATGTGGTTATTTATATTGTTTAGAATTGCACAACCAAGAGAAGGGCCATTTACAAATATGTTTGGGTGGTCGAGGGCCACATCAATAACACAGAGATAATTCAATTTTAATGTGATGATCTGTGACCTATAATCGGATAAAAAATGTAATTTTAGAGGGGATTAGGTGGGTGGGGGTTACCCCTTTAAGTTCACTAACCCAGTTAAAATATCCAACTCAGTTGGTAAGGATATATCAGCAGTAGCAGTTTTTACATATAACACATATAGCAAGAATTATTTTCAAAAAATAAAAATATTGCTTGATTTTATTCAAAAGAGCAAGTTTGTTTTATTTCAGGTGCTAAAAGACGAGCATAAATGGCTGGTGCTGAAAAAAATGTGAACTTTATGAACAAATTAGTGAGAAGGAGCCGATCAACAAGATTTTCCTGAGTTTGATCAACAAAATTCCCAGTTTTCTGGGCTCGATTAATGAAATTTTTAATTCTTCCACACCTGATCAGTCAAAATTGCACTTTTTGCAAAACCAATCGACAAAATTCACAATTTTTAAGAAGCCAGTAGAGAAAATTCATGATGTATCCTCGTCTGATCAACAAAGTTCATAATTCTTATGAAACCGATTGAGAAAATTCATGATTTTTTCACTACTGATCAATAAAATTTGCTAATTTTTACGAAGCTGGTCGACGAAATTGTTGATTTTTAAAAAGCCTATCAACAGTATTTGAGTTTTTTTTCTCACATGGTCGACAAAATTCTCGATTATCTTCTGCAGTTGATCAATAAATTTTTCGATTATATTCTGCACCTGATCGACGAAATTTTCGATTATATTCTGCACATGATCGCCAAATTCTCGATTATTTTCTGCACATGATCGACAAAATTCTTAGTTTTTCATTACCTAATCGGCGATTTTTTTTATTTTTCGGCAACTGATTGATGAAATTCGTGATTTTTATGAACCTGATCGATGGAATTTGCAATTTTTATGAAGCGAGTCAATGAAATGCATGATTTTCCCAAGTCAATCGACGAAATTCGTCATTTTTTCCACATGATCAAGAAAATTCATGATTTTTATGAAACTGATAGGCCAAATTTGCGATTTTTACGAAGTCTATCAGCCAAATCTTCGTTTTTACTAAACCAATCAACAAAATTTGAGTTTTTTCCAAGCCTAATCGCCAAAATTTTCTATTTTTTCGTGCATGATTGGCAAAATTAACAATTTTTATGAAGGAGATCGATAAAATTCGTCATTTTCAACACCTAATTGATGTAATTTGCCATTTTTACAGAACTAATCAACAAAATTCTTCATTTTTCTTCTCATGATCAGCAAATTTCGAGATGTTTTGGGCTTGACTGACGAAATTCATGATTTGAAAAGCCTGATACAGAAATCTTCAGAATTTTTACGAAGCCAATCGACGATATTCGCAATCTTTTAGCGCATAATCAATAAAATTCATTTTTTCGTGTCTGGTCGACAAAATTCACGATTTTCCTGTGTCTTTTCAACGAAATTTGTTGATTTTACGAAGCTGACCGACAAAATTCGTGATTTTTACAAAGCCAATTGATGAACTTCGCGATATTTACAACCTGATTCAGGAAATTCCTGACTTTTACAAAATTCTTCCAATATTCCTGTCTCAGACCAACGAAATTATAATTACTTAAATTAGTCTTCTGTAAATTTTTTAAAGCCCATCAAATGAACTGATTTTTAGAGTCGAGTCGGGAGGGGGAGATGACAAGCTCCCTAATTATGCACTCCAATGTTTGATGAAAAATTGTTATTCATTTATGTAAAATTTTGTGTTTGCAAAATGTACTTAGAATTATTTGCATATTAATAGGAACCAAATCGGCTGTAGTTTTTATTCCAAGAAAAAGCTTCAGTCAGTATGTAATGACAGATGATGCTTTAAAGATTGGTTTGACTCTTATTCTGTCTTCAGTCTTGTTTATTCAGAAGAATACCAAGCAACAACGGAATTTATTCTGAGGTAAGCCCAACTCTCAAAAAGTTGTGTTTTCTATTATTTCCCTAAGGTAAAATTTGGCTTGATGGTGCTGTTCAAGGTATCAAATTCAAGTCCAGAATTTCAAAATTCATATTTATCTAAAATCCAAACATTTTTAATCAGCTCATTTTTTTCTGTTCTTTTTTCAAAAATCTCATTAGTTGTTTAAATTTATTTAAAGTGTTTTTTTTTATACAGTAGATTCTTGATTAATTGAGATCAAATTATCCAGATTGCAGATTAACTGGGAGAGTAAAAATCTGTTTTGAATACAAGTAAGAAACGAGTTAAAAGCATTACAATTAAGAAATCATGGAGGATTCATTTTATCAAAAGAAGAAACTGAAATTCCAACAGAAGATGACGATAGTACTGATATGCAGGATGAAATCTTAGAACATTTGAAACTGTTTCGAAATTGAGCATAAAGATGCAATGCAACAATAGATAAATGGAGATTCGAAATTGGAATGCTATGAAGTTTTAAGTCAAGATGATTCTTGACGTGTGTCTCTTGTGATTCAGAGTTTAAAAAAAGGAATTTCAAAGTATTTCTTTAAAATAATGAAAAAAAACCTTAAAACTTATCAAAAGTTAACTACAGTGATGCATTAGTACACATTGAGGCATTACTTGATTACTTGGAGTTAGATTAAAACAGACATGCTGAAAAAGATATATTGAGAAATTTGCATAGTAAAACTCGTCGAAGAGAGATTTAAAAGAAAAAGAAAAAAAAAAAGGACTCCTGTTATTTCAATCTTCACAAAAAGTGACAACTACATTCTTTTTTGTTTTTTTGTACTAATTATAAATCCAAATAACATTAAAATTTTTATTCATTATTTTTCTTTCATATCAAATAAATCATTAATGTCCTATTGTGTAATAATTTGACACTTTTTATCCTTTTTCCAAAATTTGCACAAATCTGAGATATTTACTTAAATCACTCGCATTTTTTATCTTCAACACAAAGACAACTTCATCAACACTTAATCAAAACATAAATATCAATAATTTGACAGAAAACAGTTAAAACTACTAATTGAATTACCTTTTGTATTTGCAAGCATTTATATTCAATATGTTTACAATTGGACATACACAATCTATAAATCAATTTAAGGTTTTTGAATGAATGAATTTTTGAGTTTTTGCAATTTTTATTCTTAATTGTAGTCTGTATAACTCACTACTTTCATAAGTTGTTTTGGATATTGACTAATGGTAAAATAATAAAAATAAGTGTAAATGAATTTGCAAGTGGTCATTAATATTTAAATTAGTAATCATAAAAATTAATGTTAGTAAGTCTTCCATTAATGTTTTTGTGTAATTTGATTTAAGAATAAAAATGTATGTAACTTAATTAAATTATTAATAATCTAATTTTAACCAAAGTTTATTAAAGCTAATGCATTAAAAAGTGTTTGGTATAGAAAATTCTTACTTTGGTCAATCCCTAATTAACGACACAAAGTAATTTTTATGCATATTTGCATGAAATAACTCTTTTTATTCACAAACACACACAAAACAAGAAAAAAAAAAACTTTTTTTTTTAAATTTATATTTTATATTTAAAAAAACTTTGCTTTTGAAATTTGGTCTACCATGACAAAAAGGTTGTCATTATCCTGCTCTGGGATTTTTTGATACTATATTCCACAAAATTGTAAAGATGGAACTCAATTTAAATGTTATCTTTTTTGTTTCTTATAGGGCTTGATGGAAATTCTTCCAGATTGTTCAAGTAGCAAGTGAGAGATGAACAAAAGTGTGAAACTTGTGAAAGATTTGGCAAACTGTAAAAACATGTGGACAGAGTGATTTAAATTAATTATTATTTAAAGAATTAAGAATAAAACTATTTTCTATGTCTTGCTGCGATTTTTGAGATTTTTATTGAAATTCATGTTTGTTTATAGTCGTATGTGGTTTCAATTTATAGACAATGAATAAATCTCATCAGGTGAAGGTTTAATATAAATAAGTTTCACAAAGTGCCGACATAATTTGGAAATCAGGGGAATTATGGAAAATCAGTAAGGTTTGTCTGTCAAAAGTAAAGGATTTTAGTAAAAATATTCTAAAATCAGAGAAATATGTCTGCATGTAAAAATATTTGTTTTCTTGCCAAACAGGTCAACTTTTTTTTTTTAATGTATCATTTTTTTTACAGTTGCTCCCAATATTTAAATAATAATTGCACATTATTAATAAACACAAAATGATCACATGTTCTCATCTTCTCTAAATAGCTCATATATTAAAGACAATTTACCAATTTTTGAAAATTTTAAATTACATACTTGCATAACCTTTTACCAGATGGTCTGCTTAACTGTTAATGCCCAACTTTTTTACACTTCTGTTAATTCTTCGACACAGTTTGTGTTGTTGTAACAAATCCATATTCAAAATATTTTTAAGTTCAAAATACATTTACGAAAAGACTTCCAAAATGGCTTTTCTCTCGAAAGGTGAATGCCTCTTTTAAGGGTACACTTTTTCACTTCCTCAAATTTATATATGTGAGCGCTTGAATCTCTGAATAGTGTGCACCTCTCAATCTACACACATGTAATGTATATATGTGTATATAAAGTATCAAAAATACAATGCATGTATTTTCGTGTATATCAAAAATGAAATGGTTCTTAAAGAAAGCATAATCTGTGATTGCATTTCTTTTCACATTTTCATTTTATCTCTCATAAATTAAATGGAATGTATATTCACACATTTTCAAATGTGTATTTATTTTCATTGGGAACATAGTTTAGCTTAAATTTTGTATAAGTCCCAACAATCTGAGTTGCAAAAAACCTATACATGACCTGCGAATTTTTTCTCTTGTAAACTCAATCTGCAGAAAAAAAAAATTAGATTCATTCTGAGCCGAAAAAACATATTTAAGCTAACCCTACTCAGAGGTTTTACTATATTTAAATATAGATAGGTTTATTCTTCATAATAGCTTTAAAACACGATTTACTTTCATTTCATTGCAGGTTGGGGTAGGGTTGCAGGTTGAAATACTTCGGGTCGGGTTGTGGGTTGCAGAAATTTATTTTTGTGGGTTCTGGTCAGGTTGTGGGTTGATTTAAAATGGAATTTGCAGGTCAGGCTGTATCTGACCCAGTATCTAGTAAATAGGGAAGGGCTGATCCTTCATGAAATGTAATGCCATAGTTTTAGAATAAGTGTATTATATGAGAAATCCAACATATATTTATGGTATGTATATTGCTAATAATGAAAATCAAAGAAGTCTGATAAATTTACTCAAGGAAAAAATCAGGGGTATTTTGTTTTTAATTTCTATACACACCATATTTTTGCAGTCTTTTGGAGCATTTTTTTGTGGGGGGGGGGGGGGTTCTGAGTATTCAGTTTTATTTTATAATATTTAAACTTGGAAAATATGCATGATATATATTTTTATTATTTCTGGGCATATTGCTAAAATTTTTCTTTAATGTTATGAAATTGACTATGTATTTTAATTTGTTACACAGTGAGTGCGTAGTTTTGCTCATCAGTGTATTTTGTGGTACTTAGTATTTTATTTGAAATTATAATTTGAAACCAAAATAAACTCACTGTAATAGTAAACAATTTGAGTGTGAATAAGCGATTTGGTATTTTGTTACAAAATTATTCCTTTCTTCCCAGTTCTTACTCTCCCCTGCATTTGACAACATTATTGCCATCACCATTCATGTTTAGTGTGCAATATATAACTGGATATACAAGCATTTGTGAAAAATAACTAAATTCAGGCTATTTTCAACAAAGAAATTAAAGTACAAAATTTATTAAATATGTGGAATTTGGCAGCATCAGTTTCTGATATGAGGGAAATTATTCAATGTGCTGCCGTATAGCCAATTTCTTCAAATTTGAGAATTAATTAAATGTAATCAAATGGATTTAAATGACTACACTAAAGAATTAATACATATTTAACTAGAAAATATTCCTAGTTCTAAGAATTTTATTTAAAAACATTGAGGTTAGAAGTAAGATACTGTGTGTTTTCAAATGGATTTTCTGATTTTAAAATTCAATAATTTGCAAATGGTGACAGCTATTAAAAAAAGGCTACTACCATTTGCAAGTGACTAAATTTTAAAATCAGTCAGTCTATTTTAGGATACATAGTACATTAAATATAGGCTAAAAAATCTGTATAATGTATAGTGGTTGCTCGCAGATGTTTCTTGTGAAAAAAAAAAAAAAAAAAAAGACAGCAAAAGTTGCTAGAAAGTACAAGTAGTATGTACAAGAAATATCTGACCACACACTTTTCTTGTACATACAGAATATTTCTGGCAGCAAAAGTTGCCAGAAAAATTTTGTATGTACAAGGAATACTTGTATGTACAGAAAAATTCTG
Organism: Maratus speculifer; assembly: GCA_964019185.1. Lineage (NCBI taxonomy): Eukaryota > Metazoa > Arthropoda > Arachnida > Araneae > Salticidae > Maratus > Maratus speculifer. The sequence continues at coordinate 215,662,526 of OZ025302.1, forward strand.
GCAGCAAAAGTTGCCAGAGAATTTCTGTGGACAAGGAACATCTGTGCATACGGAAAAATTCTGGCAGCAAAAGTTGCCAGAGAATTTCTGTTGACAAGGAATATCTGTGCATACGGAAAAATTCTGGCAGCAAAAGTTGCCAGAGAATTTCTGTTGACAAGAAATATCTGTACACACGGAAAAATTCTGGCAGCAAAAGTTGCCAGAGAATTTCTGTTAACAGAAATTCTCTGGCAACTTTTGCTGCCAGATATTTTCTGTTGTTTTACAAGATTATTTTTTACAGTGTACGATCTATGGTTTACCAGTAAAATACGAAAAACAAAGTATATGACGTTATAGTCGATTCAAACAAAAAATACCATATTGGGCACATCAGCAGCAGTATTTGCATTCAGATGTAATGTTCAAAACTTTCGCTGCGCATATCGCATCATGCTAGCGCGCACCGCAGAATAATATTAAGTCGCCGTTGAACTCGTTACTGCATCTTGCAGCCACTGGTATTTTTCGCAGTGTTATCATATAATATATATGTTAGTTCATTAAGTGAAATTAATGAAAATATAAGGAACAATTAAAAATTTTTTAAGGGTTTTGCGGATAGTTAAGTTTTTAAGTTGAAAACTTTTCAAATAAAGGAAATCCTTGCTTTTTTTAATTATTATTATTTTACAAAATAAAAGTTAAATTAAAAATTAAAAATAGAGTACTCTTTCCAAAATAAAAAAAAAGTACTCAAGATTTTATATTACCTCTTCTAAAACTGAAAGAATGGATTAAAAAACGCAGGAGACTTTTTAGAAAATTTTAATTGATTCTAGATAAAAGAATTGGAAATTCAAAGCAAATAGTTACATTTTTTAAAAATTATTATTATGAAGGAAATGTTATAGAGAAAAATACTCAAAATATTTAATTACTTTTTCCAAAGCTAGATGAATAGGTTAAAAATCTCAAGAATACCTCTGGAAAATTTTAATTAATGATACTTAAAATAATTAGAGTTAGCAAATGGTTAAATTCTTTTATTCATAATAAAAACAATGTTATTGAAAAAAAAAATGCTTTAGAAATTTTATTTAATAATCGCAGAATAGTGTGTTTGTGCGTGTGTAAGGGGGGGGGGTGATTTAATTAAAAGACTATGTTGAAAAACTGCAAAAAGGTAAAATCCCTGCCCTTTTTTACATTATAAGAGATAAAAAACAAAACTAATTAAGGGTGTATTTCGATCCAAACTGCCCTTTTTCCGATTTATTTTTAGATTCATTTTTTCTCTGAAACGCACCATACTTTCAAATTCTCTTATTTAGAAACTACACAAGGTGCCGTAATGGTCAATGTTTTGATAAAGGTAGAAAATGTTGCAAAAAAATGCTGTCGAAAACGGCGTTTTGGACAAAATTTTCCGAAGCGGGAGGTCTGCGAACGAAAAAAAAGGTCATGCTGAGAAAATAATTGCTTATAAATTAAATTCCAATTAATTCAGCGAAAAATGACTTCACACGGCATCTTCTACATCACTTCAAAAATCACTCCAGCCAGTTTCCTGTTTCTATTTTTAAAAATGAGTCTGAAAATGTATCGGAAAATTTCGAGCTGTTGAAGGTGGAAAATCATTTTTTCGAATACACCCTTAACCGGGAAGTGCTAGTTCTATTTGCATACAGAGTGTTCCGTGCAATAAATTCATGAACTGGTAACCGGGGATTTCTTTACATGAATATACTTTTAAAAGTATTATCTAGGATTTAAACGACTATGGCACATAGACCGCTGCCCGTGTCTTTGTGGACATCCAAACTGTCCGTGTCTATAAGGCTGTTCTTAAATCAAAAAGGATAATTTTATGACGTACGTTTTAATTCATTTTTGTTCAGAAATGTATGAAACTAGCAGGTGCCGTTGTTCAGAAACTATATAATCGTACTCGGTTTCACAGTTTTATTTGTAAATGCAATAGATTTTTCAGAAAATAGTGTCAAAGTGAGCGTTTTGAAAAGACTTTTCGCGCGAGAGAGGAAAAAACAGTCCAAACCGGGGTGAAAATTGCCTTGCCACGTGATCAAAAAAGTTTGTAACTCAATAAGTAATTTAGTGATTAAAAAATAGAAAATTGAGTTAGATTACAAAGTATTGTTTTTTTCAAGTAACTTTATTAACCCCTCTGCATATTCCTCAGATATATTTGTGAATTTTTGATTATTTATAAATATGTGATTTCACTTTGGCGTTACGAAAGCTTTCGTATGATACCCTACACGATATACAAAGTAAAGTGTTTTTTTCTTCAAGTAATTTAGTTAGCCCCTTCCCATTTTTTCTAAATATATTCTTCCATTGTGAATGGTTAATACATTGTAAATATGTGTGTCAATAGTTTTTATTACTTCGGCGTTACGAAAGCTTTCACTCTATATCCTGCATAATATACAAAGAATTTTTTTCTAAGTAACTTAATCAGCCCCTCAACATTTTTATTAAAAGTGTTTGTTAATGTTTAATTATTTATAAATATGTGAGTCAAGAGTTTTTATTACTTTGGCGTTATGAAAGTTTTCACTCAATATCTGCACGATATAGAAAGAAAAGTCTTTTTTTAAAGTAACTTAATTAGCTACTCTGCATTTTTCCTAAATATGTTTGTGAATGGTTATTGCTTTATAAATATGTGGTTCTATAGTTTTTATTAGTTCGGCGTTACGAAAATTTTCACACGATACACAAAGAAAAGTGTCTTTTTTTCAAGTAACTTAATTAGTCCCTCTACAATTTTCCTAGATATGTTTGCGAATGGTTAATAATTTACAAATATGTAGATCAAAAGTTTTTATTACTTCAACTTTCACACGATACCCTGCAAGATATACCAAGAAAATATTATTTTTTAAAGTAACTTAATTAGACCCTCTACATTTTTCCTAGCTATGTTTGTGAATATTTAATTATTTAGAAATATGTGGGTCAATAGTTATCATTACTTCCGCGTTACGAAAGCTTTCACACGATATCCTGCACAATACACAAAGAAAATATTATTTTTTTAGGTAGCTTAATTAGTTCCTCTACATTTTTCCTAGATATGCCTGTGCATGGTTAATAATTTATAAATTTGTTGGTCAATAGTTTTTATTACTTCGCCGTTAGGAAAGATTTCACACGATACTTTTGCACGATATATAATGATAAGTGTTATTTTTCTTTTAAGTAACTTAATTAGTTCCTCTAAATTTTTCCTAGATGCGTTTGTGAAGGGTTAATAATTTATAAATACGTGGGACAATAGTTTTTATTACTTCGAAGTTACGAAAGCTTTCACACTATATCCTGCACGATTTACAAATAAAGGTTTTTTTTTCAAGTGACTTAATTAGTTTCTCTAAATTTTTCCTACATAAGTTTGTGAATGGTTAATAATTTATAAATATGTGGGACAATAGATTTTATTATTTCGACGTTACAAAAGCTTTCACACGATATCCTGCACGATTTACAAAGAAAGATTTTTTTAAGTGATTGAATTAGTTCCTCTAAATTGTTCCTACATATCTTTGTGAATGGTTAATAATTTATAAATATATGGGTCAATAGTTCTTATTACTTCGGCGTTATGAAAGCTTTCGCAGGATATCCTGCACGATATACAAATAAAACTATTTTTTTTTAATCAAGTAATTAAGTAATTTAATTACCCCCTTTACATTTTCTCCAAATATATTTGTAAGTGGTTAGAAATTTATAAATACGTGTGTCAATAGCTTTTATTACTTCAACCTATTTGAACTTTCCTCGGTCCACAGTTGACAAGAAAATGGAGGTGACAGACAGACATACAGGCATAGGTGTGATCTTTAATGGTTCCATCTTTATTTTTTAAGAGCAGAACACTAAAAATGTAATCCTTTTACAAAGAGTAAAAAAATACTCTCTATTAATTAGCTCTATTAAAACTGAAAGAGTGGGTTAAAATTTTTGAAAAATCTGCTTAGAAAATTTTAATTAATTCTTTTTAATGGAGTTAGAGGTTCAAAGCAAGTTGTTACATTCTTTCATTACCAAAAGAATGTTAATGGGAAATTTAGAGAATTTACTAAACGATGGGAGGATACGTTAAAAGATAGATAGTGAAGAATCTAAATAAAAGATTCAGTGTTTTTTTTTTCTTTTTTTAATTGTAAAATTTAAAAGCCAATAAAATTCTATCTCTTTTATCGCAAAATACGAGATGAAAAACAAAACTGAAAATAGAGTATTTCTGCCAAAACAAAAAAATACTCAAAATTTTTATTTAGCTCTTCCAGAACAGGAAGAATGACTTGAAAATCTCCTGAATCTTCAATAAAATTTCAATTAATTTGAGTTACTCAAAATTTTCAGTTAGCTCTCCAGAACAGGAAGAACAAAACTCAAGAATATTCCTAGAAAATTTCAATTAATTTTAGTTAATAGAGTTAAATCTTTAAAGCAAATAGTTACATTCCTCCATTATCAAGAGAATGTTGTTCGAAAAAAAAAATGCTCATTATGCTTAATTATCTCTTCCGCAGTTGGAAGAAAAGGTTAAAAACTCAAGGATTTATCGAGAAATTTTTAATCTGCTTTATCTAATCGAGTTGGAACTTCAAAGCAATTGTTACATTCTTTCATCATCAAAAGAATAATATTGGAAAGAAAATTTCTGAAATCATGGCGTAGTATAGATAAAAATAAATAGTGAGGGATATAATACTAAATTTCAATAGTTAAGAAAACTTAGCCTAAATTAAAGTATTTAAATTTGCCTTTTCTTGGCACTAATTTTAATGATTTATCTGCATAATAGTTTTAAATTTAAGTCATGTTATAGCTGTAATTTAGGTAACAGATATTATTTATTTCTATGCACATGAAAAGCAAGTATTTCAGCACAAATTAATCAATGTTCTAAATTAATTTCTTCCGGAATTAAAATAATAGTAATAAAATGTAAAAATAATAATAATAAAATAAAATAAAAAGAAATTATTATTCAGAGAGCTTATGAAGAATTTGAATTCATTTTATTAAATAACAAGTAGAATTTTATTAGATTAATTTTAAACACGATTATTCAATCGGTAAACCAATTATAACACAAGTAATTTATTCCATTATTCAATATTGGGTGAAAAATATCCTGGCCCCGACTTTTTTCACCCAATATTGAATAATGGAATAAATTACTTGTGTTATAATTGATTTACGGATTGAATAATCGTGTTTTGAATTAATCTAATGCAATTTCGTATGCAGCGATTTTCTGCAGTTCCATATACTGACCTTCGATTTATTCTGTTGAACTGATCAAGAGTATCAGACCAGATAAAAGTGATCGTTGAGGTTAATAGGGTGAAATAGTCCTCCAGTGTTCGTGTCCGGGATAGCTCAGTTGGTAGAGCATTGGCGGCTTTAGCCAATACATCCCTGGTTCGAATGCTGGCCCGGACTTTTTTCACCCAATATTGAATAATGGAATGAATTACTTGTGTTATAAGTAGAATTTTAAACAAAAAAAAAAAAAAAAATGCATTATTTCACAAAAAAGAGGGAGGGGGACGCTTAATAGACACTTTATACAAATTGGGAGGAGGGCTAACCCTTTCGCACCTGGTGTATTATTAATAGTACATGTCTTTTGGTTGAGTGTTATTTTTTCTTAACAATTATTTAGTTACTTTGAGCTTACAGAAATGATAGTATGAGTATGTCTTCCTTATTATGACTTAAGAGCACACACTAGTCACGCGGTAAAAGCCGACCGCTAATGATAAGTCTATGGGTACAATCTTTTCAAATACCTCGCTGAAATTTTAATATTTTTGCATGATTCTTTTGCACAAGATAGCTGAGGACGATCCACAGCCGGCCTAGTTTTTGCTTTTTCAATTTTCGTTTCAGATTTTCTTAAAAAAATTACTTTAACTTTCGAGACCGGTTTAAACCGGTTCTGAAACTGAAACTATCGTAATATAAAAAATATATAACCAAAATCGAAAAAGTAAAAACTAGGCCGGTTGTGGATCGTCCTCAGCTATGTTGTGCAAAAAATCATGTAAAAATATTAAAATTTGAGCGAGATATTTGAAAAGAACGCTCCCATTGAGTTTACATTATCATCCGGGTCTTTTTGAGTACTTTTTTTGTGACTATTGTGGGGCCTGAATTTATGTTTTGACATTTAGTTATAACAATAATAATAAAAATACTCGTAAATCTCTTTAAATCATTGGCGATTCCTTTATTTTATACATATATATTACACACTTTAAATTTAAAGTAAAAGTTACTTTTCTGAAAGAATCATATGTGACAAAACGCAAAAAACATTAGAAAGTTATAATATCTGTTAAACCCTGTTGTACTAAGATATTTTCCAAACGCCTTCGAAAACACTTCCTTTGCCTTTTATCATATAAATATGAATTGAATAGTAGGCAAAATAAGTGCTTCGCTGTATTTCAAATGATAAGATAATTTTCAAGTTTCAGTAAGTCTATTTAATTAGTTTCGATTAACATTATTAAAGAAAAAAAATTGTTTTTAAAATTGACTAAAATTCGGACCCGACAGGATTAAAGTTTTTCTCAAATCCAAATGAATAATTTTGTAACACATTTTTATAAACATTTTCGTTCGGAAATGAATGAAATTGTCGGTAGTAGTTATTATAGATTATGTAATCGAAAAAAGTTGTAGAAACAGCTGCACATTTAAAGTAATAACATAAGACAAAACAGAATAAATCACTCTGATCCAAAAATAAAATATAATATATGAATTTTAAAAACTTCACTATTTTACTTAAAATGTTACTAAAATAAGAAAAAAGTTATAACAAGTTTAAGATATGCATTTTATTTAAAACTTTTTAGCACTTTCAAGCCTTTCCAAGCTCTTTATTAGAGAATATTTTAATAAGTAAATGCTGTTTAAACAGAATCAAACTGATTGGTAAAATTATCATAAGAAATGAATATTTCCAGCTGAGCGAAAAATTGCCGAGGCCGGGAATCGAACCCAGATCGTTGGCTTACAGGGCCAATGCTTTACAGTTTAAGCTAACTGGGTTGAAACCGGTGAGTATTCCTCGCTTCTTGGTCTGTAATTTAGACAACTCAACAGGATAAACCGCAGTTAAAATTATGAAATTTTATTGCAGGTAAAATTCTTTTGAACTGTCCAAATGACAGAACTGCACTTATTTTTAATGTGATGTTGTTATTGTGGCTGTTAGACCCAGTCCTATAATGAATAACTTTAGTCGGGTGAATCGGATCTATAAGATTTGTCCAGGATATCTCATATGGTAGAGCATTGGTGGCTTCAGCCAAAAGATCCTTTGTTCGAATTCTGGTCCAGGCATTTTTCGTCTAATTGGAAACTTCCTCGTATGATTTATTTAACAATTACAATAAATGTGTTAAAATAATCCTTAATAATTATGTATCCAGAATTTTCTGGAATTCCGTTACCTGCGATTTATTTTGTAGAGCCGATTCAGTTATTAGACCGGGTGCTATAATCAATAACTATAGTCGGGTGAATTGGATACTCAAGATTCGTCTGGGATATCTCATATAGTAGAGTATTGGCGGCTCCAGCCAAGAGATCTTTTATTTGAATTAAGCCCGGACATTTTTCGCCTAATTTGAAAGTTACAATCATATGATTTATTTACCATTAGAAAATTTATGTTCAAATTAATCCAGCGTAATTATGTATCCAGCATTTTCTGTTACCTGCGATTTATTTTGTTGAGCTGTTTCAGTTATTACACTGGGTACTATATTCAATAACTTTAGTTTGGTGAATTAAATCCACAAGATTCGTCCGGGATATCTTAGATGGTACAGTATTGTTGACTTCAGCCAAAAAGCCTTTTGTTGGATTTATGGTCTAAATATTTTTCGCTTAATTAGAAAGTTACGCATAGTCATATGATTTATTTACCAATTTGAAAGATTGTGCTACACTGTAGAAAATATCCGTTAATATACACAAACTTTTCCCTAAAATTTTACGGAACAGTTTCTTTTTTCCGAGAAAACAGTAGTATTTCCGTATTTCCCACTTTGCGGTTTCGAATCACGGAACTGCTCCGTTAATTTTTCCGAAAGTGTAAAACTTCCGTTTTTAAACAGCACAACATTGGTATTTTTAACCGATAAGTGTCGTGGTGCCATCTGTATGAGGAAAATAGAGAAAAACGTTATAGCAATATTTCCCTATTTTTCTGTTTTAATAATGAAAAGGAGCATATTTTTACAATATTAAAATAATAATAGTAATAATAAGATTTATTAATTCTTTTTAAGTTTGATACAGTTTTAAAATTACTCTTTTTTTCAGTAAGATTTTAAAATAATGTTTATTTATATCGCAGTATAAAAGTGCGTACGATATTTTAGTGGGAAAAAATATACTTTTAATTTTAATATATATATTTTTTAATCTATTCAAATTAAGAAGTTCGCACATAAAATTTAAAATATATCGAAATATATTACCGAAATTATTATTATTTTGGCGATTACCTAAGTCATAATAATCAATAAATGTAATTAATTTTAATAACATATAGTAACTTTTATTAAGTTATCTTTATTGAGTTTACAATAGATCGTCACACAAAATATTTGTTAAAATACATGCTTTTTAAAAAAGTGTGTTAGTATCCTTTTATAAAATAAATAAATGAATATGAATAATATTACAATAGAACTTTAAAACTCTTCCAAAATAGAAGGAAACAAAATTTTTTAATACTTTCGTTCATGCATGTAATATCTTAAAGGCTAAACTTTTTTTATATAAAGCTAAAATTAAAAAAAAAAAACTAAATATCAGAAATTATAGAAAGAAAATCTATAAAACATAATTTTGAACTGTACGCTATATATATATATATATATATTATCGCTATAACAAACCCACTAAAATAAACGCTAAATAACCGCTAATAAACGCTTATCGCTAAAATAAACCCGCGTTCAAAATCTTGTCTTTACTTTATGAAATGCATCTAAAATAACTAAAGATATTTGAAAAAGTGTTTTGTGTAATCTTGGTGTAATGGTATTACACTGCAGGCTACGACCGAAGACGACCCGGGTTCGATCCCCATGGAAGGTAAGTCACATTTCTTCACTGTTATTTAAATTAAATGCATATAATGTGTCTGATGTTAACGTGTCTTTCTAAAGTAAAGAATAAAAATCACAAAGATGTTAGTTTGTCCTTGAAAAATTCTTTCAAATGAAAATGTTTGCATAAAAAAATATTAAAAAACGGAAATATTTTCTGAAAAAAACGGAACTATTCCTGGAATTTACGGAATTTTTTTTTCCGTTAAAAAAGGGAAATAGTACTGGCGTCTAGATTACCAGTACTATTTCCGTTTTTTAACGGAAATTTTTTTTACAGTGTAAGATTGGTCCAGTGTAATTATGTACCCAGCATTTTCTATTTTTTTTTTTTTTTTTTTTTTTTTTTTTTGAGTGGATTTAGTTATTAGACCAGATGCTATAATCAATAACTGTAGTCATGTGAATTGGATCCACACGGTTCGTCCGGGATATCTCAGAAGTTAGAACATTGACGGTTACAGCCAAGAGAACCATTGTTCGATTTCTGGTCCAGACATTTTTCGTCAAATTGGAAAGTTACAGTCATATGATTTATTTACCAATTAGAATAAATGTGTGAAAAATAATTCAATGTAATTATGTATATAGCGTTTTCTGGAGTTCCGTTATCTACGGTTTATTTTGTTGAGATAATTCAGTTATTAGACCGGATGCTATAATCGATAACTGTAGTCGGGTAAATTGGATCCACAGGATTCATCTGGGATATTTCAGATGGTAGAGCACTGGCGACTCCATTCAAGAGATCACCTTATTCGAATTCTGGTTCGGACATTTTTTGCCTAATTGGAAAGTTACAGTCATATGATTTATTTACCAATTAAAATAATTATGTTAAAATTAAACCAATGTAATTATGTATCCAGCATTTTCTGGAATTCCGTTATTTGTGATTTATTTTGTTGAGCTGATTCAGTTTTAGACCAGATGCTATAATCAATAACGTTACTCGGGTAAATTGGATCCACAAGATTCGTCCGGGATATCTTAGATAATAGAGCATCGGCGACTCCATCCGAGAAGTTCTTTGTTCAAATTCTGGCCAAGACATTTTTCGCCTAATTGGAAAGTACATTTATATAATTTATCGACCAATTAGAATAACTGTGTTGAAATTAATATAACATCAGCTATTGTGTTGCCATTCGTTTAATATTGCGTCGGGATGTGCGGTACTGCTATGACAATATCCTCCGCAGGTTATCTATAATTTATACCATTTAATCTATCCTTTATATCAAAATCATCGGCGCTAAATTTGGTTGCAAAAATATGTCGCTGCTTGCCGGTAAAGTAGTTTTCTCGCTAGAAATCTTAAGGCAATTTTTTTCTCTAAATGAAAGATAAGCAAGAATTAAATAAACATTTCTATATTTTTTATGTATTAAAAGCATGAAACTTTTTCTAATAAGAGGAACGCACTTTAATTTACTTTTATAAAATTATTCGCATTTAATATATGTTCATATAAATTATCCTGTCATTTTTACAACCTAATACTATATTAAATTCAAAAACCATGGCAGATGATATTAAATTAAAAGATTTTATTAATTTATTACATGCAAGAAATTTTTAACAACAGAACAAAACAACTAACAAAACAAACAGAAACATTAAACAAATTTTTAAATTAATTCTTCCAGAATACGGAAAAAATAGTAAAAAAAAAATCTTCGACCTCAAGAAAATGTTTAATTAATGCCAGTTAATAACAATTCGAATTTCAAAGCAAATAATTTCTTTCTTTTAGTAACTTTTAAACAATTCTTTTCATTTCAAAATAAACAAAATTACTCATTTGTTTACACAATCTTGTTAAAACAAAGAAAATAATGCGGAATAGATGATGTATTAGATTATCCTGATTTAAGAGATTTCATATTTTAATTAATGTAGCTTAAGATTTTTCTTTTTTTTATTTTTTTTATGTTAAGTTTCAATCAAAGTAAATTTGAATTTAATAGTACATTAAAAAATATTAAATAATAGATTAATAAACTATTTCATTTTTTTACTTTCTTCTATCTTTAGAAGAAGAAAGAATTGGATTCGTGAAAATTTTTGAATTCCTGTTTTCAGCGGATTTACACGTTTAAAGGGCCAGAGAACTAGAAAAACATGTGCTTACAAAAAGTTTGTCTGTAAGTCTGCGACTTTGTCTATCTGTCTGTCTGTATATGACATAAATTTTATGGGCGCTCTATCTCAAGAACAATCGCAGTGTATGTAATAAAAATTTATATTCAGGTAGTTGCTGATAAAAATTGATGCTGATTAGTTTTTGGTGTAAATCGCTCAACATGTAACGCTGCTATGGCCTTTTGTTCGATTTTTTCAATAGCTCTATCTACAGAATTAATGCACGGAATTTCATCAAACTTCATATTCAGTTATTCCTTCGCATGAATTGATGCTTGTTTACGTTTTAGTGTAAATCGTTCGATAAATGCCACTGCTATGCAGCATTATTTATGATTTCTTCAATCGCTCAATCTCGCGAACTAATGCAGTATTTTCATTAAACTTCAGATTCGGTTAGTCCTTGACATGAAATTATGTTTTTTTTTATATTTTGGTGTAAATTTTTCAACAGATGGCGCTGCTATGCTGCATTTGTGCAATTTTTGCAGTAGTTCTATCTTTAGAACTAATGAACGAGATTTTCTCAAACTTCAGATTCAGTTAGTCCTTGATTTAAACTGACTTTTTTCACGTTTCGGTGTAAATCGCTCAATAGGTGGTTCTTCAATGCTGCATTTTTTGAGGTTTTCACAACAGCTCTTTCTCAAGAACGAATGCACTGATTTCCATTAAACTTCAGATTCGATTAGTCCTTGACATGATTTGAAGCTGTTTATATTTTGTTATAAATAGCTCCACAAATGGCGCTGCTATACTGTATTCGTTGCCAGCAGTTTTTGCCGTAAAATTAGGTGTACATTTCTTTATTACGTGTAATTTTACCGCAATTTTTAAGGCAAAAAACTGCTGGCAACATTGCTGCCATCAGTTTTTGTCGTAAATTTAACGTTTTTTTTTTTTTTTTTTTTTTTTTTTTTTTTTTTTTTTTTACAGTGTAATGATTCTAAAATGTATTGAAAATTCATTAAATCGCTAGAATTACACTGTTCTAAATATTGCTTATATTGCATTGAAATCTCGAGCTCAGTGAACGGAATATTGCGTTCCAAACACTTAAAAGATCAATAATATATAGTTCAAAATAAGGTGTTCTGGGGTAATGACGCCAGGGAGGGTAATAACGCCAGGTGTTAATATGACGCGTAACTATGAAATAATCCGGGATTAGTATTATTGTATCCTGATACCGCGATTAATGATAAGTAAGAGAAAATTTTCAGTTTCTAGGGCTGTAGAATTTGTATCTTTAGAGTTAGACATTTTATATCCCATTATTACATTTTTTTTTCTTCTAAGAACGGTAAACGTAATAGTAATCAAAAAATCTTCTCTAATAATCATTCTTGTAGATTTTTTGATTTTATGCTAAAAGGTTTTTAAAATGTTTTATAAATTTTTGCATTTTTAAGCGGTAAAAATATTTTTTTTTGCGGATTGCATCCATTATATTACATTGTTAAAAAATAATCTGAAATTCACGGATATGTTTTTCCTGAATTTCACAAAAAATTCCCTTTCCACGACAAAATGGCATTTTCCGTTATAAATCCTCCCAAAATAACGAAACTGGCGGAGATGGAAGGAAACAATGATGAACAGGCCCTGATTATAGAATAGTCCAGAGAAGCACGTGCTTCCCTTAGAAAATTTTGAAGGGGCCCAAAATCGAAAATACAAGGGGCCCAAATTTTATATTGAATTCCATTCCATAAATCTAATTTCTTTTTAAATTAACTTACATATATGTTACAGGACAAACCCGATTTTAGGCCAAACTAGATTCGCCTAGGCCAGACTAGTCTATCCTAACGCCCATCGGATAAACTAGTTTTTCCTAGGCCAAACTAGTTTATCCTAACGCCATCGGATAAACTAATTTTTCCTAGGCCAAACTAGTCTATCCGAACGTTCATCGGATAGACTAGTTTTTCCTAGGCCAAACTAGTCTATCCGAACGCCCATCGGATAGACTAGATTTTCCTAGGCCAAACTAGTTTGGCCGAACGGTTATTAGGATAAACTAGTTTAGCCTGCTATTCACTGGTTTAAACTAGTTTATACTAGGCCGATCTAGATTGTCCTAGGCTAGTTGAATTTGGCGTGTTTTTATTGATCCCAAAGACCGCTTCGGCGCCAATCTTCTGGTTTTGATCTAATTTAGCCTAGTCCAATCTAGTTTATCCTAGGACAATCTAGTTTATCCTAGGCCAATTCAATTTGACGTGCTGTAATTAATGCCAACCATTGTTTGGCACGCTCACAAAGAAAAGAATTATTTCAAACTCAAATTTAATTTCTCAAATATTAATCAAGTTTAAGCTCAAATTCAAAATATTTCAAACGAATCCGCTCTGCTCAAACACATCTATTGAAATAAGCGAAATTCATTTAAAATTCATTCTGTTATTTATTTTATTTTCTTCTGTCTTTACAATAAGTGTTTGATTCGTGAAAATTTTTTAATTCCGGTTTTTGACACATTTACACGTTTTAGTGGTCCAAGATTCCAAAAAACAAGTTCTTCAAATTGTGAGTCTATGATTCTGTCTGACTGTCTGTGCCATAAATTTTGTAGGAGCTGTAATTGAAGAACTAACGTACGAAATTTGATGCGGTATCCTTTTTTCATAAATGTTTAACATCATGCTTTATTATGTTTCTAAAAGTTTCAAATAAGGGTAATATTTAATTAGCAGATAAAACGTTAAAAAAAGCTGAGCTTTTTTAAAAAAAGTTCAAGCGTCCCCTCACTCACCCCTCCCCCCCATCCTACATTTTAGGTGTCATGCTTTATTTAAGCTTTTTCTTATTTTTAAAAGGGGTCGGATATTTAGTTTTTTAATATGAAAAATTTGGAGTGAAGTGATGTGTGGAAAAAACAATGTCTGTTACGAATTAAAAATCTTTTCATAAAACCAAAAGTTTTTATCCGATTGAAAAAGTAATCTGTAATTCCTTTATTTTTAACCTCTAACACCCCCCCCCCCCAAATTAATCAGGTAAACGCCTTATCAGAAGGAACCTACATAAAAAAATTTAAACAAATCGGTAAATTTTCCGTGAAAAACCTATTTACATAAATTAATGGGGTTACTCCCCATTCCTCTTTTCTTTATACGTAAACAATGTACACCCACAACTAATCATTGAGGTTCCTAATCAAAATGATCTTATACCTAAAATTTTCATAAAATCTGATACTTTTGCATGAAAAACTGACTTATCTAAATTAGGGAGGGGAGGGGGTGCAGATTAGCCTTTTGTTCCCCTCCCCTAATTCTTATCCAATGAACTCCTGAAAATAATCAGGGAAGTTCGTTATCAGGATAAATCTATGTCCAAAATTTGAAGCAAATCGGATATTTCTATCAGGAATTACTGCATTACGTACATACATACATACGTACATACATATGTACAATGTACATGGTTACATACACGCTAACAGAATATGCGAGCATATTAGCTCTCAGGCTTTGATAGTCTGTGAGATAAAATCGCATCAAATTGCATCGGCCTAGGATTAATTACATCAAAACTAGAAAGTTGGCGCCGTGGTGTTCTTTAGATTCAATAATATTAGGCCAAATTGAATTGGCCTAGGACAATCTAGATAGGCCTAGGATAAACTAGTTCAAACCAATGAATAGCAGGCTAAACTAGTTTATCCTAATGACCGTTCGGCCAAACTAGTTTGGCCTAGGAAAATCTAGTCTATCCGATGGGCGATCGAATAGACTAGTTTGGCCTAGGAAAAACTAGTCTATCCGATGGACGTTCGGATAGACTAGTCTGGCCTAGGCCAATCTAGTTTGGCCTAAAATCGGGTTTGGCCTGTAACATATACATGTTAAAATGTTTCATAAAAATGCATTCCATAACAAATTTTATATTTTCCATTTCAAACACGTGATCACAATCCATCATTTTATCCATTATTTTAGATATATGTTTATTTTATATAGTGAATTTGAATATTATTGAATTTATTGAATTTGACATATTTTTCTTCTGTCCCAATGTGACCTCAATTGAGCTACTGTTTGAATAACATTTGTAGCATCGGTGAATTTTCAGCAATGTCGAATTTAGAAAACTCTTTTTGACAGAAAGGAGGCCTCAAAGTGGCATTGTGCTTCACATAGCTTCAAAGTTTAATTAGGCCCTGATGGTGAGGCTCCGTAATCTACAGCAAATTTATTTTGAATGTTTACAAAACTGACATGTGGCTACACAGAAATATAAAAACTCAACGTAAGAATCCTCTTGTGAGACTTTGATCGTGCTGCTGAATTTCAACTGTATTGCGTTTTCTGATCCAGATTAAAGATTATTACCTTTATGAATATATACTTTTTACCAATTTTATACAAACTTTACAACGGCAAGTTAACGCTTCTACTAGCAGAGTTTTTCCTTCTTCTATTTCCCACAACGGAAAATCCACTAACGGTACGGAAAAAGTCCGGCTACTTTGCTGCCAGAAGTGTTCTGTGAATTCACGGAATTATTTTTAATGGTATATAATATAACTGTCTTTTTTGCTTTTTACAATGTCTCTTTTCAGAATATGGAACACAGCGTGATGAAACTTACTCCAGATATCAGCACGGATCTCTGGATGTCATATAAGCTGTAAAAATTAAAAATTTTGAGATTGTTTGTTGCTGTTGTAGTTTTGAAACTTTGAATGACATTTCTGTAAAGATGATTCGCTAATGCAATTTCTGTTTTTAACTTTACAAAAATATTCCAGAAAAATTATTCAGATCTCACAACAAATTTACATTAACTTTATTTTATTCAAATGATAGCTTTAAGGGAGATATTAAAATGATTTATTATCTATTATTTAAATGATTTATTATTTATTATAAAAATGATCAAGAAAAGCAATATCTAATTTCTATAACAAAGAATGAGATATTTAATTCCTTTTTTTTCATTATTTAAAGAATTCGATTTAAATCACTTTTGAACGCAAGAAAAAATTTAATTAATTCTAGTTTAAACAGTTTAAATTTCTAAATAAATAGTTCCATTCTTTCATTATCTCAGAAATGTTACAGAAAAAAAGAATGCTTGAGATCATTTACGCGACCGTGGTAAAACATGAAAAAGTGAAACTAATTCGCAAGTAATACAGTACTAAACCTAAATTAGTTAAGAGAATTTAAGTTTAAATTTAGGTAATTGAATTTCTGCACTTCTGATTTTCATTTTAACTTTGAAAATAAAGTTTATTGTCTAATTTAATTAAGAATGAATAAATTTTATTAGAAAAGATATTTTTTCCTATCAGTTGGAAGTTTTGTACAAAACTAATCTTTCTCTATATTAAAACATAGCGACAAGTAAATTTTTTATCATTAAAATTGAATAAATAATTCTTAGATAAATTTATAGTTAAAACAGTTTAAATTTATCTATATTAAAACATAGTGACAAGTAAATTTTCTATTATTAAAATTAAATAAATAAATCTTATAAAAAATTATAGTTAAAATAGTTTAAATTTCTCAATAAATAGCTCCATTTTTTCATTATCTGAGAAATGCTATCGAAAAAAAAAAAAAAAAAAAAAAAAAAAAAGAATTCTTGAGATCATTTACACGACCGTGGTAAAACATGAAAAAGTAAAACTAATTCGCAAGTAATACAGTACTAAACCTAAATTAGTTAAGAGAATTTAAGTTTAAATTTAGGTAATTGAATTTCTTCTCTTCTGATTTTCATTTTAACTTTGAAAATAAAGTTTATTGTCTAATTGAATTAAGGATGAATAAATTTTATTAGAAAAAGTATTTTTTCCTATACAGTTGGAAGTTTTGTAAAAAACTAATCTTTCTCTATATTAAAACATAGCGACACGTAAAGTTTTTACTATTAAAATCAAAGAAATAAATCACTAAATTAATATATAGTGAAAACAGTTTAAATTTCTAAATAAATAGTTCCATTCTTTCATTACCTGAGAAATGTTATCGAAAAAAAAAGAATTCTTGAGATCATTTACACGACCGTGGTAAAACATGAAAAAGTAAAACTAATTCGCAAGTAATACAGTACTAAACCTAAATTAGTTAAGAGAAATTAAGTTTAAATTTAGGTAATTGAATTTCTGCTCGTCTGATTTTCATTTTAACTTTGAAAATAAAGTTTATTGTCTAATTGAATTAAGAATGAATAAATTTTATTAGAAAAAATATTTTTTCCTATACAGTTGAAAGTTTTGTACAAAACTAATCTTTCTCTATAATATTAAAACATAGCAACAAGTAATTTTTTTATCATTAAAATAAAAAAAAATTCTTAGATAAATTTATAATTAAAATAGATTAAATTTCTCTATATTAAAACATAGTGACAAGTAAATTTTCTATTATTAAAGTTAAATAAATAAATCTTAAATAAATTTATAGTTAAAATAGTTAAAATTTCTCAATAAATAGTTCCATTCTTTCATTATCTGACAGATGTTATTGAAAAAAAAAATTCTTGGATCATTTACACGACCGTGGTAGAACATGAAAAAAATAAAACTAATTCGCACGTAATACAGTATTAAACCTAAATTAGTTAAGAGAATCTAAGTTTAAATTTAGGTAACTGAATTTCTGCTCTTCTGATTTTCATTTTAACTTTGAAAATAAAGTTTATTGTCTAATTGAAGTAAGGATGAATAAATTTTATTAGAAAAAATATTTTTTTCCTATACAGTTGGAAGTTTTGTACAAAACTAATCTTTCTCTATAATATTAAAACATAGCAACAAGTAAATTTTTTATCATTAAAATCAAATAAAAAATTCTTAGATAAATCTATAGTTAAAAGAGTTTAAATTTCTTTATATTAAAACATAATGACAAGTAAATTTTCTATTATTAAATTTAAATAATTCTTAAATAAATTTATAGTTAAAATAGTTTAAATTTCTCAATAAATAGTTCCATTCTTTCATTATCTGGCAAATGTTATCAAAAAAAAAAAAAAAAAAAAAAAAAAAAAAAAAAAATTCTTGGATCACTTACACGACCGTGGTAGAATATGAAAAAATAAAACTAATTCGCACGTAATACAGTATTAAACCGAAATTAGTTAAGAGAATTTAAGTTTAAATTTAGGTAATTGAATTTCTGTTCTTCTGATTTTCATTTTAACTTTGAAAATAAAGTTTATTGTCTAATTGAATTAAGGATGGAATAAATTTTATTAGAAAAAATATTTTTTTCCTATACAGTTGGAAGTCTTGTAAAAAACTAATCTTTCTCTACATTAAAACATAGCGATACTTAAAGTTTTTATTATAAAAATCAAAGAAATAAATCATTAAATAAATATATAGTTAAAACAGTTTGAATTTCTAAATAAATAGTTTCATTCTTTCGTTATTTGAGAAAGAATTTCTGAGATCATTTACACGACCGTGGTAGAACATCAAAAAATAAAACTAATTTGCAAGTAATACAGTGTTAAATCTAAATTAGGTAAGAGAATTTAAGTTTAAATTTAGGTAATTGAATTTCTGCTCTTTTGCTTTTCATTTTAATTTCGAAAATAAAGTTTATTGTCAGATTAAATCAAGGATGAATAAATTATATATATATATATATATATATATATATATATATATATATATATATATATATATATATACATAAATTCTTTTACAATTGGAAGTCTTGTTTAACACGTTGAATACCATCACTGTAAAACATTTCTGTAACGTTACTCCATAAAATTTACTCCAATCAAACACTCCATTTACTCCATAAACACTACATAGCCACCAGTGTTATGGAGTAATTTTTATTTCACTTATATAATGGTGGAATTTAAACATATGTTACTGGTGTAATATTACATGTTAGTGTAATGTTACACTGGTTATCTCGGTTAAACCGGTATTATCGGTTATGCCGCCATAAACTTGGTAACAGCAAAGCTGCCACCAACTTTATGGAGTAATGTTACACAAATGTTTTACAGTGATGGTAACTGACACTGAACTTTACATTTAGGCCGCGCTAGATTAAGCTGACTGACAACGTAAAATATAACAAAAAACAAAACAAAACAAAAAAAAAATATTAAAAAAAAATTATTAAGAAAATATAATACTGTAATAAATAAAAGTTCAGTGAAAATAAAAAAAAAATCGGTAAATACTTAAAAGAATAAATATATATTTTAGTTTTACATCATATTTTAGACTGTCAATCACAAGTGACTAACGTGACCTAAACGGAATATTCAGTGTCAGTCACCGGTGGCTGACGTTAGAATTAAACCTTCTTTATAATAAAATATTGTGACACGTAAAGTTTTTATTGCTAAAATTAAACATAAATCATTAAATAATTATATAAATAATTAAAAAAAGCTAAAGTTTGTTTTACGAAAAGATTTTGAGATAATAAAAGGATTTTTAAGTTTCTATTAAAAATAAATTACATACTTTCTTAATTATTAAAAGATGCACTTTAAAAAAAAAATAGTATTTTTATGCTTACCGATAACGATTTCGCAAGATTTTCTTTGAAACTTTACAAATATAAAAATTTTGGCACTGTAAAATATTGCAGAAACAACATTTTTTTTTTTTTTTTTTTTTTTTTTTTTTTTTTTTTTGTATAGAGGAGACATGGAAATTTCGTTCGCGACACTACCTTCCACCCGATTAATGCGTTTCTTGTGTTAGTCCGAATCCAGTTTGAACGGGTCCCTAACCTGGTCCCAAATAATCTGAATCTCTAGAAAAATTGCAAAATTGCAAAATTGCAAAATAAATAAATGAATAAAAAATGAATGAAAAATTGATACCGGACAAATTTAAATGGAAAATTACACAAATTAAAAACACTGAAAAGCAGGATGAGTTGGTCTCGGGGCGATGAAGACGTACCAATAAAAAGGAAGAAATATTTAATTTTGAAGCACATCCTTCAACAAAAATAAATAATACATTAAACAATACATTTTACGATTTCAATAGTAGCAATGAAATGTTATTAACCTATTCTTCAACAAAAATAGACTTTATAATAAAGAATGCATTTTGTTTTCTCAACAAAAAATTACGAAAAATATAGATTTATACGTCAACAATTTATTTAATAACAAACAAATTCTTTAATAAAAAATAAATCAGCTGAAACAAATGAAGAAAAAAATATTTAATTTTGAAGCACATCCTTCAACAAAAATAAATAATACATTAAACAATACATTTTACGATTTCAATAGTAGCAATAAAAAAGTTATTAACCTATTCTTCAACAAAAGTAGACTTTATAATAAAGAATACATTTTGTTTTCTCAACAAAAAATTACGAAAAATGTAGATTTATACTTCAACAAATTATTTAATAATAAATAAATTCTTTAATAAACAATAAATCATCTGAAACAAACTATCCAGAAAAACATAAATTCTCTAATAAACATTTTAGTTTATTTCATAAACCGAATTTTCCGTTTGCGTGATAATTCATTTCTCTCTTTCAAAATTGTACAATTTCGAACTGCAAATTTACAAGATATTAAAAACAAGATTTTATGCTTTAAGAATTTTACATTTGGTCTTATTCAGTGCAAACATTTTTAAATATTCATTTATGAAATACATTAAATATTATGTAGCGTTCATTTTTCTAACTTCCCAAATATATTTTTGAACAGACAGAAAATATGATTTCATTTTGAAATTCTGTTCCACATTAATTAGATTTATTATTACAGCTCGCGTTCAGAATGGCTTTTTGCTTTCAAGTTGAAAAGATAAAGTTAATTAAAATTTCAAACAGAAAGTTAAATGACGTTGAATAATTAGTTGAATACCTTTGAATTATGGTTACTGTATTTTATGACTTTTGATATTATTCTGAAAAATTATGGTGCTTTATTTTTACGTGTTACTTTTGAAAGATGGCAAAATTAATTAAGGCTACTTTTCCACATTTTAAAGTCAAATAAAATATGTTTATCGTCTTTGAAGTATAAAAAGTGTGAGATATGGAGGTGGCAGCAAGTGACTGACCGATACTACTTGGTTATCCCGTCGAATGAAAAACTATCGCCAAACTATAGGATTAAATGCCAATAATGGATGACTGTGAATGTCACGTTCAGTGACATTAGACACGATACACATATTTAAAACATCATCAGGTTATTTTTATTTTACTTTTTATTTGTATTTTTATAAATGTATTACAAATTTATTTGTTCTTTTGTTGTTTAAACTAAAAATTATGCCAACATGTATAGTCTAGTTATTGGTTTGGCGATTTTTATAAATTGGCGAAATGGGTCGACGGAATAACCAAATAGTATCGAATGGCTTCGTCGAGTTTGCTGCTGAAATTACAGAAACAGTTATAACTGGATTCGCATATTAAAACGCAATCAGCTTGTCAAGTCATATCTTTGTAGAAAACACATGAATAACCAATTTTAGTGATCGAATGGCACATTTATCATTGCATTTTCCTGCATCCAAAGGTAGAAAATATCGAGTTATGACTCAAGTAATAAGAAGAAATGCTTACCAGCAACTGTCGGAATTTATTAGAGGAAGGATCGTTGCCTATCGAGAGTGTGGATAATCTTTCCGTGAAATCTTCCGTTGCACTCAAATCCACCGTCTTGCGAATATGGAATCAATGGGTTGCTATGGGACATACTGAACGGCATGCAGGATCTCAACGCCCTCGCATGACTAAATCTCGAAAGTACAGACATATTCTGACCTCGGTCCTGCAAAACCTTACAACTACATCAGACTCCGTTCAGATTGCAATACTCTTCCCTTAAACTGAATTCTTGGAAAAGTTGGGGAAGTCTTTTGTATAGGATCCATTTGCGGTTTCTCCATATTAGAAACGAGGGGAATTAACAAAAGAATCGGGAGATAAGCAATCCATCCTACTTGACGGTAAGGCTTTTCTTTTGCCGGACAATCGTCTCTTTTCTCCAAAACTCATTAAGATCAAAAACACCGAGTCGCCACAACAAACAAACCGACACCGAACTTCAAGAAGTGGTCAAATGTGTTTGGGCCTTCAATCAGGAAATGTGCATGTTTGCAGCGCTTCTAGCATATCCTCATGCAATGGGACAACGTTTGCAGTAGCATAAACCATTATTGCGGCTTCCCTTAACAATGCAGCGTAGAGACAGACGGTGAACTCTCGTGCGCGGAACGGCAAAGCTGGGTACAGGAGCAACACAATGTCGTCTTTTCAGACGTGTTTAGGTCTGCAAGTACTTACGTGCAGTATTATGATGGCTGTATATGTGTCTGGAGGCTCCGAGGAGAGGTTTTCATTAGATATAGGCATAGGGGCCCTCTACCTGGCATGATGGTTCGGGCATCCATTGGATACACGACATGCATGTGACTAATTCGGATCAACGATAATTTGAACGCAGATCACAACATTTTTGACATCTTACGTTCAATAGATGTGCCTTGTATTCGTGGCCTGCCAAACGTCCCTTTCCAATAAGATCACGCAAGACCACATATTGCACCTCGTTTACACACTGACTTTCCTCCATACACTTTTAAAAAATTTAAACTTTTACTACATCGTCACTCCACCACTTTTATAGGAAATGATTACTTCAATATATTATGGAGCCCTCTCATTGCTCAAAATAGAGACATTCTATAAAGCGGTGAAGTGACGGTGCAGCAAGAGTTTCAAATTTTTAACAATGTAAGGTACCCTGGGGTAATAACGTCACGTTAAGGTTCTACCAATTTTCACGGCTCAATGTTAGCTTATATTTTTCAAACAAATATATGATTTGTTACAGCAACTCATTGACTATCTATATAAAAAAATAAATTAACAGATACGTATTCATAAAATGTATTAGCGTGATTTCTTGACCAATGCTATTTGGCGTTATTACCCACCTATATGGGTAATAATGCCATGCAAACAAAACTATGAAATAAGATGGAACAATTGCATGTAGATTGCTTAATATTAAAAATACAAACTTAGAAATTGACAAATTGCATTCTAAGCTATTAAAAATGTTCAATTTTTTGTGAAAGTGTAAGAAAAATAAAGGTGTGGTGTGGGGGGGGGGGGGGGGCAGACCGTGAGCTTCTTTTTGCTTAAAAAGTACCGCTTGAATAGAATTATTAGAAACATTGCACAGTTTTAACTGTGTTTATTTGAATCAGTATTTAGGATGTAGCTCGGCCACTGTACGGAATCAACCGGGGTATTAATGCCAAGGATTGGCGTTATTACCCCGTTATAGTTATTGCGCTGTACATTTTAAATTACAAATTATCTCGAGAAGATATCCAAAATCTTAAACAACATTTTGAAAGTCCATGAAATGTACTACAATTTATGCAATTAACAAAGTATTTCCGGATAAAAAAAATAGTCTTCACATCACAAAACGTATCTCACAAATTTTAGATCAAGCGTTAATATTAGTTGCTTGTAAAAACAATAACACCTAAAAATGAAACAAATTAACTTGAAGCTGTTTTTTTCGATTTATATGACTCAAAACCCTTCTGCGCAGAACACATGGGTGTCATTTACCAGATTATTTCATAATTATGCATAATATTAGCACTTGGCGTTATTACCCCGCCTGGCGTTATTACACCAGACCACCTTACACAGGGTATTTGACTATTGACTGTCTTGAAGGAAACTCAAGGGTCTCCAGATCTGTCACCTATTGAAAACATCTGGTGATGTATTGCTGAGAGATTGGCCCGCCACCCTTCTCTAGTTTATACGGTTAATAAAGTGCAGCATAGACTCGAAGCAGCATGGAATGTGTTGCCCATTTCTGTCATTAAAACCCATTTGGACATCACTTCCAACTGAATAAGGGCCGTTTTAGCTTCCAAAAAGCAACAGTTTCTACTAATATCACATTCTTGTAAACAATCTAACTGCTTAAAATTTTTATAATTTTGTGCTTATGCCGTACTGTTTACGTACAATAAATATCTTTTTTTTGTATTTTCTTTCTTTCATGGTGTTGCAATTTTTATCGCCAGCTGTGTACTTTTGGTATTACCTTTTTCTAATTTTTAAAATGTAATTTAGTAGAATGAAAGCATGATTATATTTCTGCTCCAAATTCATTTGATTTATCATTATTTCAAGGAGGATTTTAATTGTTTTTTTTTAATTTAAAAATATAATGTTAATTAAATGTTGAAAAAGTAAATTAAGTGGCAAGAATAATACTTGAATATATTTGCATGTGCTAAATTTTATCACTTCTGTTGAAAGTTTAAAATTACGTTTTTCTACTTACTCATGCATTATATTTTAATATCCTGAAATTAATTAAGCATCATCCTTTTTCAAAAGGATAAAATTAAATAAGTTTGTTATTGTTAATGTATTAAACTATGGAATATAAATCGTGAATAAGGCGTCATTATTATTATTATTTCTAATATCTGCACGATGATATTCAGAAAATATTTTTGTTTTGCTGTTTGAGAGATAAAGTTATTTACACCTCCGAATAAAATGTAAACAAAAAAGGATAATTTGATGAATATTTTTGAGTTGTATCTATAAGATTATATCTCTTCAGTTGACAATCTAGGAATTTGTATGCTGATAACTTATATATTATTTTTTTAATGACAATATTAATTCAAGCATTTCAAGTGGGGTTTTTCATTCAAATTTTAATATAAAATGTTAATTAAATCTTCAAAAATAAAGTTAAATGGCAAGAATAATACTTGAATATCTTTGAATGTGCGTGTTCTATTTCATAATTTCTGTTGAAAGTCTACAATTACTTTCTTCTACTTACCCATGCATTATTTTTTAATATCACGAAATTAATTAATCATCCTCCTTTTTTAAAATGCTAAAATTTAACAAGTTTGTTACAGTTGAAGTACAAAACTGCAGAATATGAATCAGGAATAATGCGTCATTATTATTATAATTTCGAATATCTGCATAATGACATTTAGAAAATCATTTTTGTTATGGTCTTAGAAAGATAAAATTAACTACACCTTCAAATAAAATTTAAACGAAGAAGTATTATTTGATGGATATTTTTGAATTATAGCTGCATGGTTGTATCACTTCTGTTGACAATCTAGGAACTTTGTACGATGACACCTTATGTATTAGTTTTTCAGGACTTAGTTAATTAAACATCATTTTTCATTAATATAAAAATTTTTGTAGTATAGAACGCGTGAAACAATCTAATGAGCAGTTTTTATCACTTTATTTAATCGTAAAGTATTTCAGAAAAATTTAAAGTAGAAAACATAGATTTATAGCTAGTTATAATTCACTTCTATTTTCCGTAGCATATTAAGTATAGTATATTAGTTTGAATAATCCTTTTTTAACATATTTTAGAATTTTAAAGCGAATGCGTTTCTGTTTTAAAATTCTATTACAAATTAATTATATTTATTATTATTTCTAGCATTTTCAAGACTTTTCATCTGCTATATAAAGGTGCAAAGTCAATAAAACTTTTACAAAAGTTTTACATAGAAAGCAACACGTTTTACAACTGAAGTATAAATGTATAGAATATAAATCGTGAATAACGCGTCATTATTATTATTATTATTATTATTTCGAATATCTGTATAGTGACATTTAGAAAAACTTTTTATTTTTGTTAGAAAGTTAAAGTTAATTACATCTTAAAAATATATATTTAAGAAGGATTATTTGATAGATATTTTTTAATAATAATTACATGATTGTAACTTTTCTGTTGATAATCTAGGAATTTTGTATGCTGATACCTTATGTGTTATTTTTTAGTGACAAAATCAATTAAACACCATTTTGCACTAAGATAAAATGTATGAAATACAAATTGTGAATAATGGACCTTTTTTATCATTGTATTTAATCGTAAAGTATTTCAGAAAGGTAAAGAATATTAAATGTAGATTTAAAGCTAGTTATAATTCAGTTGTATTTTCTGTGGAGTATTGAGAATAGTGTAAATTTTAAAACAATTTTAAAAACATATTTTAGAATTTTAAAAAGAATGTGATTCTATTTTAAAATTCTATTACTCAACAACTTTATTTATTATTATCTCTCGCATTCTCCAGGTTTTCTTGTGCTATAGAAAGGAGCAAAGTCAATTAAACCTTTAACAAAGTTTTAAATAGAGAAAGCAATACAGATTACAGCTGAAGTGAAAAAATGTGAAATATAAATCACGAATAACGCGTCATTATTATCATTATTTCGATTATCAGCATAATGACATTGAGAAAATCTTTTTGTTTTGCTGCTAAAAAGATAAAGTTAATTATTCACCTTCAAATGTAATTCAAACGAAAAAGGATAATTTGAAGATATTTTTGAATTATAGCAACATGATTGCATAACTTCTGTTGTCAATCTAGGAGCTTTATATTCTGATACCTTATGTATTTTTTTTTAAAGACAATATTAATTCAAGCATTTTAAGTGGGGTTTTTTATTCAAATTTTACTATAAAATATTAATTAAATCCTCAAAAAGTATGTTAAATGACAAGAATAATACTTGAATACCTTTGAATGAGCGTGCTCAATTTTATCACTTCGCTTGAAAATCTAAAATTACAATTTTCTACTTACTCATGCGTTATTTTTAATATCACGAAATTAATTAAACATCATCCTTTTTCAAAGCGATGAAATTAAATAAGTTTGTTGCAGCTGAAGTATAAAAATGTGTAATATAAATCGTCAATAACGCACCATTTTTATTATTGTTTCGAATATCCGCATAATGACATTCAGAAAATCTTTTTGTTTTGCTGTTAGAAAGATATAGTTAATTATATTTTTGAATAAAATTTAAACGGAGAAGAATGATTTGATGGATATTTCTTTATTATAGCTATATGATTTTCTCACTTGTGTTGACAATCTAGGAACTTTGTATGCTGATACTTTATGTGTTATTTTTTAATGACAAAATTAATAAAGTAACCATTTTTCATATAAGGTACCCTGGGGTAATAACGCCACGTTAAGGTTCTATCAATTTTCACGGCTTAGTTTTAGATTGTATTTTTCAAACAAATATAGGATATGATACAGCAACTCATTGACTATCTATATAAAATAAAATAATTTAACAAATATGTATTCATAAAATGTAATGGCGTTTTTTCTTGACCAATGCTATTTGGCGTTATTACCCACCTATATGGGTAATAACGCCATGCAAACAAAACTATGAAATAAGATGGAATAATTGCATGTAGATAGCCCAATTCTAAAAATACAAATTCTACAAACTTGGAAATTGACAAATTGCATTCTAAGCTATTGAAAATGTTCAAATTTTTGTGAAATTGTGAGAAAAATAAAGGTGTGGTGTGGGAGGGGGGGATGAGGCAAAAGAATATCAGACCGTGAGCTTCTTTTTGCTTAAAAAAGACCGCTTAAATAGAAATATGAGAAACATTGCACAGTTTTAACTGTGTTTATTTGAATCAGTATTTAGGATGTAGCTCGGCCTCTGTAGGGAATCAACCGGGGTATTAATGTCAAGGATTGGCGTTATTACCCCGTTATAGTTATTGCGCAGTACATTTTAAATTACAAATTATCTCGAGAAGATATCCAAAATCTTTAACAACATTTTAAAAGTACATGAAATGCACTACAAATTTATGTAATTAACAAAGTATTTCCGGATAAAAAGATAGTCTTCACATCACAAAACGTATCTCGCAAATTTTAGATCAAGCGTTAATTTTAGTTGTTTGTAAAAACAATAAGACCTAAAAATGAAACAAATTAACTTGAAACTGTTTTTTGCGATTTATATGACTCAAAACCCTTCTGCGCAGAGCACATGGGTGTCATTTACCTGATTATTTCATAATTATGCAAAATATAAGCACTTGGCGTTATTACCCCGCCTGGCGTTATTACCCCAGGGTACCTTAGATAAAAATTTTCGAATCATGAAACGTGTGAAATATAAATTTTAAATAATCAGCAGTTTATATCAGTACATTTAATCGCAAATTGTTTCTGAAAAATAGCAAACCCAGATTTAAAACTAGTTATAATTCACTTGTATTTTGTATTTTCTGTGGCATATTAAGAATAGTGAATTAGTTTTCATAATTTTTAAAATATATTTGAGAATTTTGAAGGGAATGCGATTTTGTTTTAAAAATCTATTACAAATAAATTTATTGTTAATCTCGCATTTTCCAGATTTTTCTCTTTACTATATGAAGGAGCATAAAATCAATTAAACCTATAAAAAAGTTTCGAACACAGAAACAATTAGTTAAAATATTTCAGTAAAGTCTGTGCGACTTCATCACTTTTTTGATTGAGTTTAATCATTATGTGTTTATTGTATACTGTTTGCGTACAATAAATATCACTTTTGTATTTTTTTCTTTCATGGTGTAGCAATTTTAATGGACAGCAGTGAACTTTTGTAATGTTTTTTCTAATTTTTGAAACATAATTTAAAACAAAATGAATGTATGATTAAATTTTTGCTCCATATTAATTAGATTCACCATTATTTAAAAAAATTAATTCGAATTAAAAATATAATGTTAGTTAAAATTTCCAAAAGAAAGTTAAATGGCAAGAATAATACTTGAATATTTTTGAATGTGCGTGCTCGATTTTACCTTTTCTGTTGAAAGTCTAAAATTACATTTTTCTATTTACTAATGCGTTTTTTTTTTATATCATGAAATTAATTAAGCAACAACCTTTTACAAAATAATAAAATTAAATAAGTTTATTTCAGCTGAAGTATACAAGAGTGTAATATAATCGTCAATAACACGTCATAATTATTATTATTTCAAATACCTGGATAGTGACATTTAGAAAATCTTTTAGCTTTGCTGTTAAAGAGGTAAAATTAATTACACATTCAAATAAAACGAAGAAGGGTAATTTGATGGATATTTTTGAATTATAGCTACATGATTGTATCACTTCTGTTGACAATGTAACAACTTTGTATGCTGATACGTTATGTATTATTTTTTAATGACAAAATTAATTAAACACCATTTTACAAGATAAAAATGATGAGTGTGAAATGTGTGAAATACAAATTGTGAATAATGAGCAGTTTTATCATTATATTTAATCATAAAGAATTTCAGAAAAATTAAAATTTGGCTGTATGATTCCAATACATTAATTATATTTCTTGTATTTTCGTACATTACTTTGGACGGCTAAACATGTATTTTGCTGACATAGTATGAATTATTTAAAAAAAAAATCAATTATAAATCATTGTTCAGCATGATAAAATTAATAGATTTATCTAACTTAAAATATAAAAACTTATGGAAATTTCCTAACTTTTAGTATAAGATTTTAATAATAAATTAAGGGTTTTCTTAACTGATCCGCTCAACAAGCGAAAAACGTTTTAACACATTTACAAATTCATTTTTTAACAGAAAATTATAAAATTTTAATGCTTGACTATGAAAGCGATTTCGAATTGAACTTATTTTTCTATTTTATGATAATAAATATAGATATAATCATAATGCAAAGGTTTCAACTAATTGTTCTGTATTATTTAATTTGCTTGTTAACAATTTAATTAACTTGTCTTCCCAAATCAAAAGGAAAAAAGCTTTACTATTATCATTGTAAGAGTACGATTGTATTAAATTACTTATCGAGTTATAAGCTATTTCGATGACGCAATCACCCGTTTTTCTCCTCCTTTTCGACCGGTTTTTCTGATTTCGTCGGGAAATATGCTCAAAAGTGTCAACTTTGAAGGCTTGTTATGAAAAATCTATTGTGTATTTTAAAAAACAAAAGAATGAGTGCAGTTAGACAGTTTCTGAATAACAACACCTGCTATGTTCATGCATTTCCGAACAAAAATAAATTAATGCATGTGTCACAAAGTTGCCCTTTTTGATTTAAGAACAACCTTAAGCAACAAATTTAAGAAAGACAATTGTAACATCGAAATTTTAGTCTAATTTGTTTCATAACATGACAAGAGGAATTTCCAGTTTTCGAAAAGCATTTGTTTAGAACAATAAAAATATATAGTTTCATTTTAAAATCCCATTAATCATTATTTTTATTTATATATCATTTGCTGTTATACAATAGCTTTTTTCCTTTTGATTTGGGAAGACAAGTTAATTAAATTGTTAACAAGCAAATTAAATAATACAGAACAATTAGTTGAAACCTTTGCATTATGATTGCGTGATTCCTTAACTTCTACTTTAAATTAAAAAAATATAACGTTTTGATATCTTAGGAATAATGTTTTCACGTAGAAAATACTACTTTTCAATAAGAGAGAATTAAGTATGCTTGTTAAAAATTTAGAACAATATATTATTTTTATTAATATGTTACAATGATGAATTATCAAACAAAAATTACACAAGCTATCGTAATGCTTAAATTCAAGTAAATATTTCTTTCACAGAAAGAAAATATGATTTCGGCTAAAAATTATGTTAAATTTATATCTGGATGTCACATTTTCAATGGCTGTCTGCATTTAACTCAAAGATTTTCATTGAATATCTTCGAATTAAAATTCACACCAATCTATAACTAACATTGTAAGAATAGACATTTATATCGCAAATAACTTACAAACTACTTTTAGATTTAAAAAAAAGCAAAATTTTTAATTTATAAGAGTGAATGTTCCTGGAAAGTTAAATATTAATTGTATTTAGTGTGAATGGAGAATAGAGCATTTTTAAATTTATTATTTTGAATTACTTTAGAATGGCTTTTCTTTCTTTCTTTTTCTTATTTTATTCTTGCCAAATTGAAAGTATTTTCTGTTTTTCTATAAATAGACAAGGATTTTCCTATTTTAAATTCTATTTAGAAATATATTTAAAGATTTTATTATTTGAAGCCTGAAAAATCTGAAAATCATTGAAAGTACTGTCTAGACTAATAGAACTAAATAAATAAATAAATAAATAAATAAATATAAATTAAAAGGAGTGATATTTCTTGCTAAAAAGGTTAAAACTTTCAATATATAATAGAAAATGTCATTCCTTTATATGAATGAAATTGTCATTTTACGTTTTTCCAAATTCTCATCTTTGCAGGCGTAGTTAAGAGCCGAAAATAAAACTTTTAGAAAGTTTTGAGTGTTTTGTAAAGAAAGGGGAAGGATTAAGCTATTTTTTTAACTATGTCTTAAGAAATTTTCCCTTTAAAACAACTTTTTATTTATTTTTTTAATAATTTTAAAACAAACAAAACTCACACAATGTGAAAAATTAAAACCACTCATACAATATATTTGTCAAGTGAAAAAGTAACATTTTCATTAATAATAATATTAATGTGAAAAACAAATAAAATTTTTTTATGAGATAACAAAATTAAAAGCCAGAAAAAACTTTTTATATTAATCCTAATGTATAATGTGAAAAAAGATTAGATGTAGGTCAACTCTTAAAATTTGATTTGTATGTAGAAAAGAAGAAAACCATTACCTTTTTGCATTAAAATAACATTTTATTCAAATAAATGTATGACATTTTCTAGCATAAATTGTAAACGTTAAACTTTTTAGGAAAAAAAAAAAAAAAAAAACTAAATAAATAAATAAAATAATACTTTATTTTTTAAACTTAGTTCTAAAAATTTATAAAACATTTTAAAAATTTTTAGGATTAAAATAATAAAATTTTAAATAAATTTCTAAATCGAGTTTCATATAAGAGAATCCTTGTCTCTTTGTAGAAAATCATAAATTAATTTTTGTCTCATCTTTGTTTGTAGGCGAAAATAAAAAGTCAGAAAGTCAAAAATAATTCTCTCTCTATCTCTCTCTCTTTTTTTTTTTTTTTTTTTTCTATGAGTGTTTTGTAATTAAAAGAAAATGATTAAACTATACTTTTAATTGTGACTTTTGAAACTTTTACTTTAAAACAACTTAAGAAAATAGGTTAAAACTCAAACAAAACTCAATAATATTAATATCAACCAATAATATCAATATATAAAAAAAAAAATAATGACATTTTATTTAAAAACGAAATTAATTGCCAAAAAAAAAAAAAAAAAAATCTTTAGAATACTTCTAGTGTATTTTGTGAAAACAGATGAGATGTAGAACAATTCTTAAATTTTGGTTTATATAAAAAACAAAAGAATACCTTTAGAATACCTAAAAAACTTTGCATTTTTATTATTGTTTTGGAAATGAAATGAAATTTTCGTTGAAATAAATGAATGACATTTCCTGTCATAAATTATAATCTTTAAAATTTTTAGTAAAAAGAGAAAAAAAACATTAAAAAAAATATTGTTTTAAAATCCGTAAATAAATTTCTAAATCGAATTTTATGAAAGAAAATCCTTGTCTCTTTATAGAAAATAAGAAAATATTTTACTTCCCTTCCTTGTTTGCAGACGAAGTTAAGAACCGGAAATAAAACTTTTAAAAATGTTTGAGTGTTTTGTAAAGAAAAAGAAAAGATTAAACTATTCTTAAATTACGACTTTTGAAACGTGTATTTTAAAACTATTTTTTTTTTTTTTTTTTTTTTTTTTTTTTTTTTTTTTTTTACTTTTGCAAACTCGAACAACATGTTTGTCAAACGAAAAAAATAAAATTTTCAATAATAAGAACATTATTAATGTTGAAAATAATAATAGAAATTTATGTGACAATAAAATTAAAAAAGGGAAAAAAATCTTTAGAAAACTTCTTGTGCATTTTGTGACGAAAGAAAAGAAGTGAAATAATTGTTTAACTTTCACCTCATATATATACATGTACATATATACAGGGTGTCCACTCTCATCTGTGACCAATGGCTAATTTTTGTACCTTCAGTCATAGACATGCAGTTCCACTTACAAAAAAGTTTTAAATGAGGTAAGGAAATAATTTAAAAGTGATTTTGGTCAATAAAAACATTTCTTAAAAAATTACGAAACTTAATTTTTTTATACGGTCTCCCAGTTCTATATGTTAGATTTAGGAAAAATTTCCTAATACTCTGATTAATATATATATATATATATATATATATATATATATATATATAAAGCATATATATAAAAAGCATATTTTTTTGTTGCTAGTTAGGAGTCATTCACAGATTTAGTAGAAATACAGTTTCTTCAGCTATATTAAAAAAATTGTTAAGAGTAAAATTAACATTGCAATATAAATTTGAAATCTTTAATCATTCTGACAAAAGAATGCAAAATATGCAATTTCTAATATACATATAAGGAAAAAAACAGAATTCTTGTTAAATAAATTGATGAAAATAGACTGCCTAATAAATGATGCATATTTTAAAGGGACGGTGGACGTTAAAATTTATTTTATTCATTTTTAGCATAGCAATATGAAA
The DNA here is from genome assembly GCA_964019185.1 of Maratus speculifer. Lineage (NCBI taxonomy): Eukaryota > Metazoa > Arthropoda > Arachnida > Araneae > Salticidae > Maratus > Maratus speculifer. The sequence goes on from OZ025302.1 coordinate 215,696,227, forward strand.
TTTTGTGCATATATACATTTCACCAAAAGCATATAGAATACATTCAAAAAATTTCCAACCTTATTAAAATTTGTAATTTTTTTACAAAAATTTAAATTTTTAAACGAAATTTTAAAATGCTCCTCGTGTCTTAATTTTTGAAATATTTTCTTGCTTTTGCATTTTTATTACTTAAAACTATATTATAAACAAATTTGCTTAAGATTTTTAAAATCTCTTGAATAGTTAATATTTTACAGATTTTTTTCTAAATTCTTTAACGATTTTCATCAAAATTTTGCCTTTTAATAAGTAAAAAATAAAATTTGACTATCTTAATGAAGACGAATTTTAAAAAGCTTACACAATTTCTTTTTAAATAATATCAGGATACTTCCTTATCATGTTTATAAATATTGATCAAAAATTAAGACGCAAGGAGCAATTCAAAAATCTAAAAACGCTGAAAAATTATTTTTGAGAAAAACAGATTTAAAGTATATAAATACATTTATCTTTATTATTTACTCCTTAAAACCTTCATAAAGGCTATTTTAATAAGAAAAAACTATTTAGGTACTATTATACCACAGAAATAGATCTTTTTTCTGACGATTTTGCTATAGATGATTTTGTCAAATAAAGGTCCACTGTCTCCTTAACTTATTATTAGATAACACTAGCCTTCGAAAGTTGGGTTCGATATGATTTTCAACTTTTGATAAATGAATCTTATGTAGTCTGTATCACTGAAATTGTCAAAAAATTTTTGTCATCACGTAAAAGGTTTTTGCAAATCATAAAATTTAATGTTAAAAAATAAATAAATAAAAAAATAAAAAAATAGCGAAAATTTGATATTATGAAATAAATGTAATTCTAACTTTTCACAATTACTTTTTATGTATTTTTTTTTATCGCAAATAACTTTCATTTTTAACCATCGAGTCAGGAATTTTCAAAAATGTTAAATTTCAAATTTAAAAAGTTCAAATTTTAAATTGAAACCTCTCCCCTACCTATTTGGACTTCTCGCTGTTTAGCTGCAAGCTGTATAAGTCATAATATTGAATAAATTATTGAATTAAACAAAATTTAATTTGCTAAAAAAAGTTTACATCTTTTTTATAGTAATAAATTTTCGCTTTTTGTTTTAACTTTGACATTTACGATTTACAAAGAAATTCTGACTTGAAGACCCAAAAATAAGTTCATTTTCAGATTCAGTGGAAAGTTGTGATTCGGCAGTGTAGCAGCGCCACCCGTTGAGCGATTTGTATCAAATACCAATCAGCTTCAGTTTATATCGAGGTCTAATTGAATCTAAAGTTTCATAAAATTCCGTACATTAGTTCTTGAGATAGAGTGCCCACAAATTTCTGTTACGTACATATAGATAGATTCACAAACAGATATTTTGTAAAAATATGTTTTTTTAATCTCTCACCCCTAAAACGTGTAAATCCGGAAAATTGGAAAATTATCACAATTCCAATACCTTCATGTAAAGATAGAAGGAAATAATAACCTAATTCTATAAATTTAAAAATCATTAATTTTACTTCAATTTTTGCCCCATACAGACTTAAAAAATGACAGAGTGACTGACAGACTCAAATAGAAACATTTTCTAAAAGATGTGTTCAAGACATTCTAAAATGTATAAATCCATCGAAAACCGGAAGTAGTTTTTTTTTCACAAATCCAGTGTTTTCTTCTTGTAAAAATAGAACAAAATAAAAATGAAGATCCCGGGTATCGCTCGGAGTGACTCGTGGTTAGAGATTTTCAAGAACATGTTTGAGCAAGATATTTATTGTATATATATAATATTTCTATATATCTTAAAAACCATACCTTTGGCAAGTTAAAAAATGTATGAGGATCTCAGAAGCAAAGGAGTATAAGTGACAAAAGTTCGATATGGGGTAAATGCAGTTCGAAGATTATTAACTTTAAATTTGAACATCAATAATAATAGACTGAATTATAATTAAAAACTGCCGCTTGTTTCATACTTGTCTTATAACTCTTATTTCAATAAAAGTAAAAAATGCAGAAAACAATTTTATTTAAATTTATAATTAATCAATATTGATAATTATTCGGAAAAAGTGGTTTATCTATAGAAATCAGCACATAACACTGTAAAAAAAAATCTGTAAAGATACTAAACTTTTTCTAGGAAACTGGGATTCCAAGAATTTTTCCTGTAGCGGTAACAGCAAAATTTCAAGTTTCAAAATCGATTACATGATTTTTGTCTGTTATCGTTACATGAAAAGTTCTTGGAATCCCAATTTCCTAGAAAATGTTTAGTACCTTTACAGATTTTTTTTTACAGTGAACTAGAAAATCATTTATATATCATTAAATGAAAAGAAAAAAAGCGTATTTTCAGGTCATGTATGGACTTAGTGAAAATTTGTCACTTGTACCTTTTAACTTTATATAATATTATAAATAATATTACTCCTCATCTATAATAATAAAGAGAGAAGTTTGTGAGTGTGTCAGTGCTGTTCTGAAGAGGACCGCTACACGTAGAGTTATAAAATTTGTAGGGAAGGTATTTCTGTATATGAAGTTTTGCACCTTGAAGCCCGATTTTCGATTTTTTAATTAGATTTTTTTAAATTTAATTTTTTAGTCGATTTTTAGCGTTCTTTTTATGTTTCAAGGCGATTTTTTCACATTAGTGGAATGAATGTGGTTTCTTTCTTTTAATCCGACATAGTAAATTTAGTTATCTTTTCAATAAAGCTTATTCGGAATTCGTGCAGCGATTTTTGAATTTTTAACAAATTTTAATGCGATTTTAAGTATTTTTTCGTATTTTGTCGCTGTTTTATTGACATTGATAAAAATAAAATTGTTTCAAACTTTTAGCCTAATTTGCTAATTTTTTTTTACCTTTGAGTTTCAATGATTTTTAATGCAATTTTTTGTTCGATTTTTGAAGTAATCTTTTACAATTTTTCGAGTTTTTGTGTTTTTAGAATCGATTTTTTTCATTTTTTTCAATATTATACGTTTTTTTATGCATCATGGTTATCACGGACCCGGGCAACGCCGGGCGGATCAGCTTGTATACAATATTACTTGTCTCTCATAAACTCTAAATTTTAATGTTTGAAGAAAGAAAAATATATATTTTTTTAATTTTTAGATTTATTTTTATAAGGCTAAAAGATATTTTCATTAATTTTCAGATCGTTTACACAGGAAATAATAAAAATATTGAATATATTTCCAAATAGAAATTTAGACCAGAAAATACTGGTCTTTTTCGTAAGAATCAGAAAATATTTTATCTTTAATCTTTGTTTGCAGACAAACTTAAAACCCCGGAAAAAAAGAAAAAAAAACTTTTGAAAATGGTTTAAGTTTTTGGAAAGAATGAGAAAAGATGGAAATTTTTTTCAAATTATGACTTTGTCAAGTTTTTGCTGTTTTTTTATTAAAAAGAAAAATTTTCAAACTGAGACGATATTATTGTCCGATGAAAGATATAATATTTTTTCTCATACATTTATATTATTTATATTATTTTTAAACGTCATAAGTTTTAAAATTTTCAGTAAGAAAAATGGATTCATCTGAAGCAAATTGTTTACTTTTTGATATTGATTTTTCTTTCGATAAAAAAAACTTTCTTTAAATCTAGAAAAATGTATGCTTTATACTTATGTAATGCTTTATACTTATATAATTATGTAATATATTTATATAATTATGTTGATTCTTATTATGTAAATTTTTTGGTCATACAAAGTTCTATTTTGGCTTTTCAGAAAAAATCTTATGTCTCCAATATGTGATAAGTTGATTTATATAAAAATCGGAAAAAAAAAATTCCAAAAAAAGGAAAAGGTGGTGCGACCTTATTACCTTAAAATATATTTATTCTTTCTTTTTATTTAAATTTGCTAATTTGTACGACTGCAACAGCTAAAAAATGAATTTTTTTTCAGCCATAAAATTTACAATACAAAGTAAAAAAAAAAAAAAAACTGTAAAGTTAAAACTTTTTTCTAGGAGACTGAAATTCTTAGAATTTCAATGTAATGGTAACAGCAAAAATTCATGTAACCGATTCTGTTACATGAATTTGTACTGTTGCCGTTACTTTAAAAATTCTAGGAATCCCAGTTTTCTAGAAAAAATTTAGTAACTTTACAATTTTTTTTCTTTACATTGTGATAAAAATGAATTCTTCCCAAGTAAATCAAGCACTTTTAGATTTTATTTTCTTCTATCAGTAATTGCTGTTTTAAGACTACGGAAAATATATTTATACTGTTAATTTTTAAGTTTGATTTAAAAGAAATGTATAAATCTTTAATTTTAATAGAATTTTCTGGTTATACACGGTTTTATTATAAATATTTATTTGGATGCTCATTCATTATTTCATTCCTTTTTATTAATTTTTAATTAATGTTTCTTCAACAATGACTGTTTACCATAAATAAAAAAAAAGTCAGATTGCTAAAACAATAGTTTTTGCCTGTAACAGTTAAATTTATACATTTTATTTTCAGTCATAAAATCTGCAGTAAGGAAGTATTATCATTCAAATTATTTACTTTTAGAGTTTGCTTTCTTCCATCAGTAACTTATTTTTAAGACTACGTAAAATATTTTTATTCTAGTATTATTTATTTATTTATTTATTTTTAGTAAATCTGGAATTTAAAATGTACAATTCTCTACTTTTTAATAAAATTTTTCAGTTGCATAAGATTTTATATTAAATATATCTGATATATAAGATTTTATTTTAAATGTTAATTAATTCATTCATTTTTATTAATTTTTAAGTAATGATTTTATAACAATGACTGATTAATATAAATAAAAAATTTTCAAATTATTAAAAAATTGATTTCATCTAATATCGCCTGCTTGAGATTTACATGGACGTTTTTCTTTTCTTTTTTTTTCCTTTTTTTCTCTTTTTTTTCCTTATTCTTAAACCATTCTTCTTCTTAAACAAGTTATGCATTATCTTGCTCGCCATTGTTTTATATACCTTAGCATAAAAAGTAAAATAAAGTAAAATAAAATAAAATAAAAACGCGTCTAGAGATTTTGAAATAAGAAAAAGTTTTCGTAAAAATTTTGAAATTACGAAAAATTATGAAAATCGAAAATTTTATTTTTCTATTTCTCTATTTTTCATGCTGAAACGACACCTTAGGAAAAGAAATCAATCATGAGATAATCTTCAAACTTTAAAGCTTGAAGAAAAAAAAAAATCTGATTATTTATTCCCTTTTACGATTTTTTCCGCTAACTATTTCTTTATGCCTATAAAGAATATTTTTCATAACTTTGCAATATTCTTTTAACCATTTATAACACAAATTATGCATTAAAGTTTGCTTTACCTCAATAATTATTTTCTTTGATGGTTCAAGATATATTAGAAAAATTATTTCATAGTAATATGAAATTTGAATAAAACGTTTTATTAAAATCGATTTAATAAATAGATTTCAATATTAGATTTTAAAGAGGAAATATACTGGTTATAATTTCCCTTCTGGTGATCTTAATTACCCCAAACATTTGTGATTATAAGTTTTTGATGGGTAATTAAATTAAAAAGAATTTAATTTTAAAAGAAAAAGGGCTATGAAAATTAAAATTTTTAAGAAGTGTTCTTAAAGGGTGGAAGTTACTTCTTACACTGAAACAAAATCTGTAAAGTTACTAAAAGTTTTCTAGGAAACTGGGATTCCTAGAGCTGTTTATGTAACGGCAACAGGAAAAATTCATGTAACAGATACAGATTTGCACTGAAAATCAAAATATCTGCAAGATTACTAAGAATTTTTTAGGGAACTGGGATTCCTAGAATATTTTATCTAACGACAACCCAGGTTACAGATAAAATTTAAGTAAGATAACTGTAATTTTAGTAGATTCGTTTGTAAAGTTACAGATTTCTGTGGCTTTACAAAAACTAGTTTTGTAAATTTACATCTTTTCAAGTAGAATGTAGAGATAAAATGTTTGAAAGCATACAGATTTCGGCAGCTTTACATCTGTCGGATTACAGGTATTTTTTTACAGTGTATGTACTAAAAATATCACTTTTCCAAATAGTTACAACTAAAAAAATAACAATGTTGAAAAGGTAAAAAAAGGTCATAATTACCCCTCCTGACCCTACTTTTTTTTTTATATTATTATTAAGAGGAGAGCTACACATATTTAGAGGAAGTTGGACTTTCATGCAATAAACATTTTTATTTGTACGTCAATATAAATTCTATAGATCGCGTACAGCGCAGTACAAAAGTTCGCCGGGAAATTTTAACAATCAATAAGCAGGAAGAGTTGGGTTCGGGCCGTGAAGCCATCAGACGACCGTTGAAGTTTCAAGCTCTATGTTCGTCTTCGTTAGACCGGTCACATTGGTTGAGCAGTTCCGTTTATTGACAAAAATTGCTGAACAAGAATCTGGTTACTTTCTGCTATCTTCAATAGAAGAAAGTATTGTAATCGAAATTTTTTTCGAATTCCGGTTTTTGACGGTTTTACACGTTTTAGGGGTCAGAGATTCCAAAAAACATGTTTTTACAAAATGTCTGTCTGTCCGTCTGTGTGTATGTCGCCATTCCACCATCAAAAAGTGTATGAAGTTATGCATAGAATTGAACAAATTTTTTGTGAGTGTTTTTGGCTGTGGCAAGCAGGTCCTCCTTCAGTTTGAAATATTCCGCCGGAAGGGGGCGCTGCAATCGCAATTTTTGTGCCATTTTCAATATTTTACCAATCAAAAGTATATAAAGTTATGCATGGAATTGAACCAGATTTTTTGTGTATGTGTATGACTATGACTAGTTGGTCCTCCCTGAATTTGAAAAAAATCCGCCGGAAGGGGAAGCTGCAATCCCGATTTTTGTGCCATTTTCAATATTGTACCGAACAAAAGTATATGAAGTTATGCATCGAGTTGAACCAAATTTTTTGTGTAAGTGTATGGCTATGGCTAGTTGGATCGCCCTGAATTTGAAAAAAATCCGCCGGAGGGGGGCACTGCAATACCGAATTTTATGCCATTTTCAATATTGCACCTCATAAAAGTGTATGAAGTTAGTTCTAGAACTGAACTAAACATTTTGTATATGATTATTTTTTGGTAAGGCAAGTAGGTCCTCCCTGAATTTGAAAAAAAAATCTGCATATCATTCTATTGTCCATCGGCTCGTGCAGAGACGGAAATTCGTTTTTACTCCGATTACTTGATTGAAGCAGAAACTTAAGATGAAAATCAAAGTTGGTAGGGTATTGAATTAAAATTATTAAAGCATTAAAATGAGTAACTATTTTTTTTAAATATTAAAATGTATGTCCAGATAGAAGAAAGTTTTGGGATTGGCACATCCAAATAGCTTAAATTTTATCCTACTATGTACTGTATTTTAATCACAGCTATTGATAATATGCAGGGGTTTTGAGTCCATTTCAAATACGTTCAGATTACTGATTTTAGTCCATGAAATCGGTTTCCTGAAATGTGTTATGCTTATTATACTTTGTTTAGTTAAGCATAATCTTTTCCTTTATTAAACGTTCAAGTTTTGTTGAAATGTTTCAAATTATTTCATAAACTATGCTAAATGTATAATTTTTCGTTCTTGTTTAATTAAAATGCAGGAATAAAGTATGTACTTTAAAAAATGAATAACATAAAAAAATCAATAATTTTTTTTCATATTCAGAATAATTTTTTCGATGCAGTTTCAAGAGATAAACTTAATAAAAAAAAAAACTTTAAAATAATTTTTTTTATTTAAAATGGAAAATAGTAGAATATTTTTTTAAGTATGGCTTTGATATAAACCGCAACATTTTTAATTTATTAACTGTCAAATAGTACCTCATCTTCTGAAACAAATAAATAGATAACATTTTATGAGATATTATGTTATATAGTACATATAAATTTATAAATCATTCACAGAAATTTACAAATAAATTAAAATACTTTGATATACAATTATTGATGGTAATTCATAAAAATGTTTTTGTAAAAATTTTGTATGTTTTTTAAATTGCTTATTTAGACGCCGTTTTTCATCGTACTAAACGGTAAAGCTTTCTTAATGTATTCTGAAAATGTGGGAACCTGATTTATAATCTATGATAAGCGCATGATTTTTTGTTCTTGTTTAATTAAAATTTAGAAGAAATAATTACTTTAAAAAATTGAGTCACATGAGTAAAAATTAATAATTATCTTTCATATTAAGAAAGAACCTTTTCCATATAATTTCGAAAGATAAACTTAATTAAAATCTCAGAAAGAAATGTAAAACTATTCTTCTATTTTATGCAAAATATAGACAGTTGATTTAAAAAGAAAAAAAATGTTTTATAATAAACCGCAATTTTTTTTTCTGTATTAACTTTCAAATAGTATCTTAGCTTTCGAAGTAAAGAAATAAAATAAACTTTTTAAAAAAATATATAACCGACCTCAATCAACGCTCTAAAAAGAGTTAAATAATTCTTTAAAATACCCTAATGATAAATTGTTATCTAATAACCACACATCAGATATCATGTACCGACAAAAAAAAATGGTTATATGTTTAATACATAGAACTTAATATCCAGCAAACATGGTTTTTCGACAGAATATTTTTTACAAGAGATTAATTTACATATTTTTGATTTAATTTATGAATATATACATATAAAAAGTAATGAATTACTTTTTGAAGTTGGTGCCAAACAATCACAATCTATAATGATTTTTACCATTTTATTTATGGCATTAGGCATAATATAACCACAATTCTTACTATACTTACAATAGTTTGGCACCAACTTCAAAAAGTAATTCATTACTTTTTATATGTATATATTCATAAATTAAATCAAAAATATGTAAATTAATCTCTTGTAAAAAATATTCTGTCGAAAAACCATGTTTGCTGGATATTAAGTTCCATGTATTAAACATATAACCATTTTTTTTTTTCGGTACATGATATCTGATGTGTGGTTATTAGATAACAATTTATCATTAGGGTATTTTAAAGAATTATTTAACTCTTTTTAGAGCGTTGATTGAAGTCGGTTATATATTTTTTAAAAAAGTTTATTTTATTTCTTACTTTTTAGTTATTTATACCGTAATACTTAGTTTAATCGGTTGGATAGTTGCGGTGTAATAGGTGAACACACATATATATAAAAGTACATACGCGGTCGAATTGATGATAACCTTCTCTCCTTTTTTAGGTCAGTTAAAGAAATTATAATACGGAAAAAATACTGTATGTTATACATGGATGTCAGGAATGGGGTTCGAACCCACGATTTCTTTCGAGAACCAGAGCTTAAATCGGGCGCCTTGATTCGCTCGGCTATCCTAACTGCAATCTAAACGGTGAACAATGCTATATTACTTTTCGCAAGTCTATTATTTTAGCACATTTTCACTGATAAAATACTGAGTTGGTAAAAGATCTCTGATACTCTGTGCAAACGGTTAAAAACAAAATATTCTTAATAGCATAATTAGTACTTAATTTGTAAAATATATGTGTAAAAAGAATAATACGGAAAAGGCTTTTGTATACATGTATGTCAGGAGAGGGTTTCGAACCCACGTTCTCTTTCGAGAACCAGAGCTTAAATCAAGCGCATTAGACCGCTCGGCTATCCTGATTGCAATCAACTCAGGGAGCTTATTCAAGGTCATGTTATTTTTCGCAAGTCTATTAATTTAGCACTCCTTCATTGATAAAGTATTGAGGAGATAAAAGATCTCTGATTCTCTGTGCTAACGATTAAATACAAAATATTCTTAATAACATAATTAGTATTTAATTTGTAAAATATATGTGTAAAAATTATAATGCGGAAAAAGGTTATTGTATACATGCATGTCAGGAGTGAGGTTCGAACCCCCGCTCTCTTTCGAGAACCAAAGCTTAAATCAAGCGCCTTAGACCGCTCGGCTATCTTGACTACAATCTATTCGGTGAACTTATTCAACGTCATATTACCTTTCGCAAGTCTATTATTTTAGCACTCTCTCGCTGATAAAGTATTGAGTTGGTAAAATATCTCTGATACTCTGTGCTAACGGTTAAATACAAAATATTCTTAATAGCATAATTAGAATTTAATTTGCAAAATATATGTGTAAAAAATATAATACGGAATAGGTTGTTGTATACATGTATGTCGTAAGTGGGGTTCAAACCCACGCTCTCTTTCGAGAACCAGAACTTAAATCAGTCGCCTTAGACCGCTCGGCCATCCTGATTACACTCCATGGTAGGAACTCATTCAACAGTTTTGATTAGCGAAAAATCACTAATTTTAATAGTTTTTGCCCGTTTACTAAAAAATTACTGAACCAATTTCTATGAAATGGAAGTGGTACCAATCCGAGAATAAGTTCTTTAATTTAACACCAAAACCAAATTAATCAGTTGGATAGTTTCGGCGTAATCGGTGAACATACATTAAAAAAATACATACGCGATGAATTGATAACCTCCTCTCCTTCTTGAAGTCAGTTAAAAATATTCTTAATAGCATAATTAGTATTTAATTTGTAAAATATATATGTAAAAATTATAATACGGAATAGGTTCGGAAACTTATTCAATGTCATGTTACTTTTTGCAAGTCAATTATTTTAGCACTCTTTCACTGATAAAGTGTTGAGTTGATAAAAGATCTCTGATACTCTGTGCTAACGGTTAAATACAAAATATTATTAATAGCATAATTAGTATTTAATTTGTAAAATATATATGTAAAAATTATAATACGGAAAATTATTGTACACACGTATGTCAGGAGTGGGGTTCGAACCCATTGTCACTTTCGAGAACCAGAGCTCAGATCAGGCGCTTTAAACCGCTCGGCCATCCTGACTTCACTCAATTGTAGGAACTAATTCAACAGTTTTAATTACCGAAAAAACACTAATTTTAATAGTTTTTGCTTAATTACTAAAAAACTACTGAACCAATTTGTATGAAATGGATGTGGTACCAATCCGAGAGTAAGCTCTTTAATTTAACACCAAAACCAAATTAATCGGCTGCATAGTTTCGGAGTAATCGGTGAACATACATAAAAAAAAAAAAAATACATACGCGTCGAATTGATAACCTCCTCTCCTTTTTGAAGTCGGTTAATAATAATAAATAATGTTTTCTGAGATAAATTGTGTGTTTTAGGTTTCACAATGAATTTATCGGAAATAGCTAAAAAGAAATTTTCTGGTTTGGAAAATATGACTTTTTCGTGAAAGGTATGAAGAATGAACGTTTTGCAGAAATCTAAAATTGTTCTTTCTCTTGCCTGGAAAATTTTACATAAATGCATTAGTGGTGGAAAAAAATATATTAATTTAAACGTCATTTTTTATGATAAATTAAAAATGTAAAGCATCCAATCAACAATTTATTGATTAGAAAAACAGACAAACAACCAAAATTTCATTAATGTTAAAAGAAAAAAAAAACCCAAAACTATTTGTTTTGTATTGCTCTTAAATGTTTGAATTGAATTAACTGTAATTTTTTCTGGAATTTTAAGAATACGTTTTGATTCTGGCATTTTAAATATTGGCAATTATTAGCCGATTTCTAAAATCAGAAACACCATTGAAATTTCACGAATTTTAATAATAACTGCATTATAAAGCATACCTTATTATTAATTGCTATAATTTGATTATTATAATACTTATATGCTTAATATAATACTTATTTATTGCACATAGATAGTGACATTTATAATACTGAAAATATAAAAAAGTATGAGTATCAATTGGTGGGGGAGATATTTTCTAATCTAAATTTTGGTATACTATGAGTACAGTATGTACAAATCTATCGAACAATTTCCAGCTATTGATAATAAATTATAAAATTGTTTTTTTTTTTTTTTTTTTTTTTTTTTTTTTTTTTTTTTTTAAGTACTACAAAATAAGAAAAAAATATTTACTTACCTCTTTAATCTAGTTAAACGGTTAAGTTTTGTTATTGTATTCAAAAAACGGTGGAAAGTGCTCCATAATCTATGCTTGACGTATAATTTTTCCTTCTTACTTAATTAAAGTTTGGAAAAAATGACTATTTTTTAAATACGAGTCACGTAAGTAAAAATTAATAATTAACTTTCACGTTCAAAATGATTTCTTCCATATACTTCCGAAAGATAAATTTTAATTAAAAACCTTGAAAAACGTATAAAATAATTCTTCTGTTTTACGCAGAATAGGAAAAAACAGAATATATTTTAAATGATAGCTTTGTAATAAACCGGAATTCCTTTTTATCTTTATTAACTGTCAAACAGTACCTCGGATTTTGTAACAAAGGAATAAATAATATTTTCTGAGATAAATTGTGTGTTTTATATTTCACAATGAATCTTTGAGAAATAGTTTAATAGAAATTTTCTGGTTTGAAAAATATGACTTTTTCGTGAAAGGTATGAATAATGAACATTTCGGAGAAATCAAAATAGGACTTTCACTTGCCCGGGAAATTTTAAGTAAATATATTATGAAAATATATATATATTAATTTAAACGTCATTTTTATGTTGTTTTGAAAAGTAAAGCGTCCACTGAATCATTTATTGATTATAAAAGCAGACAAACTACCAATTTAACATTATTTTAAAACAGAGTTTCCTGAAATAGTATGAGATGTAATGCTGTAAAAAATTTGTTTCAATTTATATTACATTTTTCTGGCATTTTAAAAGGTAAAGCATCCAGTCAATAATTTCTTGTTTATAAAAGCAGACAAACTATCAAATTTTCATTAATTTAAATCGGAGTTTCCAAACACGAACTGGTTCCAAGGCTGTAAGAATTTTGTTTGAATTTACTTTTTAATTTTTTAGGCGTTTTAAAAGATAAGCATCTAGTTAATAAATTATTGTTTATAAAAATCCAGACAAACTACCAAATTTTCATTAATTTAAATCGGAGTTTTTCAAAGCTATGTATAGTTGTAATGCTGTAAAAAAATTGTTTCAATTTATAATACATTTTTTTCAGGCATTTTAAAAGGCAAAGCATCCATTCAATAAATTATTGATTATAAAATGAGACAAGCTACCAAATTTTCCTTAATTTAAATATTAATTTACTAAAACGACGATCTTTGCAATGCTGTAAAAATTTTGTTTCATTTATATTTCATGTTATGGTATTTTAAAAGTAAATCACCCAGTCAATAATTTATGGATTGTAGGAACAAAATACTGAAATTTCGTTAACCTTTTTGAAGCTGGTGTACTGTTAATAGTATACGACTTTTCATTGAGTATTATTTTGCTTTAACAATTACTTTTGTTTTTTAAACATATAGAAATGATAGCGTATGGCTATGTTTTTCTTATTATGACTTGATTTATGTTTTGACACTTAGTAATAATAATAATAATAAAAGTTTGCTTAATTCTCTTTGCACCGTTGGTGATTGATTCCTTTGTTTTATATGCATGTATTTCACTCTTTAATAAAAAAAAAAAAATAGTTTACTTTTCTTAACCGAATCATGCGCGATAAACCACAAAAAGCATTAGAAAGTTATAATATCTGTTAAACTCTGTTGTAATGTGATATTTTTCAAACGTCTCTAAAAACTCTTCCTTAACCTATTATTATATAAATATGAATTGATCAGTATGCAAAATAAGTATATTCGTTATGTTTTGGACGATGATTAAAGAGCAGCAAGTTGTTATCAGATTTCTCACTGCGTCAGACTTTGATCAGACACCTCGCTGCCTTTAATCATCGGATTTTGCAATGTGAAATCCATGATGGCCACACAGGCACTGCCGCGTCAATTGGACGGAACTCACTTGCTGTCTGCTTCTCTCCCCCTTCATTCACAAGTGCCTACGTATGTTCACAACTACGCTGGATACTCCAATCGCATCTCTCGATGTCTCACTACTTTATTCCAAAGCGGAATATTCAAATTTTAACTGGTTTGGTAGTTAGGGCGTTTCGTACCTTTTCATTTGATCGCCCCTAGTATTTGCCGATTTTTTTTTTTTTTTTTTTTTTTTTTTTTTTTTTTTTTTTTTTTAAGTACCAAAATTTTATGAATTTTAATAATAGCTGCGTTTTTTTAATGTATAATAACAATTGTTAATAATAATTAATAATTGTTCTAGGTTAATGATATGCGTAAGTAATACTGAAAATATGAAAAAAGCATAAGTATCAATTGGAAGGGGAGATATTTTCTGATCTAAATTTTGATATACTGTGAGTATAGTATATACACATTAATAGATAATTTTCCGACTATTGATGGTAAATCTTTTTTTTCTATTTTAGTGTGCTACAATTAAAAAAAAATTCTTATGCATCATCTTTAACCTTATTAAACGGTAAATTTTGTTAACGCATGCTAGAAAAGTTAGAAAATGTTACTATCTTTCACCTTCAAAATGACTTTTTCCATGCAGTTTCGAAATATACACTGTAAAACATTTGTGTAAGTTTGCCATCATTTATGTGTGTAACGTTCCTCAAATTCTTGAGAAAGTCATTCCAATATTTTAAAAAACACACAAATCCAGAGGATATTTTCACAGAGGTTGGTGGAACTTTCCACTTGAAGCATGACGTATGATGTAGTACTCCAAGCGCATGCTCAGTGGTAAAAGTCGTCATAGGTGACATGGGATATTGAGAAAGAAAACATTAAACATGTGATCGACACCAAAATCATCCTGCACTATTTACAAGGAAACGAGATATGAAGTAAGTTGTCATTTTCTTAATATTTTATTGATAAAATGTTGAGTATTTCAAATATATAAGCTGTTATAATCTAAAGTTTTAAAACCAATGTCCATTACTGAAATGCTTATTTAACTAATTTCCAGTAATGAACATCCAATGTAGACATTACTAAAAGTAATTTAATAAGTTCATAGCATATAATATCTTCTCACTTATTTGGGAAATTCTGAAAGTAATTATTTTTAAATTATATTTTTAAAAAACTCAATACTGTAGGGGTGAGTGGAAAGAGTGGGGCAGTGGGAGGAATGGGACAGTTGGAGGAATGGGACAGTAGATTTTTCTCTTTATGTATATACTAAACATTTCATCAATCAAACGTAACATGGTGGCCCAAGCATCATAACCCAATCTTCAATTGAAAAAAAAATGATCAGTATAAACTTGCAGTCGTATAACCGGAAAAGATTATTTCAATAATCAAAAATAAATGCGCTTAATATAATTTATATGCTTTTCGTATATAAATTACTTGTATATGCATAGAATTAATAGTTTCCTTATTTATGGAACAATATACAGTACGTTATCAGTAATTTAAAATAAGCTTAAAAGACCTATTTTTGTTTATACAAGAAGTTTAACACAAAACAAGGAAGTTAGGAGGAATGGGACATTATAGAACATGTATGTCGACATGTAAATTCGACATGTCAAATTCTTTCTTTCTTTTTTTTTTTTTTTTTTTTTTTTTACATAAGATGAATCTAATTTGCTACCATGCAAACATTTTTAGAGGATAATATATTGTAAAATCGATTATAAATTAATTTACTTCAAAATGTAAATAAATTGAAGTGATGATTTTTCAATGTCCTCTACGACTAAAGATCTTGAATTTTCCTTTATGATTGTCATTGAATCGTAATGATACAACAATTTTATGATGTGGCGCATACATTATCATCCTACAATGTCTGTTTGATTGTATATTTAGCCGACACTAGACTATTTGTGCTTCATAAATTTCTTTTATAGCTGTCCCATACCTCCGTGTAAGTGGGGAGGTATGGGGCACATTTTGAAACTTACAATTTCTTTAATTATAAAATAGCTTTTATATGTTATGTTTCTATATTGTTCAGAGAGATTAAAAAATCTTTTACCATTCCCTCTATAAAGTGAAATTTTAGTTTTTGTGTCAAACAAAGTTGATTTTCTTACTTTTGGAAACTGTCCCACACCACCCCACTCTCCTCTATACTTTAATATAAAGCTTCTTTCAATGTTTTAATTAATTTCATCTGATCAACATTTTTTTTTTAAATTTTGTAATCAAATCATTATTATTTACATCTCTGCTTTTGATATTTTTTACTCTAGCAAACAATGAAACCAATCGGGAAGTAGGCAATATTGTTTATGGTCATAGAGAAAGAAGGGGCTAAAGAGGGATGGAGCTAGAATAAAATCGAATTGAAGAACGACATTTTTTAAATCTACACAATATCTATTTATTTCTCGAATGTTTGATTATTCATCTATTATGTACATAAAAATTAACATTAAATTATTACATTTATCTTGAATTAAAGCAATTTTATCTGCAGATCTATGGCTTCAAACATCATTTTTGCAATTTTATTTTGAAATAGTTTTCATAGTAATTTATAAAACATTAGTAAATCTGTGGTATTTTCATTTGCAATATTAATTACTACAGTTTATACAATTTCACTCGCCTGATCTTTTGTTTTTTATTCTTTTTCTACTAATCCTTCTAACTTTCTCCCAATCTTTCAATTTTATAACTGTAAATCTGATATTTGATGTTTTAAATTATCTGTTGAAATAATTAAAATCAACGGATAATATATATAGAAAGTAGATGTGCCACTAATCGACACCCTTAATGAATTTCTTTAAAAATTATTTTTTAATTAGTACTATTTATATTGCAATTTTTTCAATATTTTATTCATCGCTCAACAATTTTTAACCATTCTCATAATGCCATCTCTCCTAAATCAAAATTTAATTGTAAATAACAGAAAAATATCAAAACAACCTATATTTCAGTAATGGATACACCTCAAAATGTAATAAATATAGGGGAGACTAGGGATGGTTGACCACGGCGGAGGCTTTACCCATCCGTCCATTTTCATATTTAAATATTTTTCAGACTTTTCTCGTAATATGATAACCAAATCTATGGAAATGATCAAACGACAAGCTTCAATTCATGCAGATAATTGAAACAGGTGAAACACAATCGGCTGTTAAAGAATTTTTAACATTTTTAAAATTTGTGTTTTTTAAAAATATTTTGCAAGAGTTTTCCAGTTAAAATATTATGGAAATTTAAGTCAGTAGGTTTTAATTAATACAGAAATATTGAGCTTTAATTATAGGCATGGATTTTGCACAGGTATATATGTTTAAAATTACTGTTTTTTTCTTTAGAATATAGCTTAGGGAGAGAGGCTTGACCTAGTCAATATGTTGGAGGATTGACCTTAGTGAAAGCTCCCTTAATTAAATGTTTTTGAAATCTGTTTATTATACTTGGTATACAATAAAAGGTTAATGTTCATATTAGTAAAAGATTGTAAATTTATTCTGCAAATATAAAGGAGCGAAACGAAAAATGTTATTTAAAATTAACTTTTAACTGATGTGACATAAATCGGCACTTAACTACTGTAAACCAGTCTGGCACACCGCTCCATCGAAAGATGAATAAAAGGGGAGATTAACTTATTGGAAACTGTTTTTGTACTTAACATGTTATAAATGGCTGTTATAATTTAAATGTACCTATTCAAATAGCACTGGTGATAGTATAAAGTTCCAAAAGAAACAAAATTTCGGTAGTGTTTATAATTAAACAGAATGTTACATGTTAAACTATAAAAATTTAAAAATGCAACGGTCTGTAAGACATGTAACATCAGTTAAATGTTGAAGATACTTCGGGACTTAAAATCTTTGTAGCTTTGTAAAGATAAAAACTTCTTAAAGATATTTTGAGTTTATAAATTATTTTATTTGTTTTAACCTTATCTTAAAAATATTCTGTTTTTTTAAACTTCTTTTATTTCTTTGTGGCTTAAAGGTATTCTTAGTTTTTTAAATTTTTTGGGGGTTTTCAAATTTATTTTATTTGTTCAAATCTTGTAACTTAACGGTATTCTATATTTTTTAAAACTTATTTTATTTCTTTAAACCTTACAATCTATAGGTATTCTAGGTTTAAAGTTATTTGAAAATGAGATTTTTAAAATTACTTTATTTGTTTAAACTTGTAAAATAAAGGTATTCTGCATTTCTAAAAATGATTTTATTTGCAGGGATCTCGCTAAGATTTTTTATTGGTGGGGGAGAGAGTCTGAAATTGCCAAGTCAAAACTCAGTATTTGCCAACTCAGTGAAAAGGAAACATAAATACGTCTCGGGGTTTTCCAACTAGTTTTGTTACACAGTTTTATATACAGTTATATAATAGATTTTTTTAATTATCACAATTAGGAAATGTAATATAGCTTTTATTTGTAAAAAGTTTAATAATATTTCTAATTATATTGGTGAATTTCGTCCAATTTATCAGAAATAGAAAATTTATTATAGTTTTAATTAAAGTTTTGAACTAATTAGCCAATTCAGTTTGTAAATTTGCCACCTGTAACAGTATGTGCAAACATTTGGGGGGAAGGGGTGTAGGCTCCCATCTGTACCCCCTCTTAGCGAGGCCCCTGTTTATTTGTATATTTCTTTACTTTTGCCTGTATATCTACATAAAATACAGAGAGTCATGCCTCTTATGAGTGAGGAGCCTTGAAAAAATATTTTTTCATGATTAAAATCTATCTTTCTTCAAATATATTGCACTTATGTCGCAGGTTTATTCTGATAACTGATTGTATAACGAATAAAATAATACATAAAACTTTGTTCAAGGTTCAATATTTAAAAAATTAAAAATGATTTAGTTAAAAGTGGATCAAACATGCCTAATTTCATCTAGTTGTTTTTATAACTGTAATTAATTCTAGAATTAAATGAAAGTTCTCTAATGAAACAAAATAGCTATCTTTAAATAAATTTCACAATTAGGATTCAAAAATTAATAAAATATTTCAGAAATATTTACAATTTAAATTTATTACTGTGATTATCATAATATCAATAGTTTTATTATTTTAGATAATGTTTTAAAGTACTAAATGTCATGAAATTACAGTTATCAAATTGTGAGCGTATGAGAGAGAGAGCAAATGTGTAGGGGAGGACTAATCTACTGACTAACTAACTAACCCTTTAAGGGGCAAAGTACCTCCATTCGTAAAATTCCTAAAAGAAAGATCGACACCAGAAATTATAAAAAAAGTTATTCGAAAATACATAAAAGCTTTCGTTCTTGCCAGGTATCTCCGATGTGCTAGTGACTAATATAGTATGTTGTTGAGTATAAAGATATTTTTTATCTGTTTTTAAAATAATCGGCGGATGTCAGAACGATGTAAAAGAGAATTGAATTCAATTCGAATCATTTTTGAAAATGCTGAATCAAAGGCCCCAAGAAGGTAAGTATAAATCAAAATGCGTCAAAGCTAATGCATATATAAATATATATATTACTAGTTAGAAAAGTTAGCTAATAGGACCATTTTTAAGGGAGCTATAATAAAGGACCCAAAAGTGAACAAATAATAGTTAAAAACAGGACCATAACATCAAAAATGTGAAAATTCCTTTGTACTTAACACTTCATATTTCAATTAGTCAAAAATAAACATAGGTTAAGAATTATTCGTCAGAACAATATTTTAAAGAAATGCATTAAAAAATTGAGTAAATGCTTTAAAAAAAGCCCTAGCACTCCAATAAAAATATCAGGCTGTGGGTCGTGGAAAAAGAGTCCAAAACCTAAGTTACGCATTGAGTAGATGGAAAAGTAGGGGGTGGAAGATGCATGGCGAACAAAACTTCAAGGGCCCTACGGGACACAGAGGGCCCCAGGGTCTTTAACGGAATGTAAGAAAGTGGCAAAAAACTAAATGAAAAAAGGATTTATAAAAGGAAGATTAAGAGGGGGCAATTTAATAACAATTTAAGGTGCAAAACTTCAAGGATCACTGTGCCATGTTTAACCCTTTAACGATCATAGCATTTTCATTGCTAAGATGTCGAAATAAATGAATGACACCGGTAATTAAGAACAAATATATTTCTAAATAAGAAAACGTGATTTTTCACATATAAAATAAAAGGGATATTTTTAGATAAAAATACCGGTGTCAGTGTTGCGTATCGGAATTAAAATTTTATGGTTTCGTGGCGAAACCAATGAACGTTAAAGGGTTAAAGAGGCTAAGAACTTCTTTTGCATGTAGTTGGGTAGATTTTTTTAAATATATATTTATTAAAGTAATGGAAGGACGCTAAAACTAAAGAAAATTACATGCAATTCGTGTGGATCATTTTTTTTAAAGTTGCACCAAGGGCCCAAGAACGCGATTAATATTTGAAATTCGTAGTAGTTCAAATCTGATTTTTTTCCGTTCATGTAGTTGATGAAGGACTTAAGAAGTTGTTGAAAAAAAAAAGGCTAGTGAATTGGACCATTTATAAAGGAAGTGTAATAGGTGCTCTAAAGAGACCAACTGGCAGTTAAAACGAGGGGCTTCACAGGAAAACATGCTAACACTAGAACCGCGGCGACGGGTCATTTTGACCCGTATCATATAGAGAAATGTCGATTTGAACCAGAAATTACTTTATAAAATAAACTAAATATATGCTGAGTAAAAATAATTTCAATAAATAACTTAAACAGTTTTAAATGAAAATTCCGGTGAGAAATATTTTTATAATATTTTAATGAATCTTCCCGCGGTTCTAGTGTTAAAATGTCTTAGTACTTAGCGCAATATATATCTACAGCAGTAAAAATTAAGCATAGGATATGAAA